>JANAVB010029220.1:6618646-7363458 GCA_029216955.1 Iris pallida
AGTCTGGAAGAGAAAGGTATACCTAACTCTTCAACTGAAAGATGTTGATCATGTTCTGTTGGAGGAAGAACCCTCTGTTCCAGACACTGGATCTACTGCCGCCATCAACGCGGCTACCAAACTCCAGGCCAAGTGGAGAAGGGAAAATAGCATCTGCAGGCTTATCATCCTGAATGCTATGGAGGACTCCCTGACAGAATCCTACTCGAAGAAGAAACTTGCCAGAGACATATGGGAGTCTGTGGAAAATCTATATGAAGAAGACAAGAACAGGAGCAAAATGTTTGTGGTTGAAAAATATCACAAATTGCTCTTTGAGGACGAAAAGTCCATGCTGCCACAGGTGAAGGAATTTCTGAAGCTGCGTCAGAAACTGGAAGACGAAGAGATGCCCCTTCCCGACAAGTTTGTCGTCGGAGGGATCGTCTCAAAACTTCCTGCTGGATGGAGTACCTTCTATGCAAGGATGCACAGAAAGAAGCTAGACATTAGCTTGGGAGATCTACTGCAAGAGATCCATGTTGAGGACGAGATGCGTTCCCAACAGAAGATGGACACTCTGTCCAAACAGTTGGCTAAAGCCAATCTTGTGCAGACGAAAGATCCCAAGGGGAAGCAGGCGGCTTCTCATCCCAAGAAGAAGGACTTCACTAATCTAAAAGTGAAGGGTCCTTCTTTCAAGCAACAGAAGACTAAGTCCCACGTGACTTCTTACAATTGTGGCAAGAAAGGCCACTACAAGAGTGAATGCAGATCTAAGCCTAAACAATCAGAGAAAGGTGAGCCTAATAAGGTTTCATTGGTTTCTAACTTTGTTGCTATGATCGCACAGGTCACAAATGTGGGGGTTGACTCTGACTGGTGGATAGACACTGGTGCGACTTGCCATGTCTGTTCTGGCAAGGAATGGTTCATCACGTACCAGCCAATATCTGAGAAGGTTGTCATGGCGAACCAGGCCCAAGCTGAAGTTCTGGGGATCGGGACCATGGAACTGAAACTCACTTCTGGGAACACTCTGACGCTTCAAGGTGTGAAGCATGTTCCGGCGATTGCCAAGAACCTGATCTCTGGAAGCCTGCTCTGTAACGCAGGCTTGAGGATGGACATCAATGCTGGTCAGATGGTGATGTCCAAGAAAGGAACATACTTCGGAAAAGCTTATCAAATCGAAAGAATGTTTAAAATTCAACTTGTTAACCAGTTTGACGACATTAATGCAGTTGCATTTTCTGATTATTCTCTTGAGTTGTGGCATAATAGACTAGGACATGTTCATTGTAAAAGAATTAACAAAATGTCTAGTCTAGGACTTATCTCCAAATATGGGGGTAAGGTGGAGAAGTGTGAGGTGTGTGCTCAGACGAAGATCACAAGGAAACCCTTTCATCGGGTCAATCGAAGCACAGATCTTCTGGAGTTGGTACTGTCACGACCCGCACCCTAGAGTAAGGGCACGAGAAGTGGGTACGTCCAGCCTACGCCACAGTGTCGGCGGTAGAACGCTGTCCTAGGTCAATCATCTAACAATATAAAGGTACCTGTACAGTTTATACTCTCCGAATGGAGGTAACATCACAACATGCTGTCTCAGTCACATCTAAGGTAGAAGAATGAAGAACAGATAAATAGATAGTAACTCAAAGAGAACCATAACATAGATGAAAAAGTCTAAGTGTCTAGTACAACATAATATCCAGAATGCCAACTCATAATACAACAAGTCTAAGAGTCTATATACCTCAACATCTCAAAATACAACTCAGATGTGAGACAAAAAGATGATACCGAAAGACTGTCTAGCTAAACTAGCCTAGACTACTGGGGCAACATCCTCAGCTGCAGGCGGATCCTGCTGAGGGTCCACAACATAAGTGTCATCTAGTCCTGCTCCATAGTAGGTAGTCACCAGGGCCTCATCCTCATCCTCTGTAATATTTTCAACAGGTCCAATCAGGACGGGAACGAGCACAATACATCTCACGCAGTGCATAGCAGGTTAGGAAATACGATACAGGCAATAGAGTAAGATACATGAACTGCTGAAAGGAAATATACGCTGTAAAAGAGATAACTGTAATGAAATATCTACTGTATATAGAGAACTGTAGTGACTAGTGATGTAGAGCACAAGATAGGCATGTGAATGGCTAGAATTTATACATGATTACACTACTGAGTTTGCACATGATTACACTACTTTGGAATTATTCACATGTCCACTTCTACTCCCCCGTTTCCCCAATCAATACACAAGGATCTATACAAGTTACGTTATTGTACATGATATCACATGGGGCCCATGAAAGGGTGCACATGATAGTATACA
Source organism: Iris pallida (assembly GCA_029216955.1). Classification (NCBI taxonomy): domain Eukaryota; kingdom Viridiplantae; phylum Streptophyta; class Magnoliopsida; order Asparagales; family Iridaceae; genus Iris; species Iris pallida. Next base: position 6,620,976 of record JANAVB010029220.1, read on the forward strand.
TGAGGGCTCAGTAAACATGAGAGTACATGATCACATGAGTGCACATGAATGATGGAAGCATAGGAGTACATGATGATAGTGAAACACACATAACATGAAGTACCCGATGCTCCCGAGAGGGATAACATCTCATGTAAAGATCCATATAGTACCAATCCGTGTTACCAATGTGACAGCAACAAGTAAAGTAATCTAGAGCGAGAAGTAAAGCCTGAACAAGTATGAAACGGTCAGAGAATGTACTCGCCTGATAACTGAATGTCTGAAGAGGATATACTGTCTGAGGAGAGGTGTCTGGCTTCTAATCAGAGCAATACAAGTCACAATGTATTCTAAATAGTAAATATGAAGTCTACTATGCAAACTACATGATTCTAGGTCAATCTGGTCAAAAGTCAACTCTTGGTCAACTCTGGTCAACTCTAAAGTCAAACTAGTCAAAGTGAAGTCAATATTAGTCAAACTAGTTAGGATTTTAGTCAAACTAGTCAAACTAGTTATTTTAGGTCATTACTAGTCATTTCTAGGTGAACTAGGTCACTTTTGACCTAAGGTTGACTTTGGTCAACCATTAGTAATCAAGGGTCAACATGTTGGTTTTGGGCCATTAGGGTTAGCCCCAAGCCATTGGCTAATAATCCTAGGCCATAGGCCATTGCTAGTCATAGGGTTTTCATATAAACCTATACTAGAAATCATATATATATGTATATATCTATATATAGATATATATATCTATCTACTACCCATATACCCATATATGAATACTATATACAATACAAACCCACATACATATATATATATATATATATAATATCACTATATGAAAACTAATACAAATATATATATCAATATATATATATATATATATATATATATATATATATATATATATATATATAAAATATATATATATATAAAACTTATATATATACTATATATATATAGAGAGGGAGGAGAGAGGGACAAGAGTGAGAGACATAGTGAAAGAGAGAGTGAGACAGTGAGAGAGAAGAGCAGTGAAGGCTGGACAGAGAAGGGGGGGGGGGGATGTTCCAGGTTCTGGAACCCAAACCCAGACCCAAACACACACACACACACAGCCTACATATATACATACATATGTATATATATACAACTACACATATATATAACCAAATACTCCCAAAATTGACCCACACTCACATATACATATATACTACACATATACATACTAAAATACACTAATACAATGTATAATTTATATCAAAATGGTTTTGAAATTCGTTTTTACAAAACTTGAAAAATCCTAAAATCTGGGAAATAGAAACTGTGAACTAGAAACTAGGTAATTCGAAAAACACGCACAAAAACATACTAAGGCTCGATCCTATTGGTTGGTAACTGACACCCCATAGATATACTAGTGTCCTAGGTTCCTGACATGACACCAGGACACAGTTTCACGTGTCCAAACACATGAAATCCACACCCGGGTAAATTCCTGACACGCGCACACAATAACAGTGTCGTGCACGCGTTCCAGGAGCTCGTGGACACACCACGAGACACGACACGTCTCGTGGTCATGTACACAGGTCGCCTAGGTCTAGGGCTAGCTATTAGACACCCTAAAATGTGTCCAAAACGTGTCGTGTCCGAGCTACGTGCGCGTATCAGAGGTCGAAACAGTGCGTTTCAGACCGCGTCGTGCACGCTGTCACAAGCTTCGTGCTCGTGACACAGGACACGAAGCACCACGTGCTCGTGTCCACGTGTATGCTATATGAAGGGCTACACATACGTGTCATCGCGAGGTGTCCACGTGGCGTGTCCGTGCGACACGACACGCTCGAAATGTGCTCTGTGCAGTGCGCACAGTGCAGTGCAAAATCCGTGTTCGTGTCAGAGCTCTCTCGACACGACACGAGAGGTCGTGATATTTGAGGGGGGGCTTGTCAGTGATGGCCCCCTCCTCTGTGCAAATTTTCACGTGTCTACGTGTCCAATTCGTGGAGAAATCAGTGTCGGGTAGCAGGGGATTAAAGTGTGCACTGTGCTGTGTCCTGGCAGTGTGTCCAAGTCGATTTTCGACACGAAAATGACACCGTGTCGTGTTCAGTCAAGTGGGGTTGTGACCTAGGTGTCTAGGGCTACCCAAAAACATATTTTGTTTTTCAAAAACACAAAAACAAAGTCTTTGTGGCATTTCAACAAACACAGTTTCTAGCTTAGGATACGTGTCCGATACGGACACCAAACCAACTCAAACCTTCACCAAATTTGTCCTACAGTACCCTAGTACCTAGATGCATGCAAATATGAAGAAAAATCACAACATTAACATGGTTTATGGGCATTTACCTATTTGGTGAAAAATCAAGAAAACACCCAAGTAGGGGGGGGTGTTCTTCCACTTGGTGATACCCAAAGCCCTTCAAATTCCTCAATAGCAGGCCCTAACTAGTACCCTCTAGTGTAGGGGAGTCCAATGCAAGAAACTAGAGGTGATTTGGATCAATATAGCTCAAGTTGTGATGATTTGAAGAGAAAGGGATTTTCTAGGAATTAATTTCATGTAAATCATTCATGAATTAATTCAATGGGGTTTTATAGGATTGTGGGCTGCCAAAGGGGGGGTCCTTGGCTGCCATGGGGTGTAGGGGAGGTGTCCTACCACTTGCAAACTTAGCCCCTAAGTCTTTGACTAAGGGAGGGTTAGATATTTAGGTTCTAAATATCTAAAAAGTGAAATATCTAGATATTTATCTAACTAGATATTTATACATAAGGCTAATATCTAATCATTAGTCTTCTAGGTTAGTGGCTAACCTCTAGATTAGGGCTAAACTAGGTTAGAAGCTAACATGACACTAATCAACTAATTAAATAATAATAAATCACATAAATCTAAATAATTCCAAATAATTCCTAGAAAATTACCAAAATACCCTTTTGGCCAAAAATCACTAATTTGGTGTTCTAAGCCTATGGCTAAGCTCTCATGGTCATGGCAACTTCTAGGTTAAGAAAAACTAGAGTTTACACTAAGTTATACTAACCAAAATCACAAAGTCATAAGTCATGACTTAGCATGACTTAGAAAATGGTTTAATCTAACTAAAATCACCAGAAAATCATACCATGACTAAAATACCACTAATAAATAATAAAAATAATAAATTTTCAAAAATCCCCAATTTCAGAAAACAGGGTGTTACAAGTCTACCCACCTTAAAATAATTTCGTCCTCGAAATTTAGATGGTCGTACTCCTTCTAGGTCAAACCTCCAACAATCAAGGACGAAGCCACTACCTAGGCAACATACAAGGTCAACAAGCAAAATATGGGTAGTAGACCTATACTAGGTCATGTTCAAAAATTGGCTGGCAGTTTCAGGTCATAAGGTGTCCTGAATTCAAATCGAAGCCAAAAGTAACTCCATGGGGTAAATCAGGATGGAGTCTCGGGTCAGAAAAATCGTACTAAGCAAATGAAGCACACAATGGTATGCCTGAGTGGGACACTAAGGTCATGGGCGTAGTATGTCATGTCTATGTCATGTACGTGAAATCAGTTTTGAGAAAACAACTAGTCTTGTGCTCCAAATTTAAAAGTCACGGTAACGTGTCTACGGTGATCATAATTTAGAGTGGGAAAGGTCTGTGGCCTAAATTGAACCAGAAATTTGTGATGCAATAGTGGTACCAGGGGGACAGGTTAAATGGAACAGTCTGTGGTCTCATCTAGGTGCACTAGTCATTCTAGATCAATACTGTCCTATGGTATCAAACGTACAAGCAATCTAAGGTATCCTAATTGGGAAGGTAAGGGAACAACAATCATCAAGGCTATAGGGTCGTCTACCCTCCTATATGAAAATGGGTCATTAACAAGTGAGAAATCATTAAAGTTACCCTTCCATAAAAAGAAAATTGAAAATTTAGGTACAAACAATCACAATAGATTTTAGTCTTGACACGATCTAAGTTGATCAATTTTAGGATAAATCGAGATTGGGCAAGATGGGAAATTAATGAAATCAAGTATGAGCACGAGCATCCAATGATGAAGATCCAGGTCATGATTAAATTTAATCCAACTGGATATGAATACGAGGTTCATAGGTGTAAAATAATTCCAAGGAGAATTGTCAAGGCTGTTGTGGATAAGATTCTAGGGTAAGTTTAACTATGTCTCCATCCACGTAGATTAATATATGAAAAAGCGAACCAAAATGCAATAGGTTGATCAGACCATCATACGTCGGTTCTGATTAGACAATATGTTAGTGGGTGCGCACCCAATAAAATATATCATGATCAAGCTCGAAAATGGATAAGCTTGTAAAACTAAGGATAAATTTGTAGCATAAGATATAAGTAAGGGTGGAATGATGAAAGAAGATACATAGTCCTGGTCATGGGCATAGACTAGGAAGATAAGGAAACAATAAATCACAGGGCTAAAAGGGTCACCATTCTATGGTCAGAGCTACTCTATCAACTCTAAGTCAAAAGGCATAACACATAAATTAATTTATTTAAGAGAAAAATTCTTGACAAAAGAGTTAGTCAAGAATTATATTAATAGCTAAAGCTACTCCTACTCCTACTCCTACTCCTAAGTAAGAGATAAAGAAACAACAAACAATCGACAAAACCAAATGAACTACCAGGTCAAAACTGATCACTAATAAAGAATAGGTAGGAGCAGACGGAATTGGATTTTAAGATAGATATAATGAAACAAGGTGGGAATGGAATTTAGAAGGACAGAACCTGCAAGCACATTGCCAACTGCCTGGCCATCCTCAACTGTCATGGCGTAAGCACGCCCCTGCTGACCTCTCCCAGCCTGTTGCTGGAACTGCATAAATCTCTGCTGCTGTGGCTGTAACGGTCCTCTCTGCTGCTGTCCTACCGGAGCCTTGGCTCCTGCTCCTGGTGCTGCTCCCTGTGCTACTCTGCCTGTGTACTGGGAACACTCCCTCAGCTGGTGGTCCGCTGCCCCACATATTAGGCACCGGCCCAACCTCTTCCTGCACTCACCCCATCCATGTCCCGACTTCTTGCAATAAGGACAACTGATTGTCTTCGGGTCCTGACCCCGATACTGATGCTGCACTTGCTGAACTCCCACTGGGGTCTACGTTTGCTGAAACTGCACATGGGGCCTCTTGGCCTGGCCTCTACTGCTGCTGGTACCACGAGCGTCCCGTCCCCTCTTGAACAACTGTTGCCGCTGAGTTTCTACTATCTGCTGGAAGAAGGAAAACAACTGTGCCACGTCCTCTGATCCTGATGACGACTGCTGCTGAAGAACGTTCGGGATGACAGAAGAAAGTCTCAGAGTAGGGAGAGGTGCACTCCCATAGGCTGCAGATATCCTAGCCTGGGCTGGCACAACAGGAATTGCAGTCTCGGGGCCCTGCTGATCAGGACGAGGAGTGGTAGACCCCTCAGTGGTATCTCCCTGATCGAGACGATGAGATCGTGTCTCCATACCCATCCTGAAGACAGATCAAACAAGGAATCAATACTGAGATATAAAATGATAATTCAAGGGAGGACAGTTATTCAAGGAAGCAAACCTTCAACAGGAATTTAGATGGCAGGAATCCAGTTAAGAGTTTTCCTAATGCGATTGAGTACCCTAAAATAAGGATATTAATCTAACACAAGAAATTAAAATCACCAACTAAAAAAATTTCAAAATCATCAACTAACACCAGGATTCAAAGTTCTATAGTGAATCCTCCAAAATCAAATTCAATCAAGGGAAAAGGAGTTTAAATCGAAATTTCAAATGAGATTCTCAAGGGTCGTCCCAGGAATCTCTCAAAGTATCCTAGCAGTGATTGAGTATCCACTCTCTCTAAGCCTATTCCTCAAATCCTATCGCAGGCTGTAGTGATACTCTAGTTCGAATACCACTACATAAACTCGAGACCTGCATGGGCCACCACTAAAAACGTGTCACGACCCGCACCCTAGAGTAAGGGCACGAGAAGTGGGTACGTCCAGCCTACGCCGCAGTGTCGGCGGTAGAACGCTGTCCTAGGTCAATCATCTAACAATATAAAGGTACATGTACAGTTTATACTCTCCGAATGGAGGTAACATCACAACATGCTGTCTCAGTCACATCTAAGGTAGAAGAATGAAGAACAGATAAATAGATAGTAACTCAAAGAGAACCATAGCATAGATGAAAAAGTCTAAGTGTCTAGTACAACATAATATCCAGAATGCCAACTCATAATACAACAAGTCTAAGAGTCTATATACCTCAACTTCCCAAAATACAACTCAGATGTGAGACAAAAAGATGATACCGAAAGACTGTCTAGCTAAACTAGCCTAGACTACTGGGGCAACATCCTCAGCTGCAGGTGGATCCTGCTGAGGGTCCACAACATAAGTGTCATCTAGTCCTGCTCCATAGTAGGTAGTCACCAGGGCCTCATCCTCATCCTCTGTAATATTTTCAACAGGTCCAATCAGGACGGGAACGAGCACAATATATCTCACGCAGTGCATAGCAGGTTAGGAAATACGATACAGGCAATAGAGTAAGATACATGAACTGCTGAAAGGAAATATACGCTGTAAAAGAGATAGCTGTAATGAAATATCTACTGTATATAGAGAACTGTAGTGACTAGTGATGTAGAGCACAAGATAGGCATGTGAATGGCTAGAATTTATACATGATTACACTACTGAGTTTGCACATGATTACACTACTTTGGAATTATTCACATGTCCACTTCTACTCCCCCGTTTCCCCAATCAATACACAAGGATCTATACAAGTTATGTTATTGTACATGATATCACATGGGGCCCATGAAAGGGTGCACATGATAGTATACATGAGGGCTCAGTAAACATGAGAGTACATGATCATATGAGTGCACATGAATGATGGAAGCATAGGTGTACATGATGATAGTGAAATACACATAACATGAAGTACCCGATGCTCCCGAGAGGGATAACATCTCATGTAAAGATCCATATAGTACCAATCCGTGTTACCAATGTGACAGCAACAAGTAAAGTAATCTAGAGCGAGAAGTAAAGCCTGAACAAGTATGAAACGGTCAGAGAATGTACTCGCCTGATAACTGAATGTCTGAAGAGGATATACTGTCTGAGGAGAGGTGTCTGGCTCCTAATCAGAGCAATACAAGTCACAATGTATTCTAAATAGTAAATATGAAGTCTACTATGCAAACTACATGATTCTAGGTCAATCTGGTCAAAAGTCAACTCTTGGTCAACTCTGGTCAACTCTAAAGTCAAACTAGTCAAAGTTAAGTCAATATTAGTCAAACTAGTTAGGGTTTTAGTCAAACTAGTCAAACTAGTTATTTTAGGTCATTACTAGTCATTTCTAGGTGAACTAGGTCACTTTTGACCTAAGGTTGACTTTGGTCAACCCTTAGTAATCAAGGGTCAACATATTGGTTTTGGGCCATTAGGGTTAGCCCCAAGCCATTGGCTAATAATCCTAGGCCATAGGCCATTGCTAGTCATAGGGTTTTCATATAAACCTATACTAGAAATCATATATATATGTATATATCTATATATAGATATATATATATCTATCTACTACCCATATACCCATATATGAATACTATATACAATACAAACCCACATACATATATATATATATAATATCACTATATGAAAACTAATACAAATATATATATCAATATATATATATATATATATATATATATATATATATATATATATATATATATATATACATATATATATATATATATATATACATATATATATATATATATATATATATATATATAAAACTTATATATATACTATATATATATAGAGAGGGAGGAGAGAGGGACAAGAGTGAGAGACATAATGAAAGAGAGAGTGAGACAGTGAGAGAGAAGAGCAGTGAAGGCTGGACAGAGAAGGGGGGATGTTCCAGGTTCTGGAACCCAAACCCAGACCCAAACACACACACACACACACAGCCTACATATATACATACATATGTATATATATACAACTACACATATATATAACCAAATACTCCCAAAATTGACCCACACTCACATATACATATATACTACACATATACATACTAAAATACACTAATACAATGTATAATTTATATCAAAATGGTTTTGAAATTCGTTTTTACAAAACTTAAAAAATCCTAAAATCTGGGAAATAGAAACTGTGAACTAGAAACTAGGTAATTCGAAAAACACGCACAAAAACATACTAAGGCTCGATCCTATTGGTTGGTAACTGACACCCCATAGATATACTAGTGTCCTAGGTTCCTGACACGACACCACGACACAGTTTCACGTGTCCAAACACATGAAATCCACACCCGGGTAAATTCCTGACACGCGCACACAATAACAGTGTCGTGCACGCGTTCCAGGAGCTCGTGGACACACCACGAGACACGACACGTCTCGTGGTCATGTACACAGGTCGCCTAGGTCTAGGGCTAGCTATTAGACACCCTGAAATGTGTCCAAAACGTGTCGTGTCTGAGCTACGTGTGCGTATCAGAGGTCGAAACAGTGCATTTCAGACTGCGTCGTGCACGCTGTCACAAGCTTCGTGCTCGTGACACAGGACACGAAGCACCACGTGCTCGTGTCCACGTGTACGCCATATGAAGGGCTACACATACGTGTCATCGTGAGGTGTCCACGTGGCGTGTCCGTGCGACACGATACGCTCGAAATATGCTCTGTGCAGTGCGCACAGTGCAGTACAAAATCCGTGTTCGTGTCAGAGCTCTCTCGACACGACACGAGAGGTCGTGATATTTGAGGGGGGGCTTGTCAGTGATGGCCCCCTCCTCTGTGCAAATTTTCACGTGTCCACGTGTCCAATTCGTGGAGAAATCAGTGTCGGGTAGCAGGGGATTAAAGTGTGCACTGTGCTGTGTCCTGGCAGTGTGTCCAAGTCGATTTTCGACACGAAAATGACACCGTGTCGTGTTCAGTCAAGTAGGGTTGTGACCTAGGTGTCTAGGGCTACCCAAAAACATATTTTGTTTTTCAAAAACACAAAAACAAAGTCTTTGTGGCATTTCAACAAACACAGTTTCTAGCTTAGGATACGTGTCCGATACGGACACCAAACCAACTCAAACCTTCACCAAATTTGTCCTACAGTACCCTAGTACCTAGATGCATGCAAATATAAAGAAAAATCACAACATTAACATGGTTTATGGGCATTTACCTATTTGGTGAAAAATCAAGAAAACACCCAAGTAGGGGGGGTGTTCTTCCACTTGGTGATGCCCAAAGCCCTTCAAATTCCTCAATAGCAGGCCCTAACTAGTATCCTCTAGTGTAGGGGAGTCCAATGCAAGAAACTAGAGGTGATTTGGATCAATATAGCTCAAGTTGTGATGATTTGAAGAGAAAGGGATTTTCTAGGAATTAATTTCATGTAAATCATTCATGAATTAATTCAATGGGGTTTTATAGGATTGTGGGCTGCCAAAGGGGGGGTCCTTGGCTGCCATGGGGTGTAGGGGAGGTGTCCTACCACTTGCAAACTTAGCCCCTAAGTCTTTGACTAAGGGGGGGTTAGATATTTAGGTTCTAAATATCTAAAAAGTGAAATATCTAGATATTTATCTAGCTAGATATTTATACATAAGGCTAATATCTAATCATTAGTCTTCTAGGTTAGTGGCTAACCTCTAGATTAGGGCTAAACTAGGTTAGAAGCTAACATGACACTAATCAACTAATTAAATAATAATAAATCACATAAATCTAAATAATTCCAAATAATTCCTAGAAAATTACCAAAATACCCTTTTGGCCAAAAATCACTAATTTGGTGTTCTAAGCCTATGGCTAAGCTCTCATGGTCATGGCAACTTCTAGGTTAAGAAAAACTAGAGTTTACACTAAGTTATACTAACCAAAATCACAAAGTCATAAGTCATGACTTAGCATGACTTAGAAAATGGTTTAATCTAACTAAAATCACCAGAAAATCATACCATGACTAAAATACCACTAATAAATAATAAAAATAATAAATTTTCAAAAATCCCCAATTTCAGAAAACAGGGTGTTACAGGTACACTCCGATATCTGTGACTTCAAATATTTCTCCACGAAGGCCGGGATGAAGTATTTCATAAACTTCATCGACGACTTCTCAAAATACGCGTTCGTCTACTTGCTCAAGTCTAAAGACGAAGCTTTCGAGAAGTTCAGAGAGTTCAGGGCCGAAGCTGAACGGCAGACTAGACAACAACTCAAGAGGTTAAGGAGTGATCGAGGTGGGGAGTACAGGTCTCATGAATTCGCATCATTCTGCAAAGAACATGGAATTATATGCGAGACTACTGCTCCATATTCTCCTTAATCCAACGGAGTAGCAGAGAGAAAGAACCGGACATTAACAGAAATGATGAATTCTATGCTGCTTACTGCAGGCCTTCCAAAATGCTACTGGGGAGAAGCTGCATTGACGGCCACTTTTATTCTAAATAGAGTGCCGTATGCAACTTCGGACGTAACTCCTCATGAACTCTGGTTCAAAGTCAGACCAAACTTGAATGTCATTCGAGTGTGGGGGTGTCTGGCGTATGTGAAACTCCCAGATCTGAAGATTCAGAAGCTAGGGACAAGGACTACGAAGGCGATCTTCTTGGGGTATGCCGAGAAGAGTGATGCTCGGAGATTTCTTGATATTGAGTCAAATCATATCATCGAATCTCGCGATGCTGAATACTTTGAAGACAAGTTTGCAAAAGACAAAAACATTATTCTTCCGGATATTCCAGAAAATGATGTAGGTGCAAATGAGACTGAAATCTCATATGAGCCAGTAGTCCAAGAAGAAGCTGTTGTTGAGGAAACAACTCTTGTACCAGAACTCGCAGAGCCGTCAGCTAAGCGAGCGAGGAGACCGAAAGATTTCGGAGATGACTTTGTCACCTATCATATGGAAGCAGATCCGCTTACCTATGATGAGGCGATGAAGACCAGAGATGCTATCTTCTGGAAGGAGGCAGTGAATGACGAGTTTGACTCTATCACCTCCAATAACACATGGGTGTTGGTAGATCTACCTGAAGGAGAAAAGCCCATCGGATGTAAATGGATCTTCAAGAAGAAGATGAAGGCAGATGGAACTATTGACAAGTTCAAGGCCAGGCTGGTAGCCAAGGGATTTTCTCAGAAACAGGGGATAGACTACTTTGACACGTACGCTCCAGTAGCCCGGATGACCACCATCAGGATATTAATCGCTCTAGCAGCTATACATAAGTTGGTGATACATCAGATGGATGTAAAAACCGCATTCCTGAATGGGGAGCTGACCGAAGAGATTTACATGCAACAGCCAGATGGATTTGTCGTCAAAGGTCTTGAAGACAAAGTCTACAAGTTGGTAAAATCATTGTATGGTTTGAAGCAAGCTCCCAAGATGTGGCATGAGAAGTTTGACAAAGTTATTAGGTCAAACGGCTACAGAGTCAGCGAGACAGATAAATGTGTTTACACAAAGTTTGCTGATGGAAGAGGAGTCATCGTTTGTCTGTACGTGGACGACATTCTAATCCTAGGTACGGATATAGGCAGTGTCACAGAGACAAAGAAGTTCCTCTCAACCAAGTTCAGTATGAAGGACTTGGGGGATGCAGATGTCATCTTGGGCATAAAGATCATCCGGACAGACACTGGAGTAGCGCTGTCACAATCTCACTATATTGAGAAGATGCTCACACGCTATGGGTATAAGGATCTTCCAGGGATCGATACGCCATACAGGTGTGATCAGAAGCTGAAGCCAAACTCGAGGGAAAGCGTCAGGCAGCTGGAGTATTCTAGCGTTATCGGAAGTTTGATGTACGCAACTACTGCCACAAGGCCTGACATAGCTTTCGCCGTGGGAATGCTGAGTCGGTTCACAAGCAACCCAGGAGTTGAGCACTGGAAAGCTGTGAAGCGAGTAATGAGATATCTCAAGAAGACTCAGACATATGCACTGCACTACAACGGATATCCGACAGTAGTGGAAGGCTTCAATGATGCTAGCTGGTGTTCAGAAGTGGAAAGCGAGAGATCCACAGGTGGATATGTCTTTTCCTTGGGTGGAGCTGCTATATCGTGGAAGTCAAAGAAGCAGACGATACTCTCTCGTTCCTCCATGGAATCTGAATTCTATGCACTTGAAACTGCAGCAGATGAAGCAGAATGGCTTCGGGAGCTCATGTATGATCTTCCAGTGGTTGGGGCTCAGATACCGGCAATACCGATATACTGTGACAACCAGGCGACTGCGGCGGTGGCATCAAATGACCTCTTCAATGGAAAGAAGAGGACTGTGCGGTTGAAGCACAGGGCAGTACACGATCTTATCAAAAGAGGTGTAATTGCAGTGGTTGATGTTCGGAGTCAGGAGAACCTGGCAGATCCGTTCACAAAGGGCCTCAAGCGCCAGCTGGTCGATGACACAGCTTGTAAAATGGGCTTGAAGGCATTCTGATAGTGTGTCTTTGTAATCCTACCATAAAGTTTTATGCTATTAGTTCAAAGAAAAATCTACTAGGCATCTAACTTTGGGTTCAAAGGAGGATCACTGACTGGAAAACTATCAGGTAACGGTGGGTACTTGTTCTATGGAACATGGAAGGGATACGGACCCATAACCACTGTTGTCTACTATGTATTTTTCTGCGGAAAAACAGATCCTGTGGAAGGTTGGCTTAAACGCCTTAATGAGTTCTCAGGCAGAGTGAATGTCTGGTGTGCTTTACAGGAAGCACGGTAGAGCAGCACTACAAGGAGTGAAACTCCATGCTACAGTGGGATGACTCCACCATGAGGTTCCCAGGTAGGGGTAATGCCTCGGCTTTGCAAGCCAAGTCATAGCGGCGTAGCACCGCAAATAGGCAGGTAGCTTAATGCTGTATGACGTAATTAAAGAGTTGTAGACAGCACTACAAAGGGAAGGATGGCCCCATGTTACAGTGGCACGACACCACGATGAGGTACCCAGGTAGGGATAAAGTCTCGGCATTGCAAGCCATGTCGTTGCGGCGTAACACCGCAAGGAAGCCTTAGGCTTCATGCTGGGTAGTTTGGTACTACAAAGAGGCTTGTGACCTCATGCTACAGTAGTATGACACTACGATGAGGTTCCCAGGTAGGGATAATTCCTCAGCTTCAGGCCATGTCATAGCGGCGTAGCACCGCAAGGAAGCGCAAGGCTTCATGCCATATCTCTTTAATAAAGAACTCACCTATAGTGTGTGGAAAGAGATATCAGGCCGTCTCTTGAGGGTAAACTTGTAGACGCCCAAAATTATACACTGAAACCAGGCTGGCACAGGGCCTTTAATGTGCAGCCAGAAGCACACGTAACTACACTTTGTGAGTGGGAAGAATTACAATTGTGGTGCAGAATTCAAGGCGTAGTCCATTCTTGTATCACATTGTTATTTAACCCATGCGGGAAGATTCAAGTCGTCAGCGACATCTATCCTAATGCAAAATAGACAGTTACTGTGGGGAACGCTCAACCCTGGACACATATATATGTTGTGATATGTGGGGGATTGTTGGTGCTTTCTTTACATGGAGAGAGCTTGCTCTCAACATGCCTTATGAATTTTAGTCCCACATCGGAAATGCACCATGAGTTATCTCAACATATATACTTGGGTGTATTGTTAAGAGATGCACATGGGGTGGTGACCCTAAGGAGGGAACCATGTGGGTGATTTTACAAGGAGGTAAGTATAAGGCTCCAAGGATTAAGCATTAATGCTTTTGTCATTCTCTTGGATTAATTCCACTTGGAGATAAGCCCCAAAGGGGCTTAGCGACTCGGACTCGGACTCGGGTTCGGGCTCGGGCTCATGGGCTCATGAGGCGTAATGTGGCGTTTTGTTGGCGCACTTTGCACTTAGCACGTCAGCAGTCATGCGGTCTTTATGCGGCTCATATGCGGCCATGCGGTCTTATGCGGCATGCGGCTCATATGCGGCCTCATGCGGCTCATGCGGCCATGCGGTTCATGCGGCCATGCGGCTCATGCGGTCCATGCAGCTCATGCGGTCCATGCGGCTCATGCGGTCCATGCGGTCCATACGGCTCATGCGGTCCATGCGGCTCATGCGGCTCATGCGGTCCATGCGGCTCATGCGGCACATGCGGTCCATGCGGCCCAAGCGGTCCATGCGGCCAGGCTGCTGCTGCTGCTGCCACATGGAGGGCTACGCTGACTGTGCAGATTTCAAATCGGTTATGGAAAGGGTGAATCAATGCGATTAATTCAGATCCTATCTTTGTGGGATTTGAATTAATTTCGTTACTATCTTTGTGGGATTTGAATTAATTCAGTTCCTATCTTTGTGGGATTAGAATTAATTCGTTGCTATCTTTTTGTGATTTGATTTAATCTTTCCATAACTGAAGAGGCGGCTAGGGTTTCCACCCTCTCTCTATATATACTCTCTTCTGGCCTCCTTTGTGGGTACGACGAAAATACAAGTCAGAAAAGGAGAAAGAGAGAGAGCTGCTGCCGCCATTGCAAGTCCATCCGAGGAGTCAGAACAGAGGTGACATCGAGCGTTCCACAAGTTATTCAACTTGCTGGTTCCTGGAAGCAGATCGTGTGGGGCGAATCTTGCTTTGAGCAACGGTGTTTTGACACCCCAGCATTGTTCTTCTTCTCATCTCTCTCTAGTTTTATTGTAACTCGTTCTGTCCCAATTGCAACACGTTTGCAAGGAAGAACGAGAGATCTTCTCTTCTCTTTTTCCCTCCTTCAGATTGTAATTTGGCTATTTGATTTTTTATACCATCGTAGATCTTGAGTTTGCTCTCTGCAAAGTTTTGTGGGACATCTCAGATCTCGATTGCATCTGTTTTTCCATCTTTGATCAAGCCCCGGGACTAACAACACTTGCCAATAGAATTGTCATATACACCACTAGTTCTGTATAATCCCCCCATTTAGCGTAACAGTAAAAGCAATACCACTAGAATAATTTGGCCTACCACAATTCCAATAGTCTTCACTACTCGAACATAAATTCTAATTGTATTGCTCTGGTGTTTATTGTAATGATTAGTGAAGACGGTTGGAATTGTGGTAGGCCAACTAGCTTAGAGAACAAATTTGGAGAGGGAAAAAAAATGTAGAAAGAAGAATTTGGTGGAAGTGAAGAATGGTCAGAAAGAAATTTTATAACAACACTAAGCTTGTAATGTTTGTCGTGTACAAAATGGGAAGAGAACACCTCTATTTATAGGACTCTTAGAAGAGTACCCACTTATTAAAATATAGCTATGTATAATTCTAGACTCTTTTACAACTACAATATTAGGACATCTCTGAAAAATAGACATTTTAATATTATCAAGATCATTATGGACAGAGAAAATCCTAAAATATGACTAAGCATAAAACAAAGGAACCCAATTAAGACAAAAGCCTTTTAGTTTTTATCTTAACAAATAAAATACACGGACCATCCCTGCTTTGAAGTGTAATTATTTTCGGAATAGAGGTAGTCCCTTTACAGCATCAGTATAATGCATGCTTTTCCTACAACAAGAACATTGGCATGTAGAAATCCAGTAAGACAGCCCTAAGTATATCCTTACATGGTGGCAATATCGAAGTACGTACTCTGCATGGTTTAAGAAAGTTCCCGTCTTCTTTTCTCAAAAACCGACACGTATATATTTGTGGTTCTACATATCTAAGGTATGAATACTTCTTCCATCAAATCCTATAGGTTATAGAAGTCATAGATACTATACATACCAAGAGAAAACCTAGAAAGTCTTTTAAGAGCATCATTAGTAAGGACCATTCCATTTTCTAGATTCTAGATTTAGAATGTAGGAGCTCATTTTGGAGAATAGTAAGTCTCATCCCTAGTCCCAATTTCTACAATTTCGATCCCATCCAAAGGTGCTAAGGGTTGGGCCTCCCAATTTCTAAATTCTAGATTGTAGGAACTCGTTTTGTAGAATAGTAAGTCCCAATTTGGAGCCTAACTTTCTAGATTCTAGACTTTATATTTTTTTTTCTATATTAATTTTTGACCACACAACCTTTGGGACCAGAGCTTACTTATCATTTCTGTAGAAAATAATAATGCTCTGTTCTCATTGATGGGGGTTGTTTACAATATATGTAGTGTCTACACGATTGGGCTTATGGGTCATATTTACATTAGTTACAAATAAAATCTAACACCCCCCTCAAGTTGGAGCATGCAAGTCACAAATGTCCAACTTGGAAAGTAAAGAATCAAACACATGCTTTCCATGGGACTTGGTGAAGATGTCAGCCAGTTGAGAAGAAGTAGAAACATGCGAGGCTATTACGGTGCCATCTCTAATAGCATCGTGAACAAAATGCAAATTCACCTCAATATGCTTACTGCGCTCATGAAATACTAGGTTCTGAGCCAGGTGCAGGGCTGACTGACTGTAGTTGTAATGACCCGTTCCGTCCTAGCGGAACGCCGATTCAAACGGCAAATGCAACGACTCAAACGAGCCGTCGACCCGAAGAGTTGGCATCGACCTGATAAAGAATCGATGCAAGGCTACATTGGCCCGTAGAAGATGGATCCAGACTTAGACTTTCAAAGGCGTGCTCGGAGTATCGCTCGGCCGATGCGAACATCGCTAAGGTGGGTGGCTCCGATGAACCCGTCCTTGCTTAGCCTAGACACATAACAATACGGACACTATAGCTAGAATCGCTAGGCGATAACACCGTGCTTGCTAATAAATGACTCAACGCACCTAGCTAAGGGAATAATCCCATCTTGGATGCTTGTATAGAATATGGAAAAGAATATGAAAAATGTGAGATCTCTCGCATCGCGCTCCACGCTCGTGCTAATACACAAACTTACGTTTATGTTCCTTATACGTTCAACAATATGAAACAATGAATGGGTTACAACAATAGAACGGAAAGACTATCAACATAGTCGTTCCGAGTAGAGTATAGCAACATTGAAAGACTATGAGACCGATGGGTCGCCAAGGCGACTCCCGCACGGAAAGTTGCATAATATATGAATAAAAGAATGAACAAATAAAGAATGAATGAATGTGTGAATGAATCAAATGAACGAACGGACAAGTGAAAAAAAGAATGAATAAAAGATAAGAAAGAAAGGAATGGTTAGCGACAGGTATGACGGGCACGTACAACGGGGCTCGCTACCCGCGCTGCACGGACGTCAACATGGTCGATAACGCATTATGGCTAAGGGTTAGCCTACGGCTCTGTCACCCCCAGTTTTCGAATTAGGAGTATTTTTGTCATTTTTCAAGTTTTATAATTTTTAGGAATTTTATTTGATTTTATATGATTTTTAGGAATTTATTTGGTTTGGTTTGAATTTATCCAATTCGAACTTAAGTTGGAGACCCGGGTAGCCTGGACACTAGTAGGACCCACATACTAGCTGGACTTGGCCCACATACCATCCTAATTAGGTTAGAAACCATAAACCCAACTTCCATGGCTTAATTAGTCTTTTTAGAGGCTTAATTAGTTAATTAGAAACAAACCGAACCAAACCGAAACAAACCGAACCCAAACTAAGTCTATTGGGTTTGGGGGATTATTGGATCACCACCCAAACCCAATATCCCCTCCACCATTGTCACACCCCGATTCCGTCGAATCGATAGTCGTCCCCTGGGCGTGATGCCGTGCGAACCTAATTTGCGATCGCACAAGGCATAGTCATAAGGCAATCCGAGTCACGAGATCTAAGAGAGTACGCAGACAAATTGAATCACACAATAATTAAAGGAACTTGATTCTTTATTGATAATGAACAACATTTACAGACTCCGGTACAAGACTCATTGTCGCGCGGGCTACAACATGACTCGATTACAAAAGAGTGCCGATGAGATAGTCGTTCCATACAATGCACACATCCCTCAATATACACAAGTACTCCAGTGACCTGGATGAGAGGGACGCTGAGTCATCTTCCTTGGACTGTTGAGAGCCTTCAAAAGGGGAGTCGCAGAGAGAGAGAGAGAGTCTTCGACGCACGGCCGAAGCTTCAAAAGTCACGAACGTCGCCGAGCTAGCTGGCACGTCCTTCCTGGTTCACGGGACCTGCAAGGAGCGAGGATCAGCACGAAACACATGTACTGACGAATGGCTAATTAAATCCAAGCTCTGCATTTGATTCAAGAAGTTTCATAAACATGTTGGCTAGCTATTTCAATGATCTTTCTAACCATCCTGCTCGATTTGCATGTTAACATGTTTTGAGGCAAGCATATGAAATTATGTAACATTAAGCAACTATCATATTTTATCCCGTGTCCCGTGCACTTGTTAAACAGTGAAGAAGGGGTGTGAAGGCCACTGGCAATTTCAAGCCATCGTGGACATATAGCTGAGTTAGACGGTGACCCTTTCGCGTCGGGTAGCGAGCCCTGTGCGAAAGTTCCCGCATAACTCGTGCCGATGAAAGGCTGGCACTTGCTATACACTCGTTCCTCCCGGGCCGAATCGGTCCCTTGGCCTAGGTAACCGTTCGAGGAAACTACACCTTGTCGACAAGTTGTCCAATGACCGTTTTCTTTAGAACTTAGTTGATTTACTCATTTATCCGTATCGTTGCGATAAGCGTTAATTGATTCATTCATTGGTTTGGCATAGACCAAGTATAATTGCATAGGGAAGCATGTTTTCCATTTCCAAAACCGGCAGTTCGTTAACAAGTGTTTCGTGAAGTATCGTGCCACGATTTCATTCTTTCTACACTATTATGACAAGCATTTATTTTACTTCATATATTGAGTTTTGAAGTAGAGGGACGGGACGAAGGAGGTCAGCCACTCGCCTTAGCCTTGCTTCAAGCGAGCGACCGGTTGGCTGCACTGACGTCGCCTACGCGTTCACCTGCAATCACATAAGCAACTGATTAGAATACTGTATAATTCAAGGATATTCGATATGAATGCGAAGCTCGAAAAAGCATCACAAAAACCCATCGAAAACATTCACGAAAACGTATTCACGAAAACCAAAGCCAAATCAAGTGCGGCATGAAAACCAGAGCAACGGGAGGTCTCTCCCGACTCAGCCGTAGAGCCAATCCTCGAGGCGCAACCCGCTGAATATGGAACTTGGTTCCGAAGAAGACATTCCATAACGAGGAATGGATCTTAATTCAACCGTTCCCGTTCGATCGACTCGGTCGATCCCGACCGAATCGATAGCGACAGTGTTCCTTTCTCGTGCACCCCGTGGACAGAGTACGGGGCACGATGTAGGGAAGGGGCACTACACCATAACCAACTAATAAAAAGTTTCGTCCTTGAAACTTAAAGATGGAACCTACCTCTAAGAGAACAATGAAGGAAATTTTTCCTTCATCTCCGATTCAAGCTCCCACGTCGACTCTTCGACCGAGTGGTTCTTCCAGAGGACGCAGACAAGAGGGATCGCTCGATTGCGCAGCAGCTTATCCTTGCGTTCAATGATTTGAACTGGCTCTTCAACGTAGGATAAGTCGGACCGGACTTTAGCTCCAGCTGGCCAAAGTCTACCACGTGGCTCGAATCGTGCACGTACTTTCGCAGTTGAGAGACATGAAAGACATTATGTACACCTTCAAGCGCCGGTGGTAGGGTAATTTTGTAAGCCACTGGCACGACCCGTTCAAGTAATTCGAACGGTCCAACGAATCTCGGACTCAACTTTCCTTTTGTGCCGAACCGAGTAACTCCCCGCATGGGCGACACTTTGAGAAACACGTGATCGCCTTCTAGAAACTCGAGAGGCCGACGATGAACGTCCGCATAGCTTTTCTGACGACTCTGTACGGTCTTTAATCTTTCCCGAATGAGCCGAATTTTCTGCACGGTCTGTTCTACCAGTTCCGGACCGAGGATCTGCCGCTCTCCGACTTCGTCCCAGTAAATGGGTGATCGGCACTTGCGTCCGTACAAGGCTTCATACGGCGCCATTTGAATGCTGGATTGATAGCTATTGTTGTACGTAAATTGGGCCAGAGGTAGATGATTGTCCCAGCTTGATTTGAAGTCAATTACGCAGAGTCGTAGCATGTCTTCGAGAATCTGATTGACGCGCTCTGTTTGGCCGTCGGTCTGAGGATGGTAAGCTGAGCTGAACTGCAACTTGGTATCCAGCGCCGACTGAAGGCTACTCCAGAATCGCGACATGAACCGTAAATCCCGATCGGAGACGATGGATACTGGAACTCCGTGCAGCCGTACTATCTCATCAAGATATATCTGCGCCAGGCGATCAACGCTCCAAGTAACTTTGATGGCAATAAAATACGCTGACTTGGTTAATCGATCGACGATGACCCAGATGGCATCATTTCCCCGCGGCGTCTTCGGCAGACCAATAATAAAATCCATGCACACGTGCTGCCACTTCCATTCCGGAATCGCCAGATTCTGCATCTCCCCGCCTGGTCTCTGGTGCTCAGCTTTCACCTGCTGACAGGCCATGCATTGCGACACGAAGAGTGCCACATCTCTTTTCATTCCGTACTACCAGAAGTTTGTGCGGAGGTCCTTGTACATCTTTGTGCTACCGGGATGCAAGGTGTATTTCGTATAGTGCGCCTCCGACAGGATCTTCTTTCTGAGTTCTGAATCATCCGGAACGCATAGCCTACCCTTCAATCGAAGCATGCCGGTTTCGTCTTCCGTAAAGTCGGTCGTCCTGCCTGTCGAAATTATCTCTCGCACTTTCTTTAGGTACGGATCGTTCGTCTGAGCGGTCTTGATCTTTTCAAGCAAGCTCGGCTCTAACTGCAACTTTGCCAACTGCACATTCCGGAATCTGACTCGGAGCTCGATGCCCATCTCTTCTAGGTCGCGTAGCAATCTGGGGTCGATGGATAACGAGGCAATGTACTTCCGACTCAAAGTGTCCGCCACAATATTTCCCTTTCCCGGCATATAGTCGATAGTCAAGTCATAGTCCTTGATCAGTTCAAGCCAGCGCCTCTGCCGCAAGTTCAGTTTCCTCTGCGTGAATAGATACTTGAGGCTCTTATGATCGGTATAGATCGTGCACGCCACGCCATAGAGATAGTGACGCCACAATTTCAACTCAAACATAATTGTCGCTAACTTCTGGTCGTACGTGGGATAATTTTTCTCGTGCGGCTTTAGCTGTCGGGAAGCAAAAGATATCACCTTGTTTCGCTGTATCAGCACACACCCCAAGCCCTGACCGAACGCGTCGCTGAATATCTAGAAACCCTCAGTCCCTTCTGGAAGTGCGAGTATCGGGGCCGAGACGAGCCGTTGCTTTAATTCTTGGAATGAAGCTTCACAATCGTCTGACCAATCGAATACGACTCCTTTCTGGGTGAGGCGAGTCAGAGGCGATGCGATCTTCGCGAAGTCTTTCACGAAGCGTCGATAGTATCCCGCTAAGCCAAGGAAACTTCGAATCTCGCTGACGGACGTTGGCCGCTTCCAATCAACGACGGCTTCAACTTTCTTTGGGTCGACCGCGATGCCTTCAGCAGAAATGATGTGTCAGAGGAATGCGACGCTGCTAAGCCAGAATTCACATTTGCTTCGCTTCACCAATAGTTGATTTTCTCGAAGGGTCTGAAGCACGGTCCGCAGATGCTCAGTGTGTTGCTGCCTATTCTTCGAGTAAACAAGTATATCGTCGATAAAGACTACTACGAACTTATCGAGGAAGGGTCGGAACACCCGATTCATTAAATCCATGAAAGCAGCAGGGGCGTTCGTTAGGTCGAACGGTATTACCAGGAACTCGTAATGGCCGTATCGAGTGCGGAAGGCAGACTTCGGCGCATCGTCCGGCTTGATCTTGAGTTGATGGTAACCCGAACGTAGATCGATTTTAGAGAACACCGTGGCTTCTTGAAGCTGGTCAAACAGATCGTCTATGCGGGGCAGGGGGTACTTGTTCCGGACGGTGGCTTTCTTCAGCTCGCGGTAGTCGATACAAAGACGTATTGAGCCGTCCTTCTTCTTGACAAACAGCACGGGCGCTCCCCAGGGCGAGACGCTTGGTCGGATGAATCCCTTGTCGAACAATTCTTGTAACTGCACCTTGAGTTCTTTTAGCTCTGCAGGGGCCATTCTGTACGGGGCTTTCGAGATCGGTCGAGTGTCGGGGAATGTATCGATAGTGAACTCAATCTCTCGATCGGGCGGCATGCCGGGCAACTCGTCCGGGAACACATCGGGGAATTCTGCCACAACGTCGGTCTGACCCGCGTTTGCACCATCTTGTCGCATGTCTCGAACGGAAGCTAGATAGCCTTCGCACACCCGGAATGCAGCATCCGTCGAGCAGATATTACGGAGATCACCATGCAGGTCGGCGATGCCTCACCACACGAGTAGCAGAATACAGGCACTCCAGGTATGCGGAATGTGACCTTCTTTTCAGCGCAGTCTATGGTTGCGTTGCACGAATCGAGCCAATCCATCCCCAGAATGATATCGTAGTCCTTAATATTTAGAACTATCGCATCGAGACTGACCTTTTGACCACCTATACAGATGATTCCGTCTCTGCAGACTAAATTTGCAGCTAGTGGCATGCCCGGTGGGATGTTAACAGTGAGCTCGAGACCCAGCGGTGTCAAGGGAAATTTGTGCTCGTCGGCAAAGTCCGCCGATATGAAACTATGCGTGGCACCTGAATCAAACAATACACGAGCAGGTTTATTATTGAATTGCAGTATACCTGTCACGACTGTGTCAGATGCGAACACTTCGTCTCGGGTCATGGCGTAGACGCGACCCTGAGTATTAGGGCGACGGTCTTGGCCATTCTGTTGTGCGGTCGGTGGAGCCTGAGGTGTTTGGCCTCGGTTCTGATGGTATTGTTGTCGGCGCTGGTTTGACTTTACCGGACAGTTGCTTACGATATGGTCGGCTTGGCCGCACCCGAGGCACGTACCATTCTTCAATCGGCACTCACTGATTAAGTGCCCCTCCTTGGCACAGAAAGTGCAGACTACTCGATCCTTCGTCTGGTTGCCGCCTCCGTTGCCGTAGTTTTGACGCTTGAGTGCGTTGTTGCCTCCCACATTACTATGGCGTTTGTTATTAAAGTGAACAACGCCGGTAGTAGTAGGAGGATACTCGGACTCCAGATGGATGGCGTGATTGAGTGCCTCGCCCACAGTTTGGTATTCATCCACCGAAACGTGAGCGCGGATAGTGGAACGTAGACCCACTTCAAATCGTCGAGCTCGACTTGCAGTGGTAGGTAGGAAGTCCCCAGCAAACTTGGCCAGTTTGTTGAATTTGGCCGCATATTGTCGTACAGTCATATTGCCTTGCCTTAACTGCATAAACTTATCTTCTTTTTCCTGTCGCACGGCTGCAGAAAGATATTCGGTCTCGAACGCCTTTTTGAATGTCGCCCATGAGATGCCGCCGTCTCGTCTTCACGTCGAATTGCCCGCTTCTGTACAGCCCACCAATCGTGCACGTTCATTCGAAGTAGAAGTTGAGCACATGCGACTTTCTTTGAGTCCTCGACACCCAGGAGCTCGAACTTATCTTCCAGCTCCTCCAGCCAGTCGATCGCCACCGAAGTATCTTCTGTACCGTTGAAGGAAGTACGACAGCTTTTAGTGAATTTTGACACGTCGAAGTTAGAACTTCTCGGTGCCGCAGTTGAAAGCACGGGCGCCTCTGGTTCAGCTTCGTTAGATCGAACCATAGGCTGGGTCACGGCAGGTGTCATCATGGAGTTGTTGTTGTTGCCGACGACAGACTGTACGATCTGCTGGAGGGTATTCAGCTGCTGCTGCTACAGCTTGAATTGAGCCTCGAATAGATTCTCAAATTGAGCCTGACGAGCCTCCGCTTGCTAACGATGGAGCTCGTTTTGACGTTGCTGCATTTCAAGCATCTGCAGCATACGTTGCATCGGGTCGCCGGAAGGTTCGGCTACAGTAGGGGTCATTCCCGTGGGTTGACGGAATGCTCGAGACTGGAAGCACTTGAGCAGCTGGAAGCGCTCGTCTCGTCTTCCGTCTGAGCTCCGGTAACTGCAGGGAAAAGGAAATGGCAACTCTCGTTAGTTTTCAGGAAATGTCCTGGGTTCAGCGTATGGAACAACTCTTCTCATCGACACGAGGTCAACGGTCGGAGACTAGAATTCGACACTAGAGGCCAAGGACGTAAAGCCGTGCTCTGATACCATTATGTCATGTCCCGATTCTGTCGAATCGATAGTCGTCCCCTGGACGTGATGCCGTGCGAACCTAATTTGCGATCGCACAAGGCATAGTCATAAGGCAATCCGAGTCACGAGATCTAAGAGAGTATGCAGACAAATTGAATCACACAATATTTAAAGGAACTTGATTCTTTATTGATAATGAACAACATTTATAGACTCCGGTACAAGACTCATTGCCGCGCGGGCTACAACATGACTCGATTACAAAAGAGTGCCGATGAGATAGTCGTTCCATACAATGCACACATCCCTCAATATACACAAGTATTCCAGTGACCTGGATGGGAGGGATGCTGAGTCATCTTCCTTGGACTGTTGAGAGCTTTCAAAAAGGGAGTCGCAGAGAGAGAGAGTCTTCGACGCACGGCCGAAGCTTCAAAAGTCATGAACGTCGCCGAGCTAGCTGGCACGTCCTTCCTGGTTCGCGGGACCTGCAAGGAGCGAGGATCAGCACGAAACACATGTACTGGCGAATGGCTAATTAAATCCAAGCTCTGCATTTGATTCAAGAAGTTTCGTAAACATGTTGGCTAGCTATTTCAATGATCTTTCTAACCATCCTGCTCGATTTGTATGTTAACATGTTTTGAGGCAAGCATATGAAATTATGTAACATTAAGCAACTATCACATTTTATCCCGTGTTCCGTGCACTTGTTAAATAGTGAAGAAGGGGTGTGAAGGCCACTGGCAATTTCAAGCCATTGCGGACATAAAGCTGAGTTAGACGGTGACCCTTTTGCGTCGGGTAGCGAGCCCTGTACGAAAGTTTCCGTATAACTCGCGCCGATGAAAGGCTGGCACTTGCTATACACTCGTTCCTCCCGGGCCGAATCGGTCCCTTGGCCTAGGTAACCGTTCGAGGAAACTACACCTTGTCGACAAGTTGTCCAATGACCGTTTTCTTTGGAACTTAGTTGATTTACTCATTTATCCGTATCATTGCGATAAGCGTTAATTGATTCATTCATTGGTTTGGCATAGACCAAGTATAATTGCATAGGGAAGCATGTTTTCCATTTCCAAAACCGGCAGTTCGTTAACAAGTGTTTTGTGAAGTATCGTGCCACGATTTCATTCTTTCTACACTATTATGACAAGCATTTATTTTACTTCATATATTGAGTTTTGAAGTAGAGGGACGGGACGAAGGAGGTCAGCCACTCGCCTTAGCCTTGCTTCAAGCGAGCGACCGGTTGGCTGCGCTGACGTCGCCTACGCGATCACCTGCAATCGCATAAGCAACTGATTAGAACACTGTATAATTCAAGGATATTCGATATGAATGCGAAGCTCGAAAATGCATCACAAAAACCCATCGAAAACATTCGCGAAAACGTATTCACGAAAACCAAAGCCAAATCAAGTGCGGCATGAAAACCAGAGCAACGGAAGGTCTCTCCCGACTCAGCCGCAGAAACAATCCTCGAGGCACAACCCGCTGAATATGGGACTTGGTTCCGAAGAAGACATTCCATAACGAAGAATGGATCTTAATTCAACAGTTTCCGTTCGATCGACTCGGTCGATCCCGACCTATCGGTCCCGACCGAATCGATAGCGACAGTGTTCCTTTCTCGCGCACCCCGTGGACAGAGTACGGGGCACGATGTAGGGACGGGGCACTACAACCACGGCCGGCCACAAGAAGAACCTACCCCCTTTGCTTCACAACAAAGCAAACACACTCTCTCTCTCAAATTTCTTTCTTTCTTTCCAAGCTCTTTTCTTCCTCAAGCAAAACCTAATCTAGGTATGCTATAAATTCATCATTTATTCCTCTTTAGCATTTATTCCCTTCACAATTATTGTAGAGGAGATGATTCTCCACACTTTGCCCTAGAATTTGTAGGTTTTCCTAGAAATCTAGGTTAAGGATTAATTAAGGGTTTTTATATATAGAATGGTATATATATATATATATATATATATATGAGTATATATAATTATATGTATTTGTGTGTGTGTAGGAGAATGGTAGTGGTGATGGTGTGTGAGAATGAGTGTCATGAGAGAGTGGTGTTGTGTGAGAGAGTGGTAGTGGTTTGTGAGTGTGTGTGTGTTTGTGAGTGTGTGTGTGTTTGTGAGAGTGTGGTGGTGTGTGTGTTGTGAGAGTGTGTGTGTGTTTGTGAGAGTGGTGGTGTGTGTTTGTGTTGTGAGAGTGTGTGTGTGTTTGTGAGAGTGTGTGAGTGCTTGTGTGAGAGTATGTTTGCGTGTGTCTATATAAATGTGTATGTGTGTGTATGTATTTACATATAGATATGGATATGTATGTGAATATATATATAGATAGATGGTTAGATAGTTAGATATACAGATAGATAGATAGATATAAGGATATATAGATAGATATATAGATAGATAGATATATAGATATCTAGATAGGTATATATATATATATATATATATATATATATATATATATATAGAGAGAGAGAGAGAGAGAGAGAGAGATAGAAGAGTAGGAGGAGAAGTAGAAGAGATGAAGAGAGGGGGAAGAGGAGCAACTGCAGCAGCAGTATGCAGCAGTAGGAGCAGCAGCTAGCAGCAGCTGCAGCAGCAACAAGGCAGTAGCAGCAGCTGCAGAGCAGTCCCCCCTTTAGCCCCCTTAAAAACCTCCATTTAACCCCTATAAACCCCCCTATGTAGATATATATGTATGTATATATATATATATATATATATATATATATATATATATATATATATATATATATATATATATATATATATATATATATATGGATAGATAATAAGTTAGTTAGAAAGAAGAATTAGAGGAGAGAATGAGAAGAGGAAAGATTAGAAGAAGTTAGTGGATTAGAAAAGTAAGAAGTTAGAAGAAAGAGTTAGAAGAAGAGTTGAGAAGAAAAATGAGAAGAGGATTAGAAGAGAATGAGGGAAAGGAAAATAGGATTAGAAGAAGAAGAATATAAAGAATTAGGAGAAGAGAGTTAGAAGGATAGAAATCAGAATGAGAAGTAGAAGTGTAGGAATACAATTTGGAGGATTTTGAGTTAGAGGGTGAAACGGAGCTCCGAGTGTCGGAATGAGATGAAACTTGGAGGAGACCTAGAATACGTGACTTAGATTTTGCGGGTAGGCTCCCGAGTTGAAATCGGGGTTGTAGGGCGCCGGTATCGCGCCGTACCATTGCGTATCTTGAGATATTCAAGATACCGGCAATAGGCCGTAAGATGGACTAGACGTCCACTTTACCTAGGTATCTTGGTAGGTAATATATGTATAGGCTAGTATCTCACTACCCTAGGGAGCACGGGTCAAAATACCAAGCGTAGGTAGGCTAACTTGATATTCACCTAGGCTAGAAATTTACCTTAGAAAAGGGTAAATTAGGATATTGGCCTACGGCCAAGATTTGAGTTTCGAAGTCCAAGATGGACTTGGATATGGGTTGTAGAGGTTGGTAATGATTAGAAATATACGCCTAGACCTAGTTTTGACCTCGGTTGACCACAGTTGACTTTTTAGACCAAAAGTCAACTATGGGTCAACACTTTACCCAATTTAGTCCCAAATTCCATTAAACTTGAGCAGTTGACCAAAAGTCAACTATTAGTCACTATTGACCTAAGGTTGACCTAGGGTTGACCTAGAGTTGACCAGAGTTGACCCGATGACCAAAAGTCAACGGTAAGTCAACTTTCGACCTAATTTGATTCGGATTGACTTCCAATGTCGTCCTATGACCAAGGTAGACCTAACTAGACCTGTCTTGACCTAGTATGACTTTGTTAGGCCTAATATAACTTAGATTAACCCTGTACCATCTAGTTTGACCTTATTTGACCAAGACTGACTTAGTTTGACGTGTCTTGACCTATTTTGACTCAGTATGACTTAATTTCACTTCTAAACCATTATATTGATACAGTATTCCATCTATAGGTCCTCGAGGCACTGATCTTGGACTCAGTCGACTTATCTATCATAGTACAGTCGAATACATTCTCTGATAATATTTCTGTTTTATGATATCGTCTTTGTTTCTAGTATTTAGTGTAGATTATCCTTGTTCTCTTGACACATTGTTCACACGGATTGATATTTGTCTGGATCCCGTCATAAGATGTTATTTCTCTTATATATGGTATATACTGGGCAAGTCTTCATTGTTTATTGTTCATTGTATAGATACGATTCCTGTGTAGGCTTGCGACCTTCTCAGAGAATACGTATCATGACGTGTCATGACTGGATCCGCTATATTAGTCAGGGATGGGGGTGTTAGCATAGATATGTGATCAATACCCCACAGTATTATATTATATCATCATTGTATAGTGTTAATCATACACTCACGTATGATTAGCCAGGCCAAACATTGTATCAAGTTCTAAGCCGATCATATGTTGAAACTAATACTAAACTCACATAGATATAGTTTCAAATTTTTGTACATAATTTATACTATTTTTCCTGTTCTTACATTCAGATTACAGTCTTGACATGCCTTACCATAATTCATGTACACATTATTTACCTCATAGATTCTCTCTATTTACTGCTACATTTTTAATATCGTCTAACTAGAACTGTTATTGAGATTTGTGCTCGTTCCATCCTGACTGGATATATTGACAAAATTTTACAGATTGTGGCGAGGAGGATTGTTCTACCTACTACGGTCCGATTGACGTAGTGGGCGTAGACTTGGAGACCTTGGTTCAGCAGGGCTTAGCTCCGCCCGACGAGCCTCTAGCTTAGTTTAGTTAGACTAGACATTTTAGACTGGACCTTGTTTCCAGCTTGCTACTTATGTTATTATATTATATTTTGGATTGTATTAGAGACTGGGACTTAGACTTGTATATTATTTGTGTTTGGACTCGACATGTTATATTTTATAGTCTTGTTGTCTTTATCTTTCAGTCTTGCTTATCTTAGAATTGTGATTGAGTATTCATATATTATCATTGCTTGTCCTCCGTTCGGAGTTGACCATATTCTCGACAGGTTTTGATATTATATATAAACTGTTGTTAGAGTAGAAAACCTACAGCGTTCCACGCCATTTTTACGGTGAGGGCTGGGCGTTGTTACGTACACGTGCCCTTATAGCGGGTGCGGGTCGTGACACGTTTTAGTGGTGGCCCATGCAGGTCAGAAGTCGCAATTAGTGCGATGTCGTAGAGGTGCTCGACTTACTGTGCTGCTACGAGCCTGCTATTGTTTTAGAAGATATATGCTATAGGCTAAGAGTACTCAATCACAGTAGGATCTTTCCTTACTTATCTTGCTTACCGTCTTTGATATTGATTTACTGTTTTCTAGCTATCCTCCTTTGATATAATCCTTCTTGTACCATATTGATATCTTCTTTCAATCTGTCTTCAGGATGGTGTAGACCAGGTCCCAGCATCCTGAGTCCGCGGACGCGGAGAGGTCTGCTATGACTCGCGGACCTGATCCGGACACTCCTGCTGCAGTCGGGGTGTCGGCAGCAGCAGCTCTTGGGGGCGCTCCTCCGCTGGTTACGAGGGTTGACCCCAGGATTGCTACGACTTTTTCGGCCACAGAACCAGTGGTTGATGCGGGCGCTATTCCTCCTGCTGCGCAGCGGATTCCTCCGCTGGTTGCAGACATACTTCCCCCTCCACCTCCTCTGCCTACAGATATGGGGCAGATGCTTACCTTCCTCCAGCAGATGCTGGAGACTCAGAGAGCCCAGGCCGAGGCTCAGCAGAGACAGACAGACGCGATGCGTCTGGGCATGAAGGATGCCCATCAGTTGGCCCTTACAGCCGTGGAGCAGAGGGCTCCGTATCCGAGGACGCGTACTAGGTACGGAGATATCCAGGACTTCACGAAGCTCGGGTCCCGTGACTTTAGCGGGACCGAGGGTGTGGTCTATGCAGATGATTGGCTCGAGGATATCGAGCGGCAGATGAGGGCCTCCCGCTTGGCAAATGACCAGAAGGTCGAGGCGGTAGGTTTGCAGTTGCTAGACATTGCACACACCTGGTTCAGAAATAAGCCAGCCCTAGCTGGAGAGGGCCGTACTTGGGCAGAGTTCAAGCTCCTCTTCAAGGAGAAGTTCTTTTTCCCCATGGACAAGATCGACCTGGTACGACAGTTCCAGGATCTGCAGTAGGGCAGTTTATCTGTGGAGGAGTACGCCGCGGAGTTCGGCCGTCTGAGCCGATACGCGGAGTATATGGTTCGTGATCCGGAGATCAGGGCAAGCCATTTCAGAGAGGGACTGATCTGGGACATCAAGATCCTCATTCCCTCATTTTATGAGACTTATACCCAGATCTATGTGGAGGCCCGCAAGGTAGAGCGGGAGTGGGGCCTGAAGCCTAAGAGGGACCATGATCTATTTTCGGGGACTACTAGCAGCACGGGGGCTGCTAAGCGTCCTCAACTCCAACATCATTCTATTCTGCAACGCTCACAGCAGATTCCTGCTCCGATTAAGGCACCAGTTCAGCAGGTACCCCGGCAGCAGCAGCAGGGACCGACGCAGCAGGTACCAACTTGCCACTACTGCAAGAGGTCCGGACATCTCTGGAAGCTTTGCAGGAGACATTTGGGTGTGTGCCTATACTGTGGCACCGAGGGACATCAGGCGAGGGAATGCCCTTCGAACCATCGCCGTGCAGCTCAGGGAGCACAGGGTAGGCCACCTATGGCACAGCATCACGCCCTCCACCAGCAGCGGGTTATACCCCGCCAGGACAGGGCTTTTACGATGACAGTTGAGGATCCCGCAGGCATTGGACTAGGAGGTAGGGTCTTGCTCTTTCTTTTACCCGTTCTTTCCGCCCATTAATTGATGATTGCTTTCTTAGTACCTTTAGTTTGCATATGTGATGATCATGCTAGATTAAATAGAAAACCCTAATGAAGACTGCAATAACATGATACTGTAGAGATTTAAAACCATGCATGTGTTCTGATTTCCTGGATTACATGTTATATAACTTAGGATAAAATTTAGTAGACCTTGATTGTTGGGTTCTTGACATAGAGAAGAGTACGACCGTTT
Organism: Iris pallida; assembly: GCA_029216955.1. NCBI lineage: Eukaryota > Viridiplantae > Streptophyta > Magnoliopsida > Asparagales > Iridaceae > Iris > Iris pallida. The sequence continues at coordinate 6,652,263 of JANAVB010029220.1, forward strand.
GAATTTTGAGGACAATTTTTTTTAAGGAGGGTAGATTTGTCACCTCCAGTTTTCGAATTAGGGATATTTTTATCATTTTTTAAGTTTTATAATTTTTAGAAATTTTATTTGATTTTATATGATTTTTAGGGATTTATTTGGTTTGGTTTGAATTTTACCCAATTCGGACTTAAATTGGAGACCCGGGTAGCCTGGACATTAGTAGGACCCACATACTAGCTGGACTTGTCCCACATACCATCCTAATTAGGTTAGAAACCATAAACCCAACTTCCATGGCTTAATTAGTCTTTTTAGAGGCTTAATTAGTTAATTAGAAACAAACCGAACCAAACCGAAACAAACCGAACCCAAACTAAGTCTATTGGGTTTGGGGGCTTATTGGATCACCACCCAAACCCAATATCCCCCCCCCCCCCACCATGGCCGGCCACAAGAAGAACCCACCTCCTTTGCTTCACAACAAAGCAAACACTCTCTCTCTCTCTCTCTCTCTCAAATTTCTTTCTTTCTTTCCAAGCTCTTTTCTTCCTAAAGCAAAACCTAATCTAGGTATGCCATAAATTCATCATTTATTCCTCTTTAGCATTTATTCCCTTCACAATTATTGTAGAGGAGATGATTCTCCACACTTTGCCCTAGAATTTGTAGGTTTTTCTAGAAATCTAGGTTAAGGATTAATTAGGAATTTTTATACATATAATTATATATACTCATATATATATATATATATATATATATATATATATATATATATATATATATATATATATATATATATATATATATATGTATATGAGTATATATAATTATATGTATTTGTGTGTGTGTAGGAGAATGGTAGTGGTGATGGTGTGTGAGAATGAGTGTCATGAGAGAGTGGTGTTGTGTGAGAGAATGGTGTTGTGTGAGAGAGTGGTAGTGGTTTGTGAGTGTGTGTGTGTTTGTGAGTGTGTGTGTTTGTGTGAGAGTGGTGGTGTGTGTGTTGTGAGAGTGTGTGTGTGTGTTTGTGAGAGTGGTGGTGTGTGTTTGTGTTGTGAGAGAGTGTGTGTGTGTGTTTGGGAGAGTGTGAGAGTGTGTGTGTGTGTGTGTCTATATAAATGTGTATGTGTGTGTGTGTATTTACATATAGATATGGATTTTTTTTTTTTTTTTTTTTTTTTTTTTTTTTTATGTGAATATATATATATATATAGATAGATGGTTAGATAGTTAGATAGATAGATAGATATCTATATATATATATATATATATATATATATATATATATATATATATATATATATATATATATATATATATATATATATATAGGAGGAGAAGTAGAAGAGATGAAGAGAGGGGGAAGAGGAGCAACTGCAGCAGCAGTATGCAGCAGTAGGAGCAACAGCTAGCAGCAGCTGCAGAGCAGTCCCCCCCCCCCCTTTAGCCCCCTTAAAACCCCCCATTTAACCCCTATAAACCCCCTTATATATATATATATATATATATATATATATATATATATATATATATATATATATATATATATATATATATATATATAGATAATAAGTTAGTTAGAAAGAAGAATTAGAGGAGAGAATGAGAAGAGGAAAGATTAGAAGAAGTTAGTGGATTAGAAAAGTAAGAAGTTAGAAGAAAGAGTTAGAAGAAGAGTTGAGAAGAAAAATGAGAAGAGGATTAGAAGAGAATGAGGGAAAGGAAAATAGGATTAGAAGAAGAAGAATAGAAAGAATTAGGAGAAGAGAGTTAGAAGGATAGAAATTAGAATGAGAAGTAGAAGTGTAGGAATACAATTTGGAGGATTTTGAGTTAGAGGGTGAAACGGAGCTCCGAGTGTCGGAATGAGATGAAACTTGGAGGAGACCTAGAATACGTAAATTAGATTTTACGGGTAGGCTCCCGAGTTGAAATCGGGGTTGAAGGGCGCCGGTATCGTGCCGTACCATTGCGTATCTTGAGATATTCAAGATACCGGCAATAGGCCGTAAGATGGACTAGACGTCCACTTTACCTAGGTATCTTGGTAGGTAATATATGTATAGGCTAGTATCTCACTACCCTAGGGAGCATGGGTCAAAATAACAAGCGTAGATAGGCTAACTTGATATTCACCTAGGCTAGAAATTTACCTTAGAAAAGGGTAAATTAGGATATTGGCCTACGGCCAATATTTGAGTTTCGAAGTCCAAGATGGACTTGGATATGGGTTGTAGAGGTTGGTAATGATTAGAAATAGTCGTCTAGACCTAGTCTTGACCTTGGTTGACCACGGTTGACTTTTTAGACCAAAAGTCAACTATGGGTCAACACTTTATCCAATTTAGTCCCAAATTCCATTAAACTTGAGCAGTTGACCAAAAGTCAACTATTAGTCACCATTGACCTAGGGTTGACCTAGAGTTGACCAGAGTTGACCCGATAACCAAAAGTCAACGGTAAGTCAACTTTCGACCTAGTTTGATTCGGATTGACTTCCAATGTCCTCCTATGACCAAGGAAGACCTAACTAGACCTGTCTTGACCTAGTATGACTTTGTTAGGCCTAATATGACTTAGATTAACCCTGTACCATCTAGTTTAACCTTGTTTGACCTAGACTGACTTAGTTTGACGTGTCTTGACCTATTTTGACTCATTATGACTTAATTTTACTTCCAAACCATTATATTGATACAGTATTCCATCTATAGGTCCTCGAGGCACTGATCTTGGACTCAGTCGACTTATCCATCACAGTACAGGCGAGTACATTCTCTGATAATATTTCTGTTTTATGATATCGTCTTTGTTTCTAGTATTTAGTGTAGATTATCCTTGTTCTCTTGACACCTTGTTCACACGGATTGATATTTGTCTGGATCCCGTCATAAGATATTATTCCTCTTATATATGGTATATACTGGGCAAGTCTTCAATATTTATTGTTCATTGTATAGATACGATTCCTGCGTAGGCTCGCGACCTCCTCAAAGAATACGTATAATGACGTGTCATGACTGGATCCACTATATTAGTCAGGGATGGGGGTGTTAGCATAGATATGTGATCAATACCCCACAGTATTATATTGTATCATCATTGTATAGTGTTAATCATACACTCACGTATGATTAGCCATGCCAAACATTGTATCAAGTTCTAAGCCGATCACATGTTGAAACTAATACTAAACTCACATAGATATAGTTCCAGATTTTTGTACATAATTTATACTGTTTTTCCTGTTCTTACATTCAGATTACAGTCTTGACATGCCTTATCATGATTCATGTACACATTATTTACCTCATAGATTCTCTCTATTTACTGCTACATTTTCAATATCGTCTAACTAGAACTGTTATTGAGATTTGTGCTCGTTCCATCCTGACTGGATATGTTGACAAAATTTTACAGATTGTGGCAAGGAGGATTGTCCTACCTACTACGGTCCGGTTGACGTAGTGGGCGTAGACTTGGAGACCTTGGTTCAGCAGGGCTTAGCTCCGCCCGACGAGCCTCTAGCTTAGTTTAGTTAGACTAGACATTTTGGACTGGACCTTGTCTCCAGCTTGCTACTTATGTTATTATATTATATTTTGGATTATATTAGAGACTGGGACTTAGACTTGTATATTATTTGTGTTTGGACTCGACAGGTTATATTTTATAGTCTTGTTATCTTTATCTTTCAGTCTTGCTTATCTTAGAATTGTGATTGAGTATTCATATATTATCATTGCTTGTCCTCCGTTCGGAGTTGACCATATTCTCGACAGGTTTTGATATTATATATAAACTGTTGTTAGAGTAGAAAACCTACAGCGTTCCATGCCGTTTTTACGGCGAGGGCTGGGCGTTGTTACATACACGTGCCCTTATAGCGGGTGCGGGTCGTGACAGGCTCGGAGACAGCCGTTGAGTAAAATGACAAATAAAAATGAAATGGTCGTGGACACCTCCATCGTATACGGGGGAGAGGCAAAATAAGGGATTTTCAGAGGCACGGTCAAGGTGTAGGACGTGCCGGTCCGGACGAAAATCAAAATTTGGCTTATGTCCATGGCCTGGGGATGGACTTGGCCACCCTGGAAGACGTAAGGCCGGGTATTTCAAAAGACTATCAGGGTTGTACCAAGCCGCACGCCATGATAGGTGAGAAATTACCAAGGAGAACATGTCCAAATTGGCTTGTGATGCCAGCGACCGATGCATATAGATTAAGTGGGCTTTGCTGGTGGCAATCCACGTGCAAGTCCTTGCATTGAAATCAAAGTAGTCTAAGTTAACTAAATGAAGTACCTTCTGAACAGGCTTAAATATAACACACCAGATAATCGAGAGTACTTCGGCAAAGGAGTTAGAAAATATGCCTACGACGTGCTAGGACCCGAGGCAGGGACACGCCCTTGACATTGAAAGTTCACATGAATCACGTTAAGTTATTTCCTATGAATTGTTGACTAACTTGGTTTACTTTGGACAGGAAAGGTCGGACGGTAAGTATGGGTAAGTCGTGCATGTATTTCCATGCAACACATTGAATTTGGCAACACGAGATAGGCTATGAAAGATGCTATGAAACTGATCCTAAGACAAGATTAGAAAGACAATGAATGATAGACAGTGCACAAAAGTAAATAGAACGTATTTGGTAATGATAGTATTGTGGGTGAGCTAGCCTTCCCACCAGTGCATAACAATGTACTGATAATCCCACAGTCTGCTTGCAGGATACAGGAGACATCGTCGGGTGTGGAGCTTCCTTCGAACGTGCTAAGGCGCGGAGCTATCTCTGGAGCCTTGGAGCGGTGCAAGGAGCTGGAGCACCATATACAGGACATAATGTATCGGAACATCGCCATGAATCATTCCATGTTGTAAGCCACTTGGCACGCCTTTTATGTTTCAGAGAGAGAGAGAGAAAGCTTAAGCGATTTGTAATATCGGACTAGCGCCGCTTGTAAACTTCTTGAAGATCAATAAAGAGTTGAATTTGCTTCAGTTTGTGTTCATTTTACTTTCGCTGCAAATGGGGACACTCTGTGCGACTCTGTGGCCTAGATAGAATCGGTCATTTCTGGACATAGCCTTGCACGGGCGCAACCTAGGCACGTGTGGCATCATGCCTTAGCGAGGACGATCGCTCCTACAGAAGCGGGGCGTGACAGTAGTGCCCCGTCCCGCTCAGTCAATCGGAGGAATCGAAACGCCGACGGCGTTCGGACTTAGCCTTGCAACGGCTACTCGGAGACATCGCTCGGTCGAGGCGACCGCTCGCTTAGGTGGGATAGTTTCGGTGAACTCGCCTCATCTTTGCCTTCACATAATAAATCGCGTGTTTTCAACTTGCACAAGTAGGCTTAATAATAAAAGAGACGAATCCACATAGCTAAAGGGAGTAGTCCCGACAGGTCGAATTAAGATAGAATATGGAATGGTCCAACAGTCGATTTAGAGTTGGTGCACGATGTGCTTTGAAAATGACACTCGGTCCTTCATCCCGTGGCTTGGGAGAAGGAAAGTTGGTATTCGACATAAAGCTCAGAGTTAGCCTAAGTCATAAGCGTCGCCCGCATAAATGCTTCATAAAGCATAAACGGTCCCATCGTCCAAAGGCTTAGCATAGCCCTGACCGCCCCATGAGTTTAGTTGCGTCGCACGGCTGTTGGCGTAAGTCTAGGCACCCAACGATATGGTCGTTCAAAGTTTAACGTATGCGCGGCACATTTTCGCAATGCGAGGCTTGACGCAGTCATTGCCCGTCGATTCATTGTGCGTTGAGTTAGGCCAGTTATGTAAAAAGGCTATCGGAGTGGTTTCAAGCACGGTCCTACGAGTTCTACGGTTGGGTATAACCACATAGTCTTACGGTCTCAAGGCCCATCATATAAAATATGACCTGGGCGATGGCGTCGCATAGAACGTAAGTCGGTTTGAGGCACGATGCATGAACTTAGCATTAAGGCATGAACCACGGTTGATTTAATGAGTTTTGAAGAAATGACTATCGAATAGGCATTCATGAGTTGAATGAAATGATATGGTAACATGGAAAGAATGCTCGCGACCGTGGGTCGTCGAAGGGTCTCAAATGATAGAAGTCTTGAATGTGGAACTCAAAAGATAGTAAAACAATGAAAGTAAAGACAATCAAACGGTCCTGAAATGAGGAAGTGGGTTGAGTCTGCATGGTCATTGGATAACTTGTGTACCGGTGCACAAGGATTTGATTTTGTTTCTCAGACGGTACCCGTGGCCACGGGGGACTGGTCTGGCCTAGGAGGAACACGTGCCTACGCGACCCTTGGATGGTGTACGACCTGACCCAAGGGGTGCGCCGTAGAGCGAATATTAAGGAAAATTCGGCGAGATCGTGCCTCGTTTGAGGAACGTACCCTCATATCCAATGAGGGTCCAAGATAGCTTGTCGTGCTAGTGACCAAGTTTATATAGATGAGTCGGCACGGACGGCAATCCGCGAGTGTGCCTTTGGATTGAGTCGAGTATTGAGTGCGCTATATCAAGGAGTCAAGTTGAAGGTGCGTGTACAAGTTAGAACACAAGGAATGTTTGGGCCTAAGATTTGGCATCAGCATAGGCGTCGTGCTTCGACAAGAGTTGTGGCGTCGAGTCTTAAGATGTTGGCATAGAGTTGCATAAGTTGGATTGAGTCGTCTCGGGTTTAAGTCAGGAATCACCGCAAGGTAAGATGGTTAAGTGACACTAAGTTCACAAGTCTCGATTGGATCAGTTGATGATCAAAGTAGCAAGGGCCGCGAGGCGACGATATAGTTAAGTCTCACTGAGTTGCGAGGCACGGCCTCAGCAAGGGTTTGAAGCACGGTCATACGAAAATGGAGCCTCATCGCGTAGTACGTCTCTGATTTTAAGCCGTAAAGACAAACACGACTTGATAGGTTAACGTTGTCGGTACGAGAAGAGTCTAAAGGCAAGGTATATATTAACGTTGCGTTGCAATCACGGGATGGTCTAGAGACACAGAATAGGCCAAGACGTCGGTCCTAAAATTGATCATAAGGCAAGAGTAGAAAGGCAATCATAAAGGGGACTATGTTACACACGCAAAGTAAATTAACGTGTTGGTTTTGTATGGGTAGGCGAGGAGCTCATTCCACCAGTACAGTTGGGTACTGACACCCACATAGTTTTTATGTACAGGCACAGGTAGAAGCTCGTGGCGCGGAGCTCGTTTCGGCGCATCGAGGCATGGAGTTCCTTGGCGATTCGAAGCATGCGGTCGCATGGAGTCAAGACTTATACGGGACATAATGTATGGACGTCGTCTTTCGAAGCTTCTGCTGGCTCAAGCGTGGTATTGAGAGATGAGAGAGAGTTGAGTGAACTTATAATATGTGAGAAGAGTGAGCTTGAGTGATTGTAATCTTGGCCTTGCGTCCTTTGTAACCTTTATTTCAATATTAATAAAAGAGTGTTTTACAATAACTTGTGTTTCGTTCTAATTTTCGATGCTATTATTCAATGTCTCTGCACGGGACTTCTGTGCGACGACCCCGTCACAGCCGCTAAAATCGGCCGTTATGGAACCCGTATTGCACGAGCGCAATCTAGGCTCGTGCGGCATCAAGCCTTAGCGAGGACGATCGTTCCTACGGGAGCGGGGCGTGACATAATGGTATCAAAGCACGGCTTTACGTCATTGGACTGTCGATTGAATTCTTTAACTTCGTTGTTTTCGCAAACTCTGAATTATTGCTTCCGTAAAGTTGAAATCGTTGGTGCGCTCTATCTCAAATGTCCTACGGATGTCCATACAATAAGTCTATCTATTTTGCAAAACGTAGGAGAACCGTTTTTGATAAAACAAAAAGATGGTTTGCGTAAGCACGGTTGGCTAAGTCGGGCTGGGCACATACACCAAAGTTGTGTCGACCTTAGAAAAAGTCGAGTGCGAGATTCAAATTGTGTCGAATGAGAACGAGTTAGACTCGATTGAGTACGTGGGATGACTATCGATAGGGGTACTATCGGACGATGATATCGTCGATGCGATATAGATGAACGTGCTTGAAATTCGAGGAATGGTTCGAACGGGATTCGAAAAGTCAATTTTTATTCGAATGATAAGTTGAGGATTTATCAAATGACTTCATCCCTGTGTGGTGTATGCGATAACCTCAGGAATGTCGATCGATCGATTGAGGATTCGGGGTGTCGATGAGTCTAGTAGCAAGCGTCGCACATATGCAAAGCCTTAGATCGTGTACGATGGAGTGAGTTATTGTCTAGAAGTTTGATAATTCGATTCGAACGACCTAGAAATTGACGTGCACGAGATTGAGGATGGTGCGAATATGAAACGCAAAGATGATTGAGTAGATAAATCAAATCGAGGAAAAGCTAAGGTGTAGCGAACGGATGACTTGATCGAGAAAATTGATACGGATTGTATACGAAAAATTAGCACGACAGGTAGATAGCGTGCATGAAAAGTTAAATTTTGAAGTTACGCAATGACTCTAAGGATTGGAATGGGTATTGCTTGATGATTTGAGTTAGCAAAGAAGGATGTGATTTGAGGAAAAACGTTGCTCGATGACTTGAGATAGACGGATGAAATTGATGTTGTGAATTGATTCGAAGAGATTATCCAGTCGGACGATAGCATCATTCGTATGACTCAGAATTTGTTACAAACGAAGATCGTCATGTTACGTATATCGTCGATGGTATTGAGGCGTATCAAAGATGATATGCGATAACTCGGGGGTACTCTGACTCGGTAAATAATGATCGTACAAGTGTTATTGTTCGGTTGGATGCAATACTTAGGATTTTGATTGAGAAGAATGTTGGATGAAAGTGATCATGTCTTGATGGTTACACGGATAACCACTGTCATACCCTGCTCCCGTAAGAGCGATCGTCCTCGCTAAGGTGTGATGTCGCACGGGCCTAGGTTGCGCCCGTGCAAGGCCAAGTCCAGAAACGGCCGATTTGAGCTAGGCCACAGAGTCGTACAGAGTGTCCTCATTTGCAGCGGAAAGTAAATGAACACAAATTGAAGCGAATTCAAACTCTTTATTGATATTCAAGAAGTTTACAAGCGGCGCTAGGCCGAGTTTACAAGTCGCTCAAGCTCTCTCTCTCTGAAACATAAAAGGCGTGCCAAGTGGCTTACAAGATGGAATGATTCATGGTGATGTTCCAATACATTATGTCCTGTATATGGTGCTCCAGCTCCTTAGCACGTTCGAGGGAAGCTCCGCACCCGCCGACGTTCCCTGCTTCCTGCAAGCAGACTGTGGGGTTATCAGTACATTGTTATGCACTGGTGGGGAGGCTAGCTCGCCCACAATGCTATCATTACTAAACACGTTATATTTACTTTTGTGCACCGTCTATCATTCATTGTTTTTCTAATCTTGCCTTAGGGTCAATTTCATGGCATATCTCATAGCCTATCTCGTGTTGCTGATTTCAAGTGTCGCATGGAAATACATACATGACTTACCCATACTTACCGTCCGGCCTTTCCTGTTCAATGTAAACCAAGTTAGTCAACAATTCATATATTTCAAATTAACATGATTCGCGTAAACATTCAATGCCAAGGGCGTGTTCCTGCCTTAGATTCTAACGCGTCGTAGGCGTATTTTCAATTTTATTTGCACGAAGTATTCATTATCATTTGGTGTGATACATTTCAAGCCGTTCAGTAGGCGATTGTTCATTTAACTTAGACTACTTTGATTTCAATGCAAGGACTTGTACGTGGATAGCCACCAGCAAAGTCCACTTAATCTATATGCACCGGTCGTTGGCTTTACAAGCCATTTTGGACATTTCTCCTTGGTATTTCTCAACTTAGCGTAGGGTGATGGCTAGTACACCCCGTTAAGTCTCTTAAAATACCCTGTACTTACGTCTCCCGGTGCCCAAGCCCGCACCCAGGCAGTTCGTAATCCCCGACTTTTGATTCTGCCTAGGCCGGCCACGGTATACTCCACACAACGCCCGTGCCACAGAATCACTGCACGGTCACGGTATTCCCCCCCATCGCCCGTGCCGTTTGTCCACGACCATTTCGTATTATCTTGACAATTCAAACTTAGCGGCTATCTCCGAGCCGTAGGCTAACCCTTAGCCATAATGCGTTATCGACCAGGTTGGCGTCCGTGCAGCGCGGGTAGCGAGACCCGTTGCACGTGCCCGTCACACCTGTCGCTAACCATTCTTTCCTTTCTTATCTTTCATGTATTCTTTCTTTTCTTTCTTTCTTTCTTTCACTTGTTCGTTCGTTCATCGATTCATTCACGTATTCATTCATTCATTCATTTATTCGTTGATTCATTCATTCACGCATTACGCAACTCCCAGTGCGGGAGTCGCCTTGGCGACCCATCGGTCCCATAGTCTTTCAATGTTGCTATACTCTACTCGGAACGACTATGTTGATAGTCTTCCCATTTTATTGTTGTAAATCATTCATTGTTTCATTGTTTGAACGCATAAGTGACTTGAACGTAAGCTTGTGCCTTAGCACGAGCGTGGAGTGCAGTGCGAGAGTTCATATTTTTCAAGTTCCTTTCCATATTCTATACAAGCATACAAGATGGGCTTATTCCCTTAGCTAGGTGCGTTGAGTCATTTATTAGCATGCACGGTGTTATCGTCTAGCGATTCTCGTGATAGTGTCCGTATTGTTATGTGTCTAGGCTAAGCAAAGACGGGTTCATCGGAGCCACCCACCTTAGCGATGTTTGCATCGGCCGAGCGATACTCCGAGCGCGCCTTTGAAAGTCTAAGTCTGGATTCATCTTGACGGGCCAATGCAAGCCTTGCATCGATTCTACATCTGGTCGAGGCCAACTCTTCGGGTCGACGGCTCGTTTGAGTCGTTGAATTTGCCGTACGAATCGGCGTTCCGCTAGGGCGGAGCGGGTCGTTACATAATACACCACTCAAAATAAGTCTCGTCCTCGAGACTTCTTGAGTGCAGGTCATCCTATCATTCCTTAACTCGTGTCATCGTGTTTCTTAGACAATTCTATCGAACGGCTCTATCGTTCGATGGCATCGAACTATACTCGATACCTTTCCAAGTTCCGTGTCGCATACGCTTGGTCGATTTTATTGAACAACTTTTCATTCATTTTAGAGTTGATGGTACTTCTTCAATTATCGTGTTTCTTCGACTTGGTTGCTATTTCTTCGTGTCATGGGACTGAAATGGTCATACGAGGTACGTTGTAATTCGTCAAATGCGCGGGTCGTGGGCTGAGGCAAACTTACTTTCGTTTATCTTGGTCATTGAGATGACCCGATTCGCTTCTCAAGCGTTCTTGTCCACGAAATCAGTATGATTTTTTCTTAGCGGGGTTGACCAAGTCTAAATAATTTTCGTCCGATTCAAGACTAAGTATTGTACTATCCTCGAGTATATCTTCCTATCAATGGTCCAATTCGTTATACCAACTTTTACTTGCACGATATCGATTCCATACCACTCACTTGTTTGGGGCTAATCTCGTCGTCGTTCACGCACACTCTGCCTACACGTTTCTTCGATTCCGAGCCACGCTCGTACTAGTATCATTCCTTTCTTTTTAACACGATTCCAAGTTCTCGACACTCTTCCATTCCTCAAGTCTCGTTTGGAATTCAATGTGTCACTTGGTTAGATCGTGCACGCATTCCAGGCGTCCCTAAAATACATGCATTCACCAAACCGCGTGATAGAGAATTCATCATTCTTACTCGAGTCGCATCGTGCACATACTCCGACGTCCCTGAAATATATGCATGTCAGCCGAGTCTCGTGAGCAGGGTTTCCTATATTCGTGATTCATGCTATCCATCCATGCCAATCCTCAAGATCAATCTTTCGATTGCTAACAATTGAAACAGGGCGTCTCGCCTAACCGCTAGGCTATTTCTTTTCGAGGCTAAGTCAATGTCAGGATTGGAATCATAGTTCCCCAACAATAATGCCAACACTGACCCCAATCCTAGGGTCAAACCAAAGTCGGTAGTACATGATTTTCTACCCAAGCTCGCGTCACTCAGATTTCTAAACATCGAGCACGATCTCCTATTCGTATCAAGGCATTCGTCACGTATATTCAAATCTATTTCAAATCATCAGTTCTAACCAATTCATGTATTCGATCACGAGGTCGTCTAGCTTTGACAATATGTTGTACACCAATCTCACGCGAATCCGAACATCCACAGTGGTTCATGAATCACCATGCAACGCTCCCGCAAAATAATCATTCTCATCGGGGCGTAACTCTTGTTTGAGTTTAGACTAACTCATTCTCTATACGCGGATTGGACCTACTCAATCCTCAAGCTCAATTATCAAGCACACCGAATCATTCTCAAGTCACCTTCGTATCAAACCACAAGTCGAAGCACACAAATTGCCACGCCATGCTAGTTCAATCACCCTCGCTGTATGAATCACCATACCAGCGCTCACGCGGAGTGATCGCCCTAATCGGTGCGACGCATGTGCGAGGCTGGAGTTGCGCTCGCATAAGACAAGTATGTCGACGTTGGGGTTATCGTCGAAGTAAATCCAAGCATTCACATTTTCATCCAAGCCAAATCAATTCGACAGTCTGACCGTCATGAGTTCAACTAAAAAATCCTCGAGCCAAGTCTATCTTTTCCTCGACACATTTTTAACATCCCAAGTATAGCATCCAACGGAACAATGACATTTGCACGATCGTCATTCGCCGAGTCAGAGTACTCCCGAGTTATCACATATCGATCTTTGATACGCCTCAATACCATCGACGATATGCGTAACCTGATGATCTTCCTTTGCAACCGATTTCAAGTCGTGCGTTGATGCTATTGTCCGAGTTGGATATTCCACAATTTCATTTAATATTCAAGATGAAGTTCAACTGCTATTCCTCAAGCTAGTTTCAAGATCGTTGTTCAAACTCAAGTCACAATTCATTTGAATTAATCCGAAATCGTACGCACGATCCTCTAAGTTTCCTCGATTAAGACCATTCATTTTCATTCATCGTTCCGAACCATTTTCTAACTCGCGTAGCCCATTGACAAGTTGGCCAGCGACATCTCGTTCGGGACTTTTGAAGTCACGGCCAACTAAGCATGACACGTTCTAAGGCTTGGCGCGATCGCATCGCTTGCCAACATACTCGTACGATCCGTAAATCCTTTAATCTCACTCGAACAATTTCTATGACGTCCATACACCACTCAGGGTTCGAGCAACTCGACTAGTCGTCGACACTCATTCTTATTCTTCTCCTAACCTATCATATACACCACTCGGATTCAAGCCATACGATCTAGTCCTCAATCACGTTCGCGTCATGTGCTAAGACATCCTTCAAATTCGTTCGACGAATCTCTAGCGTAATCGCTCACGTCGCCTCGACATACTAAGTCGTTCGCACTAATCCTCAAAATCCAAGCCAATCTTTCGTGCATGCCTAAGCGTTAGTTTGATAGTGTTCCTATCGATATACACTCTAAGTATATCTCCGTTCCCGACCGAGCGGTACTTGATATCGCTCGTAACTCGATTGCACCAGAAGTCGAGGTGTGCGACACACGGCACAACTTAGCCAAAAGGCCGTGTGCATAGCTATCCCGTGCGGACTATATTCGAGTTTGCATGCTCACTTATTCTCGTTCGAGCGATAATCGATCTCACTCGCAACTCGTTTGCACCAGAAGGTCTAGGTGCGCGATACTCTGCACAACTTAGCCAAAAGGCTGCGTGCATAACCATCACGTTCGAACTATACTTTGGTCTCGTGTACTTGTTTGCTGTCAGCGTAAGCTCATTCAAGCACACACTGCGTTTGCTAACTCTTAGCATCGGTTCCTTCCAACTCAAGTCCGTCGTGGTGGCGCAAAGGCCTTCGCCTATCGATCCCGTCCAACCGAGTACTCGTACGAGCTTTTGAAAATATTTAGACTTATTGTATGGAACATCCCAAGGCACAAAGAGAGAGAGCGTACCCTTCTTTTGTTTCCAACCGAGATTTTAAAACTGAGAAAATCGAAATAAAGTCCAAGGACGTAAAGCCGTGCTCTGATACCAATCTGTCACGCCCCGCTCTCGTAAGAGCGATCGTCCTCGCTAAGGCGTGATGCCGCACGGGCCTAGGTTGTGCCCGTACAAGGCCAAGTCCAGAAACGGCCGATTTGAGCTAGGCCACAGAGTCGCACAGAGTGTCCTCATTTGCAGCGGAAAGTAAATGAACACAAATTGAAGCGAATTCAAACTCTTTATTGATATTCAAGAAGTTTACAAGCGACGCTAGGCCGAGTTTACAAGTCGCTCAAGCTCTCTCTCTCTGAAACATAAAAGGCGTGCCAAGTGGCTTACAAGATGGAATGATTCATGACGATGTTCCAATACATTATGTCCTGTATATGGTGCTCCAGCTCCTTGTAACGCTCCAAGGCTCGAGAGATAGCTCTGTGCCTTAGCACGTTCGAGGGAAGCTCCGCACCCGCCGACGTTCTCTGCTTCCTGCAAGCAGACTGTGGGGTTATCAGTACATTATTATGCACTGGTGGGGAGGCTAGCTCGCCCACAATGCTATCATTACAAAACACGTTATATTTACTTTTGTGCACCGTCTATCATTCATTGTCTTTCTAATCTTGCCTTAGGGTCAATTTCATGGCATATCTCATAGCCTATCTCGTGTTGCTGATTTCAAGTGTCGCATGGAAATACATACATGACTTACCCATACTTACCGTCCGGCCTTTCCTGTTCAATGTAAACCAAGTTAGTCAACAATTCATATATTTCAACTTAACATGATTCGCGTAAACATTCAATGCCAAGGGCGTGTTCCTGTCTTAGATTCTAACGCGTCGTAGGCGTGTTTTCAATTTTATTTGCACGAAGTATTCATTATCATTTGGTGTGATATATTTCAAGCCGTTTAGTAGGCGATTGTTCATTTAACTTAGACTACTTTGATTTCAATGCAAGGACTTGTACGTGGATAGCCACCAGCAAAGTCCACTTAATCTATATGCACCGGTCGTTGGCTTTACAAGCCATTTTGGACATTTTTCCTTGGTTTTTCTCAACTTAGCGTAGGGTGATGGCTGGTACACCATGTTAAGTCTAATGAAATACCCTGCACTTACGTCTCCCGGTGCCCAAGCCCGCACCCAGGCAGTCCGTAAGCCCCGACTTTTTGTAGTGCCCCGTCCCTATATCGTGCCCCGTACTCTGTCCACGGGGTGCGCGAGAAAGGAACCCTGTCGCTATCGATTCGGTCGGGATCGACCGAGTCGATCGAACGGAAACGGTTGAATTAAGATCCATTCCTCGTTATGGAATGTCTTCTTCGGAACCAAGTCCCATATTCAGCGGGTTGCGCCTCGAGGATTGACTCTGCGGCTGAGTCGGGAGAGACCTCCCGTTGCTCTGCTTTTCACGCTGCTTGCGTTGGTTTTGGCTTTGTTTTCTGAATGCGCTTTCGTGAATGTTTTCGATGGTTTTCATGGCTTGCATTTCGAACTCGCATTTCCTATCGAACTCCTTGAATAATACAGTGTTCTAATCGGTTGCTTGTACGATTTCAGGTAATCGCGTAGGCGACGTCTAGCGCGACCAACAAGTCCTATCGCTGAAGTAAACTCAAGGTGAGTGGCTGACCCTTCTCTTCTCGACCCCCTTCTTAAGTAATTCGATAGTGTTGTTGCGGATGAAAGAATGAAAGCAAGGGCACGGACACGGTAAAATGATCAAGTTTCAAAGAGAAAATATGCTAGGCCTTAATAACTAAATGTTGTCTTAACTCGGCCTTAATAACTAATTGTTGTCTTAACTCGGCCATTGGACAACTTGTCGACAAGAAAAAAGTTTCCTCGAGCGACAACCCGGGGCCACGGGATCGACTCGACCTAGGAGGAAACATGGTATAGCTGTGCTGGATGATAGCACGGGTTAAGCGGGGACTTGCAGCGGGGCTCGCTACTTGCGCTGCAAGGGCTCCGGCTAACAAAGCTATAAGTCCAGGATGGCTTGTGGTGTCAGTGACCAATTACACGTAATATTGCACTTGGCATGAAAAATGACAACAATTGACAGGAAAGAACATGGTAAGTCTCATAAGGCGCGGCACGGCCCGCCGTGGGTAAGTTCCAACGTGAATTACATTATGCTTGTCATTTCTCGCTTGAAATTTATTAGGATGGTTAGAAACATTCATGAACTAAGTCATGTAAACTCATTCAACCAAATGAGAGCTTGGAACTTAACTTGCCACGCACCAGTACAAAGTGTAATGTACTGATCCTCGCTCTCTACGCAGGTACCCCAAACCACGAAGGGCGTGCCACCTAAAAATCTCAAGGCGACGTGGACACTTTTGAAGCCTCGTCCGTGTAAAGGCTTGTTCTGGATTCCTTTTGAAGAAGACCCGCACTCAGTCCAAAAGAAGATGGCGGCTCGACTCGCCTCGATCGCAGGTGGAAATGTGTAATAGTTTTTGCTTGTATAAAAGGGTGTAATGTATGGAACGACTATCTTATCGGCGTTCATTTTGTAAGTCGAGTCTTGTTGTAGCCCACGCGGCAATGAATGTAATGAAGTCAATGTAAATGATATTTTATTATCAATGAAAAAGTTTACTTCTATTTCAAATGTGTCAATCAATTTCTCTGCGTACTCTAACTTGATGTTGTGTTTCAGATAACCTTATGACTATGCCTTGTGCGATCGCAACTTAGGTTCGCACGGCATCACGCCCGGGGGACGACTATCGATTCTACGGAATTGGGGCGTGACATAATGGTATCAGAGCACGGCTTTACATCCTTTGACCTCGCATCGATGAGATAAGTTGTTCCATACAATGAGTCCGTAATATTTTGTGACTGATGCGTTTGCCTTCGTATCGCAGAAGTGACGGAACCCACGGCCGAGTAAGAACAGAGCGCTTCAAGCGGCTCTAGTAGTTCGTATCGTCCACGGGCCGGGCCTTCTAACGATACCATCGAAAGGATGCTGCGCATGATAGAGGCACAACGAAACCAGTCCGAGAACCGGCATCAACAGGTAGAGGAACGACAGGCCCAGTTCGAAGCTCGCTTCGAAGCTCGCTTTGACGCACATGCCAAACTTCAACAAAAGCAGTTAGATACCCTGCAGCAGATCGTCCAGACAATGGCGGTCAACGGAAATTCTGCGACTGCGTCTACCGTCACCGTACCTGCTCCCACCGGGCCGACGATCCAACCCATTAAAGTCGACACGGCGGAGCCCGAGCGTCAACCAGCGACACTGAAAAAGTACAACTTTGAAGTGTCAGAATTCAAGAAAGCGTGCCGCACTTCCTTCAGCGGCACCGAGGGTCCTTCCATAGCGATCGACTGGTTGGAAGAGTTGGAAGATCACTTTGAGCTTCTCGGCATTGAAGAGTCGAAGAAAGTCGTCTACGTACAACTTCAACTATGGTTGAACGCGCACGACTGGTAGGCCGTGCGCAAGCGAGCGATCCGACCGGACAACACCACCACGCCGATCTCTTGGGCGACGTTCCGTAAAGCTTTCGAAGTCCAGTACCTTCCGTCAGCCGTTCTTCAAGCGAAGGAGAATGAATTCATGCAGTTGAAGCAAGGGAGCAGGACAATGGAATAGTACGCCGTAGAATTCAACAAGTTGTCTAAGTTTGCTGGCCAGTTTCTGCCTACTGAAGAGTGCCGTGTGCGACGGTTCGAAGTGGGTCTGCGACACTCTATCGGTGCGCATGTCGGGGTCCCGGAGTACAAGACCATGGGCGAGGCTCTGAACCACGCTCTCCGCCTTGAGAGCCTGCATCCTTCCGGTGCTGCCGACGTTGTGCGTCACTCCAATCACAAACGTCCTAGCTATACGGGAGGCAACAATTTTACGTCAAAGTGTCCAAACAACGGCGGCTATAAAGGGCAGAACCCATCTCCTTCCTGCACCAAGTGCAACCACTACGGGCACACTGAAAGGGACTGTGCGGTCTTCGAAGGGGGATGTTTCTTTTACGAAAAAGGGGGCACCAAATGGCGGATTGCTGGGCTCGAAGACAAAATCGCAACACACCACCACAACAACAAAATCGTCAAGAGAATCGAGGACAGGCGCCTCGACTTCCTTCGTCCACTCTACCCACACCGCAAAATGGCAGAGACCGTCGCCCCAACACTCAGGGCCGCGTCTACGCCATGACTCGAGACGAAGCGCTGGCATCAGATATAGTAGTGTCAGGTATACTAAAATTTAATAATGTGCCTGCTCGTGTGTTATTTGATTCAGGCGCTTCGCATAGTTTTATATCGGCGAACTTTGTCGTCGAGCACAAATTTCCTGTAATATCATTAGATCTCGACCTTAGTGTAAGCAGACCTTCGGGCACACCAATTCTTATAAACTTAGCTTGCACCAGCGGGATTATCTGTATCGGCGGTCAAAAGATCGGTCTGGATGTGATAGTTCTAGACATGAAGGACTTTGACATCATTCTGGGAATGGATTGGCTTGGGCCGTGCAACGCAACCATAGACTACGCTGAAAAGAAGGTCACATTCCGCATGCCTGGAGTGCCTGAATTCTGCTACTCATGTGGTGAGGCGTCGCCGACCTGCATGGTGATCTCCGCAATATCTGCTCGATGGATGCTGCATTCCGGGTGCGAGGGCTATCTAGCTTCCGTTCGAGACATGTGACAGGATGGTGCAAACGCGGGAGAGACCGACGTTATGGCAGAATTCCCAAACGTGTTCCCGTACGAGCTACTCGGCATGTCGCCCGATCGAGAAATAGAGTTCACCATCGACACATTTCCCGACACTCGGCCGATCTCGAAAGCTCCATACAGAATGGCCCCTGCAGAATTGAAGGAATTGAAGGCACAACTTCAGGAATTACTTGATAGAGGGTTTATCCGTCCGAGTGTCTCGCCGTGGGGTGCGCCCGTGCTATTCGTCAAGAAGAAGGATGGATCGATGCGGCTCTGCATCGA
This sequence comes from Iris pallida, assembly GCA_029216955.1. Classification (NCBI taxonomy): domain Eukaryota; kingdom Viridiplantae; phylum Streptophyta; class Magnoliopsida; order Asparagales; family Iridaceae; genus Iris; species Iris pallida. The sequence goes on from JANAVB010029220.1 coordinate 6,671,255, forward strand.
CTATCGAGAATTGAACAAAGCTACCGTCCGAAACAAATACCCCCTGCCCCGCATCGACGACTGGTTCGACCAGCTCCAAGGTGCAACGGTGTTTTCGAAGATTGATCTACGATCGGGTTATCACCAACTTAAAGTCAAGCCAGATGACGTGCCAAAGTCCGCCTTTCGTACTCGTTATGGCTACTACGAGTTCTTGGTAATGTCGTTCGGTCTGACAAACGCCTCTGCCGTCTTCATGGATCTAATGAATTGGGTGTTCCGTCCGTTCGTTGACAAGTTCGTAGTAGTCTTCATCGACGACATCCTCGTCTACTCGAAGGATCAAGCGCAACACGCAGAGAATCTGCGGACAGTACTCTAAATCCTTCGAGAGAATCAGTTGTATGCGAAGATGAGCAAGTGCGAGTTCTGGCTGAACAGCGTCTCATTTCTTGGGCACATCATCTCCGCCGCGGGTATCACAGTCGATCCGAAGAAAGTCGAGGCAGTTGCTGATTGGAAACGGCCCGCATCAGTTAGCAAAATTCGAAGCTTCCTAGGCTTGGCGGGATACTACCGACGCTTCGTGAAGGACTTTGCGAAGATCGCATCGCCGTTGACTCGCCTCACCCAGAAAGGAGTCGCATTCAAGTGGTCAGACGACTGTGAAGCTTCCTTCCAGGAGCTCAAACAATGGCTCGTTTCGACCCCGATACTTGCTCTTCCTAAAGGGACGGAGGGATTTCAAATCTTCAGCGATGCTTCTGGCCAGGGCTTGGGGTGTGTGCTCATGCAGCGGGATAAGGTGATATCTTTTGCTTCCCGATAGTTGAAGCCGTACGAGAAGAACTACCCCACGCACGACCTAGAACTAGCGGCGATTGTGTTCGCGTTGAAGCTGTGGTTTCACTATCTCTATGGTGTGGTGTACAGGATTTATACGTACCACAAAAGCCTCAAGTATCTCTTCACCCAGAAAGATTTGAATTTACGGCAGAGGCGATGGCTCGAACTAATCAAAGACTATGACTTATCAATCGACTACACGCCGGGCAAGGGAAATGTGGTAGCGGATGCGCTGAGCTGGAAGTACTTAGCTTCATTATGCATCAACGATCGACTGCTGCGTGACTTGGAAGGAATAGGCATCGAGCTCCGAGTTTGTTTCAGGGACGTGAAACTGGCGCAACTGCGGGTGGAACGAGCCTACTGGAGAGGATCAAGTCTGCACAGAAGGATGACCCCTACTTGGAGAAGATGCGGAAGCTGATATCAACAGGTAAAGCGTCCGACTTTGTAGAGGACGAGTCGGGAGTGTTGCGCGTGAAGGGACGGCTATGCGTACCGGACGACGCAGAACTTAGAAAGGAGATAATGTCGGAGACGCATTATGCAAAATATTCCTTGCATCCTGGCAGCACCAAGATGTATAAGGACCTCCGCGTTGTCTTTTGGTGGCACGACATGAAGAGGGACGTAGCGCTCTTTGTGTCAAATTGTATGGCCTGTCAGCAAGTCAAAGCCGAGCACTAGCGACCGGACGGGGAGATGCAGAACCTCGCTATTCCAGAGTAGAAGTGGGATCACATTACTATGGACTTCGTTGTTGGCTTGCCGAGGATGCCGCGGGAAAACGACGCCATCTGGGTCATCGTCGATCGACTAACCAAGTCAGCGCACTTTATCGCCATCAAAGTTACTTGGAGCGTCGACCGCCTTGCTCAGATATACCTTGATGAAATAGTTCGGCTGCACGGGGTCCCAGTTTCTATCGTCTCTGATCAGGATGGACGGTTCGTAGCGCGCTTCTGGAGTAGTCTTCATTCAGCACTGGGGACTAAGTTGAAGTTCAGCTCAGCTTTATCATCCTCAGACTGACGGCCAAACAGAGTGGGTGAACCAAATTCTCGAAGAAATGTTACGACTCTGTGCGATCGACTTGAAGTCAAGTTGGGACGTCCATCTATCGCTGGCCGAGTTTGCATACAACAACAGCTATCAGTCCAGCATCCAAATGGCGCCGTATGAAGCTTTGTACGGCCGGAAGTGTAGATCGCCCATTTGCTGGAATGAAGTCGGGGAACGGCAGATACTTGGTCCGGAGCTGGTGGAGCAGACTGTACAGAAGGTCAAGTTGATACGAGAAAGATTGAAGATAACACAAAGCCGGCAGAAATGCTATGCTGACACGCACCGACGCCCCCCCGAGTTCTCGGAAGGCGACCATGTATTCCTGAAGGTGATGCCTATGCGTGGAGTTTTCAGGTTCGGTGCGAAGGGGAAATTACGCCCAAGATTTGTTGGCCCGTTCGAAATATTGAAGCGAGTCTCCCCGGTAGCTTACCAAATCGCCTTGCCGCCTGCGTTGTCAGAGGTACATGACGTCTTCCACGTATCGCAATTGAGGAAGTGCGTGCATGATCCGAGCCATGTTGTGGATTTGGGTAAGCTGGTCCTGAAGGCGGACTTGTCATATGTCGAAGAGCCGGTGCAAATCTTGGAGCACAAGGATAAACTCCTCCGCAACCGTGCTATTCCCCTCGTCCGCGTCCTCTGGAGAAACCAATCAGTCGAGGAGTCGACGTGGGAGCTTGAGTCAGAAATGAAAGAGAAGTTGTAGTGCCCCGAAATTCGTGATACGTATTTTATACGTGTTCATATTTCTGACCCGTATTTCTCATTTTCTTTGATTAGTTAGTTGTGGTTTATTTTCATATTTGGCATTGTGGTTTAATTGCCATTTATCGTTCATGGATTTATTTTGATTAAGTAGAGCTTGGTTTTATTCGGATAGGAGAAGGATTGGGTTGTTTCGACTTGGCTTGGTTTACTTGGTTCATCATGAACCAAGGTGAACCCCTACCTACCACCACCATCCTCATTTATTAACCCCACCCTCTTTCTCTCTCATCATTCACTCTTCTTCTTCCTCACCGTTGCTCTCCACCTACCAGAGGTTTAGGCAAGTGCAATCTTGCTTCTTGAGGGATCTTAATTTTTATTGTTCCATTCTTTTATTTACATGATTATAAACCTCTTTAGAACTTGGAGTTTTTAATTTTGATGGATAGATTCTTCTAGATCTACATTTTAACTTTGAGTTCATGGAGTTTTCTTGGTTTTGATCTACTAAAACTTGTTATTTTCGAAAACTAATAGTTCCATGAGCAAAAGCACGAAATTTCGTGTGAATTTGGTTTTTGATTCACCTCATTTCGAGTTAAAATGAAGTTTTTATGGCCAAAACAAGTTTCTCTGAATTTTCATGTCGGCTGAAGATTGTGGGCTGGCGTAAAATAAAATTTACGCAGGAAGGCTAGCGTAAAATCAAAATTTACGCACGAAGGCTTGCGTAAAATAAAAATTTACGCTGGATTGTATCCAAAATGTAATATTTTACGCTAGGGACCCTGAAATTGCGTATTTTACGCTGGATATCATCCAGAATGTAATATTTTATGCTAGAGACCCTGGAATTGCGTAAATTATACTGGATTGTATCCAGAATGTATTATTTTACGCTAGGGACCCTAGAATTACGTAAATTATGCTGGATTGTATCCAGAATGTAATATTTTACGCTGGGAACCCTGGAATTGCGTAAATTACGCTGGATTGTATCCAGAATGTAATATTTTACGCTGGGAACCCTAGAATTGCGTATTTTACGCTGGATATCATCCAGAATGTAATATTTTACGTAGGGAACCCTGAAAATGCGTTTTTTATGCTAGATTGTACCTAGAATGTAAAATTTTACGCTGGAACCCTCCCCTTTTATATATTTTACGCAGAATTGAATTTTTGGCATAAAAAGTGAACAGAATGACTGTTTTTGCCAAATTAAGCTATTTTCTAGCCATAATTTTGAAAAACTTAAGACATGAAAGTTTTAGATCTTTGTCTTACCTTTCCGAATATCTCTGGAGCACCTTAAATTGAGTTCGTATGTGGAAGTTATGCCCCGTCTCCCTGAGCCGCATGATTCCTCCACAACTCTTGCACCCTGTTTATATTTAGTTATTGCATACACGCTTATACCAGATTAATGTTAATTTTAAATAATGACCTGACATGATAGTGACCCGTCGTGGCGTACTCTTGACAGTAATTTATCATGATATATATATCTCGAATGCTGTTGCGACGGCTAGCATGTCATGACAGAATTGAATGGCCTGGACACCGTGGGTGATTGTGTTTGTACAAAATAAACCGGTAATGTTTGCATCATGTCTAGGATAGGGATCCCTGAGTACCACGGTCAGGGATACCTACAGTAATTGACTAAGGCTAATAAACTAGAATAATTCAGTAGACATAAAGAGATTTCCAGCTACATGCAATCCCGTTATCTGGGCGCATTAGTGGTCTTGTAGCCTACCGACGAGTAGGGCACATTTCCAGCACACCGTTGCGTGTTGAATTCTCCATAAACGGAAATTTGACCTGGATAATCGGATGGTCTGCAGGGCTTGTGGCTGTTGGGATAATCTCATTACATCTTGCTAGTAACTAGGCCTGTGATAACCCTAGTTAGTTAAAAGTATCAAGCCGTACTCTTGATTGGCCGTGATTGATTGGATGGAGTTTATCCCAGCTTAATCTTGTCCCGATCCTGTACAAGATTATGACACGACATGATTATTGATGCTTGCCTTAACAATAACGATCGGGGGTCCAGTTCTGTTCAGGCGAAGGGTTACAACCCCGGTCCTTGTTTGGTTTAAGGGTTGTAACCTGGCTCCCGGAGCAGTTTTGTGTCCTCTCTTCGTTTATTGTCCTCACTGTACTAATAGTATTTGAGACGGGTTTCTATTCAGGTGAAGGGTTACAACCCCGGTCCTTGTTTGGTTTAAGGGTTGTGACCTGGCTACTTGAATGGTTTCCTCGTACTCAGTTTACTGTGGTTATCTCTATTATTAGCAATTCTTTATTTATTATCTTTATTATTCTATTATTGATGTGCTGGTTTTAGTTCGTACGTGAAGCCTCCTTTGTGACACTTGCTCTTTCTGGGGTCTGACCCAGCTGGTTTTGTATGGCCAGATATCGGAGCAGTCCCAGAGGATCTACCTAACTTCCAGCCAGATGGTGACCACCAGGCGTAACCCTGGCAATGAGTGGGTTTCTTTTTGTCCTCCCACTTTATTGTAAAATTATTCTTTTGATGCGTTTAGCCGACGAGCATGTGTTAGCTCGATTGCACCTTTACTTACTGTCTGTCTACGGGCTGTAACATGATTGACAGATCCTAGGGTTGATCATGTATGACTGAACTCTTGCTAGTCTTGACATTTTGTACGACTAGCTTCATGATCATCCAATATGTAATGTTGGGGACGCCTTACTATTGTATATTTGGTGGTCTTACATCTTGTAATATTTACTTACTTGCTTGTGATTGAGACAATAGGCTTGTTCTTGACCATAGGAGACTGATGGATTGTAGTTAAACCCTCATATATCTAGACAGCCGTGACCGTATAGTGAGGTGGATTCCATTTCATTATACGTAACTGGCTATGTATGCCCCCGCTCTCCAGTATTCTGGTTCTGGAGAGTTACATGGTTTTAGTGGTGGCCCATGCAGGTCTTGCAAATCAAGATATGTGAGGGTTTACCGAATAGATGTCTCAATCAGTACTCGCCCTTGATCTCTGCTCGTATCCCCTTGATTCCTGAAATTCTTGTCCTGATCACATGCTTGTTGTCACGACCCGTACCCTTATGAGGGGCACGAGCACGTGGGTACGTCCAGCTTACGCCGCAGAATCGGTGGTAGAACGCTGTATATAACGTCTGTAAATACCTACGACTAACAGTTAAAATGTACCTGTACAGTATATACTCTCCGAATGGAGGTGACATAATAATACAGTCTCAATCACAGAATAAAACTAAGGTAGATAGCTCAGAGGAAAGACATATGATAGATGAAGAGTAAAATAAGTCCACAGTCTAATACAAGCCCAGATATATACATCACAGAGTATCAAAATAGAATATAGAAACTACAGTCTGATAAGCTAGCTGGATCGCAGTCCAGTCAAACCTAGCTAACCTACACTACTCTGGAAGTACAAAATCTAGTAGCTCCACTATAAGGCCACGATCTAAGGCTACACCATCTGACTCGATCCCATAATAGGTCGAGCAGTCCGCATCAGAATCATCTGTAATATATCATAACGGTATCCTGTCAGGAAAATGAGCAAGTACAAACACTAACAGCAGTTCCATATGAATTTACAAATTCTATAAGAGACAGCATAATGAACTACAAGACAAAGATATATGAAGACTTGGGAACCGTTCGGAAGTCGAGTTACAACCCTTAAACCAAACAAGGACCGGGGTTGTAACTCTTCTCCCGAGCAGAACTTAGTCTCCAATCAAGGTACAATGTAAAGGAAAGTAGAGCATGTGAGTAACTGTATATCATGGCATGGTGAGAAAATACTGAATGTAGAACAGAACAGGATATACGATAAGACAAAATAAATATAAAATATGATTTAAATTATTAGAGCGATATGTGATCGGCTTGGGATAAGTGACAGGACAGGCTATCCACTTGGCCCGGCAATCCGCGGTGACCTCAACGGAGAGACATGCCGGCCAACCTGGATAACGAGCACAAGGCAAGGGATCTCGCTACACTCTTCGTGAGGGAAGAGTGGCGCGAGCACATGAATAGTGACAGGGTGGCTTGGATCATATAGCCCCTAATAATTCCCCATCCCCGAATAGTACAATGGATCTAGACATGACACGTCATGGCACGTGATGTCCTCTTAGAAATCGGTGTCTATACAAGTACAGGGAACAAGACAGGGAGTGTACCCATATACCCAGAAATCCAGGAACAATATCTCATGTCATGATCCAATGTGTACTAGTCCGTGAGCTATCGTGACTAAGAATCAAGTAAGACACTACGACTGAATCGGATATAGCAGATATCAAGACAATGAAAACTATCAGTGAATGTACTCGCCTGCTATCCTGAGCTGTATGGTATATCAATGCTCAGAGCGGTATCAGAAGACCTAAATATGAGATACTGTAAGTTAATTTAGGTTTAAACAAGTTTAGGAATGATTTACAATGAATGATATGCAATCTAGGTCAAACTAGGTCTCACTGAGTCACACTAAGTCCTGTCAAGTCAATCTAGGTCAAATCAAGTTATATCAAGTCAATCTAAGCCTAACCAAGTCAATCCTAGGTCATACCAGGCATCACAGGTCAAAACAAGTCGAAGAAAGTCAAACGGAATCAAGAGTTGGCCTACAGTTGACTTTTGGTCAACTGGTCAACTCTGGTCAACTCTAGGTCAACCATGGTCAACCCTAGGTCAATGGTGACTAATAGTTGACTTTTGGTCAACTACACAAGTCTAATGGAAATCGGGACTAATTTGGGTAAAGTGTTGACCCATAGTTGACTTTTGGTCCAAAAAGTCAACCGTGGTCAACCGGGGCCAAGACTAGGTCTAGGCGACTATTTCTAACTATTACCAACATCTACAACCCATATCCAAGTCCATCTTGGACTTCGAAACTCATATCTTGGCCGTAGGCCAATATCCTATTTTACCCTTAAAAAGGGTAAAATTCTAGCTTCGGCAACTATCCAGTTAGCCTACCTACGCTTGATATTTTGACCCGACCTTCCTAGGGTAGTATGATACTAGCCTATACATATAATATCTACCAAAATACCTAGGTATCGTGGACATTCGGTCCACGATACGGCCCGTTGTCAAAATCTTGAATATTTCAAGATACGCACCGATACGGCACGATACGGGCGCCCTACGACCCCGAATTCCACCCGGAAGCCTACCCGCAAAATCTAAATCACGTATTCATGCCCCACGCCAAGTTTCAACTCAATCGGATACTCCGAACTCCGTTTCGCCCTCTAACTCGATTTTTCCCTTTTTCTATTCTAGCCTTTTTCCTATTCTTCCAACTTCTTTCAATCTTTCCTTCTAACCTCTAATTCTTTCTAACTTCTCATTCCATAATCTTTTTCTACTCTTCTCTACGATTCCAACCATATATAATACTTATATATATATATATATATACCTATATGTATAGGTGAAAAAAGGGGGGTGTAAATAGGCCTAAAAGCCAAGGTGGTTGGGGGGGGGGGGGGGGGGGGGGGGGGCTGTTTCCTGCAGCAGGTAGCTGCTGCTACTGCTGCTGCAAGCTGCTGCTGCTGCTGCGTTTAATCTTCTTCTTCTTCTCCTCTTCTATCTCCCTATATAATACACTTCATATATATATATATATATATATATATATATATATATATATATATATATATATATATATATATAATATATATATATATATATATATATCTATATATATATATCTATATATATATATATATATATATAACTAGATATCTATATATAATCTATCTAGATATCTATCCATCCCTCTAAATATATATATAACACACACACATCCATATACACACATCCATGTATATATATAAATACACTCATATAACTATATATATATATATATATATATATATATATATATATATATATATATATATATATATATATATATATAAACACACACACAAACACACACACATCCTCACACAACACAACCACACACACACCACTCTCACAACACCACCATCCCCATGACACAATATCACCCTCCTCTACACACACACAAATACATAAATAAATACACACACATAAATACACATGTATATATATATATATATATATATATATATATATATATATATATATATATATATACCTATTTTTCTAGGGAAAACCTACAAATTTGTGGGCAAATGGAAGAGAATGGTCATATCTACAATTAATGTGAATGAACTATATGCAAAAGAGAATTAAATTGAGAGATTAATGCATACCTAATTGTAGGTTGGAGAGGAAGAAGAAAGCTTTTGAAAAAAAAATTAATTTGGAAGAGAGAGAGAGAGTTGGAGTGTTACTTAGTGAAGAAGGAAGAGAGGGGGGGGGGGGGGGGCTGTCATGGCCGGCCAAGCATGGTGGGGGTGTGAGGGGCACTTGTAAATTACAAGTTTGCCCCTCCCTAAGCCTAATATTAAACAATTTCCAAATTAGGTTTAGGAAGTTGCTAAAAATAAATAAAAATCATAATTAAACTAAATTACTCATGGAGAACTAGTCCAAACTCTTAAACCCTAATTTTTAGTGTGGTGGGCCATGGTTAGCTAACAGGCTAATTACAGCTCAAGTCGAAATTCACCGGGGTCCCGAATTAACTCGGAATGCGATAAAATTCGAACCCGACTCCTATAATAATTAAATAATATTATTCATGAAATAAAATTCCCAAAAATAATATAAAATGGAAAATTACCATTTTACCCCTAACGGAAAAAAGTGAGGGTGACAAGTCTATCCACCTTAAAAAAAATTTCGTCCTCGAAATTGAAGACAACAAGCACAGGAAATCACAAACAGAATTAAAGGAAATAAATTTATACCTCAGGGCGCGAAAAGATAAGGGAAACGCTCCCGCATGTCGTCCTCCCTCTCCCAGGTAGACTCACCTGGAGAGTGATGTCTCCACGCAACCCGAACCAAGGGTATGACCTGGTTCCGGAGCACCTTCTCCCTGCGATCCAGAATCTCCACTGGCTGCTCTGGATAGCTGAGAGTAGGTTCCACCTGTATCGCTGAATGGTCCAATACATGGCTAGGATCTGCCATGTACCGCCTCAGGTGGGATACATGAAACACGTTGTGCACTCCCTCGAGCCTGGTAGGCAAGTCCAGTCGGTAGGCTACTGTACCGATCCTCTCTATGATGGTGAAAGGTCCGATGTAGCGCGGACTGAGCTTCCCACTGCCGCCAAAGCGAATAGTGCCACGTGTCGGGGATATCCTCAGAAATACTATGTCACCAACCTAGACACAAGACAAAAACTCAACACACAACTAACAAACAATCACAACAAACATGACAAGAACTGAAACTAACCTCAAACTCTAACGGTCTCCGGTGACTATCGGCCCAATGCCGCTGCCTATCCTGAGCCACCCGGAGTCTGTCTCTAATCAATCTGACCTTCTCGGCCGCATCCACAACCATCTCCGGCCCAAGAAGCGCCCGCTCGCCAACATCGTCCCAAGACAAGGGAGTACGACATCTCCGTCCATATGGAGCCTCAAATGGTGACATCTCTATACTGGCCTGGTAGCTGTTGTTGTAAGCAAACTCTACCAGGTGAAGATGGTCCTCCCAAGAACCCCCGAGATCTAGCACACATGTGCGAAACATATCCTCCAGAGTCTGGATGGTCCTCTCTGACTGCCCGTTTGTCTGAGGATGATAAGCAGTACTAAACTTGAGCGAGGTGCCCAAGCTAGCCTGCAAACTCCTCCAGAAGTGGGAAGTGAATCGGCTATCCCGATCTGAAACTATGCTCACCGGAACTCCGTGCAATCTCACAATCTGACGAACATACAGCTCAGCCAGCCTCTCCGTAGACAAACCCACTTTGAAAGGCAAAAAGTGGGCCGATTTGGTCAATCTATCAACTATGACCCAAACCGCGTCCTTCCCTCCTGGCGACCGTGGAAGTCCAGATACAAAGTCCATGGTGATGTGCTCCCACTTCCACTCGGAAATGGGTAGCGGCTGTAGCAATCCACCTGGTCTCTGCCTCTCGGCCTTCACCTGCTGATACACAAGACAACGAGATACAAACTGAGCTACCTCGCACTTCATGCCATACCACCATACGTGCTCTCTCAAGTCCCTATACATCTTGTTGGCTCCAGGATGCATAGAATACTGAGAGCGATGCGCCTCCTGAAGAACCTCCTCCCGAAGCTCTCCACGCGGAACGCACAGCCTAGTACCGTGCCGCAACGACCCGTCTTCGGCTAAAAAGAAATCGTCAAGCAAGCTCATCCTCACCGTTTGCCATTAAAATTGTTTTGATTGAAATTTTAATACAAACAGAACAGTGATACAATATATGACTTAGATGTAGTCCTAGGAGTACACTTTTGTTTAAGCTGGGTCCTTAGTGCCAATGGAGCGAGTGGTAATGCGTTGACTCCGTTGACCGGCTGATGACGGTTATCGGTTCTCTGAAGGTGTTGATTGCTCTGGGTGCTGGAGCTTGCTGGAGGAGGAAGACATTGAGTGTCTAGCACTGCCTCTCCGGTGATTCTCTGTTGTAGATTCTCTCTGTGTTGTGAGTCTTGTCTCTGTGTGAAGGAGATGATCCTTCTATTTATAGTTTTACAGGCTGGCTGCTCATGCGCGCATGTAGGATGTGCCGGTGTGGGGACGCCACGTGGAGGTTGCTGATGGAGGCGCACGGATGCTGCGCCCTGATCGAGGGGGAGAACTCTTCATACTGCTGTTGTGAGCCGGCACATAGCAGAGAGAAGATCTTTCCGTTGCTGAAATCTTGGATGAGTTGAGTCAAAGGACACGTGTCGTCGACTCATGGTTCGAAGATCTCGGATTTGGTGGAGAGGAGTGATCTGGTGAGCTGCGCCTTGATTGGGCGCAGGAGGAGGTTGCGGCTCATAACCTTTAGGAGTTACAAACCATTTAGGGTGCATGGCTTTTGAGGTGCATGCAGGTGACTTTCTTTCTGTCTTTCGGGATCAGAGAGCAGTCTGAGGCGCATGGCTTTTGAGGCGCATGCTGATTTGGACGCATGGCCGTAGAGGCGCATACTGATGGTGGAGTGGCCACGTGGCAGTAGCCGTCGAAATAAAGTCATGATGATGCTGACGTTGTCGACGCTTCATTTTCTGAACTGTTCAGACTTTGGGAGGCGTGCTGCCAACTCTGTCAGTTCAGCATTTAATGTTGGTGACGTTCGATGGACAGCTGAGTGGGCGCGTCGGTTGGCGTTCCACTCGGTATGGAGATGTATGGGGGCGCACCCTCTGTAATGCGCCGAGTACTGTAGGGCACGTCTGTGTGATGCGCCTGATATCGAAGGGCGCGTCCGTGTGATGCGCTGTCTGGCTGGCGCATCGGATATGTCTTTTAATGATGCGGCTGTCTCGCTCTTCGAGTGCTATAAATAGCCGTTTGGCTGAATTCGAGGCGTCCGGTTCATCCATTTAATGTAAATTCATTGCACGGAATTCGGAGGGCCATCCATTTGGTGCGTGGGTTTGATCTGCCCGGCCTATAAATAGTGGCATGGAGAAAAGGTTTGCTTCTCATTTTCTCACGTACTTCCAATATGAACTTGAACATGCGGGTGCATTCTGTTGACGAAGTGCTCCCGAGGGTGAAGATGAGACGCTGTGTTGTCTTCGATGCACTTGAAGGTGACTGTTACATCCAAAAGACGGAGTCGAGGGCTTCCGAGGCAGGCGGAAGGTGCCTGTTGCATCCAAAGATAGGGATGCTCGGGCCTTGTCTCCGTTATTCCGGAAGAGCCGTAGATCGGAATGGCGGTGCTAGGCTTTCTCTTCCTTCAAAGTGGGTGTCGCCCACTCTGGTTGTGTTAAAAGCTGCTCCTTTAGCCGCAATTTCGATCACGGTCTTCCTTCGCCTTTGGAGGCTCTTTCGAAGCCTCCCCTGGCCACAGCTTTGCCGTGCTCTTCTCTTCCTTGGTTCCAGCCAGAGGGTTAAATGCTTTGTGGAAGCACTTATCCGGTGATCCTGGCTGGAAGAGCGGCGCATAACTGGGCTCTGCTCGGCCAGGTGAGCCTGGCTGGAAGAATTTGGCTGAAGGGATGCACATAGCTGGGCTGGATGCACATAACTGAGCTGCTGAAGAGATGGCGGGATGCGCCTGGATGGAGGCGCATAGTATCTGTTGCGCCTCACTGGTGGCGCATGGTGATGCTGCGCCTATCTGGAGACGTATGGTGGCCGCTGCGCTTATCTGAAGGCGCATGGTGGCCGCTGGCTGTAGACTTAGGATCTTTCCTTTGTAGAAATTCTCCTTTGTACAACCTTTTCTAGACATGTAATAGACTTTTATATATAAAATGAAAAGTCCTTCTTCAAATGTCTATACTTATTGACTTTGCTGTGAAGTTCTTCGTCTGAGTTCTAGCGCATGTAGTGTCTGGCGCATGGGCTTTCTGTTTGTGAAATTCCATGCTTCTACACTCACCTGCTTCCTGATGCTCCTCAGGGCAACATCATCATACTGCGCTGACCTGACTCTATCCATCAGCTCAGACTGAATCTGCAAACCCCACATCTGGATCTCCATGCCCGGAATGATGACTTCGATACCCAAACTATCCAGGTCGGCCAACAAATAACGATCTGTCGTCAAGAACATAGCAACAGGATACCTGCTCAAGGCATCTGCAACTACGTTGGCCTTCCCCGGATGGTACTGCAAGGATATATCGAAGTCCTTCATCAGCTCTAACCACCGCCTCTGCCGCATGTTCAACTCCTTCTGAGTGAACACGTACTTCAAGCTCTTGTGATCTGTGAAGATCTCAACTCGCTCTCCGTACAGGTAATGCTTCCACAACTTCAAAGCAAATATCACCGCGGCCAACTCCAGATCATGAGTAGGATAGTTCTTCTCATGAGGACGTAACTGCCTGGATGCATAGGCAATCACCTTCCCGTGCTGCTGAAGAACACACCCTAAACCCTTCCCAGAAGCATCGCTGAAGATCGAGAACCCTCCTGACCCAGATGGCAAAGTCAGGATCGGAGCTGAAGTCAACCTCCTCTTCAGCTCATCGAATGCAGCCTGACACTCATCAGTCCAGACGAACACCACGTCCTTCCTGGTGAGTCTAGTCATCGGCTCTGCAATCCTCTAGAAGTCCTGAACGAACTTCCGGTAATAGCCAGCCAAACCCAGAAAGCTCTGAACCTCGGCAACTGAACTGGGCGTAGACCAAGACTCCACTGCCGAAATCTTCCTCTGGTCTACTGAAATCCCATGCTCGGTCACAACATGACCTAGGAACTCCACCTGGTCTAAGAAGAACTCACACTTCGAATGCTTCCCGTAGAGTTGCTCCCTCCTCAGAGTCTCTAACACAACTCTCAAGTGCTCCTCATGCTCCTCCTGCGTCTTCGAATAGATCAAGATATCGTCTATGAAGACCACCACGAACTTGTCAAGGTACTGATGGAATACCTTGTTCATCAAGTTCATGAACACCGCGGGAGCATTGGTTAACCCAAATGGCATCACTGTAAACTCGTACTGGCCGTACCGAGTCCGAAATGCCGTCTTGGGAATGTCATCCCGCCTCACCTTCAGCTGGTGATACCCGGACCTCAAATCTATCTTCGAAAAGACCATTGCCCCACTCAGCTGATCGAACAAGTCGTCGATCCTCGGCAAAGGATACCTATTCTTGATAGTGAGGTTGTTGATCGCCCGGTAATCAATGCACATGCGGGACGTACCGTCCTTCTTCGGTACGAACAGGACTGGCGCTCCCCAGGACGAAGAACTGGATCTGATGAACCCCTTATCCTGCAGCTCGTCGACTTGCTTCTTCAGCTCTATCAACTCGCTATTGTTCACCCTATAGACATGCTGCGAGATGGGCTCGGCGCCCGGCACCAAGTCTATGGAGAACTCAATGTCCCTGTCTGGCGGCATCCCCGGCAACTCCTCAGGAAAGACATTCGAGAACTCAGCAATCAACGGATGTGGCAAATCCTGCCCCGCCAACAAAGCTCCACAGAATCCAGCCTCCGGCTCCGCTGCTCCTCGAGCAAACTCGATCTCTGGCTCACCCGGCGTCCTAAAAAGAATTCTGCCTCCTCTACAATCAATGCTAGCATGGTGCATGCTCAACCAATCCATACCGAGTACCATATCGTACTTCGGTAGGGGCATTACGAGCAGACACGCACTCAAGTCCCGGCCTCTCAGAGTGACTCTCCGCCCCTTGCAAATATTATTAACCAGGATAATACCTCCCCCGGTCATAATCTTGAAAGTCCTATCCATATATTCAGCAATAATATTGTGTCTCAGAGCAAAAGAAACAGACACAAAACTATGGGTCGCCCTAGAATCAAATAAGGCGAAAGCAGGGAAAGAATCTAGGAGAACATGACCTGCAACAACATCTCCCACGGGCTCTGCCTCCTCCTCTGCTGCCAAAGCGAACACCCTGCCCGCGGGGGCTCCCCTCTGGTGCTGGACAAAACGCTGCTGCTGGGTCTGGAGTGGAGGACCCCTCTGCTGAACCGCTGGTCCTCTAGCTGGCTGTGCTCTGTCCTGGCCTCCTCTGACTCCGCGAAGGCGGCAATCCTTCAGCTGGTGATCGGGCGCCCCACAGTAGAGACAGACGCCCAACCTCTTCCTGCAAGCCACCCTGGTGTGCCCCGGCTTCCCACAGAAGCCGCACGGTATAGTCGGTCTATGGCCCTGTCCCTGGTGCTGCTGGGCATGCGCCGGTGCCTGCTGGATCTGTAACAGAGGCTGCTGCTGAAAGTGGGGGCGCTTGGCCGGTCCCGCACTGAAACTCGCCCCCATAGTATCTCCGCTCCTCTTCGGCTTGAGGCCGAAGTCCTCCTCTGCGATCTGTGCGTCCATCAATATCTGATCGAACGTCGCATCACGGCGACCCGAGGTGCGGGTGCGCAATGCATGAATAAGTCCCCTGCGGAACTTACGAGCCTTCTGCCCGTCATCCTGGATCATACCGGGAGCGAACCTGCTAAGGCGGAAGAACTCAGCTGCATACTCGTCCACCGACGAGTTCCCCTGAACTAGACCCACGAACTGGCCCTCCAATGCTGTAAGAGCCACGTCCAGGAAGAACTTCTCCTTGAAGAGCCTCCGGAAGTTCTTCCAAGTCAGCCCTTTCACCGACGCACGAGGATCCGTGCGGTACCATGTCAGCACAATGTCGAAGAATCGGCTGGCTGCGGCCGAAACCCAAAGTGCTCTAGGAAGCTCTGCCAGTTCCATGCTCCGCTCTACATCCTCTAGCCAGTCGTCTGCGTAAAGGATGCCCTCCGTGCCCGAGAAGTCCCTGGAGCTCATCTTCCTAAAGTCTAACACTGTCCCCGGCCTGGACTGCTGCTGGCTCGGCTGCTGGCCAGTAGGGCCCTGCACCGTACCCGGTGCCACTCTTTCTACTGCTGCCAAGGCAAGCTGATGCGAGTTCTCCATACTCTGCCTCAGCATCTCCATCTGTCGGTGTGACACCTCCGACTGGCGCTGCGATGCCTCTGCCTGGGCCCGCTGTGTCTCCATCATCTGCTGAAGGAGAAGGAAAATGTGATGTGTATCCGTCGGTATCGGTGGTAGTGGCGGCAGTATCTCTGGAAGAACGGCCGTAACCCTCTGGGGTGGAGGTGGTAGACCTCCCTGCGCAACTGCCTGGGTCTCTGGAATAGTGGAATCACTGGGGGCAGTCTCATGAACCTCCTCCTCGGCCTGATCAGATCTCTCAGGCAAGCTACTCGATCCAGAGGCCTGCGGATGTGTCTTCGTCATCCTGGAGACGAATTAAAATAAGAGATCAATATGGCACATGAGTAGATTATCAAAGAAGGACAGTTAATTTAATACAAGGTGAATAATCATGATAATCAAAAGATCAGAAATTTCCTAGGTGTGATTGAGAAACTCCTATCATGTCCTAGGTCCTACGTACTAATCGCAGGCTCGTAATTAGTACTCTAAGTCGAGCACCATTACGAGATCGCACTAATTGCGACACTGGACCTGCGTGGGCCACCACAAAAACGTGTCACGACCCGCACCCTTATGAGGGGCACGAGCACGTGGGTACGTCCAGCCTACGCCGCAGAATCGGCGGTAGAACGCTGTATATAACGTCTGTAAATACCTACGACTAACAGTTAAAATGTACCTGTACAGTATATACTCTCCGAATGGAGGTGACATAATAATACAGTCTCAATCACAGAATAAAACTAAGGTAGATAGCTCAGAGGAAAGACATATGATAGATGAAGAGTAAAATAAGTCCACAGTCTAATACAAGCCCAGATATATACATCACAGAGTATCAAAATAGAATATAGAAACTACAGTCTGATAAGCTAGCTGGATCGCAGTCCAGTCAAACCTAGCTAACCTACACTACTCTGGAAGTACAAAATCTAGTGGCTCCACTATAAGGCCACGATCTAAGGCTACACCATCTGACTCGATCCCATAATAGGTCGAGCAGTCCGCATCAGAATCATCTGTAATATATCATAACGGTATCCTGTCAGGAAAATGTGCAAGTACAAACACTAACAGCAGTTCCATGTGAATTGACAAATTCTATAAGAGACAGCATAATGAACTACAAGACAAAGATATATGAAGACTTGGGAACCGTTCGGAAGTCGAGTTACAACCCTTAAACCAAACAAGGACCGGGGTTGTAACTCTTCTCCCGAGCAGAACTTAGTCTCCAATCAAGGTACAATGTAAAGGAAAGTAGAGCATGTGAGTAACTGTATATCATGGCATGGTGAGAAAATACTGAATGTAGAACAGAACAGGATATACGATAAGACAAAATAAATATAAAATATGATTTGAATTATTAGAGCGATATGTGATCGGCTTGGGATAAGTGACAGGACAGGCTATCCACTTGGCCCGGCAATCCGTGGTGACCTCAACGGAGAGACATGCCGGCCAACTTGGATAACGAGCACAAGGCAAGGGATCTCGCTACACTCTTCGTGAGGGAAGAGTGGCGCGAGCACATGAATAGTAACAGGGTGGCTTGGATCACATAGCCCCTAATAATTCCCCATCCCCGAATAGTATAATGGATCTGGACATAACACGTCATGGCACGTGATTTCGTAAGAGGGTAGCAAATCCTCTTAGAAATTGGTATCTATACAAGTACAGGGAACAAGACAGGGAGTGTACCCATATACCCAGAAATCCAGGAACAATATCTCATGTCATGATCCAATGTGTACTAGTCCGTGAGCTATCGTGACTAAGAATCAAGTAAGACACTACGACTGAATCGGATATAGCAGATATCAAGACAATGAAAACTATCAGTGAATGTACTCGCCTGCTGTCCTAAGCTGTATGGTATATCAATGCTCAGAGCAGTATCAGAAGACCTAAATATGAGATACTGTAAGTTAATTTAGGTTAAAACAAGTTTAGGAATGATTTACAATAAATGATATGCAATCTAGGTCAAACTAGGTCTCACTGAGTCACATTAAGTCCTGTCAAGTCAATCTAGGTCAGATCAAGTTATATCAAGTCAATCTAAGCCTAACCAAGTCAATCCTAGGTCATACCAGGCATCACGGGTCAAAACAAGTCGAAGAAAGTCAAACGGAATCAAGAGTTGGCCTACAGTTGACTTTTGGTCAACTGGTCAACTCTGGTCAACTCTGGTCAACTCTAGGTCAACCATGGTCAACCCTAGGTCAATGGTGACTAATAGTTGACTATTGGTCAACTACACAAGTCTAATGGAAATCGGAACTAATTTGGGTAAAGTGTTGACCCATAGTTAACTTTTGGTCCAAAAAGTCAACCGTGGTCAACCGGGGCCAAGACTAGGTCTAGGCGACTATTTCTAACTATTACCAACCTCTACAACCCATATCCAAGTCCATCTTGGACTTCGAAACTCATATCTTGGCCGTAGGCCAATATCCTATTTTACCCTTAAAAAGGGTAAAATTCTAGCTTCGGCAACTATCCAGTTAGCCTACCTACGCTTGATATTTTGACCCGATCTCCCTAGGGTAGTATGATACTAGCCTATACATATAATATCTACCAAAATACCTAGGTATCGTGGACATTCGGTCTACGATACGGCCCGTTGTCAAAATCTTGAATATTTCAAGATACGCACCGATACGGCGCGATACGGGCGCCCTACGACCCCGAATTCCACCCGGAAGCCTATCCGCAAAATCTAAATCACGTATTCATGCCCCACGCCAAGTTTCAACTCAATCGGATACTCCGAACTCCGTTTCGCCCTCTAACTCGGTTTTTCCCTTTTTCTATTCTAGCCTTTTTCCTATTCTTCCAACTTCTTTCAATCTTTCCTTCTAACCTCTAATTCTTTTCTAACTTCTCATTCCATAATCTTTTTCTACTCTTCTCTATGATTCCAACCACATATAATACTTATATATATATATATATATCTATATATATACCTATATGTATAGGTGAAAAAAGGGGGGGTGTAAATAGGCCTAAAAGCAAAGGTGTGGGGGGGGGGGGGGGCTGTTTCCTGCAGCAGGTAGCTGCTGCTACTGCTGCAGCAAGCTGCTGCTGCTGCTGCGTTTAATCTTCTTCTTCTTCTCCTCTTCTATCTCCCTATATAATACACTTCGTATATATATATATATATATATATATATATATATATATATATATATATATATATATTTTTTTATATAACTAGATAGCTATATATAATCTATCTAGATATCTATCCATCCCTCTAAATATATATATATAACACACACACATCCATATACACACATCCATGTATATATATAAATACACTCATATATATATATATATAATATATATATATATATATATATATATATATATATATATATATATATATATATATATATATATATATATATATATATATATATATATATATATAAACACACACACAAACACACACACATCCTCACACAACACAACCACACACACACCACTCTCACAACACCACCATCCCCATGACACAATATCACCCTCCTCTACACACACACAAATACATAAATAAATACACACACATAAATACACACACACATATATATATATATATATATATATATATATATATATATATATATATATATATATATATATATATATATATATATATCATTCACAAAATGATTAAATCCTAAATAATCCTTAACCTATTTTTCTAGGGAAAACCTATAAATTTGTGGGCAAATGGAAGAGAATGGTCATATCTCCAATTAATGTGAATGAACTATATGCAAAAGAGAATTAAATTGAGAGATTAATGCATACCTAATTGTAGGTTGGAGAGGAAGAAGAAAGCTTTTGAAAAGAAATTAATTTGGAAGAGAGAGAGAGAGTTGGAGTGTTACTTAGTGAAGAAGGAAGAGAGGGGGGGGGGGGGGGGGGGGGCTGTCATGGCCGGCCAAGCATGGTGGGGGTGTGAGGGGCACTTGTAAATTACAAGTTTGCCCCTCCCTAAGCCTAATATTAAACAATTTCCAAATTAGGTTTAGGAAGTTGCTAAAAATAAATAAAAATAATAATTAAACTAAATTGCTCATGGGGAACTAGTCCAAACTCTTAAACCCTAATTTTTAGTGTGGGGGGCCATGGTTAGCTAACAGGCTAATTACAGCTCAAGTCGAAATTCACCGGGGTCCCGAATTAACTCGGAATGCGATGAAATTCGAACCCGACTCCTATAATAATTAAATAATATTATTCATGAAATAAAATTCCCAAAAATAATATAAAATGGAAAATTACCATTTTACCCGTAACGGGAAAAGTGAGGGTGACACTTGTAATCGTTGATCTGTCCTGGTCCTTCCTTATTATTCCTATGTCGTCTTCTTCAGTGGCATTGAACCTGGACCTGTCGATCAGCAAGGCGGATCACCTCCCGTGGACCAGCAGCAACTAGAAGATCAGGCCCAGCACTCAGGGGCAGCATCCCGAGTCATGCCTACCGGGGATCCAGAGCCACCAGTTCAGCCAGTTCAGCCTGCAGAGCCTGATGATGGCACTTTGGTAGGTCTCATCAGGACCTTGTTAGCTTCCCAAGATCGTCGAGGTGACGCATTGTACCAGGCAGTGGAAGATGCTCTGAACAGAGGCGGTCATCCAAGGAACAGTGCAGCGAACAGTTTCAAGCGCCTGACCCCCCATTTTTCGATGGAAGCGAAGATGCTATCGCTGCTGATGCATGGCTCCAGGATACTGAAGTCATTCTAGAGGCAGACAGAACCCCGGAGGACGAGAAGGTGGCCGTGGTGCGTCTACAGTTACTGGATCTTGTCCGCAGCTGGTGGGCAGCTCAGGCCGTTGGATTGGTGGCGCCTATTGCTTGGGCAGTATTCCATGAGAGATTCCAGACGAAGTACTTTGATGCGGTGGCTCAGTACGATCTACATACCAAGTTCACCAATCTGAAGCAAGGAGGCAGAATGGTCGACGGGTATGCGGCCGAGTTTTCCAGGCTTAGTCGATTTGCTCCCACTTTGGTGGCGACCGAGTTTGACAGAGCCCAGCGGTTCCAGCAAGGTCTCCATCTCGAGATTTTGTTGGCTGTGGAACAGTTTGAGCATCAGACTTTTGATACAGTTTTGAGGGCAGCTAGGAGGCACGAGTATACCTCCCACAGGATCGTAGACAGGACCGGAGGTCGGAAGCGATCTCACGGCCAGATGACCCAGTCGACAGCACCAGCCCGGACAGTCAGGACTTTGACAATTGAAACTCCGAGACAGGCGGCCTCAGTGACGTCGGTCACGTCCTCTCCGCAACAGAAGCCGAAGCAGTCTTCCGCAATGGGCTGCACTCATTGTGGGAAGCCAGGACACGTTGTTTCAGAGTGTCGCAGAGCGCAGGGTTTATGTTTGGCTTGTGGGGCACCGGACCACAAGATAGGGTCCTATCCGAATAGGGCCAGTTCATCATCGGCCCAGAATAATCCCTAAGTAAGGGGACCAGCCCCAGTCCAGCAGCAGCAGCAGTACCAGCCTCCGAGGCCATTGCCGCCTCAGGTCCTAGCCTTCCAGCTACAGAGGCCTCAGCAGTTCGCCCTGGTCCAAGCTCAGATCCAGAATCGGCAGAGAGGTATATGTGTCCTATTGTCTTGTTTTTCGCCGTCGTTATACGGGACACATGTCATATTTCATGTATCCTAATTACAATGGTATATCCCGGCCCGAGCCATGTCCTAGATCATTCGAAAACGGTTATTGGTACCAACCTTTTCGTATGAGGAGAGGCCCGTGTCCCTGTTTGACCAAAGAGAGAGACCTTAAGCGCAAGACTATCAGTTTAGTTCGTGTTGTTTGAGTTCATCGCTCTTTGGGAGAGTCAAACGTGGGAGTGTGAGGATGATATCCGATCACGTCATCCCAATCGGTTTGGCTCGTGAGGTGTAATATCTTCTTTATGTCTTGTACGTCGATTCCTTGCTTGCATGTATGATTGTATGAATGATTGGTAGCGGAGATTGCTTGCAATAGTATAGCTGTCCCGACATCTCTAGCCTCTTGATTAAATTCCGAGGACGAAATTCTTTTAAGGTGGGTAGGATGTAGTGCCCCGAAATTCGTGATACGTATTTTATACATGTTCGTATTTCTGACCCGTATTTCTTATTTTCTTTGATTAGTTAGTTGTGATTTATTTTCATATTTGGTATTGTGGTTTAATTGCCATTTATCGTTCATAGATTTATTTTGATTAAGTAGAGCTTGGTTTTATTCGGATAGGAGAAGGATTGGGTTGGTTCGGCTTGGCTTGGTTTACTTGGTTCATCATGAACCAAGGTGAACCCCTACCTACCACCACCATCCTCATTTATTAACCCCACCCTCTTTCTCTCTCATCATTCACTCTTCTTCTTCCTCACCGTTGCTCTCCACCTACCAGAGGTTTAGGCAAGTGCAATCTTGCTTCTTGAGGGATCTTAATTTTTATTGTTCCATTCTTTTATTTACATGATTATAAACCTCTTTAGAACTTGGAGTTTTTAATTTTGATGGATAGATTCTTCTAGATCTACATTCTTTCATCATTCACTCTTCTTCTTCCTCACCGTTGCTCTCCACCTACCGGTAATGTTTGTATCATGTCTAGGACAGGGATCCCTGAGTACCACGGTCAGGGATACCTACAGTAATTGACTAAGGCTAATAAACTAGAATAATTCAGTAGACATGAAGAGATTCCCAGCTACAGGCAATTCCGTTATCTGGGCGCATTAGTGGTCTTGTAGCCTACCGACGAGTAGGGCACATTTCCAGCACACCGTTACATGTTGCATTCTCCATAAACGAAAATTCGACCGGGATAACCGGATGGTCTGCAGGGCTTGTGGCTGTTGGGATAATCTTATTACATCTTGCTAGTAACTAGGCCTGTGATAACCCTAGTTAGTTAAAAGTATCAAGCCGTACTCTTGGTTGGCCGTGATTGATTGGATAGAGTTTATCCCAGCTTAATCTTGTCCCGATCCTGTACAAGATTGTGACACGACATGATTATTGATGCTTGCCTTAACAATAACGATCGGGGGTCCAGTTCTGTTCAGGCGAAGGGTTACAACCCCGGTCCTTGTTTGGTTTAAGGGTTGTAACCTGGCTTCCGGAGCAGTTCTGTGTCCTCTCTTCATTTATTGTCCTCACTGTACCAATAGTATTTGAGACGGGTTTCTATTCAGGTGAAGGGTTACAACCCCGGTCCTTGTTTGGTTTAAGGGTTGTGACCTGGCTACTTGAATGGTTTCCTCGTACTCAGTTTACTGTGGTTATCTCTATTATTTGCAATTCTTTATTTATTATCTTTATTATTCTATTATTGATGTGCTGGTTTTAGTTCCTAAGTGAAGCCTCTTTTGTGGCACTTGCTCTTTTTGGGGTCTGACCCAGCTGGTTTTGTATGGCCAGATATCGGAGCAGTCCCAGAGGATCTACCTAACTTCCAGCCAGATGGTGACCACCAGGCGTAACCCTGGCAATGAGTGGGTTTCTTTTATCCTCCCACTTTATTGTAAAATTATTCTTTTGAGGTGTTTAGCCGACGAGCATGTGTTAGCTCGATTGCACCTTTACTTACTGTCTGCCTACGGGCTGTAACATGATTGACAGATCCTAGGGTTGATCATGTATGACTGAACTCTTGCTAGTCTTGACATTTTGTACGACTAGCTTCATGATCATCCAATATGTAATGTTGGGGACGCCTTACTATTGTATATTTGGTGGTCTTACATCTTGTAACATTTACTTACTTGCTTGTGATTGAGACAATAGGCTTGTTCTTGACCATAGGAGACTGATGGATTGTAGTTAAACCCTCATATATCTAGACAGCCGTGACCGTATAGTGAGGTGGATTCCATTTCATTATACGTAGCTGGCTATGTATTCCCCCGCTCTCCAGTATTCTGGTTCTGGGGCGTTACAGAAGTTTCCTTCGTTGTTCTCGTAGAGGTAGGTTCTATTTTAAGTTTCGAGGACGAAACTTTTTCTTAGTTGGTTATGGTGTAGTGCCCCGTCCCTACATCGTGCCCCGTACTCTGTCTACGGGGTGCGCGAGAAAGGAACACTGTCGCTATCGATTCGGACGGGACCGATAGGTCGGGATCGACCGAGTCGATCGAACGGGAATGATTGAATTAAGATCCATTCCTCGTTATGGAATGTCTTCTTCGGAACCAAGTCCTATATTCAGCGGGTTGCGCCTCGAGGATTGACTCTGCGGCTGAGTCGGGAGAGACCTCCCGTTGCTCTGCTTTTCACGCCGCTTGTGTTGGTTTTGGCTTTATTTTTTGAATGCGCTTTCGTGAATGTTTTTGATAGTTTTCATGGCTTACATTTCGAACTCACATTTTCTATCGAACTCCTTGAATAATGAAGTGTTCTAATCGATTGCTTGTGCGATTTCAGGTAATCGCGTAGGCGACGTCTAGCGCGACCAACAAGTCCTCTCGCCGAAGTAAACTCAAGGTGAGTGGCTGACCCTTCTCTTCTCGACCCCCTTCTTAAGTAATTCGATAGTGTTGTTGCGGATGAAAGAATGAAAGCAAGGGCACGGACACGGTAAAATAATCAAGTTTCAAAGAGAAAATAGGCTAGGCCTTAATAACTAAATATTGTCTTAACTCGGCCTTAATAACTAAATGTTGTCTTAACTCGGTCATTAGACAACTTGTCGACAAGGAGAAAGTTTCCTCGAGCGACAACCCGGGGCCACGGGATCGACTCGGCCTAGGAGGAAACACGGTATAGCTGTGCTGGATGATAGCACGGGTTAAGCGGGGACTTACAGCGGGGCTCGTTACTTGCGCTGCAAGGGCCCCGGCTAACAAAGCTATAAGTCCAGGATGGCTTGTGGTGTCAGTGACCAATCACACGTAATATTGCACTTGGCATGAAAAATGATAACAATTGACAGGAAAGAACATGGTAAATCTCATAAGGCGCGGCACGGCCCGCCGTGGGTAAGTTCCAACGTGAATTACATTATGCTTGTCATTTCTCGCTTGAAATTTATTAGGATGGTTAGAAACATTCATGAACTAAGTCATATAAACTCATTCAACCAAATGAGAGCTTGGAACTTAACTTGCCACGCACCTGTACAAAGTGTAATGTACTGATCCTCGCTCTCCACGCAGGTACCCCGAACCACGAAGGGCGTGCCACCTAAAAATCTCAAGGCAACGTGGACACTTTTGAAGCCTCGTCCGTGTAAAGGCTTGTTCTGGATTCCTTTTGAAGAAGACCCGTACTGAGTCCAAAAGAAGATGGCGGCTCGACTCGCCTCGATCGCAGGTGGAAATGTGTAATGGTTTCTGCTTGTATAAAAGGGTGTAATGTATGGAACGACTATCTCATCGGCGTTCATTTTGTAAGTCGAGTCTTGTTGTAGCCCGTACGACAATGAATGTAATGAAGTCAATGTAAATGATATTTTATTATCAATGAAAAAGTTTACTTCTATTTCAAATGTGTCAAACAATTTCTCTGCGTACTCTAACTTGATATTGTGTTTCGGATAACCATATGACTATGCCTTGTGCGATCGCAACTTAGGTTCGCACGACATCACGCCCGGGGGACGACTATCGATTCTACGAAATCGGGGTGTGACACTTTTGATTCCGCCTAGACCGGCCACGGTATACTCCACACAACGTCCGTGTCGCAGAATCACTGCACGGCCACGGTATTCCCCCCCATCGCCCGTGCCGTTTGTCCACGACCATTTCGTATTATCTTGACAATTCAAACTTAGCGGCTATCTCCGAGCCGTAGGCTAACCCTTAGCCATAATGCGTTATCGACCAGGTTGGCGTCCATACAGCGCAGGTAGCGAGCCCCGTTGCACGTGTCCGTCACATCTGTCGCTAACCATTCTTTCCTTTTTTTATCTTTTATGTATTCTTTCTTTTCTTTCTTTCTTTTTTTCACTTGTTCGTTCGTTCATCGATTCATTCACGTATTCATTCATTCTTTCAGTTATTCGTTGATTCATTCATTCACGCATTACGCAACTCCCAGTGCGGGAGTCGCCTTGGCGACCCAACGGTCCTATAGTCTTTCAATGTTGCTATACTCTACTCGGAACGACTATGTTGATAGTCTTCCCGTTTTATTGTTGTAAACTATTCATTGATTCATTGTTTGAACGCATAAGTGACTTGAACGTAAGCTTGTGCCTTAGCACGAGCGTGGAGCGCAGTACGAGAGTTCACATTTTCCAAGTTCCTTTCCATATTCTATACAAGCATACAAGATGGAATTATTCCCTTAGCTAGGTGCGTTGAGTCATTTATTAGCATGCACGGTGTTATCGCCTAGCGATTCTCGTGATAGTGTCCGTATTGTTATGTGTCTAGACTGTAGCACCCAGTTTTCTGAAATTGGGGATTTTTGAAAATTTATTATTTTTTATTATTAATTAATAGTATTTTAGTCATGATATGATTTTTGGTGATTATTAGTGTAGTTAAACCATTTCTAAAGTCATGCTAAGTCATGACTTATGACTTTGTGATTTTGGTTAGTATAACTTAGTGTAAATCCTAGTTTTCTCTAACCTAGAAGTTGCCATGACCATGAAAACTTGACCATAGGCTTAGAATATCATTTTAGTGGTTTTAGCCTAAGGGGGTATTTTGGTAATTTTCTAGGAATTAAGAAGGATTAGTGAGATTTTACTATTCATGGACTTTTGATTTGTGACTTGATGATCCCTAACCTATTTACCCTAATCTAGAGGTTAGCCACTAACCTAGAAGACTAATGATTAGATATTAGCCTTATGTATAAATATCTAGTTAGATAAATATCTAGATATTTCACTTTTTTGATATTTAGAACCTAAATATCTAACCCCCTTAGTCAAAGCCTTAGGGGCTAAGCTTTGCAAGGTGGAAAGGGGCCCTATAGCCTACCCCTACCCCCCCCCATGGCAGCCAACAACACCCCCATCCTATATGCACACCCCATCATTCATTCAAGCCATTTTTACAACTTCATGAAACCTTGAGAACCCCTCCACTTCAAACACCCATAACTTGTTCATTTTAACTCCAAATCCACTCAAATCTTTTGCATTGGAATCCTAGTACCTAGAAGAGACTGTGGAAGGCTAGCCAACAAGGTCATAAGCTTTGGGGCATCATCAAGGCTAGTGGACACACCCCCCTACATTGGGTTTTTCCATTGGTTTTACACTAATAGGTAAATACTATCAAACCTAGTTAATATAGGGATTTCTCTTCATATTTGCATGCATATAGATACTAGGGAACTGTAGGCTAAGTTTGGTAGGAAATAGGATTGGTTTGGTGTCCGTATCGGACACGTATCTGTGTTCTAAATTCAGTATTTGGTGAAATGCCACTTAGGATTAAACTTTGTTATTATGTAAAACAAAATATATTTTCTGGTAGCCCTAGACATGTAGGACACATACCAACTTGACTGAGCACAAAATCGTATCGTGTTCGTGTCCAAATTGGACACGAACACACTGCTAAACACCACACTGTGCACTGTGTTAAACCCACTGTTTGACACTTCGTGTCGTGTCCACACGTGTCGTGGACACGATACAGGAACCTAGACACCTAGCCCTAGTCCCCCTCTACTCGTAGACACGATCATGACGTGTCACGTGTCATGTGTCATGCACACGAGACTGTGACACGCCTGCACGAGACACTGCATCGTGCCCGTGTTCTCCCCTGCTGCTCGGGCTCGATTGCGACACGGACACGGCTCCTCGACACGCCAAATTTGACGTGTAGCAAGGGGCCGACACTGACACGGGGCTCCCCAAATTTCAGAGCCCCATGTGTCGTGTCGGACACGTACGAGCGCGTGCACTGATCTGTGCACTGCACAGTCGGCTGTCACTTTGAGCACTGACACGCGTGTCCCATGTCTTGCACACGAGTCGTGGACACGTGGCAGGGTGTCCTAACCCTAGCCCTAGTCTAGGTTGACACTTGGACACGACCACGTGGTCTGTGTCGTGTCGTGTCGTGTGCACGAACTCGTGGAACGCGTGCACGACACTGTGGTTCGTGCGCGTGTCAGTGTTTACCCGGGTGGATGTTTTGCGTGTTTGGACACGTGAAACTGTGTCGTGGTGTCGTGTCAGTGACTTGGGACACTAGAGTATCTATGGGGCATTAGTTACCAACCGTTTGTTTCGAGTCTTAGCTCGATTTAGTATGAGTAATTCGAATTACCCCATTTCGAGTGCACTGTTAACAGTTTTGGGTTTATTTTCCAGTTTTGGAAATCGAGTTTCAAATCGATTTTCCTTATGTTTAATACATTGGACTAGTGTATTTTAGTGTGTATAGGTGTAGTACATATGTATTTGTGAGTGTGGGTCGAATTTGGGGAGAATTGGTGGTGTGTGTGTGTAGTTATATATATATATATATATACATATGTATGTATATATGTTATATTGTGTGTGTGTGTTGGGAGCCACTTTGGTTCCAGAATTCCTGGAACCCTCCCCCTACTGTCTACTGTCCAGACTTCACCCCCTCTTTCTCACAGTCTCTGTCTCACTCTCTCTCACTTCCTTTCCCTCTATATATATATGTAATATATATATAGTTATATATATATATATATATATATATATATATATATATATATATATATATATATATATATATATATATATATATATATGTATTGTATATATATATATATATATATATATATATATATATATATATATATATATATATATATAAATGATATATATGTATATTTTGTGTTAGGTCTCATTAGGTCAATATAGTGTATTAAAAGTATATGGGTTTGTATTGATATTGGGTGGTGATAGATAGTGTGTATCTATATATATAGATATAGTTATATATATATATATATATATATATATATATATATATATATATATATATATATATATATATATATATATATATATATATATATATATATATATATATATATATATATATATGACTCCTAGTTATAGGTTTATATGAAAACCCCATCATTAGCCTATGGCCTAGGATTTCTAGCCAATGGCTTGGGGCTAACCCTAATGGCCCAAAACCAACATGTTGACCTTTGATTACTAAGGGTTGACCAAAGTCAACCTTAGGTCAAAAGTGACCTAGTTCACCTAGAAATGACTAGGAATGACCTAAAACAACTAGTTTGACTAGTTTGACTAAAACCCTAACTAGTTGACTAGTGTTGACCTAACTTTGACTAGTTTGACTTTAGAGTTGACCAAGAGTTGACTTTTGACCAGATTGACCTAGAATCATGTAGTATGCATTATATACTCTATTTTTACCATTATGGATATGTTGTGACCTGTTTTACTCTAAATAGGACTCTGTGACACAAGTTCGGACATCTATTCATATCAGTCATACAGGGTGACAGGCGAGTACATTCTCTGATCTTTTCATGCTTGTTAGGACTTATATTCTTGCTTTAGATTACCTTACATGATGCTGTCACGTCATTATCACGGATTGGTACTATATGGATCTTGTTATGCGATGTTATCTCCCTCGGGGTGCATCAGATACAGTTGTCATGTGCTTTTCATGAACATCTTGTATTTCATGTACACCGCTTTCATGTATACTCTTGTGCAATCTTGTACTCTCATGATCACGTGAGCAAACATGATAAAAACCTCTTGTACAAAGTAACGTAACTTGACTGGATCCTTGTGTATTGATTGGGGAGGGTGAGTAGGAAATGGTTATGTGATCAAATCCCATCTTGTACAAATTCTTGTGAAATCTTGTGAAATCTTGTATATGTCCTAAGCCCGTTTATATAACCATATCATGCTCTAAATCACAGGTTACCTACAGTTCTTACTTATCATATATATAGATATTCCAGTTATCAAATCTCTCTCGTTTTACATATATTCTTTACAGTTCATGTATCTTACTCTATGCATGCTTTACATTTCCCAACCTGATATGAACTGCGTGAGATGTATTGTGCTCGTTCCTGTCCTGACTGGGCCTGTTGAAAATATTACAGATGATGATGGTGACTGTCCTACCTTCTATGGGACACATGAGGGTGACCTTCAGGAGCCTGAGGAGCAACTAGCTCAGTAGAGGGTGCCTAGTCTAGTCTAGTGTTTACAGTTTTCATTTAGTATCGGACTGTTCCGATTGTTAGTTGTGACTTAGTTATATTTCAGATCTTGTACTTATTGTGTTGGATATCTACTTGTGTGGTGTGATAACTCTATATATATTCAGTTCTTCCTTTCATCTGATTCCATATCATGTTCTATCTTTATCTTTCCTAGACTTGTGTTTGAGATATAGAGTTGAGATGTTATGTTATACCTCCGTGCAGAGATGACAGGTTTATATGTCTTATTGTTAGATGTTAGTTGTTATAGATGACCTATACAGCGTTCTACCGCCGACACTGCGGCGTAGGCTGGACGTACCCACGTTCTCGTGCCCCTAATCAGGGTGCGGGTCGTGACATAGACTAAGCAAAGACGGGTTCATCGGAGCCACCCACCTTAGCGATGTTCGCATCGGCCGAGCGATACTCCGAGCGCGCCTTTGAAAGTCTAAGTCTGGATTCATCTTGACGGGCCAATACAAGCCTTGCATCGATTCTACATCTGGTCGAGGCCAACTCTTCGGGTCAACGGCTCGTTTGAGTCGTTGAACTTGCCGTTTGAATCGGCGTTCCGCTTGGGCGGAGCGGGTCGTTACAACCACAGCGTCGACGATCTTGTCTTGCACGAGCGTGACTCTAGCCTCGCACATGCGTTGCGTCGGATTTGGGGCGATCATTCCGCGTAAGCGCTGACATGGTGATTCATGTCGCGGGAATGATCGAACTGGAAAAATCAGGATGCGACAACTTTGATTGTCTCGACTTGTTGGCTTGATGTGACGGTGAATTCGAAGATTTGTAGGACTTGTGATTGACGAATGAATGAAACTTGAGGATTGAGTAGGTCCAATCTGTGCATCGAGAATGAATTAGTCTAGACGCAAGACAAGCGTTACGTCCCGATGAGGATAATTATCCCGCGGGAGCGTGTATGGTGTTTCATTCCTACCGTGGATAATCTGACTCGCGTGAGATTGGGGCACAACATATTGTTAAGTCAGATGACCTTGTGATCGATTTTGTGAATTGAGATAAATGACTTAGGGAGTATGAAATGTGAATTATGGCTTAGCGATGAATTGTATCGTAGCGTGCTTGATTTGGAAAAGATTGATAGGCGATCTACGTCGAACGTGTTCAAAGAGATAGACTGTACGAAATGGCTTGATGAACGAGTGATATCGATATGTCGTAGAATTTGTTGAACGTGAATTATCATAGGATGGCTTTGCTGAACGACTCGAACCCCGTACGACAAATGTTGAGATGTGTGTAGGCTCGAAGTATAGAAATCGGAGTGATGCGAGCTTGGATAGAAAATCCCGTACTATCAATTTGGTTTGACCTTAGGATGGGGTCAGTGTTGATATTGTTGTTTGGGAACTATGATTCCAATACTGACGGAAAGACATAGCCTAGCGGTTAGGCAGACGTCCGAGTACGAAGTGGTAGAATTTGTGAAGGCACCACTCGCGAATCTCGGTTGACATGCACGTATATCAGGGACGCTTGAATATGTGCACGATCCGACTCGAGTGGTGACGGCGGGATTCGCTATCACGAGGTTTGGTTAAAATACATGTATTTTGGGGACGCCTAAAATATGTGCACGATCCATACTAAGTGATACGTTGAATTCAAGTGAGACTTAAGGAACAGGAAAGTGTCGAGGATTTTAAGATCGTAAGTTTTGAAGAAAAGATTGAGGGTAGCACGAACGTGGCTCGGATTTGGGAAATGCATAGGAGAAGTGTGTACGAGAGTCCTTGAACGTTGAGTAAAAGTGATAAGTCGATAAGTGTATTCAGTAAGTTTCGAGGACGAAACTTTTTCTGAGTGGTGTATGATGTAGTACCCCGTCCCGCTCAGTCAATCGGAGGAATCGAAATACCGACGGCGTTCGGACTTAGCCTTGCAACGGCTACTCGGAGACATCGTTCGGTCGAGGCGACCGCTCGCTCAGGTAGGGTAGTTTCGGTGAACTCGCCTCATCTTTGCCTTCACATAATAAATTGCGTATTTTCAACTTACACAAGTAGGCTTAAAAATAAAAGAGACGAATCTACATAGCTAAAGGGAGTAATCCCGACGGGTCGAATTGAGATAGAATATGGAATGGTCCAACAGTCGGTTTAGAGTTGGTGCACGGCGTGCTTTGAAAATGACACTCGGTCCTTCGTCCCATGGCTTGGGAGAAGGAAAGTTGGTATTCGACACAAAGCTCAGAGTTAGCCTAAGTCATAGGCCTCGCCCGCATAAATGCTTCATAAAGCATGAACGGTCCCATCGTCCAAAGGCTTAGCATAGCCCTGACTGCCCCATGAGTTTAGTTGCGTCGCATGGCTGTTGGCGTAAGTTGTAATGCCCCGTTCCGTACGGTGCATTACGATGAGTCGTTGACTCGAAGAGTTGTGTTGACCCGATGAGGTATCGATGCAAATCGATGCGAGAGTTACGTTAGCTAAAGGTAAGCTTTAAGTCGATTGGAATCTATGAATCGAATCGATGCAAAGGATGAGTTCCGTTTGAACAAGTGCTGGTGTTAGTTGATCTGGTGTGCAGGCTATGCCTTTATGCTGGATTACGGATTATGGAATGGACGCGATAGGCCAAATCAACCGAGTAGTTCAAAGGAATGGCTAAGTTCGAGAGTTAGCTATGCGACCAAGTTATGGATGCGAGCCGCTTCAACTCGGCAAAATGGCAAGGCGTATCGGCTTAAGGTGGACGGGTTCTTGACTCTCTCTCCCTATTCCTTCACGTCTAATAAGAGATATTATTGTATGCATAAGATGTTATCGAGTTAGCGAGCGTTGCTCGACGACGAAAGGTCCAAGTATGTGTCGAACACTAAGGTAGAACATTGAACATTGAACAATTGAAGCGACGTGCATCAAGTGTATGGGTCACGGTAGGGTGCTTATGGTAGAACATTGAAAGACAATATCGAGATGTGCACCATGTGCACGACTCCGAGAATATTGAACACTAAGTCTAGAACATTGATTATGGCGTTAAGCGTGCCCTCGTGCACGGAAGCTAAGAAATAACTAAGTAACTACGGAACTAGGCTATGAGAATGACTTACGAAGGGTACGCGTTGAATATGAGTACAAGATGACTTAGCCGTTGGGCGTCGTACATCAATATGGATGTGTTGGGGCATAACGTCGATGGAGCTTGAGATAAGGATGGTGGATTATGTTTATGAGACGCGAATATGTTTATGGAGCGAGACTATGTTTATGGAAAGTGAGATTGGTTGGAACGATATGATTTGTATGCTATGGTACGTATTGTATGGTCAATGGAATCGGATTGCCCGTGCACGGGTGCGGCTTCCCTCGGACGGTTACGACCGGGGCACCGGAACCGTCCGGCCTAGGAGAAAATTTTATGTGGTATTTATGGTGTACATCATTCGGACGGATTGCGACTGTCCAGTACTGTGATAAGTTATGATATCTGTAAGTTTGGAATCCTTCGGATACTGGGCTAGCAACCTATATCGAAGCGATCATAGGCTTACACATAAGAGATGCCAAGTCCATTACGGTGAGAAACACCGTGACCTTCATATAGATAGGGCCGGTGGGCTGAGATATGAGTTGGGTGCAGGCGCAGGGCCTGCGACCCTTATGCATTGTCTAAGTTTATGATTGGAAATGTTGCGTGAGTTGTATGATTCCTATGTAAAGTTCTAACCATTGCAGGCTAGAAAAAATGGGACGAGATGAGCACGAATCACTATGTTTATGTCCAGATTATGTCTAACTGTATATGCTGCAGGAACACGATGTTGGACACATTTAGGTTAAGTTGCTATGCATTTGATGTTGCCATGAAACTGATCCTAAGGCTAAATAGAAATATCACCAAATTAAGATGCATGTTTCACTAAAGATACTTAGTGTTTGGTTTGGGTGCGAGCGGGTCTTGATCAGTACGAAGCGAGGACGAAAGCACTAATCCTCCACTAGTTTGTGTGCAGGTTCAGCTTACGATTGGCTCGGGGCGGGGCTAGGCTTGGACGTGCCGAGGCATAGAGTCCTTGGCATTCAAGAGGAGCTACCGCATAGGCGTTCGGACTTGCGACATGGAGATGTTCGGCCGAAGACTACTTGGTGGCTATAAAGAGGCATAATGTGTGGAACAATGTAATCCTTTGTGAGCTAAAGAGATCATGAGCGTTGTAGCCAATTGGCATATTAAGTTGGGCTATTTAGAGCCTTGTAACCTTCAGTTCATTATGAATAAAAGAGATTCTTATTGTATTCTTTGTCTCCTTCCGCTGCTTATGTTACGATTTTGAGATAATCACTATGTGAACCGTTATCTTGCCTTGCACGAGCGCAACTCCAGGCTCGTGCGGCACCACGCCCCAGCGAGGATGATGATTTGGGTAAAATCTAGCGAGGACGAGCGATTTTCCGGATCGGGGCGTGACATAAGTTTAGGCACCCAACGATATGGTCGTTCAAAGTTTAACGCATGTGCGGCACGTTTCCGCAATGCGAGGCTTGCCGCAGCCATTGCTCGTCGATTCGTTGTGCGTTGAGTTAGGCCAGTTATGTAAAAAGGCTATCGGAGTGGTAGCAAGTACGGTCCTACGAGTTCTACGGTTGGGTATAACCACATAGTCTTACGGTCTCAAGGCCCGTCATATAAAATATGACTTGGGCGATAGCGTCGCGTAGAACGTAAGTCAGTTTGAGGCAAGATGCACGAACTTAGCATTAAGGCATGAACCACGGTTGATTTAATGAGTTTTGGAGAAAGGACTATCAAATAGGCATTCATGAGTTGAATGAAATGATATGGTAACATAGAAAGAATGCTCGCAACCGTGGGTCATCGAGGGGTCTCAAATGTTAGAAGTCTTGAATGTGGAACTCAAAAGATAGTAAAACAATGAAAGTAAAGACAATCATACGGTCCTGAAATGAGGAAGTGGGTTGAATCTGCATGGTCATTGCACAACTTGTGTACCGGTGCACAAGGATTTGATTTTGTTCCTCAGACGGTACCCGTGGCCACGGGGGACTGGTCTGGTCTAGGAGGAACACGTGCCTACGGGACCCTTGGATGGTGTGCGACCTGACCCAAGGGGTGCGCCATAGAGCGGATATTAGGGGAAATTCGGCGAGATTGTGCCTCATTTGATGAACGTACCCTCATATCCAATGATGGTCCAAGATAGCTTGTCGTGCTAGTGACCAAGTTCATATAGATGAGTCGGCACGGGCGGCAATCCGCGAGTGTGCCTTTGGATTGAGTCGAGTCTTGAGTGTAGTGCCCCGTCCCGCTCAGTTAATCGGAGGAATAGGAACGCCGACGGCGTTCGGACTTAGCCTTGTAACGGCTACTCGGAGACATCGCTCGGTCGAGGCGACCGCTCGCTCAGGTGGGGTAGTTTCGGTGAACTTGCCTCATCTTTGCCTTCACATAATAAATCATATGTTTTCAACTTGCACAAGTAGGCTTGATAATAAAAGTGACGAATCCACATAGCTAAAGGAAATAATCCCGACGGGTTAAATTAAGTTAGAATATGGAAAGGTCCAATGGTCGGCTTAGAGTTGTTGCACGACGTGCTTTGAAAATGACACTCGATCCTTTATCCCGTGGCTTGGGAGAAGGAAAGTTGGTTGAGTAGGTGAAGTATGAACGTAGCCTAAGTCATAGGCGTCGCCCGCATAAATGCTCGATAAAGCATGCACGTTTCCGTAAAGCAAGGCTCGGCTTAGTCTTTGCTCGTCCCTTGGGTTAAGTTGTGGGCTTGATTAAGTTAGGCAAAGTGATAGTGGTCGACCTAAGTCATTCCAAGCACAGTCCTACGAGTTCTACGACTGGGTATGACAACTTAGTCTTACGGTTTCAAGCCCGTCATATAGAGTAAGTCTTGGGCGGTGGCGTCGCGTAGAGTTCAAGTTGGTTTAAGGCACGATGTCACGGACTTAGTGTTTTCAGGCACGGGCCACGGTTGATTCATTGAGTTTGGAAAGTGTTACGAATAGTTGTTCTTGAGTTGATCAGTAAAATGATAGGACAAGAAAGAAGAATGCTTGCGACTACGGATCGTCGAGGCAAGATCTCAGATGTGAGAAGTATTGAACTTGGTCCTGAAAGGGATGATCCTAATTGCAGGCTCGTAATTAGTACTCTAAGTCGAGCACCATTACGAGATCGCACTAATTGCGACACTGACCTGCATGGGCCACCAAAAAAACGTGTCACGACCCGCACCCTGATTAGGGGCACGAGAACGTGGGTACGTCCAGCCTACGCCGCAGTGTCGGCGGTAGAACGCTGTATAGGTCATCTATAACATCTAACATCTAACAATAAGATATATAAACTTGTCTTCTCCGTACGGAGGTATAACATAACATCTCAACTCTATATCTCAAACACAAGTCTAGGAAAGATAGAACATGATATGGAATCAGATGAAAGGAAGAAACTGAATATAAACAGAGTTATCACACCACACAAAGTAGATGTCCAACACAAATAAGTACAAGACCTGAAATGTAACTAAGTCACAACTAACAATCGGAACAATCCGATACAAAATGAAAACTATAAACACTAGACTAGACTAGGCACCCTCTACTGAGCTAGATGCTTCTCAGGCTCATGAAGGTCACCCTCATGTGTCCTATAGAAGGTAGGACAGTCACCATCATCATCATCTATAATATTTTCAACAGGTCCAGTCAGGACAGGAACGAGCACAATACATCTCACGCAGTTCATATCATGTTGGAAAATGTAAAGCATGCATAGAGTAAGATACATGGACTGTAAAGAATATATATAAAAACGAAAGAGATTTGATAACTGAAA
This sequence comes from Iris pallida, assembly GCA_029216955.1. Lineage (NCBI taxonomy): Eukaryota > Viridiplantae > Streptophyta > Magnoliopsida > Asparagales > Iridaceae > Iris > Iris pallida. The sequence continues at coordinate 6,708,448 of JANAVB010029220.1, forward strand.
ATATCTATATATAGGATAAGTAAGAACTGTAGGAAACCTATGATTTAGAGCGTGATATGGTTATATAAACGGGTTAGGACAATACAAGGGTAACTCCATCATACGTGAGTATATTATGGACATATACATGATTTCACAAGATTTCACAAGATGGGAATTTGATCACACAACCATTTCCTACTCACCCTCCCCAATCAATACACAAGGATCCAGTCAAGTTACGTTATCTTGCACAAGAGGTTTTTATCATGTTTGCTCACGTGATCATGAGAGTACAAGATTGCACAAGAGTATACATGAATAGAGATGTACATGAAATACAAGATGTTCATGAAAAGCTCATGACAACTGTATTTGATGTACCCCGAGGGGGATAACATCGCATGACAAGATCCATATAGTACCAATCCGTGATAAAAATATGACAGCATCATGTAAGTAATCTAGAGCAAGAATATAAATCCTAACATGTATGAAATGATCAGAGAATGTACTCGCATGTCACCCTGTATGACTGATATGAATAGATGTCCGAACTGGTGTCACAGAGTCCTATTTACAGTAAAACAGGTCACAATATATCCACAATGGTAAAAATAGAGTATACAATGCATACTACATGATTCTAGGTCAATCTAGGTCCAAGTCAACTCTTGGTCAACTCTGGTCAACCTTAAAAGTCAAACCAGGTCAAACTAGTCAAAGTTAGGTCAACCAATGTCAAACTAGTTAAGGTTTAGTTAAACTTAGCTTAACTAGTCACTTTAGGTTAATCTTAGTCAATTCTAGGTTAATTAGGTCAAGTTTGACCTAAGGTTGACTTTGGTCAACTCTAGTCAAAGAAGGTCAACTACCTAGGTCAAGGGTCACTTGGTCAAATTAGGGTTAGCCCCTAATGGCCATAGGCTAGTAACTATGACCATAGGCTAATCACATAGGTTTCCATATGTAAACCTATATCTATACAATACAAAATCACATATATATACATATCTATATACTACTCATATATATCAATATATATATATACACTATATATAATACATATATATAACATACACTCATATATATATACTAATATGTATATATATATATATAGATAGTGAGAGAGGGAAAGTGATAGTAAGAGAGAGAGTAAATGAGAATGAGTGAGGGGGGTGTGTGTATAATGTGTACATATAGTGTATGGCAGCAAACCAAGTAAAACCCAGGTATCAACTACCATTCCAGTTCACTGAAATTTTCAGGTTTACATTACACTTGGAAACTCAGTAAACAACATTGCAAAAATTCAGTTTACCCTTCAATTTTAAACCTTAGGTTACAACCTAAATTCCAACTAGACTAACCTATATCTCAGGTATTCATATTGGGAGATCACAGTTTAAAAATCCAACTAAACCAACCCGAGCTCTCTTCTAACCTCAGCTACCCGTGTCAAGCCCAGTGTCCAAGTGAGGTGTCCAGCATGTATCCATGTCTCACATGTGTATTCACAGTGTAATAGTGTTTCAGAAATTACCACAGGTTAATGTAATGCAATACATCACTGTAACATGCTCGAAAACTCATTTAACAAGACAAATGAGCATCACAATGTTTCCAGAGGCAAAACCCGATATCCCTGACATGTCAGCATATATATCCATGCAAAAATTATATTTTAAATCAATTAAAATGTATTAAAATAATCAGAAAACTGAATACTGTGCTCAGTATCAGAAAAATGGGGAAAAACCCCTAACCAAGTTCGAAAGGCCTATAAAAACCTAAATTAATAGTTGGTAAAGTGTCGTGCACGTGTCAGTGTGTCCCACGGGTCATGGGGTGTCCCTACAATAGGACACAATGTGTCCAGACACTCACGAACACGCACAGACACACAAAGGCACGCACAGCCTCGTGCACGTGTGCGAGTCGGTCCAGGACACGACACATGACACGACACATGACACGAGGCATCTCGTGGTCGTGTCTAGGGGTTCACCAGGTATAGGGCTAGGTGTCTAGATGCCTGAGTCGTGTCCACGAAGTCGCGTGTCCACGCTCGAAACACGTATCAGTGAGGGATTTCTGCGCGTGTACAGTGCGTATAAAATCAGTGCGCGCACGTTTTCTTTGTGCACACACATCGAGGTCGCATAAAATTTTATGGGTGTGATGTCAGTCACGTCCCCGACCTTCCCCTAAAATTTCGTGTCTAAACGTGTCGTATGCAGCACACACGACGTGTCCAGTAGCAGGACAGTGCACGGGGGTGTCGTGCAGTGCGTGCGTGTCCAATTTCGACACGGAAACGACACAGAATTCGACTCAGTATTAGTGATTCGTGATCAGCATGCTAAGGGCTACACAAACATGTAATTACTTTTGCAATTAACTAAAATTCATTTCTTTGAGGCATTTCAACAAACAAGGTTTTCTAATCATGGATACGTGTCCGATACGAACACCAAATCAAACCTACTTCCTACCAAACTTGGCCTACAGGTCCATGGTACCTAGATGCATGCATTTATAAAGGAAAAACATAATATTAACTAGGTTTATAGGTATTTACCTATTGAGTGAAAACTCAAGGAAAAGCCTAGAATAGGGAGGGTGTGTCCTCTTCACTTGGTGATGCCCAAAGCTTGTGAAATCTGGATTGCTAGCCTCCCTTAGCACCCTTGATGTTGTAGGGTCCCAATGTAAAAGACTAGAGTGAATTTAGAGCTAATTTGAAGAAGTTATGAAGGTTTGAAGGAAAGGGAATTTCTAGGTTTAAAACATGTAAATTTGTATGAAAGGGTTTGATATGATTATATAGGAAGGGGTAGTGATAGGGGGGTGCCCATGGCTGGTCATAGGGTATGGGGAGGGGGTGTCCATGAAGACTTTGTGTCTTCCTTCTTGGTTAAGGTTTGGACTTCTAGGTAAGGAATGATATTTTGAGGGGTTTAAGGAAAAATATCTAATATGTAAATATCCTAGATATTTTCCTATATTGACTAATATGTAATATCCATCCTCTAGTCTCTAGGTTAGTGGCTAACCTCTAGATTAGGGTAAACTAGGTTAGGGACTCTCATGACAATAATTAAATAATAATAATTCACATAATTTCAATAATTCCTAGTAAATTACCAAAATACCCCTTAGGCTAAAAAGCCCTAACTTGATGTTCTAAACCTATGGCTAGGCTCATATGATCATGCTTAGTCTCTAGGTTAAGTAATCTCTAAGGTTGCACTAGCAAAACATCAAAATCACAAGTCGTGGTTTTAAATAGTTTTAAAATAACTAAAAATCACCAAAAATTATAATATGGTTTAAATATCATTATTAAATAATTATAATTACAAAATTTCAAAATTACCCTCATTTTAGAAACTGGGTGCTACAACGGAATAGCGACGGCTTGTCGACGTCACAATACGAAGCATTAGCGACGCATTTCCGACGGACTGTCGTCCATTTCAACTATTAAGTACTGAACTGTGTAGACAATAGCGACGTAAAATACCGTCGGTAACCCGTCGTAATCGCGTATCAGAGCGTATCGTTCCGTCGCTCATCCGTCGGTAGTCGTCGGTAACGAACGACGGATTAGCGACGGTGTGCTGACGGACTATCCGTCGATCAGGTTCTGGAAATGCTTGGCATTTCCAGCACCATGGCGAAGGATTATTCGTCGCTATTCCGTCGATATATATCGACGGAATACGGACGGATTATCCGTCGAGCATGTTCTGGAAATTCTTGGTATTTCCAGAACAAGGGCGACGGATAGGTCGTCGCTATTCCGTCGAACTATATACCATGCCGACGGATATTCCGTCGACCATCCGTCGCTACCTGGAAACATTTTCAAATCTGCAGTTAGCGATGGAATAGCCGTCGAAAAGTAGTCGGAAACTGGTAATAACCGTCGCTAAACGGTCACAAGTCCGTCGCTAACTGAGAATATTTTGAAAAAAAATTACAGCGCTATCCCTGTTCGCAAAAATATACATAAACCAAACCAATATATAATGCACACCAATTATCCAACAATCACATAGACCAAATATATAATGCACACCAATTATCTAAGAATCACATAGACCAAATATGCACATACGAATTTAATGCACATCAATTATCCAAGAATCATATAGACCAAACCAAATTAATATAAAATAGACATCAATTATTCGGAAGAGTAACCTAATATCCATCGTTATAATCCGATCATAGCACAAATATTCCAAAATGTTTGTGTTGAGGCATGTACCATTCTATCAACAAAGACCACAAGTCAGACGATGAATCCTCACAGCCAGGGATCATAGTTGCGTTGAGGCATGTACCTTCTATCATCCACTTTGCATACGAAGGCTCAATTTGGTTGAGGTCTTCTGTACATATGGTGTAGTATATGTTCTTATCGTATCTAGTATCTGAAGAACGTAACAGAATCAAGATGAACTCACTAATGTAATACTAATACATCATCTACTACTATATAGATATAGTGATAGGTTGTCGTATCATCATTGCCGAGGGATGAGGGTCGGAGGACAGTCAACTTTATCTACGGCTACATAGTTTCTGCCTCGCCAGTCGAATGGCTGCAAGGACTATGTCCTGATCACCATGTCGTACCGTAGACTAATGCAAATGGAGCTGGAAATATCCGTCGCTAATCGGTCACTAGTCCGTCGGTAACTGAGAATTTTTTTGAAAAAAAAATTGCAGCACTTTCTCTGTTCACAAAAATATGCATAAACCAAACCAATATATAATGCACACCAATTATCCAACAATCACATAGACCAAATATGCACATACGAATTTAATGTACACCAATTATCCAAGAATCATATAGACCAAACCAAATTAATATAAAATAGACATTAATTATCCTGAAGAGTAACCTAATATCCGTCGTTATAATTCGATTTATCTTCAAGTGTGAGAACGGATGGCTCAGAACACAACCCAAGATTCATTCTAGCATACATTAGTGTGAATCATCTATGTTCTGTACATATAGTGTAGTATATGTTCTTATCGTATCTAGTATCTGAAGAATGTAACAGAATCAAGATGAACTCACATAATGTAATACTAAGACATCATCTACTACTATATAAGATATAGTGATAGGTTGTCATATCATCATTGCCGAGGGATGAGGATCGGAGGACAGTCAACGTTATCTACGGCTACATAGTTTCTGCCTCGCCAGTCGAATGGCTGCAGGGACTATGTCTTGATCACCATGTCATACCGTAGATTAATGCAAGTGGAGCTGGAGCTAAAATACAGAAACCAAAATACAGAATCAAATACCTGGGACGGATGGCTCAGAACACAACCCAACCGAAGAGGATACTCTGAGAGATCCATCTGAGTAGGACGTATACTCTGAGAGATCACCTTTACAAGAATGATATCAGTAGTGGGATTGAGTGCTGGAGGGGATATTATCAGAGTATACGTCCTACTCAGATGGGTCTCTCACCGTTACTATTTTTTTTTGACAGCATGGTGGATGTGCTCCGTCAACAGATTCTTGCTCCGAGCCAAAACTTTTCCCTGGAGCTCAAGTGGACATCCTTCGTGTAGAGCTCGAGTGAGAGGTTCCTGACAGCATGGTGGTCTCCTTTGTCAAAGTATCCATGCTCGTCCCACAACCAATGTGGGATGAGCACGGATACTTTGACAAAGAAGACCACCATGCTGTCAGGAACCTCTCACTCGAGCTCTACACCAAGGATGTCCACTTGAGCTCCGGGGCAAAGTTTTGGCTCGAAGCAAGAATCTGTTGAGGGAGCACATCCACCATGCCGTCAGAAAAAAATAATAACGGTGAGAGACCCATCTAAGTAGGACGTATACTCTGATAATATCTCCTTCAGCACTCAATCCTACTACTGATATCATTCTTGTAAAGGTGATCTCTCAGAGTATACGTCATACTCAGATGGATCTCTCAGAGTATTCTCTCTTGTTGGTTGTCGTATCATCATTGCCGAGGGATGAGGGTCGGAGGAAAGTCAACTTTATCTACGGATACATAGTTTAAGCCTCGCCAGTCGAATGGCTGCAGGGACTATGTCCTGATCACCATGTCGTAGTCCAATACAATCCAGAGATTGACACAGTTCTAGTTCATATATGTAGTCCAATACAAATAGTCTAATACAAAAATAACTCAATACAAATAGTCCAATACAAATAAGTACTAATAGCTAATGAGAACCACGCTGCTCACGCAAACGCTCAGTGATACGATCACGCAACCACCTCGAAAAAGCAAGATTTTTGGCGTGAGGAGAGATGTCGTCCCTTGCAAGGACTGCTTGAAAAGAACTCCCGGTCTCACTAGCTACCGGTGCTGGATGAATAGAACTCCCGGTCTCACTAGCAACCGGTGCCACTTCCTCCTTAACTGTAGGAGGAGCGACCTCAGCATTCACTATTTTCCTCAAACGACGTGCCGTTCCTCGGGTTATGGGTGCCATCTGGTAAGATCGATAGTCACAAATAATATAATTATAACATAAGCAAGCTAACTAAAGGAACCATCATGTAATTTGAGTACATTTTCGAAAGCCGATAAAGTATAAAAAATTTGATTTTTTGCCAAGTGTGAGAACGGATGGCTCAGAACACAACCCAAGATTCATTCAAGCATACATTAGTGTGAATCATCTATGTTCTGTACATATGGTGTAGTATATATTCTTATCGTATCTAGTATCTGAAGAATGTAACAGAATCAAGATGAACTCACATAATGTAATACTAAGACATCATCTACTACTATATAAGATATAGTGATAGGTTGTCGTATCATCATTGCCGAGGGATGAGGGTCGGAAGACAGTCAACTTTATCTACGGCTACATAGTTTCTGTCTCGCCAGTCGAATGGCTGCAGGGACTATGTCCTGATCACCATGTCGTACCGTAGATTAATGCAAATGGAGCTGGAACTGGAGCCAAAATACAGTACTACTTCACCATGTCGTACCATTTTACTCTCTCTCTCTCCTCCCTCCTCCCCTTCGGCGCTCTCACTCTCTCCGGCGCTCTCACACTACTAATTCCTATGTGTTTTAAGTGTGAGAACGGATGGCTCAGAACACAACCCAAAATTCATTCTAGCATACATTAGTGTGAATCATCTATATTCTGTATACATATCGTGCAGTATATGTTCTTATCGTATCTAATATCTGAAGGATATAACAGAATCAAGATGAACTCACTTAATGTAATACTAAGACATCATCTACTACTATATAAGATATAGTGATAGGTTGTCGTATCATCATTGTCGAGGGATGAGGGTCGGAAGACAATCAACTTTATCTACGGCTACATTGTTTCTGCCTTGCCAGTCGAATGGCTGTAAGGACTATGTCCTGATCCCCATGTCGTACCGTAGATTAATACAAATGGAGCTGGAAATATCCGTCGCTAACCGGTAACTAGTCCGTCGCTAACTGAGATTGTCACATACATATATGTATATCACAGCTAGATGTATAGATATATACATCTATACAGAAGCACACAACTGATAGAACCCGCACTGTCCTTGAGACATTGAACATATACACCATGAATCCAAACCCCATATTCACATTTACTAATCCAAACACCACCAAACTAATGGAACACCCAATATGGATAACACATTATTTAGCCAATATATAAACTCAGATGAATTTGAGAAGCAAAGCCATCCGCCGCCCCCGACCAAAGCCCGCCGCCCCAAGCCCGCCACCCAGTAGTTCGGTTGTATATATATATATGAAGAGTGCTTATGGCTGTGCGTCGGTTGCAAATAGCCCCGACGGCCCCGCCCCAAGTCAGCCGCCCAGCCCCCGACGCACCCGCCCCAAGCCAGCCGCCCAGCCCCCTGTTTCACTTAACAAAATTGCCAAACAAAAGTTGGATTTTGAAAATAAAACGAAAAAAAGTACAAGAAGTACAAATTTAATTCTGGAAAAGTATTGCTATGGAAGTCTGATCTGTAAATGATCACTTTGTTCCTTGGACCATATGATGATGATGAAGATCACTACTTGAAGTAGAACAACTTGGAAGAACTAAGTCACCAGAAAGGTATCGACGTACTTGGGCACTGATGGCGAGGCCGAATGCTTTTCTGCTTTGCTTCACTCTGTTCTGAAAGAAAAGTTGAAGAAGAATGCTCCGGAGAGTCAAAATCTCAAAGTTCTGATCTCTGTATTCTCTCCTGTCTCTGTCTGTCCCCGTGTTATGAGAAAAATGAGTCTATTTATAGACTTGGGCTCTTGGGCGTAAAAACTCGACAAAAGTTCTATCTTTACGCTACAACTGCCACCCATGATCGAAGCCATCCTCTGCATATGTTGACGTGTGTCCCATCACTTCAGTAAGGATAGGATGCATGTACACACGTTCTTCGAAATATGTGGCATGAAGGCCATGTAGGCAAACCACGTTCCAAACTGGTCAGAAAGAATAGGGCGTAAAAATAGCCCCAACATCCTCTGGACGTAAAGCAGTAAGATGAGCGTATAATAGCTCTGTCATAGGTTTCCCGCGTAAAGTGGTTATTGAATAACCTTGAGCGTAAAAATGGCTCAAATAGACTTTACGCACACATTGTTTTATGAGCGTAAGAACTCGTGTAAAACTCCGTGCGTAAAAGAAACCATATAGTGAGCATAAAGTAGCTCGATCCACATAAACGACAACAATGGTCTTTGTATAAGACAAATTCCGTTAGATTCTATGGTAAATGCCATCATTAATATCTTTATGTCAGAGTTTGCATTAAATGCGAGATTTGACAGCTTTGTCCAGCGTAAAAGAGGCTGCTCTGTCCTTGGCGTAAAATCATAGGTGTAGACCCAAGCGTAAAATGATCAACCTGCTTCAGGCGTAAAGTGATTTGCTTCTCCTTGACATAAAGGGGATCAATTTGAGTAGACTGAACTATCACTTTGACCTTTCTTGTGAAGCACTTTTTACGCTCCTACAAGACCCCCTTCAAAGTTTTCAAATATCTCCAAAATTTGAAACACTTTGAACAGAAGCGTAAAAGTTGAGATTTGATCTGCCAGCGTAAAATTCGGGATACGCAACAGCCATCCGCGTAAAAGCGGATATGTCCAACAGTCGGCATAATTTCTAATAGTGTCGGTCAACACTTAATTGTCACAATGAATTTCTTTTTTCGAAACTTTCGAATGTCTTTTCGCTTCCCCGAGTTTGCATTTATAATAAACAGTTTCCAATGAGGAATATGGAGAGTTGATTTAACCGTATAAATGAGGAGAAATTCTTTACTCTTGTCATTCATCTCCATAGTGACATGGCGCCCAAGAAGGAGATTAACAATGAAGAGGCTTCGGGCTCAAGGATTGACTTTGAGCGAGCACGCAACTTTGTAGCGTGCTTCGGATTAACTTCAGCAGTCTTCAGTCGCATCGATGGTGGTCCCCCGACTGCATATGAGGGCTCAGGAGATGCAGAAGCATTTTTAAATCTGATGCGTCGCTCTGGGATTCACAACATGCGTGAGTTAGGTGCCTCCCTTCGTCAGTCCAACGAAGGAGAGGGAAAAAAAATTCCATGTATTGCGACTCTCTTATATGTAGGGGTCCACTTTCCCCCTTTTTATAAATAAAGTCTGATATTAATCTCATCTGTTGATATATAGAATTGCTCCACACTTATTTTGACTGCTTCTATGGTTGTTTATTCCCAAGAAACAAACCTGACACGTGGCGTCTGTCTTATGGTTACGAGAGCCTTTAAATAGGATCTTCCCCCGAAATAGACTCATCCTAATAGTTCTTCAGTCTTTATAAATAGCCGAGAATGTTTCATATATTCTCGTACTCATTCCTCTGAAGATAACTTTCTGTAATGTCGTTCTCCAACAAATGACAATGGCGATACTTTCCAATGGCGTTCCTTTGTATGCCCAATCACCAGATGTAGATTCATCCACTATTAGAGTCAAACCATTTGACCCAAGTGGTAAGTCCGATCGTAAGCAAATATCTGTCTTCAAATTTTTTTTTGTTGAAAACATCTATTCATGAGCGTAAATTCTTGACGAGCGTAAAAAAACTTGCTGAAGCATTGGCGTAAAATCCTTGCTGAAGTATTGGTGTAAAAACCTTGTTTTGATCACTGGCGTAAAAAGCCTTGCTGAAGCACTGGCGTAAAAAGCCTTGCTGAAGCACTGGCGTGAAAACCTTGCTGAAGCACTGGCGTGAAAAGCCTTGTTATCTGTTTTTAGTTAGCGTTTAATACGCATCTGATAATACTTCTATTTTAAAATACTTCTTCTTTGTTGTTTTCTGCAGAAGTTTGGCTGAGCAGCTTTTCCAGAACCGGCATTGGCGATTTTGACGTTATGAGGAGCGTTCTTCTGACATCAACATCAGGGAGCTCATGCGCTTTTGACGCGCAAATCAGACAACTCAGAACTCTTCGTGAGATAGAAGGGTCTTCATCTGTTGGTAGGAAGAGCCTTTATACACGGAGAGTTGGATGGTGGAGTCAACTCTACCCCAAGAAATCGGATAGTAAAATTCCTTTCACGGCAGAACTAGGAATCGTATCCCAATGCTGGATACATTCCTATCTCCTTTGAGGTGCCGCCACTAATCCACCAATTGTATTGACAGCAACACGTCTTCGGGCTGCCATACTCTGGGGTTCTCCTCTCGTCTGAGAGAGAAGACCAGAGTTTGATTCCTGCTGTTCTGGTTACCACTGGAGCTCAGGCAGTCAGGAATTGCCACCAACAACGAACCCGTCAAAGAAGATCAAAGAAGAAATAGATCTCTATTAGGTTATCGTTGGTGTATAAAATAAAAATCCAAGAATGTAAGAGATTTCCATTATAACTTGTAAGAAAGTCTAAGAAATGTAATAGACTTTTTTGATGATATGGGAAATGAAATAATGATTCTTCTATGATCAATGATTTGTATCTATCTAGATGTAATATGGACATGATAGATAAATAAAGTCTTATTTTTTGTTTTAGAGTATATGATACTATCAGAGGTAATATGGACATAATAGCATATATGAACTCAAAAGAAAATTAGATTAATATCTATGCAGAGGTCAAATAGAAGTGATAGATAGGAAAAGAAAGCAGATTTAATATTTATTCAGAGGTCATGGAAATATGATAAATAGCGAATCCCACTTTCTAATCAATTGATAAAATAGAAGATATAAAATCCCTTTCCCAGGAAACAAGAAGTCAGCTTAACCAAACCTTGGTAGCTGGGGAATAAGAAGACAGATATTGTGAGCATATACGTCAAAAACAGTGGACGAATCAACGTATTTCTTGGGAACAGAAAGGACGATTCAATTCCATAATTAAATGGATGAACCTGGTAACATGAACAGACGAGTCTTTTCGGAAATGAAAAGTCGTTTTCAATTTCAGAGACTAGTTCATTAATAATCCTCCTCTATAAATAGGTGAGAATTCTCTGTAATCATTTCATTCTTATTTCTGCTCCTCTATTGGAAATGTCTTCCGAAGATGTACAGCAAAAGAACGAAGTCCCCCGGAAAATCGAGGGCATCATTGAGACGTTCCCCGTTGAGCCCCCTGTATCAGGCTCATCAGGCTCAACCGAAATAGGTGGAAGCTCTTCTGCGCCCAAGCCACCCGAAGACATCCTTGCTTTTTTAGTAGAGCCAGGGAAAACTCCTGAAGAAGAAGTGTCGAGGATGGCTGTCTGCAAATTTTTCATGAGTTCAAGAAACGACGCCTTCTATGCATTGGCCGACTATGTATTCAATAACGAAGGGAGTGGCCCTCGTCCTTAGTCTTTTGTTTCAAACAAAAAATAATAAAAGGAACTTTATTTTCATCCCCCTTTTTTTTATACATAGTATTTCTTAAGAAACTTGCCATTGATTGGCATCATGAGCAGATCTCCATTGGGCTTTGATAATCGATAGGCGCCATTGGAAAACACGAACTCAATTACATAAGGGCCTTCCCATTTTGCTTGGAATTTCCCTTTACTTTTATGAGTCATTACCATCGGTCTCCGAACAGCTAATACAAGCTCGCCAACTTTGAATACCCTCTCCTTGACTTTACGATTAAAAGTTCGAGATATGCGGACTTGATATAGTTCAATGTGCTGTTGTGCTTGAAGACGCTTCTTATCCAATCCTTTAAGTTCCTGGAGTCGTAAGCGATCATTATTCTCTATAGTTAGCTCATTAGCAATGGCTATTCGTAGAGAAGGGATCTGGATTTCCAATGGGAGAACAGCTTCGCATCCATAAACCAATGATAATGGTGTAAAACCAGTAGGAGTCCTGATTGTTGTTCGATAAGCCCATAAACATTCTCCAAGTTTCTCATTCCAATCACGTTTATTAGAAGAGACAAACTTTTTGAGAAGTTTAATGATTGTCTTATTGAAAGCTTCAGCTAAACCATTAGCAGCTGGATTATAAGCCGTAGAAGCCAAATTCTGAATTCGATTCTTGTCACAGAATCGATAAAATGCTTAACTGGTAAATTATGGACCATTGTCATGAATTATTCGTCGAGGAATCCCGAAGCGATAAATGACATGGTGCTTGATGAAACTGATCACATTAAATGTTTTCACTTCCGTAAGGGGGACTGCTTCTGCCCACTTCGAAAAGTAATCGGTTATAGCTAGTATAAACCGATGTCCTTTGACAAAAGGAGGGTTAATAGGACCAATGACATCCATACCCCAAGCTTCGAAGGGCCAAGAGACTGCTGTAGGATGTAGAAATTCAGATGGTTGATGAATAAAATCAGCATGAATCTGACATACTTTACATCTTCTGGCATAGTCTACAGCATCTGCTATTATAGAAGGCCAATAATACCCCATTCTTCGAATACGGTCTTGTAATTTAGGACCTGGTTGATGAGCGCCACAAATACCATCATGAGCTTCTCGCAGTATTTGTTTAGCTTCACTTTCTGAGAGACAACGCAGCAAGAGTCCATCATAGGAACGTCGGTATAACATATGTAAAGACGAATCATAATAAAACCGAAACGATCGTCTTTTGATTGATGCAGCTTCTTTTGGATCTTCAGGCAAAATCCCATGAACTGCATAATCAATAAAGGGAGTTCTCCAATCCTTATGCTGGGAATTTGACTCTGTAGTATAACTTTGTTCAATGTACAAATTATTCTTGACACAGAATAAGTCTCGATCCAGCAAAAGTAATTGTATCTTGCCTTCGGATTGGGACAGCCAAGTCTGCAGCTAAGCTGGCAAGAGCATCAGCCTCCACATTCTGAGAACGTAGTACAAATTCAATGAAGAATCCTTTGAATGATAGGACCAACTCGACTACCACCTGATGATAGGGGATGAGATCAGGATTTCTGACTTCATAAGTCCCTCTAACTTGATTAACGATCAATTGAGAATCTTCATAAGCCTCTAAGAATTCAATATCCAATTGTTTTGCTACTTGGAGACCAATCAGTAGAGCATTATATTCTGCTACATTGTTAGAGCATGGCTCATTAAGAGAATAGGTATGGTATATGACCATTTTGTCAGGAGAAACCAAGACAATTTCTACCCCAGAGACAATATTGCCTTTAGGTCCCACTCGTGATGCTCCATCAAAATATAATTGCCATATATCATTCTTCAAAGTTATGTTACAATCTACTACTTCGTCTAGAATGTCTTCATATAACTTCGAAGTTTCAGGTATAGGATGAGCAGCTAAGAAATCAGCTAACGCTTGGCCCTTCACTGATTTTTGAGGCACATAAATCATGTCATAAGGAGTGAGCAACATCGCCCAGGTAGCTAACCTGGAATTAAGAATGCTCGGTTTTCTCATCAATACCCGAATGGGATTTATTCTGGAGATGACATGAATAGTCTGTCCAGTGACATAATGCCTTGTCTTTTGGACGGCAAAAACCAAAGCTAGACATTCCTTTTCCACAGGAGTATATCTGTGTTCAGCTTCGACCATCATTCTGCTCAGATAATATATTGCTTGTTCATGACCCATATCACTTTTCTGTGCCAGAAGAGCGCCAAGTGAATGATCCAAGGCTCGAACATATAGCAAAAATGGTCTTCCTATCACCGGGGGTACCAGAACAGGCGGGTTTGTAAGATATTGCTTAATGTCATTGAAGGCTTTTTGACACGCTTCATCCCAGACGAAAGATACCCCTTTCTTTAATAGACGGGAGAAAGGTTGACATCTCCCAGAGAGATTAGATATAAATCTTCTGATATAAGCAATACGGCCCTGAAAGCCACGGAGTTCTTTCAGATTACGAGGAGGACGCATTTCAAGGATTGCTTTAACCTTATCAGGATCAACATGGATACCTTGAGAGGTAATGACAAATCCTAGAAACTTGCCACTGGAAACCCCTAAGAAAGACTTAGTAGGGTTCATTTTCAATTGATACTGGCGCATCAATTCAAACACTGTCCTCAAGTCCTGAATGTGATCATCCTTTGATCGACTTTTAACAGCGATGTCATCTACATAGCATTCAACTATCTTCCGTAGATGTTCTTGAAAGATATTGCTCATAGCCCGTTGATACGTGGCACCGGCATTTTTAAGACCAAACGGCATAACTGTATAGCAGTAGACCCCAAGAGGTGTACGAAAAGCGGTGTGCTTCTCATCTTCTGGATGCATCTTGATCTGATTGTATCCTGAGAATCCATCCATGAAAGACATGCGTTCAAAACCACATGTATTGTCTATCATGACATCAGTAATTGGAAGTGAAAATTCATCCTTTGGACAAGCCGTATTAAGATCTCGGTAATCTATACAAACTCGGACTTTTCCGTTCTTCTTTATAACAGGAACAATATTGGCCACCCAATCTGGGTGTTGTTCTTCACGAACAAAGCCACATGTAACCAGCTTTTTGACTTCTGCTTCAATTGCATCCATCATATCTGGTCTAAAGCACCGTTGCTGTTGTTTTACAGGCTTGACATTAGGCAAAATGTTGAGTTTATGGGTAGCAACTTTAGGATCTAGCCCTGGCATATCCTCATAACTCCATGCAAAGATGTCAATGTAATCTTTTATAAGTTTTATCAGCTCTTCCTTTTCATCTTCAGAAAGATTCTTACTGATGAATATTGGTTTGGACGTAACTCCATCTCCAACATCAATCTGGATAACCTCATGTTCTGTAGGTGGATGTCGTTGTTCAAAATGAAGTTCCCATTGAGTATCCATCTGTTGAGCCCAAGGATCATTCTCAAATGGCTCTGATTCATCATCGGATTGAACCATATTGACTGAGAATATTTGCCCAGATTTACAATATGAGGAACGAGAAATATCGGATTCGATGAATAGAATTTCTTCCGAATCTGATAATTGCGAAGAGCTAGAAGAGAATTCTTCTTGTATATCGTCATTAAACATGTGAGACGGATTATATCCCAACCCATGACGAGTCTTTTGGTAAAACGGATCACCACATAATGGTAATCGTCTACCCTTGCCTTGATTGAGACCTTGCATAGTCTTTAAATCATATCCCATGTTCTGGATAATCTTGATAGATTGTTGACTATACTTGTCAATTCGGATTATTCCCTTGTCTTTATCCTTTAGCTAATTTGTCTGAGCAACAAGGATATTTCTAGCCAGGCCAAACACAATTTGGCGCTTATTTTTCTTATTAGACGGAACCACGAAATAAGATTCTTCATGACGTCTAAAAGTTACGCAAGCTTGTGATGAAGCGGCCACAGGTAGAAGATAAGGAAAAGATGCTAGGAACCTTTGAGCATAAGGTCCGACATCAACATGAGGAGGAAAAGAATTCTCTTTATAATCGATGTATAAAGTTTCTTCTGGCTCGATGTCGTCTTTATATCGATGACTTTGATTATCAGAAGATAAAGTCATTCTTTCGATAAACTTGACAGCCATATACTCGAAAAGGAAATCTTCATTGATATCAAAAAGTACAGATTGATCAATATTTACATCATTTACGATTTGACTGCTACGCCTCGGATTGATCATCAGTGGACTATTATCCGTCTTCTGCGTAGATTTGCCAAGATTGACAATCAATGGTAGTTCTGGATCATTCGTACAGGAAGTACGTCCTTTGACTTTGATCATAAAAGGTTGAACTTGGCTCTTAGCAGGAATATTTATTGATTCCTCAGATGAAGTTTGAGTTCTTCCTTTAACCTTGATTATCAAAGGTTGATCATTGACAGGTTGGGATTGAATTCGTCCCTTGACTATGATCTTCAAAGGTTGCTCCTCTGGCGGATCTTCATTAATAGACTGATCCTCAGATGATGATTGATCTTCAGCCATGTCTGATATATCTTTCACATGCTCTTGTTTATAAAGCCTTGAATCAGAGAAGTAGGCTTCGACACCCTTGAACGGATTAATATCAGCAAACTCAGTTTTCACAACTCCTTGGGAGTCCACATATTTGAAATATTGGTGAAGAGTTGAAGGTACAATATTGTGCTCATGAATCCACGATCTTCCAAGAAGAATATTATAGGATACGTCCGAGTTGATAACATAGAAAGTTACCATAGTTCAAAGATCACCAATCTGAATCTGCAGACGAATCTTCCCCAGTGGTTTGCTCTTGCCAGAGTTAAAACCGACTATCGTAGTACTAGTGTAAGTCAGGTCACTAGTAGGAATCCTCAGGGGTCTTAGCATAGTCTGAAGAATTATACTAATTGAAGACCCAGGATCAATGTAAATCCTGTCAATTTCAGTGGATCCAATATATCCAGTGTAGCACAGAGGCCTATCATGCTTGTTGTGTTTCAATAGCATATCCTCTTGTGTAAAGGTGATATTGGGAATTACTTCCATCATACTATGACATTGCGGACATGACACTGGTATATTATCAGGAGTCTTGAGTTGAGCCAAGCATGAATCTGCTTGAAGTAAAGCTTCGCCCAAGGTCTCTCTGCTTTCTCTGGAAAGGCGAAGCAGTTTAAATATAGATAGTCTAGCCGGAGTATTGGCTAACTGAGCTAGAATGTCAAACTTGTAAGGCTTCATCACCACCCCCTGATTGGAAGCAGACTTCAATGGGATATCAAAGCGTACTGCCTTCTGTTTCTCCTTTTCAACCATAGACGGTTTAACAGGAACATGAAAAGGTTGAACTGGTAGAGTTTCCACTACCTCTTCTGCTTCTTTGGAGGATCCCTCATAGTCTTTGTGGTACTCTTTTCCAGATCTTGTACCAGCAAAAGATTCTTCTTCAGACTCAGGAGAAGAAAGTACCATATTACAGGATTTAGTCTTTCTTTCCTTAGCCTTCTTCTTGTGAGGGTTGTTACGAGGAACTTCAGAACCCAATCCAGCAGTGGAATTCTGATTTTGAATTTGTAAAGGAAGACGTATTCCTTTATCATAATTCAAACCTTCTACCTTTTGAAAGTCGTAGCCCATCTTCCTCATGAGAAGGACATATTGCTGACTATACAAGTGGATAGGCAGTGAACTTTGGACAGGTGTTTCAGCACAGGACGAGGAAGAAACCTCTACAACTACAGGAGAATGAAGCATAGACGTCTCTGTAGTTAAGGGATGAGAAGGATTCGGGATACGAGGAGAAATCCCTGTTGGAGCTTTTTCATAAGCAGCAAAGACCTATTGTGCTCGATATAAAGGAACACTATTCATAGCTAGCCACTGCTGATGAGTAAGCTTGAGCTTGGTAGGAGGAGCTAGACTTGGAGGACAGATGTTTAGTCCTTTTAGTCTATCTTTTAGAGGAAGGCCATCCCATAGATGATCCAAGTCATCAGGATTTGAAATAACATGAGAAATCATGTTGCAGGTTTTGACTTTCTTACCTTTCTTGGATTTTAAAGTTTTACCTTCATTTTTCAACTCAGGTACTAAGTCAGGATGTACCCACATGATTTCACCATTCTTCAATGTGAGCGGCAGCAATCCTGTATTTTCTTCCCTGGCAGGCGGGATATTCACGATCTTCATTGTCGCATTCGGAATTGGGATAATTCCATCCGGGACTTGCTGTGGAGGAAAATCCCCAAACTGAAGAGAAACCATATTGGTTGTAACCGTATGGTCATCATTGGTTAAAGCGATAGCGCCACCATTTATCAGCTCTTGGATCTTCTTTTTTAAGACATAGCAAGCACTGGTAGGATGATTAATGTATCTATGATAGATACAATATTTGGGATTGTCAGTCAGATTCACCTCATTAGGCCTTTTTGGCTCTGGAACCTGAAGTTTACCACTCTTCACCAGACACTGAAATATCCCTGGGATATCACTTTCGTCAAAAGAGTATTCTTCCTTTGGCCTGGAAGATTCTTGATTATTTGGCGTCGTTTTGTTCTTGGAGAGATTGACCATAAGAGTATATTTTTCTTTCACGTTACGATTGCCAGGATTATTACCAGGATTACTTTTCTTTCCACTATCATCTGAGGCAAAAATTATTCCATGTTCACGAGCCAACCTACCATTGGTCTCGACAGAAACTGCTGCTATGATAAACGAAGCCCAATCTGAGAACTGGAAACCCGTGAAAACAGCGATGGATGGTCGCAGATTCATCTTGCATGTATCAATCAACGCTGAATCTGGCATACCAGGAGGCATCTTTAGAGTAGCCTGTCGGAAACGTTCAATAAATGTCCGAGTATCTTCTTTCTCCTTTTGTTTGATTTCTATCAAGGAGGACATGTTCATGTCCATACCTCCTTCATAGAAGCGGGAGAGAAACATTGCCTTGAATTTGTCAAAAGACGAAATAGAGTTATCGGGTAAGCTACGATACCAGTCGTAAGCTGAACCCGTCAGGCACCCGATGAACACTCGAGTGAGAAGAGCATCATTTTTTTGCAAGTGTACAGTCATAATATCAAAGTAATTGATATATTGACTGGGAGATGCTTTTTCATCGAATAAGACCATGGATTGTGGCTTGAACTTCGGTGGAAAGGGTACATCATTCCAATGAGGAGGATAAAGTTGCTTAATCCCTAACCTCTGGAGCTGATCTTTGTGCCTCAAAACTTCAAACTGTGCTTTGAGTTCACGTACTGCTTGAATGGCTTCACTGGTTTGAGGAAGCATATTTGATTGAATAGTCGTTGGATGTACCATAACCCCCACTGGAGGTGGTACATCTTCTGGAATGATGGGATCTGGAGATGCAGAATTTTGATTAACAGCAGGCTCTTGAATATTCAAATGTATGTCAGCCCCTTGACTATCTTGAGTTTGTGCTGCTACTGGTACCGGAGTTATTACTGTAGGTTGAGCAGTTTGCTGATTCAAAATTATCTGATGCATGCTTTGCACCATGTTGAGCATGTCTTTCAATGATTGCTCCACGGCTGTGAGACGTTGTTCCGTATTAGCAGATGACGTCTCTGGTTCATCTCCAACAGCGTAGGATTCAACCTCTCTTGAAGATATAGAGGGATTAGTATAGAAGTATGAATCCACACTATCGGTATCAGACTCAAAAGATTGAGTGCCCCCAGCTTCTGAATCAGAAGTCTGCAATTGTCTTTGTCTTCTTGATCGAGTATTCTGATATACTCCTTCAAAGGAATCAAGAAGTCTGTTGAACTGTTGTTGACCTGGAGTTTGGGACATGTTCCATCTCGGACGTCGTCCTCTGTTAGTATGAGATGCCATGTTGACTGACACATATGACAGCTCATGTTCTTGATCTTCAGCTTGATGTTGAGGCGAGTTAAAACTCAAACGATCAAAAACTGACCGTTTTGAAGTCGAACAACAACAGTTGATCACAACCTGGTGTTATTCACAATAATGTTTTTCTTGGGGGAACGTCACCGAAGATTGTCTGTTCTTACGTTTTTGCATTAGCAATTCACGTAAATCAGAAGGAACAGATGGAGTATTCTTCTTTATTACATTTGGGGCAGAAAAACATTTAGTCCCTTGTGTATAAAGAAGATTACTGGCTGCATTCGCAGAACCAAACTGTACATTTTTATGCGTTTGGAGTTGTGTGCGTAAATCTTGAGATTTGGCATGAAGGACTCCATTTTCATGGCGTGTAATTTGTAAGTTTGGTACTTTACGTAAAGCAGTATAAGAAGGTTGTTGGTGTAGGACAGAAGCTTTACCAACGACATTTTTACGCTGCACACGTTTAGGTACATTCACATTAGATGTGCAAACATCGTTGTGAATTTTATCTACACTGTCACAGACAGGAGACTTACCTTTACGCGTAAAACGTAAAAATTGATTATCTACCACGTCACAGACGGGAGATTTTGCTTTACGCGAGGAGCGTAATTTATTTGGGCCCACCACGTCACCGACGGGAGACTGATTCTTACACTCAGAAGCATAAACTTTAGAGTCTGCCCCATTACGAATTGGAGATTCATTCTTATGTACTGAGCGTAAAATTTGGTTCTTATCCACTGAGCGTAAAACTTGATTCTTACGCAGTGGACGTGAAACCTGATTATCTTCACCGTTACAAACGGGAGATAAATCGTCACACTTTGAGTGCAACTCTGAAGTAAGGACTGCCTCGTTACGAACAGGAGCCCCTACGACAGGAGTGGGAAGAATTCCCTTGTCATCAGAAGCAACAGAGAGATCAGAAACCACTTTGGATTTGGGAATCCAAACTTTTCGTGCTTTGCGAGACTTTTAAACATTGGAGTGGCGAGAACCACCCCCAGTTCGGAGCATTTCTTCATAGGCAGTCTGGTCGAAGTGGATAACCAGAGTCTTCTTGGTCGAACCGACCGAAACATCATCATATTGAGCAATCGCCTCCTCGTTAGAGGAGAAGGTCGTCCCCAGCAGAGTCGCCATTTTGTTTCACTTAACAAAATTGCCAAACAAAAGTTGGATTTTGAAAATAAAACGAGAAAAAGTATAAGAAGTACAAATTTGATTCTGGAAAAGTATTGCTATGGAAGTCTGATCTGTAAATGATCACTTTGTTCCTTGGACCATATGATGATGATGAAGATCACTGCTTGAAGTAGAACAACTTGGAAGAACTAAGTCACTAGAAAGGTATCGACGCACTTGGGCACTGATGGCGAGGCCGAATGCTTTCGTGCTTTGCTTCACTCTGTTCTGAAAGAAAAGTTGAAGAAGAATGCTCCGGAGAATCAAAATCTCGAAGTTCTGATCTCTGTATTCTCTCTTGTCTCTGTCTGTCCCCGTGTTATGAGAAAAATGAGTCTATTTATAGACTTGTGCTCTTGGGGGTAAAAACTCAGCAAAAGTTCCATCTTTACGCTACAACTGCCACCCATGATCGAAGCCATCCTCTGCATATGTTGACGTGTGTCCCATCACTTCAGTAAGAATAGGATGCATGTACACACGTTCTTCGAAATATGTGGCATGAAGGCCATGTAGGCAAACCACGTTCCAAACTGGTCAGAAAGAATAGGGCGTAAAAATAGCCCCAACATCCTCTGGGCGTAAAGCAGTAAGATGAGCGTATAATAGCTCTGTCATAGGTTTCCCGCGTAAAGTGGTTATTGAATAACCTTGAGCGTAAAAATGGCTCAAATAGACTTTACGCACACATTATTTTATGAGCGTAAGAACTCGTGTAAAACTCCGTACGTAAAAGAAACTAGGGGTGAGCATTATTCGGTTTTGGACCAAAAACCGAACCGAACCGAACCGAATAAGAGGTTCGGTTCGGTTTTAAAAAAATACGGTTCGGTTTCGGTTTTGAAAATACTAAATTTTCTTATTCGGTTTCGGTTTCGGTTTTGGGTTTCGGTTTCGGTCCAAAACCGAATAAGAAAATTTAATTAATTAATTTATATATATATATGTGTGTGTGTGTGTACTATATATAAGTATTAATATATATAGGTACATACTAAATATATATAGGTATATACTAAATATGTCTATGTATATTTAGTTACTATATATATTAACAAAAAAAGCTCAAAAAAATCAAAAAAATCAAAAAATATATGAATAAACCGAATAAACCGAAAACCGAACCGATTTAATTCGGTTCGGTTTGATTCGGTTTTGGGCCAATTCGGTTCGGTTTCGGTTTTGCTTATTCGGTTTCGGTCCAATTCGGTTTTGGGTTATTCGGTTCGGTTTAAACCGAATAAACCGAATGCTCACCCCTAAAAGAAACCATATAGTGAGCGTAAAGTAGCTCGATCCACATAAACGACAACAATGCGAGATTTGAGCGTAAAGTAGCTCGATCCTATGTCTTTGTATGAGACAAATTCCGTTGGATTCTGTGGTAAATGCCATCATTAATATCTTCATGTCAGAGTTTGCATTAAATGCGAGATTTGACAGCTTTGTCCAGCGTAAAAGAGGCTGCTCTGTCCTTGGCGTAAAATCATAGGTGTAGACCCAAGCGTAAAATGATCAACCTGCTTCAGGCGTAAAGTGATTTGCTTCTCTTTGACATAAAGGGGATCAATTTGAGTAGACTGAACTATCACTTTGACCTTTTTTGTGAAGCACTTTTTACGCTCCTACACCCCCGACCCCGCCGCCCCAAGCCCACCGCCCAGCCCCCGACCCAAGCCAGCCGCCTAGCCCCCGACGCCCCAGCCCTAAGCCCGCCTCCCAGACCCCGATGCCCCCGCCCCAAGCCCGCCGCCGAGCCCCCGATGCACCCGTCCAAAGCCAGCCGCCCAGCCCCCAACGCCGCCGCCCCAAGCCTACCGCCCAGCCCCCGACCCAAGCCAGCCGCCCAGCCCCCGACGCCCCAGCCCCAAGCCCGCCTTCCAGACCCCGACGCCCCCGCCCCAAGCCCACCGCCCAGCCCCCGACCCAAGCCAGCCGCCCAGCCCCCAACGCCCCCGCCCCAAGCCAGCCGTCCAGCCCCCGACGCTGCCGCCCCAAGCCCACCGCCCAGCCCCCAACCCAAGCCAGCCGCCCAGCCCACGACCCAAGCCAGCCGTCCAGCCCCCGACGTCCCAACCCCAAGCCCGCCTCCCAGACCCCGACGCCCCCGCCCCAAGCCCACCGCCCAGACCCCGACCCAAGCCAGCCGCCCAGCCCCCGACGCCCCAGCCCCCGACGCCCCCGCTCCAAGCTCACCGCCCAGCCCCCGACCCAAGCTTGCCGCCCAGCCCCGAACGGCCCAGCCCCAAGCGCGCCACCCAGCACATATACGACACCGCGAGAGAGAGAGAGAGAGAGAGAGAGAGAGATCGAAAGAGAGAGAGAGAGGGGGTTACCTTCGGGAGAGAGAGAGGAGAGGACGCCGACGACGACACCGATGCCGATCACCGAAGCCGACACCAGCGAGAGAGAGAGAGAGAGAGTGAATTTGGGGGGAATACGAAAAGTTCTCCCCGCCATTTCATTTAAAGTCTGGTACGTATATATAGCAACGGAATAACGACGTAGAAAAACCTGTCGCCCAGTATTCGCCCTGTTTGATAAGTGTCGACTGAATATCCGTCGCTACATAGTCGAAGAAATGTACCGCCAAATTCCTACACAATTTCCACCAAATAATCGACTACGAAGCGACGACTGGACATCCGTCGCTATAATTCCGACAGCCTAGCGACGGATATGCGACCTTTTCTCCCCCTAAAATTAAAATAAAAATGGCAAAGGCGTGTGGTCGGTAATCAGTCGGTGAGCGGCCACGAAGCCGTCGCTAACGCCGACGGAAAAATTCCGTCGCTAAATATCCATCGCTAATTTAGTGTATTTTGGTAGTGGATTGAGTTGAGTTGAATGGGTGTGTATAGTTAGAACACAATGTTGGGCCTAAGATTTGGTTTCAACGTAGGCATCGTGCTTCGGCACGAAATGTGGCATCGAGTTTTATGTTGTCGACATATAAGTTGCATAGTTATGATTGAGTTGTCCTAAGTTTAAGTCGGGAACGCCGCAAGGCAAAGTCGGTCGAGTAATACTTAGCCACAAGTCTCGATTTGGGTCAGTTGGTGATCAAAGTAGTAAGGGCCACGAGGCAGCGATATGGTTGAGTCGCACATAGTTGCGAGGCACGGCACGAAGGATTTGTAGCACGGTCATAAGGAAATTGGGTACTACCGCGTAGTTGCGTTTCTGATTTTGGGCAGCAAGGCAAACACGACTTGATAGGTTAATGTCACGCCCCAGAACCAGAATACTGGAGAGCGGGGGCAGACATAGCCAGCTACGTATATTGAAGTGCAACCCACCTCGCTATACGGTCACGGCTGTCTAGATACATGAGGGTTTACTACAAGCCAACAGTCTCCTATGGTCATGAACAAGCCTAGTGTCTCAATCACAAGCAAGTAAGTAAAGTCACAAGATGTATGATCATTAAATATACAATAATAAGGCGTCCCAAATATTACATATTTAGCTGATCATGAAGTTAGTCGTTACAAAATGTTAGGACTAGCAAGAGTTTAGTCATACA
Organism: Iris pallida; assembly: GCA_029216955.1. NCBI lineage: Eukaryota > Viridiplantae > Streptophyta > Magnoliopsida > Asparagales > Iridaceae > Iris > Iris pallida. Next base: position 6,732,904 of record JANAVB010029220.1, read on the forward strand.
TGATCAACCCTAGGATCTGTCAATCATGTTACAGCCCGTAGGCAGACAGTAAGTAAGTGCAATCGAGCTAAACAGGTGCTCGTCGGCTAAACGCCTCAAAAGAATATTTTTACAATAGAGTGGGAGAAACAAAAATAACCCACTCGTTGCCCTGGTTACGTCTGGTGTTCACCATCGGACTGGAAAACGGTAGATCCTCTGGAGCTGCTCCAAAATCTGGCCATACAAAACCAGCTGGGTCAGATCCCAGAAAGAGCAAGTGCCACAAAGGAAGCTTCACTTAGGAACTAAAACCAGCAATCATTACAAGAGATAAATAAAGTAAGAACTGGAAATAAAGAAATACATCAGGGTGATATACGACGAGATAACCATGGAACTATTCAGATAGCCAGGTTACAATCCGTAAACCAAACAAGGACCGGGATTGTAACCCTTCCCCTGAACAGAACTTAGAATTCTCACCATTTATTGATAAAATAAATACAAGCATTCTGGTCATGCAGAAATCTGGAACAGAATCAGGACAAGACTAGACAGGTTAGACTCCATTCAATCATTTCACGGCCAAACAAGAATTACGGCTTGATACTTTAACTAACTAGGGTTATCACAGGCCTAGTTACTAGCAAGATGCAATGAGAATCATCCACAGCCACAAGCCCTGCAGTCCATCCAGGTTACCCGGGTTAAAAGATTTAGAGTTGAATTCAGGTGGGTACATCGTCCAGGAAATGAATGTACCTTTAGGTAGCTTGAAGGGTGCAACACATGACAGTGTGTTGGAAATGTGTCCTACTCGACGGTAGGCTACAGATCCCAAGGCATGCCCAGGTAACGGAATTGCCTGTAGCTGGGAGATCTCTTTATGACTAATGTATTAATCTAGTTATTAGCCTTAGTCCATTTCAATGGGTACTCCTGATCGTGGTACTCAGGAATCCCCTCCTAGACATGATGCAAGGTAGGACTGGATTATTTGTACAAGCACAATCGCCCATGGTGTCCAGGTCAATTATACAGGTCATGTCATGTCTGGTAGCCGTCGCAACAGCTTATCAAGATATATCATGTCAGGTCTACTTGTCAGGAGTGCGCCACGACGGGCCACTATCATGTCATGTCAGGTTTACTTGTCAGGAGTGCACCACTACGGGTCACTATCGTGTCATGCTAAATCCTTGTCATACCATGCCATGTACAATTGTCATTTTAATTATGTCAATCAAATCGTGGTTATCAAGTTCAGGACAAAAGGTGTAAGGATATAAAATGAGCGTAAATATACCATAATAAGATATCAATACAGAGCTATAAGAGAGTCATGCGGTTTAGGGATATACGGCCAGGAATAATCTCATACGGCTGGGAGAAGAACAGCCCATGCGGCTCAATAGGGTCAGGCGCATGCGGCTGATAAAGAAAAGCCTATGCGGCTAAGGATATCAGTCCTCATGCGACTGGGAGAAGCGGGAAGAGAGGGCGCATCATACTAAGTCAGAGCATTCATGCGGCTGGAAGGAGCGGGTCCTCATGTGGCCAGGGAGAGCGCATGCGGCCAAACGGGTAACGTCTCATGCGGCTCAAGAAGTGCAGAGCATATGCGGCTGGGGATTGAACGAGTCATGCGGCTAGATGAGTTCGGCCCTCATGCGGCTCAAGTACTTCCAGTCATGCGGCTGAATAGAATACTTGCCACAGAAAATATTCATGCGGTCAAGTCAGCACATTTCATCTTCTCCAAATTTTAGAGAAGAAGAACACCATGAGGGCCAAATTCTCAAGCTTCATAACTCCATCATCCGGAGCCCAAATCCGAACTTCTATAGGTCAAAATGGGGTAGAACGAAAGCCTCTACAACATGGAACCATCAAAACTCAGAAATAACAAGATTAAGTACATCAAAATCCAATATTTTCGAAAATAAGGTAAACTTAGATCTACGAGAATCTAGCCATGAAAAGAGAAAATGCCAAGTACTAAAGTAAGTTAAAATGCTGTAAGGAAGAGAATGAAGCAATAAAATTGGAGTTCCTCCATGAAGCAAGTTGCACTTGCCTAGACCTCTCTTTCTCTGGTAGGTAAAAGAGTTAATGGAGGAAGGAAGAAAAGTAATGAAGAGAGAGAATGAAGAATGGTTAATAAATGGTAGTGGTGGTGGTAGGTAGGGGGTTCATCCTTTGGTCCATGATGAACCAAAAGCAAATCCCAAACCGAACCAAGCCAACCCGAACCAAGAATAACCCAAGCCATGAAGAAAACTAAGCAAGAAATCATGCAATACAAGATAAAATACGTACACATATTCTAAAATATGTAATACGGACAACAGGCATTACAACTCTACCCACCTTAAAAGAATTTCGTCCTCGGAATTTAATTAAGAGGCTAGAGAGACGAGGACAAGCTATATTAATCACGAGCAAGCTACAACTAGGCAGGCAATCACTCATTCAAGCAAGGAATTGAAGGCATGAGGCATAAGGAAGACATTATACCTCACGAGTCAAGCAAGCAGGGATATTACGATCGGATATCATCCTCACGCTCCTACGTTGACTCACCCAAAGAGTGATGACCCCAAGCGACTCGGACTAACTTGATAGTCTTGTTCTTGAGTGTCTTCTCTCTTCGGTCAAATATAGACACGGGCCTCTCCTCATACGAAAGGTTGGTGCCAACAACCAATTCCGAATGATCCAGGACGTGGCTCGGGTCCAGGATATACCGTCGTAATTAGGATACATGGAACACGTCATGCACCTCGCTTAGCGACGGCGGAAGAGCGCGACGATAGGACACATCTCCTACTCGCTCCAGAATGTCAAATGGCCCTATATACCTAGGACTAAGCTTTCCTCGTGCGTCGAAACGAATGCCGCCACGGTTAGGCGAAATCCTCAGAAATACATGGTCGCCGACAGAAAACTCGAGAGGGCGCCGATGAGAATCGGCCCAATGGCGCTGGCGATCTTGGGCAACTCGAAGATGATCCCTGACTCTTCTGATCACTTCAACTATTTGGGCAATCATTTCTGGACCGATCATCTGCCTTCCTCCGACATCATTCCAGGCTAGCGGGGATCTGCACTTCCTACCATACAGTGCCTCGAACGGTGCCATCTGGATACTGGCTTGGAAACTGTTATTGTACGAGAACTCCACCAGGTGTAGGCGATCTTCCTACGAACCACCGAAGTCGAGTGTACATGACCGCAACATATCTTCAAGAGTCTGGATAGTACGCTCCGACTGACCATCTGTCTGCGGATGATATGCTGAACTGAACTGGAGATGAGTTCCCAAACTCTCTTGCAGGCTACGCCAAAAGTACGACGTGAATCTTAAATCTCGGTCCGAAGTGATACTGACTGGCACTCCGTGCAACCTGACAATCTGCCGGAGATACATATCTGCTAACTGAGCCGTCGACTGACCAACTCTGAAAGGGAGGAAGTGAGCCACCTTCGTGAGCCGATCAACTATAACCCAAATAGCATCTCGACCAGCTGGGGATCTAGGCAATCCGATCACAAAATCCATGGTCACATGCTCCCATTTCCATTCTGGAATTGGCAAGGGCTGAAGAAGTCCAGCGGGCCTCTGATGTTCAGCTTTAACCTGTTGACAAACCAAACACCGAGAGACAAACTGGGCTATCTCCCTCTTCATGCCATTCGACCAAAAGTGCTGCCGGATATCACGGTACATCTTTGTACCGCCCGGATGAATAGAATACTGCAAACTGTGGGCCTCTGCCATGATCTCTTGTCTGATATCTCCACTGGGTACACAAAAATGCTTACCATGCCTAAGTGTACCATCTTCATGAATGCATAACTCTGGTCGCCGGCCTGCCTCACACTCTGCTCTGAGTCGCTGAAGCTTGGAATCTGCTAACTGCGCCATCCGGATCCTCTCGACTATAGTAGACTGAACTTGCATGCTGGCCATCAATGCTACACTGGAAGGGAGAACAACTTCAATATCCATCTTCTGAAGATCTGCTAACAGCTCAGGTTGTGCTGTTAGGAAATAAACTCCGGCTCTTCTGCTCAATGCATCTGCAACGACGTTGGCCTTCCCGGGATGATACTGCAAGTTGACATCATAATCCACAAGAAGCTCCAGCCACCTCCTCTGACGCATGTTAAGATCCTTCTGGGTGAAAACATACTTCATGCTCTTATGGTCGGTAAAAATCTTCACCCTATCTCCATACAAGTAGTGCCTCCACAACTCAAGTGCAAACACTACTGCTGCCAGCTCCAAGTCATGGATTGGGTAATTCCTCTCATGATTACGAAGTTGCCGTGAAGCATAAGCTATTACCTTCCTATGCTGTATCAAAACACATCCTAGGCCTCTGCCGGAAGTATCACAATATACGGAGAATCCTCCGGTTCTATCTGAAAGCGCGAGAATGGGAGCCGTCATCAAGCCTCGCTTCAACTTCTCAAAAGAACCCTGGCACTCTGCTGTCCAAGCAAACTACGCATCCTTGCGGGTCAATTGGGTCAATGGCACTGAAATTCGAGCAAAATCTGAAACAAATCTCCGGTAATAGCCAGCTAATCCAAGGAAACTGCGAACTTCTGCCACTGTGCTGGGTACCGACCATGACTCAATGGCCACGATCTTCTGCGGATCCACTTCTACTCCTCCTCTGGTGATGATGTGACCCAAGTACGAAATGCAATCGAGCCAGAACTCGCATTTACTGAACTTGGCATACTACTGGTGCTCCCTGAGAATCTGAAGAACCACACTGAGATGTTGCTCATGCTCCGCTTCACTCCTGCTATAAACCAGGATGTCATCCAAGAACACAATCACGAACTGATCCAAATAGGGCATAAAAATACGATTCATGAGATCCATGAATACCGCCGGCGCATTGGTTGCTCCAAAGGGCATAACAAGGAACTTCCAATGCCCATACCTCGATCTAAAAGCTGTCTTCGGGATATTCTACTCTCTGACTCTGATCTGATGGTACCCTGAGCGCAAGTCGATCTTCGAGAATACTGCTGCCCCTTTGAGCTGATCAAACAAGTCATCTATCCTCGGGAGAGGATATCTGTTCTTGATTGTCACTGAGTTCAAGGTACGATAATCTACACATAATCTGGACGTACCATCCTTCTTTTTCACAAGAAGCATCGGGGCTCCCCAAGGCGATCCACTAGCACGAATGAATCCCTTGGTTCGAAGTTCTTTAATCATCTTGTACAAGATCTCCAATTCTGACGGTGCCATTCTGTAGACTTTCTCTGACACTGGGGCTGTCCCGGGAATCAAGTCGATAGTGAACTCGATCTCCCGCTCTGGCGGCATACCTGGAAGCTCTTCTTGGAAAACATCTGGAAACTCTTCGACTATCCGGGGCAACTGCACTGCTGCTACGGCCATCCGCAACACTGGGGGAGAAGGCTCAACTGCGCCTCTGGAAAATGAAAACTCTGGCTCTCCTGGAATGCTAAAAACAACCCTACCAATATGGCAGTCTATTCTAGCATACTGGTTCCTCAACCAATCCATCCCTAAGACCACATCATAATCGGCCATCAAAAATTTTATCAATCTAGCGGGAAACTCTCTACCGCTAACCATGATCCGACACGAGGAAAACACCCTATCGACTCCCACAAGTCCGTTACCAGTAAGTATATTGAGCCTTACTGATAATGACTCAGGCTCCAATCCTATCCGTGTCGCTAATCATGCAGATATAAAAGAATACGATGCACCAGAATCAAATAAAGCTGAAGCTGAAAAGGAGTTGACGAGAATAGTACCTGCCACTACCTCTCCTGGTGCCAATCCTTCCTCTGTGGTCATCACCATAGCATGACCATGCCCTCGAGGTGCTGGTCCCCTCTGCTGAAATCCTTGCTGCCTATTCTGACTCTGGACTTGGGCTTGAACATGCTGCTGGGGGTTCTGCTGCTGGAATACCTGGGACTGAGGCGGCAAGGGCCTCGGCAATGGATACTGCTGCTGCTGGACCGGAGCTGGTCCTCTCACCGAAGAGCTAGAAAGGTTGGACGATGATGAACCACCCCTACTCGGGCAGGATCCAACCCTATGGTCTGCTGCTCCATAAGCCAAACACAATCCCTGTGCCCTGCGACACTCTGCCACTATATGGCCTGGCTTCCCACAATGAGAACATTCTACTGCGGAAGACTGCTTCTGCTTCTGCTGCTGCTGCTGAGGGTACGTCGGGGCTAAATGCTGAACCGACGTCACTGAGGCCGCCCGCCTCGGAGCTCCAATAGTCAAAGCCCTGGCTGCCGGGGCTGGGGCTGAAGACTGATTCATCTGGCCGTGGGATCTCTTCCGACCTCCGGCCCTATCCACAATCCTCTGGGAGGTATACTCATGCCTCCTAGCTGCTCTCAAGACTGCGACAAAAGTCTGATGCTCAAACTGCTCAACCCCCAATAGAATCTCCAGGTAAAGCCCCTGCTGAAATCGCTGGGCTCTATCATACTCGGTTGCCACCAAGGTGGGAGCAAACCGACTGAGTCTCGAAAACTTGGCCGCATATCCATCGACCGTCCTGCCCATCTGCTTCAGATTGGTGAACCTCGTCTGTAGATCGTACCGAGCTACAGCATCAAAATACTTGGTCTGGAATCTCTCTCTGAATATCGTCCAAGTAATGGGTGCTGCTAACCCAGTGGCCTGAGCCGTCCACCAGCTGCGGGCAAGATCCAGCAACTGCAGGCGCACCACGGCTACCTTCTCGATCTCTGGGGTCCTGGCTGCTTCTAGAATCACCTCTGTGTCCTGAAGCCAGGCATCTGCAGCGATAGCATCTTCACTACCATCGAAGAATGGAGGGTTCAAGCGCTTGAAGCTGTTGGCCGCGCTGTTACCCTGATGACCTCCTCGGGTCAGAGCATCCATCACTGCCTGGTGCAAGGCATCTCCACGACGATCTTGGGAAGCTATCAAGGTCCTAACGAGTCCTACCAAAGTGCCATCATCAGGCTCGGCAGGCGGAACAGGCTGGACTGGTGGCTCTCCGTCAGAAGGCACGACTCTGGAGGCTCCTCCGGAATGCTGGGATTGATCTCCAGGTTGCTGATCCGCGGGGAGTGCTCCGCCTTGCTGACCGACAGGTCCAGAAATAATGCCGCTGAAGAAGACGACATGGGAAACAATAAGGAAGGACCAGGACAGATCAACGATACAAGCATATGATCAGGACAAGAATCCAGGAATTCAGAAGATATGAGCTAAAATCAAGGGCGAATACTGATTGAGACATCTATTCGGTAAACCCTCACATATCTTGATTTACAAGACCTGCATGGGCCACGACTTAAACCATGTCACGCCCCAGAACCAGAATACTGGAGAGTGGGGGCAGACATAGCCAGCTACGTATATTAAAGTGCAATCCACCTCGCTATACGGTCACGGCTGTCTAGATACATAAGGGTTTACTACAAGCCAACAGTCTCATATGGTCATGAACAAGCCTAGTGTCTCAATCACAAGCAAGTAAGTAAAGTCACAAGATGTATGATCATTAAATATACAATAATAAGGCGTCCCAAATATTACATATTTAGCTGATCATGAAGCTAGTCGTTACAAAATGTTAGGACTAGCAAGAGTTTAGTCATACATGATCAACCCTAGGATCTGTCAATCATGTTACAGCCCGTAGGCAGACAGTAAGTAAGTGCAATCGAGCTAAACAGGTGCTCGTCGACTAAACGTCTCAAAAGAATATTTTTACAAGTGGGAGAAACAAAAATAACCCACTCGTTGCCCTGGTTACGCCTGGTGTTCACCATCGGGCTGGAAAAATGGTAGATCCTCTGGAGCTGCTCCGAAATCTGGCCATACAAAACCAGCTGGGTCAGATCCCAGAAAGAGCAAGTGCCACAAAGGAAGCTTCACTTAGGAACTAAAACCAGCAATCAGCACAAGAGATAAATAAAGTAAGAACTGAAAATAAAGAAATACATCAGGGTGATATACGACGAGATAACCATGGAACTATTCAGATAGCCAGGTTATAACCCGTAAACCAAACAAGGACCGGGGTTGTAACCCTTCCCCTGAACAGAACTTGGAATTCTCACCATTTATCGATAAAATAAATACAGGCATTCTGGTCATGCAGTAATCTGGAACAGAATCAGGACAAGACTAGACAGGTTAGACTCCATTCAATCATTTCACGGCCAAGCAAGAATTACGGCTTGATACTTTAACTAACTAGGGTTATCACAGGCCTAGTTACTAGCAAGATGCAGTAAGAATCATCCACAGCCATAAGCCCTGCAGTCCATCCAGGTTACCCGGGTTAAAAGATTTAGAGTTGAATTCAGGTGGGTACATCGTCCAGGAAACGAATGTACCCTTAGGTAGCTTGAAGGGTGCAACACATGACAGTGTGCTGGAAATGTGCCCTACTCGACGGCAGGCTACAGATCCCAAGGCGTGCCCAGGTAACGGGATTGCCTGTAGCTGGGAGATCTCTTTATGACTAATGTATTAATCTAGTTATTAGCCTTAGTCCATTTCAATGGGTACTCCTGACCGTGGTACTCAGGAATCCCCTCCTAGACATGATGCAAGATAGGACTGGATTATTTGTACAAGCACAATCACCCACGATGTCCAGGTCAATTATACAGGTCATGTTATGTCAGGTAGCCGTCACAACAGCTTATCAAGATATATCATGTTAGGTCTACTTGTCAGGAGTGCGCTACGACGGGCCACTATCATGTCATGTCAGGTTTACTTGTCAGGAGTGTACCACTACGGGTCACTGTCGTGTCATGCTAGATCCTTGTCATACCATGCCATGTACAATTGTCATTTCAATTATGTCAATCAAATCGTGGTTATCAAGTTCAGGACAAAAGGTGTAAGGATATAAAATGAGCGTAAATATACCATAATAAGATATCAATACAGAGCTATAAGAGAGTCATACAGTTTAAGGATATGCGGCCAGGAATAATCTCATACGGCTGGGAGAAGAATAGCCCATGCGGCTCAATAGGGTCAGGCGCATGCGGCTGATAAAGAAAAGCCTATGCGGCTAAGGATATCAGTCCTCATGCGGCTGGAAGAAGCGGAAAGATAGGGCGCATGAGACTAAGTCAGAGCATTCATGCGGCTGGAAGGAGCGGGTCCTCATGCGGCCAGGGAGAGCGCATGCGGCCAAACGGGTAACGTCTTATGCGGCTCAAGAAGTGCAGAGCATATGCGGCTGGGGATTGAACGAGTCATGCGGCTAGATGAGTTCGGCCCTCATGCGGCTCAAGTACTTCCAGTCATGCGGCCGAATAGAATACTTACCGCAGGAAATATTCATGCGGTCAAGTCAGCACAGTTCATCTTCTCCAAATTTTAGAGAAGAAGAACACCATGAGGGCCAAATTCTTAAGCTTCATAACTCCATCATCCGGAGCCCAAATCTGAACTTTCATAGGTCAAAATGGGGAAGAACGAAAGCCTCTACAACATGGAACCGTCAAAACTCAGAAATAACAAGATTAAGTACATCAAAACCCAAGATTTTCAAAAATAAGGTAAACTTAGATCTACGAGAATCTAGCCATGAAAAGAGGAAATGCCAAGTACTAAAGTAAGTTAAAATGCTGTAAGGAAGAGAATAAAGCAATAAAATTGGAGTTCCTCCATGAAGCAAGTTGCACTTGCCTAGACCTCTCTCTCTCTGGTAGGTGAAAGAGTTAATGGAGGAAGGAAGAAGAGTAATGAAGAGAGAGAATGAAGAATGGTTAATAAATGGTTGTGGTGGTGGTAGATAGGGGGTCATCCTTTGGTCCATGATGAACCAAAAGCAAATCCCAAACCGAACCAAGCCAACCCGAACCAAGAATAACCCAAGCCATGAAGAAAACTAAGCAAGAAATCATGCAATACAAGATAAAATACGTACACGTATTCCAAAATACGTAATACGGACAACAGGCATTACAACTCTACCCACCTTAAAAGAATTCCGTCCTCGAAATTTAATTAAGAGGCTAGAGAGACGAGGACAAGCTATATTAATCACGAGCAAGCTACAACTAGGCAGGCAATCACTCATTCAAGCAAGGAATTGAAGGCATGAGGCATAAGGAAGACATTATACCTCACGAGTCAAACAAGCCGGGATATTACGATCGGATATCATCCTCACGCTCCCACGTTGACTCACCCAAAGAGTGATGACCCCAAGCGACTCGGACTAACTTGATAGTGAAATGTGAATTATGGTTTAGCGATGAATTATGTCGTAGCGTGTTTGATTCGAGAAGGATTGATAAGCGGACTATTTCGAACATGTTCGAAGAGATAGACTATACAAGATGACTTATTGAATGAGCGATTTGGATACATCATGAAATTGGTTGAACGTAGTTGTCGTAGGATGGCTTTGCTGAATGACTCGGATCCCGTGCGATAAAATATTGGAATGTGTGTAGGCAATCTATGCTCAAAATTTAGAAATCGGAGTGATGTGAGCTTGGGTAGAAAGACCCCGTACTATCAATTTGGTTTGACCTTAGGATGGGGTCAGTGTTGATATTGTTGTTTGGGAAATATGATTCCAATACTGACGGAAAGACATAGCCTAGTAGTTAGGCAGACGTTCGAGTACGAAGTGGTAGGATTTGTGGAGGCACCACTCGCGAGTATCAGTTGACATGCATGTATATCAAGGATGCTTGAATACGTTCACGATCCGACTCGAGTGGTGATAGCAGAATTCGCTATCACAAGGCTTGGTTGAAATGCATGTATTTTGGGGACGCTTGGAATATGTGCACGATCCGTACTAAGTGATATGTTGAATCAAGTGAGACTTGAGAAACAGGAAAGTGTCGAAGATTTTGAGATCGTAAGTTTTGAAGAAAGGATTGAGGGTAGCACGAACATGGCTCGGATTTGAGAAACGCATGGGCGTAGTGTGTGCAAAAGTACTTGAATGTTGAGTAAAAGTGATAAGTCGATAAGTGTACTCAGTTAGTTTCGAGGATGAAACTTTTTTTGAGTGGTGTATGATGTAGTACCCCGTTCCGCTCAGTCAATCGGAGGAATAGGAATGCCGACGGCGTTCGAACTTAGCCTTGCAACGGCTACTCGGAGACATCACTCGGTCGAGGCGACCGCTCGCTCAGGTAGGGTAATTTCGGTGAACTTACCTCATCTTTGCCTTCACATAATAAATCGTATGTTTTCAACTTGCACAAGTAGGCTTGATAATAAAAGTGACGAATCCACATAGCTAAAGGGAATAATCCCGACTGGTTGAATTAAGTTAGAATATGGAAAGGTCTAACGGTCGGCTTAGAGTTGGTGCACGACGTGCTTTGAAAATGACACTCGATCCTTCGTCCCGTCGCTTGGAAGGAGAAAAGTTGGTTGAGTAGGCGAAGTATGAACGTAGCCTAAGTCGTAGGCGTCGCCCGCGTAAATGCTCGATAAAGCATACACGTTTTCGTAATGCAATACTTGGCATAGTCTTTGCTCGTCACTTGGGTTAAGTTGTAGGCTTGATTAAGTTAGGCAAAGTGATAGTGGTCAACCTAAGTCATTCCAAGCACGGTCCTACGAGTTCTACGGCTGGGTATGACAACTTAGTCTTACGGTTTCAAGCCCGTCATATCGAGTAAGTCTTGGGCGGTGGCGTCGCGTAGAGTTCAAGTTGGTTTAAGGCACGATGTCACGGACTTAGTGTTTTCAGGTACGGGCCACGGTTGATTCATTGAGTTTGGAAAGTATTGCGAATAGTTGTTCTTGAGTTGAGTAAAATGATAGGACAAGAAAGAAGAATGCTCGCGACTACGGGTCATCGAGGTAAGATCTCAGATGTGAGAAGTATTGAACTCGGCCCTGAAAGAGATGATAACACTAGAGGTGGAATGACTGTGTGAGACGTCAGTTGAGTCGAGTCTTACATGGTCATGGACAACTTGTTGACAAGGTAGAGTTTCCTCGTACGGCCCAAAGCGGACGGAGACCGGTTCTTGAGAAGCAGCATTAGCACGTGCTGGATGACCGCACAAGTTAGCGCAGAGTCTTACAGCGGAGCTCGCTACTCACGCTGGCAAGGGAGGCCGCCTAACAAGCTAAAGGAGTCCACGATGGCTCTGGGAGTCAGTGACCAAATTCATATAGATGAGTCGGCATGGCGGCAAACCCGCATGTGTACCTTTGGATTGAGTTGAGTTGAATGGGTGTGTATAGTTAGAACACAATGTTGGGCCTAAGATATGGTTTTAACGTAGGCGTCGTGCTTCGGCACGAAATATGGCATCGAGTTTTATGTTGTCGGCATATAAGTTGCATAGTTATGATTGAATTGTCCTAAGTTTAAGTCAGGAACGCCGCAAGACAAAGTCGGTCGAGTGATACTTAGCCACAAGTCTCGATTTGGGTCAGTTGGTGATCAAAGTAGCAAGGACCGTGAGACAGCGATATGGTTGAGTCGCACATAGTTGCGAGGCACGGCACAAAGGATTTGTAGCACGGTCATAAGGAAATTGGGTACTACCGCGTAGTTGCGTCTCTGATTTTGGGCCGCAAGACAAACACGACTTGATAGGTTAACGTTGTTGATACAAGCACGAGATGGTCTAGAGACACAAAATAGGCCAAGGCGTCTGTCCTAAAACTGATCCTAAGGCAAGAGTAGAAAGACAATACAAAAAGGGGACTAAGCTGCACAAAGTAAATTAACGTGTTAGTTTTGTATGGATGGGCGAGGAGCTCATTTCACCAGTACAGTTGAGTACTGACACCCATATAGTTTACATGTGCAGGCACAGGTAGAAGCTCGTGGCGCGAAGCTCGCTTGGATGCGTCGAGGCATGGAGTTCCTTGGCGATTCGAAGCGTGCGGCCGCATGGATTAAAGACTTATACGGGACATAATATATGGACGTCGCCTTCCGAAGGTTCCGTTGGATCAAGACTTGTAATTGGGAGATGAGAGAGAGCTGAGTGAACTTGTAAAATATGAGAAGAGTGAGCTTGAGAGGCTTATAATCTTGGCCTTGCGCTCCATTGTAACCTTGTTTCAATATCAATAAAAGAGCTTCTTTTGAATAACTCGTGTTTGATCTAAATTTTTGCTGCATGTTTCAATGTCTCTGCATGGGACTTCTGTGCGACGACCCCGTCGCAGCCGCTGAAATTGGTCGTTATGGAACCCGTCTTGCACGAGCGCAATCTAGGCTCGTGCGGCATCACGCCTTAGCGAGGACGATCGCTCCTACGGGAGCGGAGCGTGATATTGAGTGTGCTATATCAAGGAGTCAAGTTGAAGGTACGTGTACAAGTTAGAACACAAGGAATGTTTGGGCCTAAGATTTGGCATCAGCATAGGCATCGTGCTTCGACAAGAGTTGTGGCGTCGAGTCTTAAGATGTTGGCATAGAGTTGCATAAGTTGGATTAAGTCATCTCGGATTTAAGTCAGGAATCACCGTAAAGCAAGATGGTTAAGTGACACTAAGTTCACAAGTCTCAATTGGATCAGTTGATGATCAAAGTAGCAAGGGCCACGAGACGGCGATATAGTTAAGTCTCACTGAGTTGTGAGGCACGGCCTCAGCAAGGGTTTGAAGCACGGTCATACGGAAATGGAGCCTCATCGCGTAGTGCGTCTCTAATTTTAAGCCGTAAAGGCAAACACGACTTGATAGGTTAACGTTGTCGGTATGAGAATAGTCTAAAGGCAAGGTATATTTTAACGTTACGTTGCAAGCACGGGATGGTCTAGAGACACATAATAGGCCAAGACGTCGGTCCTAAAATTGATCATAAGGCAAGAGTAGAAAGACAATCATAAAAGGGACTATGTTACACACGCAAAGTAAATTAACGTGTTGGTTTTGTATGGGTGGGTGAGGAGCTCATTCCACCAGTACAGTTGGGTACTGACACCCACATAGTTTTCATGTGCAGGCACAGGTAGAAACTCGTGGCGCAGAGCTCGCTTGGACGCATCGAGGCATGGAGTTCCTTGGCGATTCGAAGCGTGCGGCCACATGGAGTCAAGACTTATACGGAACATAATGTATGGACGTCGCCTTCCGAAGCTTCCGCTGGCTCAAGCGTGGTATTGAGAGATGAGAGAGAGAGCTGAGTGAACTTGTAATATGTGAGAAGAGTGAGCTTGAGTGATTGTAATCTTGGCCTTGTGCCCTTTGTAACCTTTGTTTCAATATCAATAAAAGAGTGTTTTGCAATAACTTGTGTTTTGTTCTAATTTTCGCTGCTATTATTCAATATTTTTGTACGGGACTTCTGTGCGACGACCCTGTCACAGCCGCTGAAATCGGCCGTTATGGAACCTGCCTTGCACGAGCGCAATCTAGGCTCGTGCGACATCATGCCTTAGCGAGGACGATCGCTCCTACGGAAGCGGGGCATGACACTGACTGTCACAATACACCGACATAGCAGACTCCTAGCGAACGCCCAAACACACCAATAACTCATTCAACCATTTCAACTCACAAACAAGCGCAGCAAGAGATCGGTATTCAGTTTCAGCGGAAGATCGGGAAACAGTTGGTTGCTTCTTGGTATTCCAAGAAATAGGTGACCCCCCCAGAAACACCAACCAGCCTGTAACAGAGCGGCGAGTGAAGGGACAACTTGCCCAGTCGGAATCACACCAACCAGAAAGATGAAGATCACAATCAGCTTTCAAAAGAATACCCTCTCCCGGTGCATGTTTGAGATATCTGACAACTCTCAAAGCAGCATGCCAATGATCTTGTCGAGATTCCTATAAGAATTGATAGATAAATCAACCTTCCAACCAGCCTCCGATAAGTCTCTGCATCCGCCATCTTTGGACTAGTCGATTCTGCTAGCTTGTGATTGACCTCCATGGGAAAACCAGCAAGTCGAGACCCCATCAAGCCGTATTCTGAAATGATGTCCAAAGCATACTTCCTTTGACACAAGGAAATTTCTTCTGCACTCCGAGCCACCTCTATGCCAAGAAAGTACTTCAACACATCAAGGTCCTTCATGTGAAAGCAAGAACTAAGGTACTTTTTGAAAGCATCTAAAGTACTTGAGTCATTACCAGACACAATCATATCATCCACATAGATCAAAACATGTAACTCTACCTTCCCTTTAAAAAGAGAGAAAAGGGAATAATCGAAATGAGATTGAATAAATCCATAGGATATCAGAGAAGCAGTAAGCTTAGCAAACCAACAACGTGGTGCCTGTTTCAATCCATATAGAGACTTACGCAGACGACACACTTTATTGGGTTCATTATGCGAAAAACCTGGCGGCAACTTCATATACACTTCTTCTGTCAGATCGCCATGAAAAAAAGCATTGTGCACATCCATCTGATGCAAAGTCCAGCCTCTCACAGCTGTAACAGCCAAGAACGTCCGAACTGTAGGCATCTTAGCTACCGGGGCAAATGTCTCTGAGTAGTTGTAATGGCCCGCTCCGCCCTAGCGGAACGTCGATTCAAACGGCATGCTCAACGACTTAAACGAGCCGTCGACTCGAAGAGTTGTGTCGACCCGATGAAGTATCGATGCGAATCGATGCAAGACTTGCAATAGCTCGTCAAAGATGAATCCAGACTTAGACTATCAAAGGCGCGCTCGGAGTATCGCTCGACCGATGCAAACATCACTAAGGTGGGTGGCTCCGATGAACCCGTCTCTGCTTAGCCTAGACACATAATAATGCGGACACTATCACGAAAATCGCTAGGCAATAATCCCGTGCATGCTAATAAATGACTCAACGCACCTAGCTAAGGGAATAATCCTAACTTGTATGCTTGTATAGAATATGGAAAGGAACATGGAAAAGTAAGAGAACTCTCGCCCGCGCTCCATGCTCGTGCTAAGGCACAAGCTTACGTTTACGTCTCTGATGCGTTCAACAATAAAACAATGAATGGTTTACAACAATAAAATGGGAAGACTATCAACATAGTCGTTCCGAATAGAGCTTAGCAACATTGAAAGGCTATGGGACCGATGGGTCGCCAAGGCGACTCCCGCACGGGGAGTTGCAAAAATGTATAAATGAATGAATGAATGAAAAGTGAATGAATGAATCAACGAATGAAAGAATGAATACATGAATGAATCGATGAACAAACGGACAAGTGAAACAAAGAAAAGAAAGAATGAATGAAAGATAAGAGAGGAAAGAAATGGTTAGCGACAGGTGTGACGGACACGTGCAACGGGGCTCGCTACCCGCGCTGTACGGACGCCAACCTGGTCGATAACACATTGCGGCTAAGGGTTAGCCTATGATGATAATAATACGAAATGGTCGTGGACAAACGGCACGAGCGAGGGGTGGTGTATGCTGTGTCCGTAAGGAAAAGGGATTCTGCGGCATGATCAAAGGGGGGATATGCCGGCCTAGGCGGGATCAAAGTCATGGCTTACGGGCTGCCTGGGTGCAGACTCGGCCACCCGGGGGACGTAAGTGCAGGAGTATTTCAAGAGACTATCGGGGTGTATGCCAGTCCTCACCCTATGCTAGTTGAGAAATACCACGGCTTGGATGTCCAAAATGGCTTGTGGTGCCAGCGACCGGTGCATATAGAGTTAAGTGGACTTTGCTGGTGGCTATCCACGTACAAGTCCTTGCATTGAAATCAAAGTAGTCTAAGTTAACAAAATGAAGTGCCTTATGAATATGTTTGAAATGTGATACACCAAATGAAAATGAGAAATAGCTGCAAGTGTAGATAACGTGCCTACGACATGCTAGAATCCGAAACAAGGACACGCATTTGACATAGAAAAGTTCATATTGAATTGTTGACTAACTTGATTTACTTTGGACAGGGAAGGCCGGACGGTAAGTATGGGTAAGTCGTGCATTCATTTCCATGCACACACTCGAATTCGACAACACGAGATAGGTCATGAAATATGCCATGAAACTGATCCTAAGGCAAGATTAGAAAGACAATAAATGATAGATGTTGCACAAAAGTAAATGGAATGTGTTTGGTAATGATAGCGTTGTGGGCGAGCTAGCCTCCCCACCAGTGCATAACAATGTACTGATAACCCCACAGTTTGCTTGCAGGAAGCAGAAAACGTCGGCGGGTACGGAGCTTCCCTCGAACGTGCTAAGGCGCGGAGCTATTTCTCGAGCCTTGGAGCGTTGCAAGGAGCTGGAGCACCATATACAGGACATAATGTATTGGAACATCGCCATGTATCATTCCATCTTGTAAGCCACTTGGCACGCCTTTTATGTTCAGAGAGAGAGCTTGAGCGATTTGTAAAATCGGCCTAGCGCCGCTTGTAACCTTCATGAATATCAATAAAGAGTTCGAATTTGCTTCTACTTGTGTTTATTTACTTTTTGCTGCAATGGGGACACTCTGTGCGACTCTGTGGCCTAGCTAAATCGGCCATTTCTGGACTTGGCCTTGCACGGGCGCAACCTAGGCTCGTGCGGCATCATGCCTTAGTGAGAACGATCGCTCCTACGGGAGCGGGGCGTGACAGATTGGTATCAGAGCACGGCTTTACGTCCTTGGACTTCATTTCGATACTCTCAGTTTTGAAAGCTCGTTGAAACAAAAGAAGTGTACGCTCTCTCTCGTTGTGCCTTGGGATGTTCCATACAATAAGTCTAATACTTTTAAAAGCTCGTACGAGTACTCGGTTGGACGGGATCGATAGACAAAGGCCTTTGTGCCACCACGACGGACTTGAGTCGGAAGGAACCGATGCTAAGAGTTAGCAAACATAGTGCATGCTTGAATGAGCTTACGATGACAGCAAACAAGTATACGAGACCAAAGTATAGTTCGAACGGGATGGTTACGCACGCAGCCTTTTGGCTAAGTTGTGCAGAGTATCGCGCACCTAGACCTTCTGGTGCAAACGAATTGCGAGTGAGATCGATTATCGCTCGAACGAGGATAAGTGAGCATGCGAACTCGAATATAGTCCACACGGGATAGCTGTGCACACGGCCTTTTGGCTAAGTTGTGCCGTGTGTCGCGCACCTCGACTTCTGGTGCAATCGAGTTACGAGCGATATCAAGTACCGCCCGATCGGGAACGGAGATACACTTAGAGTGTCTATCGATAGGAACGTTATCGAGTTAACGCTTAGGCATACTCGGAACAATTGGCTCGGATTTTGAGAATTAGTATGAACGAGTTAGTACGTCGAGGCGACGTGAGCGATTACGCTAGAGATTCGTCGAACGAATCTGAAGGATGTCTTAGCGCCTGACGCAAACATGATTGAGGAGTAGATCGTATGGCTTAAATCCGAGTGGTGTATGTGATAGGTTCGAAGAAGGATAAGAGTGAGTGTCGATGACTAGTCGAGTGGCTCGAACCCTGAGTAGTGTATGTACGACATAGAAATTGTTCGAGCAAGACTAAAGGATTTACGGATAGAACGAGTAAGTCGGCGAGGCGATGCGATCGCGCAAAGCCTTAGAACGCATCACACTTAGTTGATCGTGACTTCGAATGTCCTGAACGAGATGTCGTTCGGACAACTTGTGAGTGGGCAACGCATGTTAGAAAACGATTCGGAACGATGAATGAAAGTGAATGGTCTTGATCGAGGAAAAAACTTAGAGGATCGCGCGTACGATTTGGGATTGATTCAAATGAAATGTGACTTTAGTTTTGAACAACGATCTTGAAACAAGCTTGAGGAATAGCGATCGAACTTGATCTTGAATATCGAGGAAATTTTGGAATATCCAACTCGGACAATAGCATCAGTCGCACGGCTCGAAATTGGTTGCAAAGGAAGATCGTCAGGTTACGCATATCGTCGATGGTATTGAGGCGTATCAAAGATCGATATGTGATAACTCGGAGGCACTCTGACTCGACAAATGACGGTCGTGCAAATGTCATTGTTCCGTTGGATACTATACTTGAAATGTTAAAAATGTGTCGAAGAAAAGATAGATTTGGCTCGAGGACTTTCTAGTTGAACAAAATATAAATGGACTATCGATCTTGGCTTGGATAGAAAAGGAAATGCTTGGATTTACTTCGTTGACAACCACAATGTTGACGTTCTTGTCTTATGCGAGCGCAACTCCAGCCTCGCACATGCGTCGCGCCGGATTAGGATGATCACTCTGCATGAGCGCTGATATGGTGATTCATACTGTCACGCCCCGACCCGAAATCACCCGAATCATCGTCCTCGCAGGGGGCGTGATGCCGCACGAGCCTGGATTTGCGCTCGTGCAAGGCAAGATGACAAGTTCTCAAATGGTTATCTTTTAAGTTGATATTCACAACGAAAGGAAAACAGAGTATACGAAACAAATCTCTTTATTGATATTCGAAATCGGATTACACAGGCTTTCGATAGCCCAAACGGAATTTGCCAGATTGGCTACAACACTCAGGTTCTCTCTTGCCCACAAAGGATTTCACCGTTCCATACATCATGCCTTCTATATCTCGGCTGCATCAATCCAGTTGCATAGTCCGAGCGTCAAGCGATCGCACGCTTCAATACGCTTTGGCATTCCAAGCCTCAACGCGTTCAAGCAACGCTTCGCCGCGAGCCTCCCATTCCCTACACCCTGCATGAAGCTGGTGGGGGATCAGTACGTTCGTCCTCGCATGTACTGAAGCAAAGATCATCTTTAAAAACCGACATCTTTAATATTTACGTTGAATCATGCAACTTAGCTTATGATCTTGCTATGTTCTCCTTAGGGTCAATTTTATGTCATATTCGAAAGCGTAAAGCATGTTACCATAGCAAGCATGTTATCGAATTGAATAGGCAAGCAAGCATTCTCGTGTTTGATTCGTGGCGCGACTTACCAAGCCGACGCACTCGCCCTTGCACCGACGCAAGGTGAATACGCCTATCAGATTTCCCTGTCATGTTATAGTGCTCTCTATGCGGATCTACACACGCACGATATGAGTGTACCTTGCGTATTTGACCCAGGATCCGTCCATGCAGAATATACGTATACCTTGCACTTCCAACCCATCGCCCTTAACTATATGAAGGTCACTAGCTTGTCACCGCTAGAATGGACTTATACTCATCGAATCGAAAACATAAGACGATGGTAACTCTGTGCGGTTGCTAACCAACAATCAGAGGCCACCGAAATAATCGCGCGCAAGTGGCTTATCACATTCACTAGAAGGTCGCTACCCGTCTAAATGAAGTGCACCAACAATGCCGAAAACGAAATCCCTCCTAGGCCGAACGGTCCCAGCGCCCTGGCGCGCCACGTTCGAGGGATGCCCATGCACGGGCTTTTATATTCTTTAAGTCCATTTGACCATTTAACCATGCAACGAATCTTATATTTCATACAACTAAGCAAGTTCGCTTATCGCTATTTCAATTGGCACAACGCCCCAATGTCCTCAACGAACGCCCTAAGGCCATGAACATTTCGAAGGGCACCATGCCGCGTCGACAGTTATGCCATATCCGTGCCACAACTGTTCTTCTCGTCGCAACGACGCCATCTTTGATAAGTATTGTGCAGCTGCGCGCATTCGCCGTCTTTTGTGATCTCGTACACGTAGGCACGTTTTGACCGTATTTCAAATTTTCTATAACTTAGCATTCAATGTTCGGGGCTTGCGCGATATGGCGCTCGCCTATTGTCTTTCAATGTTCTAGCCGTTCTAACTCGTACGCGAAGGCACGGTATGGTTCGTGCACTAAGGCACTCGCCGAGTACAGTTATCCCATGTTATTGCGGCTTGCGCACCGAGGCGCTCGCCTTAGCGATATCCAATATTTCGTAGCGACTCGTGTATTTGATGCACATTTCATTTCAATTGTACTAACTTAGTGTTCGACACACACTATGATTTATCTCCGATCGAACCACGCCCGTGGTGTCGATAGGTTAACTTAGCATACAATGATATATTTGACTTATCGAATGAAGGAGTAAAAAGAAGTCAATTCTCCCACCTTGAGCCGATATGCCTTCGTCGTTTCGCCGAGCCGATGCGGCTCGATTTCCCAACATCGTTGCACGGCCACTCTTCTAACTTAGCCATTCGAGCACTTCGTGCTTTATTGAATTATA
Source organism: Iris pallida (assembly GCA_029216955.1). Taxonomy (NCBI): domain Eukaryota; kingdom Viridiplantae; phylum Streptophyta; class Magnoliopsida; order Asparagales; family Iridaceae; genus Iris; species Iris pallida. The sequence continues at coordinate 6,753,991 of JANAVB010029220.1, forward strand.
CGTCCAATTCGCCTTAGCGTGCCAACGCCTTTGTCCGTCGCAGGGCGACGATTTGATTTCGCGGACCCCTTACTGAATAAGGCAAAACGTCGACCTCTAATATTTTCACGTCAACGTATAACCTGCACACGAAACCAACTAAAAATCAATACTTCATCGATTCGGACTTGTGCCTTGGTCGATTCGATTTCTTAGAATCTTCGAGCCGATTCAACGCACTCATCCTTCGGGGCAACGCGGCGCTTCGCATCGATTCACTCGATGCATTCTTCGGGACAAGGCAACTCTTTGCATCGACTTAGTTCGATGTGTTGCTCGGGACAACTTAACACTTGCATCGTTATTACTCGATGCATTCCTCGGGTCGATACGTTTCTCGAGACAACGTAACTTTTGTATCGATTCGCATCGATACGCAATCGGGTCAACGGTACTCTTCGAGTCAACGACTCAGCATAATGCACCGTGCGGAGCGGGGCATTACAGAATATACCACTCAAAACAAGGTTCGTCCCGAACCGAAACCAATACTAAATTTCCAAGGGTTTTATTAGATCGTTCCACGATCTCGTCTCACTATCGTTTGGATCGTACAACTTAGTTTGGAATCATACACATATTTTAGGCGTCCCACCAATATACGTATTTCAGCCAAGCTTAGTTGTAAGATATCGGAACAACGCTAACATGTAACTTCTCATTCTCAATCACTTACTATCTCGTATTCTCGATCGGACTTGGCTCTATTACTTGTTCTCGCAATTCTAGCGCACATGCATATTAATACATACGCGATCCGTCAACAAAAGTCAAGGCACACGATGCGATTCAAAAATTACATTTCTCACTTTGTATGTTTCATCGGGACTATCAGTTCTACGCGTCGCGTCAAGCCGTCACGCATCCGATCACAACGAGTCTCCGCAACGTCGTGCGTTCGGCGTCATTATCCAACGATTTTTGATGTTTTACTTCGTATCCTATCTCGACATGGTTCTCTTTTGTTGACTTGCAAAAGCATCAACATTCAGACTACGTCCGCTAGGTGACTTACCTAGACACCGTGCTCAAATCCTTCCGACGCAAGTTTAAATTGATATTGCACAAAGGCCACAATCTATCCGACACAACAGTTTACATCAAGGCGACGGTGCTCAAGACAACGATCGCCTTGACACGAGGTCTTTACGACATGCCTTACGTTTGATTTCCTAACGAGTAGGAATTCACTAGCCAAATTCCCAACTTATCCGTCTTGCCACATCGAACTTAATTTCGATTCACGCAAGCTCAATTGCAAGGTGAGTCCGAATCTAACGACATGACTCGTAAGTCATTCTCTTATCGTTCTCTCTCGTGTATAGCACGATTCTCGCAATCGCCTAGACTTATCGTCAACATGCATCGCGTTAATTTGTTATCGATGCAATCCCATATGCGATATCGTATGGGTCATCTTACGGTTTGCAGCATTCAATTTGATTCGGCGGTCAAGTCTTCTAGGGTCAGCTGCCCCGAAGCTACGCTCGATAATTGTGGATCATCACCGAAGGACAGTGTACTACGAACCATGCTATATCTTATTTCGGAGCCAAATCACGTTCCGACATAACCATTTCTATGCGACTATCCAATCCGCACATAACCATTTCTATCGGCGCAACTGATGCGCAACTATCCTCTGAGGCAAGTCATGCACTACCGTCAATGATTCTGCTATTCGCGATGCATCTACTCGCATCGAGTTCGAGTCTATCTTATTCGCGGGTCGACACACGAGATGCTATACGCATCGAGCAATCGTCGATGACTTATAGTCTCGTCCTGATCAATCACAAAATTTATGATCAACCAAGTTTATTCATTCTCGTATCATTACTTACAAAATTTTATAGCGCGAGGCACACTCTATTTTGTATTCTCACATCGTTTACGTTTTCTTACGTATCGATCTCGATATGCCGTATCCATTTCGATAATGTAAGGGTCAACTTTGAATCCGTCTCAACGTCAACTTAGCTCGCATCGCATACATCCAAGTTCGCAACAAACTTTTCCATACGCATCGACTCATTCTCTGATTCGTCGTATCCCACTATACTTTGATCGTGTAACTGAGTTACCGATTATCCAACATCGAACCCTCAAGTCATACGATCTCGCCCTCTAAGTTTCGCGTGTTTTCAGTCGTACTCAAATGATTTTGGCCGTAACGTAACCAACTATTTCTTAGGCACGATTACTCGCGTCAACCAACTTTCTTACCGAAGTCGCACATCGTGCGATCCGATTACATTTCGTCTCGCCCAACATTTCTATCGAAATCGCAAGTTATGTGATTCGATTCGCCTCGCCTAACATTTTAATCGGGATCGTAAGTTGTACGATTCGATTATAATTTGTATCGCCCAACATTTTCATCGAACTCGCAAGTCGTGCGGTTCGATTCCAACGTTTCGAGTTTTCTATCCCGTCGATCCGATCGTTGCCTCAAGGCATAATCGTTTCGCTAATTCCCGTCATTTGACAGACACATAAATTTTTATTCAACGTATCATTCCATGATACAAGCCCCGCCTTACCGTTCTAACCGATCGTCGAAGAACACTTGCATCAACATGCCGTCGTACAAATTCTCAATCGAGTCTCGGTGCTATCCCGTCCGTTGCGGACAAACCTTCCGCAATTCTCACCATATGTCGATGCAATTCATCGCATAAGTGGTATTGCATATACCACTCTGAATCGAGTCATTCATCGAACCGGTGGTATGCCATATACCACCCAGAAATCAAGTTATTTCCGTCGCAACGTACTCTTTACAAACCAACGATCTCTTCCGACTCACGATTTCCGCAGTGATCGTGCTTGATCACAACCGTAACTTTGATTTAAATCAAATCCGATACAATTCGGCCAATGCATTCATTTGCCAACACGAACTCGGTGCGCAACCGAACCGATCTTATTTTTTCGATTTATAACTCTTGTTTTCTTCCGTTTGCATCTTGTGCAAATTTTATTATCGATATCCGTTGCATCTCGAGCAACGATTTCATTTTGATACGCGTTGCACCACGTGCAACATTTTACTTTCGATACGCAATGCACATCGTGCACAAACTTATCTTCGACATTCATTGCATCTTGTGCAACGATTTAACATTTCATTTTCGACATTCAAAGTCAATGCTCAAATCCGTTTTAACACATTCGATATTGACTTATCACTTTCCATATCAACTTTCTTCGACTTTTTAACGCATCATTTACAATTAACGCGTGGCAATTGCTGCAGCAACATTCCACGACTTTCATTGTATCGATGCAACCAACGTTTCTCATATCGATCGTTGCAACCAACGAATATCTCGATTTACAATTCCGACGTGTTGCATCCATGGCAACAAATTCTCGAATTCATATCTTGCAACTTGTTGCACATTCAGCAACAAACCTTCCCGACTTTTCCGTAACACCATGTAATTTCCAAACAACACGCGGCAAAATTACATGGTTGTATTAGACTTATTGTATGGAACATCCAGTGCGGCATCGAGTAGAGTCAAGAGTGATTTCGATTGGTGGTGGGCAACGTTTTGGAATTGAAATGAAACAAGCGTCCAGAGGAAATTGAGCCTAGAGCTCTGATACCAATTTGTCACGCCCCGACCCGGAATCACCCGAATCATCGTCCTCGCAGGGGGCGTGATGCCGCACGAGCCTGGATTTGCGCTCGTGCAAGGCAAGATGACAAGTTCTCAAATGGTTATCTTTTAAGTTGATATTCACAACGAAAGGAAAACAGAGTATACGAAACAAATCTCTTTATTGATATTCGAAATCGGATTACAAAGGCTTTCGATAGCCCAAACGGAATTTGCCAGATTGGTTACAACACTCAGGTTCTCTCTTGCCCACAAAGGATTTCACCGTTCCATACATCATGCCTTCTATATCTCGGCCGCATCAATCCAGTTGCATAGTCCGAGCGTCAAGCGATCGCACGCTTCAATACGCTTTGGCATTCCAAGCCTCAACGCGTTCAAGCAACGCTTCGCCGCGAGCCTCCCATTCCCTACACCCTGCATGAAGCTGGTGGGGGATCAGTACGTTCGTCCTCGCATGTACTGAAGCAAAGATTATCTTTAAAAACCGACATCTTTAATATTTACGTTGAATCATGCAACTTAGCTTATGATCTTGCTATGTTCTCCTTAGGGTCAATTTCATGTCATATTCGAAAGCGTAAAGCATGTTACCATAGCAAGCATGTTATCGAATTGAATAGGCAAGCAAGCATTCTCGTGTTTGATTCGTGGCACGACTTACCAAGCCGACGCACTCGCCCTTGCACCGACGCAAGGTGAATACGCCTATCAGATTTCCCTGTCATGTTATAGTGCTCTCTATGCGGATCTACACACGCACGATATGAGTGTACCTTGCACATTTGACCCAGGATCCGTCCATGCAGGATATACGTATACCTTGCACTTCCAACCCATCGCCTTAACTATATGAAGGTCACTAGCTTGTCACAGCTAGAATAGACTTATACTCATCGAATCGAAAACATAAGACGATGGTAACTCTGTGCGATTGCTAACCAACAATCAGAGGCCACCGAAATAATCGCGTGCAAGTGGCTTATCACATTCACTAGAAGGTCGCTACCCGTCTAAATGAAGTACACCAACAATGCCGAAAACGAAATCCCTCCTAGGCCGAACGGTCCCAGCGCCCTGGCGCGCCGCGTTCGAGGGATGCCCATGCACGGGCTTTTATATTCTTTAAGTCCATTTGACCATTTAACCATGCAACGAATCTTATATTTTATACAACCAAGCAAGTTCGTTTATTGCTATTTCAATTGGCACAACGCCCCAATGTCCTCAACGAACGCCCTAAGGCCATGAACATTTCGAAGGGCACCATGCCGCGTCGACAGTTATGCCATATCCGTGCCACAACTGTTCTTCTCGTCGCAACGACGCCATCTTTGATAAGTATTGTGCAGCTGCGCGCATTCGCCGTCTTTTGTGATCTCGTACACGTAGGCACGTTTCGACCGTATTTCAAATGTTCTATAACTTAGCATTCAATGTTCGGGGCTTGCGCGATATGGCGCTCGCCTATTGTCTTTCAATGTTCTAGCCGTTCTAACTCGTACGCGAAGGCACGGTATGGTTCGTGCACTAAGGCACTCGCCGAGTACAGTTATCCTATGTTATTGCGGCTTGCGCACCGAGGCGCTCGCCTTAGCGATATCCAATGTTTCGTAGCGACTCGTGCATTTGATGCACATTTTATTTCAATTGTACTAACTTAGTGTTCGACACACACTATGATTTATCTCCGATCGAACCACGCCCGTGGCGTCGATAGGTTAACTTGGCATACAATGATATATTTGACTTATCGAATGAAGGAGTAAAAAGAAGTCAATCCTCCCACCTTGAGCCGATATGCCTTTGTCGTTTCGCCGAGCCGATGCGGCTCGATTTCCCAACATCGTTGCACGGCCACTCTCCTGACTTAGCCATTCGAGCACTTCGTGCTTTATTGAATTATACGTCCAATTCGCCTTAGCGTGCCAACGCCTTTGTCCGTCGCAGGGCAACGATTTGATTTCGCGGACCCCTTACTGAATAAGGCAAAACGTCGACCTCTAATATTTTTACGTCAACGTATAACCTGCACACGAAACCAACTAAAAATCAATACTTCATCAATTCGGACTTGTGCCTTGGTCGATTCGATTTTTTAGAATCTTCGAGCCGATTCAACGCACTCATCCTTCGGGGCAAGCGGCGCTTCGCATCGATTCACTCGATGCATTCTTCGGGATAAGGCAACTCTTCGCATCGACTTAGTTCGATGTGTTGCTCGGGACAACTTAACACTTGCATCGTTATTACTCGATGCGTTCCTCGGGTCGATACGTTTCTCGGGACAACGTAACTTTTGTATCGATTCGCATCGATACGCAATCGGGTCAACGGTACTCTTCGAGTCAACGATTCAGCATAATACACCGTACGGAGCGGGGCATTACACATACAGCGGGAGTGATTGAACTTGGATGGCGTGGCAATCTGATTGCTTCGACTTATTGTTTGACGCGAACGTGGACTCGAAAATGAAATGGTGTGTTTGGAATTGAACTTGAGGATGGAGTAGGTCCAATCCGCGTATCGAGAATGGGTTAGTCTAAAACTCAAACAAGAGTTTCACCCCGATGAGAATGATTATTCTGCGGGAGCGTCGCATGGTGATTCATGAACCGCCGTGGATAATCGGACTCGCGTGAGATTGGGGCACAATGTATTGTCGAGCTGGATGACCTCGTGATCGAATACACGAATTGGTTAGAACTGGTGATTGAATGGAATTGAGTATGTGCAACGTAAGTCTTGATGCGAATTAGGTGATCATGCTCGATGTTTAGAAATCTGAGTGACGCGAGCTTGGGTAGAAACTCCCGTACAAACGAACAAATGGTTTAACCATAGGATTTGGGGCGAGCGTCGTGCAACGACCTTGCACGATGAGCCACGGACTTGACGTGTAACTATGACCTTGTGGGCTGACCTAGCGGATAGGCGGACGACCCTATGCCGAGTGATTGAACCTGTGCAATGGCATTTACAGTATCGTCTGGATGGACGATAGACTTGTGGCAGCAAGACTTAGAGTAGGACGGGGAACAGGGAGTGTGCGTGAACGACGATGAGATTGGCCCCAAACGAAGGGAATAATAGGAATGGATGACGCGCAAGTAAAGTTGGGATAACGAATTGAATCATTGATAGAAGGAAATACTCGGTGATGGTGAGATACTTGGTCTTGAATCGGACGGAAATTACTTAGACTTTATCGACTCCGCTAAGAAGAAATCGTATTGATTTCGTTGACAAGAACGCTTGAGAAGCGAACCAGATCATCTCGAGGACCGAGATAAACGATAGTGAGATACACATGAGTTCGGTTTCAAATCGAAGTTAGCGAACGATCGGCAAATCGAAACTATCACGAGTAGCTTGTCCGACTTCGCTAATCGCTAAGCTTGGTTGAAATGTACGTATTCGGGGGACGCCTTGAATATGTGCACGATCCAAACTCAGCGATGTGATGAACTCGAATGCAGCTGTAAGTGGGTGTTGAGATGCGCATGAACGAGCGAGTGAGTTTGCCTCAGCCTACAACTCTCGTATTTGAGAATTACAACGCACCTCGTACGACCGTTTCAGTCCCATGATACGTCGAAATAGCAACCAAGTCAAAGAAACACTTGAATTGAATAAGTGCCATCAATTCTAAAATGAATGAAAAGTTACTCAATAAAATCGACCAAACGTATGTGACACGGAACTTGGAAAGGTATCGAGTATAATTCGGCGCCATAGAACGATAGAGCCGTTCGATAGGGATTGCCTAAGAAATACGACGACGTGAGGTGAGGAATGGTAGGATGACCTGCACTCAGGAAGTCTCGAGGACGAGACTTGTTTTGAGTGGTGTATGATGTAATGGCCCGCTCCGCCCTAGCGGAACGCCGATTCAAACGGCATGTTCAACGACTTAAACGAGCCGTCGACTCGAAGAGTTGTGTCGACCCGATGAAGTATCGATGCGAATCGATGCAAGACTTGCAATAGATCGTCAAAGATGAATCCAGACTTAGACTATCAAAAGCGCGCTCGGAGTATCGCTCGACCGATGTAAACATCACTAAGGTGGGTGGCTCCGATGAACCCGTCTCTGCTTAGCCTAGACACATAATAATGCGGACACTATCACGAAAATCGCTAGGCAATAATCCCGTGCATGCTAATAAATGACTCAACGCACCTAGCTAAGGGAATAATCCCAACTTGTATGCTTGTATAGAATATGGAAAGGAACATGGAAAAGTAAGAGAACTCTCGCCCACGCTCCACGCTCGTGCTAAGGCACAAGCTTACGTTTACGTCTCTGATGCGTTCAACAATGAAACAATGAATGGTTTACAATAATGAAATGGGAAGACTATCAACATAGTCGTTCCGAGTAGAGCCTAGCAACATTGAAAGGCTATGGGACCGATGGATCGCCAAGGCGACTCCCGCACGGGGAGTTGCAAAAATGTATAAAAGAATGAATGAACGAATAAGTGAATGAATGAATCAACGAATGAAAGAATGAATACACGAATGAATCGATGAACAAACGGACAAGTGAAACAAAGAAAAGAAAGAATGAATGAAAGATAAGAGAGGAAAGAAATGGTTAGCGACATGTGTGACGGACACGTGCAACGGGGCTCGCTATCCGCGCTGCACGGACGCCAACCTGGTCGATAACGCATTACGGCTAAGGGTTAGCCTATGATGATAATAATACGAAATGGTCGTGGACAAACGGCACGAACGAGGGGTGGCGTATGCTGTGTCCGTAAGGAAAAGGGATTCCACGGCATGATCAAAGGGGGGATATGCCGGCCTAGGCGGGATCAAAGTCATAGCTTACGGGCTGCCTGGGTGCGGACTCGGCCACCCGGGGGACGTAAGTGCAGGAGTATTTCAAGAGACTATCGGGGTGTGTGCCAGTCCTCACCCTATGCTAGTTGAGAAATACCACAGCTTGGATGTCCAAAATGGCTTGTGGTGCCAGCGACCGGTGCATATAGAGTTAAGTGGGCTTTACTGGTGGCGATCCACGTGCAAGTCCTTGCATTGAAATCAAAGTAGTCTAAGTTAACAAAATGAAGTGCCTTATGAATATGTTTGAAATGTGATACACCAAATGAAAATGAAAAATAGCTGCAAGTGTAGATAACGTGCCTACGACATGCTAGAATCCGAGGCAGGGACACGCATTTGACATAGAAAAGTTCATATTGAATTGTTGACTAACTTGATTTACTTTGGACAGGGAAGGCCGGACGTTAAGTATGGGTAAGTCGTACATTCATTTCCATGCACACACTCGAATTCGGCAACACGAGATAGGTCATGAAATATGCCATGAAACTGATCCTAAGGCAAGATTAGAAAGACAATGAATGATAGATGTTGCACAAAAGTAAATGGAACGTGTTTGGTAATGATAGCGTTGTGGGCGAGCTAGCCTCCCCACCAGTGCATAACAATGTACTGATAACCCTACAGTTTGCTTGCAGGAAGCAGGAAACGTCAGCGGGTGCGGAGCTTCCCTCGAACGTGCTAAGGCGCGGAGCTATTTCTCGAGCCTTGGAGCGTTGCAAGGAGCTGGAGCACCATATACAGGACATAATGTATTGGAACATCGCCATGTATCATTCCATCTTGTAAGCCACTTGGCACGCCTTTTATGTTCAGAGAGAGAGCTTGAGCGATTTGTAAAATCGGCCTAGCGCCACTTGTAACCTTCATGAATATCAATAAAGAGTTCGAATTTGCTTCTACTTGTGTTTATTTACTTTCCGCTGCAATGGGGACACTCTGTGCGACTCTGTGGCCTAGCTAAATCGGCCGTTTCTGGACTTGGCCTTGCACGGGCGCAACCTAGGCCCGTGCGGCATCACGCCTTAGCGAGGACGATCACTCCTACGGGAGCGGGGCGTGACAGTAGTCAATCCCCTCAACCTGATGATTACCGAACACAACCAGCCGTGCCTTTAAGCGCTCAACACTTCCGTCAGAGTTGTACTTAATTTTGTACACCCATCTACTTCCCAATGCTTTCTTCCCATGAGGCAAATCGACAAGACTCCATGTCCCATTATCTTCCAGAGCCTGTATTTCAGTTTGTATAGCCGCGCGCCAGCCTGAATCTCGCGAGACCTGGCGATATGAAGTAGGCTCAACACCTGCAGTGATAGCTGCAAGAAAATCTCTGTGTCCAGCAGTAAATATGTCATAACTTAGAAATTGTGTTAGAGGATATGAAGTACCTGAGGAAGTGACGGAAATAGATGAACTGTGGTGAAGGAGGGACTTTTACTTCGAACAGCATTCGTCACAAAATCCTGTAATCGTACTGGCTGTGATTTCTTTCTCATTCCTCTTCCCAATACTACCTCGTCGAGCACCTCTGGCAATACTGTATCCCCTGTATCATTAGTAGTATTCGCATCACCCCCAGCGGACTCTCTTGTCAATACTTCTGCAGCTACCTGTGCATCCTTGCCACTCGGTGCCGAGCCTCCAACAACCACTCCGACCTCAGCAACCGTAGCCGGCACAATCCCAAAAGCCTCTATATCGTCTCCCGGCACCTCAACAGATGTATGGCGTGTCGCAGAAGACATCTCGCTAGCAGAGCCACACCCAGAAAATTCTTTTTCATAAAAAGTAACATAACGGGACACAAAAAATTCACCAGTCTCCAAATCATACAGTTTTTATCCCTTTTTATCAAGTGGATACCCAACAAAGATATATTTTTTACTCCTGCTAGCAAATTTATCATGTCGGGATTTTAAATCATATGTATAGCACATACAACCAAAAATACGTAGATGATCATACGAAGGAGCCGAACCATATAAAACTTCATAAGGAGACTTAAAATACAAGATACTATAAGGGGTTCTATTTATCAAATAACATGCACCAAGAACACATTCCTCCCAAAAATCCACAGAAAGAGAACCCTGAAATCTTAATGTCCTGACTACATTTAAAATATGTCGATATTTTCTTTCCATCCTTCTATTCTGTTGAGGTGTCCCAACACAGGATGTTTGGAACAATATACCTTGAGATGAAAAATAATCTCGTAAACAATTAAATTCATTGCCATTGTCACTCCGCACACGACGTACATCGGCCCCAAACTGATGCTTCACCATAACAATGAATTTAAGAAATATAGAATAAACAGCACACTTATCCTTCAATAAAATAACCCAAACAGCTCTAGAAAAATCATCCACCAAAGTCAAAAAATATCGTGCCCCATTAGATGACAGAACACGATATATGGTCCCCACAGATCACAGTGTATAAGTTCAAAGCATCTCAAAGCACGACTACTACTATCAGGAAAAGCATCACGAGTCTGTTTAGCTTGATGACAAATATCACAAGTCTTATGAGAAAACACACTACTACCAGAGAGAAAAGGTAAAGTCTGCATTACTTTATCTGAAGGATGTCCCAGTCTACTATGCCAAACCTCGGAATTACTCTCTCTGCATGCCAGGATCACCGAAGCCAAAGAAGCTGAAACCTCCCCCAAGAAGTAAAGTTCAGCCCTTTGTTCACCTGTTCCAATCACCATCCTCGTACTTCGGTCCTGAACAAAACACAAATCATGAGTAAATAATATATCACAATTTCTGGCACCAATCAATTGTGAGACAGAGATCAAGTTTCAAGTCAATGTCGAAATATAAAGAACATCCGTCAACACCAATGAAGCAGTCAAAATACTTTGCCTCTCAGAACAGCCTCAATAGTGCTCCCATCAGGCAAAATTACAGGACAGACAGGGCCCTCAAAGCAATCAACTAAACAGTCACGAGAACCTGTCGCATGAAGAGTAGCCCCAGTATCGAATATCCAAGTGACAGAAGAATTCTTACCCATCAGACGATCAGAATTTGAAGAACCAGGGTTGGAAGGATTGTCGTTACCCAGCAAGCTCATCAGTTTCTGCCATTGTTCACCTGAGAGTGGTAAAGGATACCCTCCATGCATCATATCCGCCGAACTTCCAGCAAGACCAGCAGGGACACCATGACCAGCAGCGGCGACATGATGAACAACCCCTGCGCTACCAGCACCGCATCCCCCATCACATCTCTGCTGTGGTGCCGGGCCTCTGCCACCACCAGCACCACGTCCGCCCTCACGCCGAGGATGAGTCTCCCACCACTCTGGATAGCCAATCTTGGCAAAGCAAGTTGCAACATCATGACCTGTTTTCTTGCAATGAGTACAGATCATACCTGATTTGTCCCTGGAATCTGAGGTTCTACTATTAGAAGTAGTAGAAAGATGAGGTGAGGTCTTGATAGCCAGCGCCAACACCTCCTCAGTAGCGGATTGGACCTGAGATTTTTGTATATCCTCCTCCTCACGGATTGCCTGGTATGCCTGATCTAAACTTGGCTGAGGATCTTGAGCCAGAAGATTAGATCGGGTATGACCATACAACTCAGCATTCAACCCATACGTAAAGTCCTGAAAGTGGTCTTCATCCCTCATAGCCTGTAGCTTTGCAGCAAGTTCACCACAGGTACAAGTAGGCAATGGAAAATAAGCAGCTTGTTCATCCCACAAAGACTACAAATTTTTAAAGTAGGTTTCCACAAACATCGACGTCGTTTGTTTGTACTCAGCCAAAGTCACCTTAATTTGTTGCTTCCGAGTGCCATTGCTAACAACAAATCTTTTCTCCAACAAGTTCCACAATGGTAAACCTCCTCAAAGTACGGCAAAGATTTCTTCAGAGATGGATCAATGGTATTAAGAACCCATTGAACCAATAGCGCTTGCACACATCTCCAATCAAGCAATTTACTAGCATCATTAACAGGTTTGATTTTAGTACCTTCCAGAAAAGTGATCTTTCGCCTAGAGATCAGGGAGAGACGTATCGACCGAGACCACTCAGCATAGTTCAGTCCACGGAAAATAATAGAAGTAATGATATTTTCTGGTTGATCAGCAGAACTCAAAAAATATGGATCCTTCGGATTAGGATAATTCGGGTTGTGTGCACCGCCACCCCCAGTCGCGATGGAGTAGCTGGAAGCAGTATCATCAGCCATCGCCGATGTCGGGTGTACAAAATAAAGTACAACTCTGACGAATCGGGCCGATGTCGGGTGTACAAAATAAAGTACAACTCCGACGGATCGGCCGAACGAGCGGCGAATCGGCCGCTGATGGACGGGGTCGGCGGCGAATCGGCCGCTGCTGTACGGGGTTTACGGCGAACCTGCCACGATCGGGGCGCCGAATCTGGCGCGTAGGGGTCGGCGGTGAATCGGCCACGTGCGGACGGGGTCGGCGGTGGAGTGCCGCGGTCATGCGCTGGCGCGGACGGGGTCGGCGGCTGAATGCCGCAGTCAGGCGCTGGCACGGACAGCGTACGAGCGGAGCCGGGCGGAGCAAGACAGCGTCGGGCGGATAGGGCCGGGCGGACGGAGCAGTCGGCGCCGGGCGGACAGGGAGTAGTCGGCGGGCCCGGGCCGTGCGGATCGAGCGTACGAGCCGAGCGGAGCAGTCGTCGGGGCCGGGTGTACGGCTCAGTCGGAGCCGGGCGGACAGGAGCGGAGCAGTCGTCGGTGCCGGGCGGACGGCTCAGTCGGAGCCGGGAGGGGAAGGGAGATGTAGAGTCTGGCGGCTAGGATTTTTCGGGAGTCTGGCGGCTAGGATTTTTCGGGAGGCTCTGATACCATGTAGGAAATAATAATGCCTTGTTCTCATTGATGGGGGCTGTTTACAATATATATAGTGTCTACACGATTGGGCTTATTGGCCATATTTACATTAGTTACAAATATAATCTAACAATTTTCTACTATTCTCATACAAATCCAACTCATTCTACATTTACCCTCTTTTTTTTGAAAATTTGGGCCCCAAATTGCATGAGAGTCCCAACTACTAATGATGCTCTAAGGATGACCACAAATAAAACATGAAGGACCTTTGCTGCTTCAAACAGCCTATATATAGCTGTCTACATACATTTAGCGGCAACAGAGTACTTTGTCAATCTTGAAAACGGAGAAATATTTTCCATTTAGAGGGCAAAAATAGCATTCGTCAGAAGATGATAAACTTGCACATATAATTGCCTTGGAATCAGGGCTGGCCCTGGGGTAAGTCGGACAAGACTTGGAGCTTGGACAACCCCCCCCCCCCCCCCCTTCTACTAGGGAAAACCCCTAGGCTCAGCATGATCCTACCAAAGTCAGGGTCATGGATGACACTCTGACCAACTGACGATAAGGGTCAAGGGGCAAACAAAATTAGCTTCAATATAGGACAACCCAACTCTCAGGTAAGCCCTGCTTGGCATGCTTATATCACCCTCAATTATCTTATCCTGGAGATGTTACAGGGGTAATGATCAACCAATGAAACCTCTGACTATATACAGAAGGAAAAAAAAAATGCAGTGTCTGAAGAGAGCATCTGAACAAGAGGTATTAAATATGAAATTGTGGAGATATAGAACTAAGAGAAAGAAAGAAAGAAAGAAAAAGGGAATTAACCAATTGTATTGCTACCAATAGCTTGTAAGATGTTCTTAGTAGGAGTTTTTGATCCCTAATGGAAACCACTCTTGCAGTTGTCAACAAAAAAGAAGCCGGTTCATGATCATAACAGTGGGAGTTCTACATATATAGTTGATGATTCCTAGTTAAATAATCACAGTTTTAAAACACAATTCAAATAGGATGCTAAATGTATGTAGAACTTGACAGATGTTGGTCTGTCTCGCATCGAATTGGGTGAGGGAAGACTATCTAGAGACTGAATTTATTGTATGTACAAGTCCTAGTCGAGTTTAGTTCAGACTTCAGGACTTTGTCTTTATTTATGTATTAGTCTAGAATTTCAGTTATTGGGTTAATAATAGATCGAGTTACCTTTATGGGCCTAAGCCTGTGTCCTAGAATGGACCTAATATCAGATTGAGTTTGAGAAATAATTTGGAGGTAAGAGTAACCATAATCTTTCCTCAACCTAATTCTCCTTCTCTACTATATGTCCGTATATTTTCCGCAAATATTTTTGTCTTTGCATAGCGTTCTTCACAGATTGAAGACATCATTTCACCCTTCTTCTTAGTTTCGTTCCGCAGCTAGTTTGGTAATACACTTTATAGTGATTAAATTGTCATATTTTAAGAAATCTGTTAAAATGCTTTGTGATAAATCATGCGCCAATAGTTAATTGTTCACAAAAAGATTAAAAACTTCGGTCTCCAATTTGTCCTAAAAGTTCATGTTGTAGGTTTTAATTCTGTCTTGAAGTGATGTTTGAGTGTGTTGCATTCACAAATGGATGATATGTGTCCAGGAGCAATGTTTAGTTCCACAACAGATATGATAGTGGGATGAGGTATGAAATTGCTCCTTGACTTAGTATTATAGAGCCCAATTTATCTAACTTTATAAATGTTGGAATTAATTAATTCCCTTGTTGTTCTTAAAAGATGAAAAGGAAAGAAAAGGGACTTTAGTCCCACATCGGAAAAAAGAAAGGTTTTGGGAGTGCTTAAATAGGAATGTGCACTCATGTGGAGTGTGCAACAACCAAAGGGTTGCTAGTGGGTGACCAATGGTTGTTGTTGTTTTAACCTCAACACCGGCTCCGGCTCGAACACGGACGTAGAGGCGATAGTGGCGCATTGTAGACGCACTTGTGCACTTAGGCAACGTGGCATCGGGCGTGCTAACTCCAAGACGTTACCGGAGTGCCCGAAACACTTTAAGGAAAGTGCTGCTCAATGCACGATTCAAGCCTCGACGACATATTCAACTTCGCAGAACTGGTCAGTGAAGTACAATCAATTTCTAACAATCTTAAAGTGTTGCAAATAATGGCGTCCGAGGCTGCGATTTCGAGCATCAAGGTCATTAATCAGGATCTAGTAAAACTAGATCGCTTCGACGGGACCAACTTCACACGCTGGCAGGACAAGATGATCTTCCTCCTGACAGCACTGAAGATCTACTACGTCCTCGATCCAGATCTGCCACCCATTCCAGAACCCACTGCAGCAGATTCTGATGCGGTCAAGGCAGAACGCAAAAAGTGCAAAGAGGACGAACTGCTGTGTCATGGTCACATTCTGAACACCCTGTCGGACAGACTGTACGACCTCTACACAGAAAATCCGTCGGCAATTGACATCTGGAAGGCTCTGGAATTCAAATTCAGAGCAGAAGCAGAAGGTACAAAGAAATTTTTTATATCAAAGTATTTTGATTACAAAATGGTTGATATAAAGCCTATACTGGCCCAAGTACACGAACTACAAGTTCTAGTCAACAAACTCAGGGCAGTGAAGATAGAACTTCCGGAACCATTCCAAGTTGGTGCTATAATTACTAAATTGCCAGCATCTTGGAATAGTTATCGGAAGAAACTACTTCACAGCTCTGAGGATTTCTCACTGGAACAGATTCAAAAACACCTTCGAATCGAAGAGGAATCGAAGGAAAGATAGAAATCCGAGAACAACGGAGTTTCTAAAGCTAACGCGGTGAGCGCGAAAGGCAAGAAGACTGCAGGAAAGAAGAACTTTCTCGGTCCTAAGAAGGACCAACAAAAGTTCAAGAACTCCGGCAACACCAAAGGACCCAAGACCGGCTGTTTTGTATGTGGCAAAGCAGGACATTATGCCAGAGACTGTCGGGTTCGAAAGACCCAAAACAGCGAGGTAAATCTCACTGAGACAGAGGACATAATTGCTACGGTGAGCAAACTCATGACGGTCAAAGGGAAGGCTCCAGGATGGTGGTACGATACTTGTGCTACCGTTCATGTTTCCTACGACAAAGCAGCATTCAAGACCTATTCTGAAGTCAATGATGGACAAGAAGTTCAGATGAAAAATGAAGGACATTCAACGATCGTGGGAACAGGTGATGTGGAAATCCAATTCACTTCCGGGAAGAAAGTAACTCTGACTAACGTACTTCACGTCCCGGATATGAGTAAGAACCTCGTCAGTGGAGTCTTGTTGGGTAAACCTGGAATAAAGTCTGTCTTTGAGTCGGGCAAATTAATATTGACCCGTAATGGAGTGTTTGTTGGAAAGGGATATACCGATGAGGGTATGATAAAACTTTGTATCATTGAGAATAATATTAATAAAGTTTCTACTTCTGCTTACATGATTGAGTCATCTACTTTATGGCATAGTAGATTAGCGTATATAGGTATTAGCACTATGAAAAGGTTAATTAAATCTGGATTAATTTCATGCAGTTCTGAAGATTTAGATAAGTGTAAAATTTGTGCAAAATCCAAAATGATTAAAAAACCTTTTCACAGTGTAGAGCGTAATACCAATCTACAAGATTTAGTTCACTCTGATTTATGTGAATTTAATGGCACATTATCTCGAGGAGATAATAAATACTTTATTACCTTCATTGATGATTGCTCTAGATTTACATATGTATATTTATTAAAGCATAAAGATGAAGCCTTTAATGCTTTTAAAAAATATAAATCAGAGGTTGAAAATCAACTTGGTAGAAAGATTAAAATACTTAGAAGTGATAGAGGTGGTGAATATTTTTCTTTTGAATTTAATACTTTCTATGAAGAAAACGGTATTATTCATGAATGTTCTGCACCACGGACACCTCAACAGAACGGACTAGCAGAAAGAAAAAATAGAACGTATCAAGAAATGATAAATGCAATGCTAATGCATTCTGAATTATCATTTAGTTTGTGGGGAGAAGCTTTACTTACTGCATGTCATATAATGAATCGAATTCCTTTGAAGAAAACTGGTATTTTACCATATGAGATATGGAAAGGCCGTAAGCCTAATATCAGTTATTTTAGAGTGTGGGGGTGCATAGCTTATTACAAAAATATGGATCCTAAAAGGACCAAATTAGGTCCTCGTGGAATCAAAAGTGCTTTTGTAGGTTATGCTGCCAATAGTAAGGCATATAGACTTTTAAACTTAGAGTCTAACATTATTGTCGAATCCAGAGATGTGGAATTTTTCGAGAACCTTATTACTAAGAATAAGGATCCTGAAATTTCTGCTAATGAAGAGTCTCGTGAGGAGAGCTCTTCACGGTTAGTTGAAAAACAACCCGAGCTTCGGATCAGCAAGAGAGTTCGAAAGGCTAAGGATCTAGGACCTGACGACATAAATTCTCAACTTATTTCCTTTTACTTAGTGGAAGAAAATACAGAAAAATTTATTCGAAAGATTCCTATCATTCTTCAGGTGAAAGATGATCCTAAAACCTTTAAGGAAGCAATAGCTTCGCGGGACTCATCCTTTTGGAAAGATGCTATCCAAGATGAGATGGATTCGATAATGTCTAACCACACTTGGGAAATTGTCGATCTGCCCAAAGGTTCAAAACCTATTGGATGTAAGTGGGTATTCAGGAAAAAGTATCATAGTGATGGTACTTTAAACACCTACAAGGCTAGACTAGTAGCCAAAGGATTTCGACAAAAAGAAGGAATTGATTATTTTGACACATATGCACCAGTAGCAAGAACGACTACAATTAGAATATTGTTTGCGTTAGCTTCATTGCATCATCTTAATGTTCATCAGATGGATGTCAAAACGGCATTCTTAAATGGAGATCTCGATGAGGAGATTTACATGGAGCAATCGGAAGGGTTCGTGCTCCCGGAAAATGAACAAAAGGTATGCAAACTTGTTAAATCCTTGTACGGATTAAAACAAGCACCAAAGCAGTGGCATCAGAAATTTGACTCAGTAATAATTTCTAATGGCTTTGTTCATAATATTTGTGATAAGTGTTTATACACTAAAGTATATGGAAATATTGTGATATTTCTTTGTCTCTACGTTGATGATATGTTGATCATTAGCAACGAGATGAGTGGAATTACAGAAACGAAGAGGTTTCTAACTTCCACATTCAAGATGAAAGATCTTGGAAAAGTTGACATTATTTTGGGGATCAAAGTAATACAAAACAGTGGAGGTTTTGAACTTACGCAGTCGCACTATGTTGAGAAAGTGCTAGACAAGTTCAAACACCTAAAGTTCAAAGAAGTGAACACTCCATTTGATCCAAGTGTTAAACTAGAAAAGAATTCTGGAAGAGCCGTCGCTCAATTAGAATACGTAAGTGCTATTGGATGTCTTATGTATTTAATGCAATGCACAAGACCTGATATAGCATTTGCAGTTAGTACAATGAGTAGATTTACTAGCAACCCTAATAATGAGCATTGGAGGGCTATCGGAAGAATTTTTGGTTATCTTTTGAAAACCAAGAATCTTGGATTACAATATGGTAGATTTCCTGCCGTATTAGAAGGATATACCGACGCTAGTTGGATATCAAGTGTCGGGGATAACAAATCTACGACAGGTTGGGTATTTACGCTAGCCGGAGGGGCAGTTTCTTGGAAGAGCAAGAAACAAACGTGAATTACTCATTCGACCATGGAGTCAGAGTTTGTGGCTCTAGCTTCTGCAGGACAAGAAGCTGAGTGGTTGAGGGATCTTCTATTAGAAGTTCCGCTGGCTAAAGAGAATGTATCAAAAGTGTCAATACATTGCGATAGTCAAGCTACTCTAGCAAGAGCCTACAACGAAGTGTATAATGGAAAGTCTAGACATATAAGTCTAAGACATACCTACGTAAGAAAATTGATCAAAGATGGAGTCATTTCTCTTACGTATGTGCGTACCAGCTATAACTTAGCTGATCCCTTTACTAAACCACTAGCTAGGGATTTAGTAAAGTCTACCTTGAGAGGTATGGGATTGAAACTCCTTGAGTAAGAGTTCCAACAACAGTGGCAACCCAATCTAATGTTAAGAAAACCTTAACCTTAGATTCAATGGGTAACAACAAACTGTTGATTTGGATGTATACGACATGATTATGTCAACTGTTGCAATTTGAGGGTTGAGTTTATAAAACTCTTAATGAAGTTCAGTAATGTTGACATGTATCTGTAAAGCAACAGAGATACTGAAAGAACTTCACCTATGTGAATTTAGAGATGGTGCCGTCTCAGTAAGATCTGGAGTTTATCTTATAAAAATTTACGAGACAAGATCAGCACATGGCCATTAATAGTGCTAAGCGAGAGATGTAGGCGAAGAACTACAAAAGAATGTGTGTAAAGTAACACCGATCTTATCACAAGGAATAACTGGTTCAAAGCCCAGCTACCAGAAATTTCGATAAAATCTTGTGTTGCATCTACTAAGGTTAGGTTCAAATCGAAAGATACCTAACTGTATTAACATTCTTTAAGTGATGTATTCTGGAATTCCTTTCCATCATTTATGGAACAAGTGGGGGATTATTGGAATTAATTAATTCCCTTGTTGTTCTTAAAAGATGAAAAGGAAAGAAAAGGGACTTTAGTCCCACATCGGAAAAGAGAAAGGTTTTGGGAGTGCTTAAATAGGAATGTGCACTCATGTGGAGTGTGCAACAACCAAAGGGTTGCTAGTGGGTGACCAATGGTTGTTGTTTTAACCTCTTCATGAAAATATAGCCGGTGTTGCCACCGGCAACACCGGCTCCGGCTCGGGCTCCGGCTCGGGATCGGGATCGGGCACGGGCTCGGGCGTAGAGGCGATAGTGGCGCATTGTAGACGCACTTGTGCACTTAGGCAACGTGGCATCGGGCGAGCGGCGTAGGCTCGGCCCTCGGGCCTCGGGCTCCTCGCGACGATTCTCGTCCCGAGAATTCCTATTTTTTACAGCAGCCCAGACAAACGAAAGGGTGAATGAATCTGCGAACAGGTGAATGAATGTTGTTTCGGAAGGGTCGCGACTTCACGAAACAACACTAATTCATCTATAAATACAACAGATTTCTGAGTCCAAAACACACAGAATCTGAGTATTCATTCCTCTTATTTTCTCTTCCAAAGTTTCCAGAAAGGTGTTCTTCTCTACGCCGGTGTCTCACAGCGTCTAGTGAACCTCCGGCAGAAAGGTTGTCTTATCCTGGGTGTTCTGATGTGCTGACTCCAAGACGTTACCGGAGTGCCCGAAACACTTTAAGGAAAGTGCTGCTCAATGCACGATTCAAGCATCGACGACATATTCAACTTTGCAGAACTGGTCAGTGAAGTACAATCAATTTCTAACAATAAAAAGCTCAAAAGAGCATAAGAACTACAAATATGAATTCATGCATCTTACTGAAATATCTGCATCAAGGTTGTGTTTTATTTGTCAATTAGCATATGATGGATGGGAGTTTTCAAATTTTATATATTAGGCTTGGGAACATTTCAGCCTAATGCTATATTAATATTTAGATCTAATCTCTACTATTGTAGAAATCTAATCTCTATTACTATAAATATGCTTTAAAATGAATCAAAATGAGCCGTTTAAGTCCTATTGTATATATATATATATATATATATATATATATATATATATATATATATATATATATATATATATATATATATATATATATATATATCATTGCGTAATTAAGAGAAAGAAAAAAAAAATCTAATTAATTCCAAAAACTTAACAAACTTGTATGAAATACTAAAATCTTGACTACATGTTATTATCTAACTAAATATATATCCAAGCCCTAAAACCATATCTATAACAAATTATATTTAAAGCATATTGGGGATTGGGACACACGCATTGTGTGACGGGTGTGCAATTTCCACTATAAGGCCTCGTTTGGTTCGCGGAATGGAAAGGAAAAGAAACTGATTCCTTGGCATTTCCTTTCCTTTAGGAAATTATAATTGTAATGCCCCGCTCCGCACGGCGCATTACGCTGAAGCGTTGACTCAACGAGTCACGTTGACGCAAGAAAATGTATCGATGCAAAACGATACGAGAGCTAAGTTGTCCCGAGCAACGCATCGAACTAAGTCGATGCGAAGAGTTGTCTTGTCCCGAAGAATGCATCGAATGAATCGATGCGAAGCGTCGCGTTGCCCCGAAGGATGAGTGCATTGAATCGGCTCGAAGATTCTAAGAAATCGAATCGACCAAGGCGCAAGTCCGAATCGAAGCAAGTATTGATTTTAGTTGGTTTCATGTGCAGGTTATACTTTGACGGGAAAATATTAGAGGTCGATCTTTTGCAATATTTAGTAAGGGGTCCGCGAAATCAAATCGTCGCCTTGCGACGGGTCGAGACTTGGGCACGCTAAGGCAAATCGGACGTATAACTCAATAAAGCACGAAATGCTTGAATGGCTAAGTCAGAAGAGTGGTCGTGCAACAAAGTTAGGGAATCGAGCCGCATCGGCTCGACGAAACAACGGAGGCATATCAACTTAAGGTGGGAGGATTGACTTCTTTTTACTCCTTCATTCGATAAGTCAAATATATCATTGTATGCTAAGTTAACCTATCGACGCCACGGGCGTGGCCGATCGGAGATAAAATCATAGTGTGAGTCGAACACTAAGTTAGAACAATTGAAATGAAACGTGCATCAATATGCACGAGTCGCTATGGGACATTGGATATCGCAAGGGCGAGCGCCTCGGTGCGCAAGCCGTAAGAACATGGGATAACTGTAATCGGCGAGTGCCTTAGTGCACGAACCATACCGTGCCTTTGATGCACGAGTTAGACGGCTAGAACATTGAAAGACAATAGGCGAGCGCCCTAGCGCGCAAGCTCCGAACATTGATTGCTAAGTTATAGAACATGGATATACGGTCGAAACGTGCCTACGTGCACGGGATAATAAAAGATGGCTTCGTTGCGAGAGAATACAGTTGTGGCATGAATGTGACGGAACTGTCGGATATGACATGGTGCCTCGAAAGGTGTTCAAGACCTTCGGGTCATTCGATTGACGAGCATTGAGTTGAGGCACGATGCCATTGAAACATTGAAACGAAGCAAGAAACGTAAGAACATAGAAAGTTAATGAAAGAGACGCGAGATGATAAGTCTGAGTCTCGGACTCAAGACTATGTTTGGTTGTTTGAATTTGATGGCTTGAATGATAGGGCGTTACATGGTCGATTGGAATGGGCTCGAGATTAATGTAATAATAACTCGTGCATGAGTGTTTCCCCCAATCGGATAGATACCGGATGCGCCCCGGAACCGATTGGCCGCGGAGGGATTCGAATAATCTTTGTAGGCGCACATCAAACTATATGGGAAAAGCCGCAAATGATGGTATGCAGCGGAAACGTTTCGGTTGTTTTGGATTTGTGACCCAACCCATGAAACGCCGTGCAGCCCAACCAAATAGTGAGAAAAGAAGAAGAGAAAAGAAAGGAACTCCTTTAGTCCATTCCGGCACGGATACGCCAACGGTCCTCATATAGTTAAGGAACGATGGATTGAAAGTGTAGGCACATATGCGTCCCGCATAGAGATCCTGCTTAGAGATGCACAATAACATGACAGGGAAGGATTACGGCGTATTCACCTTGCGTCGGTACAAGGGCGAGTGCGTCGACTTGGTAAGTCGCGCCATGAATCAAACACGAGATTGCTTGTTTGCTTGTCTATTCAATATGATAACATGATGCTATGATAAATGCTTTACGCTTTCAAAGTTGCCATGAAATTGACCCTAAGGAGAACATAGCAAGATCATAAGCTAAGTTGCATGATTCAACGTAAGGATTAAAATATCGGTTTGGAAAGATGATCTTTGCTTCAGTACATGCGAGGACGAACGTACTGATCCCCCACCAGCTTTATGCAGGGTGCAGAGAATGGATGGCTCGCGGTGAAGCGTTGCTTGAACGTGTTGAGGCTCGGAAATGCTGAAGCGCATTGAAGCGTGCGATCGTATTGACGCTCGGACTACGCAGCTGGATTGATGCGGCCGAGATATAGAAGGCATGATGTATGGAACGGTGAAATCCTTTGTGGGCAAGAGAGAACCTGAGTGTTGTAGCCAATCTGGCATATATTGTTAGGCTATCAAAAGCCTTTGTAATCTCAGTTTCGAATATCAATAAAGAGAATTGTTTCGTATACTCTGTTTTCCTATCGTTGTAAATATCGAATCAAAAGATAACCATTTGAGAACTTGTCATCTTGCCTTGCACGAGCGCAACTCCAGGCTCGTGCGGCATCACGCCCCCTGCGAGGACGATGATTCGGGTGATTCCGGGTCGGGGCGTGACAAATTGGTATCAGAGCTCTAGGCTCAATTTCCTCTGGACGCTCGCTTCATTACAATTCGAAAAGTTGCCCACCACCACTTGATATCACTCTTGACTCTACTCGATGCCGCACTGGATGTTCCATACAATAAGTCTAATACAAATCGTATAATTTTGCCGCATGTGTTTTGGAAATTACACGATGTTTGCTAAGAAAGTTGCGAGGGATATATTGCATTGAATGCAAACGAGCCGTAAAGATGTTAGTTGCTGCAAGCGCAACAAATTATGAAATACGATTTGAGATATTGTCGCAATGTAACATATTGAAAGAGAAATAAAATAATGCACGAAGTGCAACGAGTAATGGTGAATATGCGTTAAAATGAAAGTGAGAAGTGATAAGCCAATACCGAATGTGTTAAAACGGATTGTGCATTGACTTGGAAAGTCGAGAGTAATTCGTTGCACGAGGTGCGGTAAATATCGGAAATGATCGTTGCACGATGTGCAACGCATATTGAAAGTAAAAATTATTGCACGTAGCGCAACGCATATCAAATTAATCGTTGCACGAAGTGCAAAGGAAATTAGAAATGAATCGTTATACAAAGTGAAATGAAAGTGTCGGAAATAAATAGTAGCACGATGTGCAACACGTATCGAAAGTAAAATTTATTGCACGGGGTGCGACGCATATCAGATAAATTGTTGCACGAGATGCAACGTAAGGAAAGAATTGAATTCATAAATCGATAGAACGAATCGTTCGGTTGCACACCAAACTTATGTTGGCAAACGAGAACATTGACCGAGTTGTGTCAGATTTTGATAGAATCAAAGTTACGGTTGTGATCAAGCACGATCACTGCGGAAATCGTGAGTCGGAAGAGATTGTCGGTTTATACTAAGTGTAACGCGAGGGAAATTGCTTAAATTCCGAGTGGTATATGCAATACCACATAGGCGATGAATGACTCGATTTCGAGTGGTATATGGTATATCACTTGTGCGATGAATTGCATCGATGCGTTGTGAGAATTGCGGAAGAATTGTCCGCAACGGACGGGAGAGTACCGAGACTCGATTGAAAATTTGTATGACGGTATGTTGTTGCAAGTGTTCTTCGAAATTCGGTTGGGACGATAAGGCGAGACTCGTAGCAATGAACGATACGTCGGACGAGAATGATAAGTCGGTCGGACGACCGAGACTAGCGAAACGATTATGCCTTGATGCAATAATCGGATCGACGGGAAAGGAATACTCGAGCTTGCAAATGAGTCGCACGACTTGCGATCTCGGTAGAAATATTGGGTGAGACGAATCGAATCGCACGACTTTCGATCTCGATAGAAATGTTAGGCGATACAAACATTGAAATTGAATCGCACGATGTGCAACTTCGGTAAGAAAGTTGGTTGACGTGAGAAATCGTACATAAGAAATAGTTGGTTACGTTACGGCAAAACTCATTGAGTACGACTGAAAACACGCAAAACTTAGAGGGCGAGATCGTATAACTCGAGGGCACGATGTTGGATAATCGGTAACTCGGTTACGCGATCAAAGTATAGCAGGATGCGGCGAATCGGAGAACGAGTAGATGCGTATGGAAAAGTTTATTGCGAACTTGGATGTATGTAAGGCGAGTTAAGTTGACGTTGAAACGGATTCGAAGTCGACCCTCTTGCTATCGAAATTGATATGAACTATCAAGATCGATATGCGAGGAAACGTAAGCACGAGGTGAGAATACAAAATGGAGTACGCCCTGCGCTATCAAAATTTTGTAAGTAAAGATACGAGAATGAACGAACTTGGTTGATCGTAAATTTTGTGATTGATCAAAGACGAGACTATAAGTCATCGACGATTGCTCGATGCGTATAGCATCTCATGTGTCGACCCGTGAATAAGATAGACTCGAACTTGATGCGAGTAGATGTTTCGTAAATTGCGGAATCATCGACGGCAGTGTATGACTTGACTCGGAGGATAGTTGCGCATCAGTTGCGCCGATAGAAATGGTTCTGTCCGAAATTGGGTAGTTGCATAGAATCGTCGGAACGTGATTTTGCTTCGAAATAAGATATAGCATGGTTCGTATTAAACTGTCCTTCGGTGATGATCCACAATTATCGAGCGTAGCTTCAGGGCAGCTGACCCTAGAAGACTTAACCGCCAAATCAAATTGAATGATGCAGACCGTAAGATGACCCATGCGATATCGCATATGGGATTGCACCGATAACAAATATAACGCGGTGCATGTTGACGGTAAGTCTAGGCGATCGAGAATTGTTGGAAAAACTTTCGATTGGGAATAATATAGATGGATTTTGAGTATTCGTCGGATGAATGCTTGAATGGTTATGTTGGTCGACGATAGAACTCGAAATTCACCAACGGACTTGGTGATTCGGATAGGCGATTGTGAGAGTTATGCTATGCACGAGAGAGAATGATAAGGGAATGACATATAAGTCATGTCGTTAGGTTCGGATTCACCTTGCAACTGAGCTTGCGTGAATCGAAGTTATATTTGATGTTACGAGATGGATAAGTTGGAAATTTGGCTAGCGAATTCGTACTCATTAGAAAATCGAATGTAAGGCACATAGTAAAGACCTTCGTGTCAAGGCGATCGTTGCCTTTTGTACCATCGCCTTGATGTAAACTTTTATGTCGGATAGATTATGGCCTTTGTGCAATGTCAATTTAAACTTGCGCCGGGAGAAGTTAAGCAGGTGCTAGATAAGTCCCTAGCGGGCGTAGTTCCGAATGTTGATAAAGGAATCGTATCGAGATATGTGCATAGCCGGACTTCCGAAATAAGTTGGGTAGCGACGTCGAACGCAAGGCGTTACGGAGGATCGTTGCGATCGGATGCGCGATGGCTTGACGCGATGCATAGAGTTGGTAGTCCATATGAAAACATACAAAATGAGAAAGGCGATTTTGAATCGCGTAGTGTTATGCAATAAAATTTCGAGAACAAGTACTATGGATAAGTCCGATCGAGAGTACGAGATGGCAAACATAGGATTGAAATTTACCTGTCAGCTTTGTTCCAATTTGCTACGACTGGGCTTGGTCGAAATACATGTATCTTCGGGACGCCTTGAATATAGGTATGGATCCAAATCGAGTTGTATACAAAATTCAAATCGAGCTGCAGGGATGACTTGAAATGTTAGTGAAAAGCTTGCGAGATATTATGAAATCGAACAACATTGGTGGGACGAGATCGTGATACGATCTATAAAAACACTTAGTCAGAGTGTTGGTTTTGGTTCGAGGACGAACCTTATTTTGAGTGGTATATTCTGTAATACCCCGCTCCGCACGGCACATTACGCTGAAGCGTTGACTCAACGAGTCACGTTGACGCAAGGAAATGTATCGATGCAAAACGATATGAGAGCTAAGTTGTCCCGAGCAACGCATCGAACTAAGACGATGCGAAGAGTTGCCTTGTCCCGAAGAATGCATCGAATGAATCGATGCGAAGCGTCGCGTTGCCCCGAAGGATGAGTGCGTTGAATCGGCTCGAAGATTCTAAGAAATCGAATCGACCAAGGCGCAAGTCCGAATCGAAGCAAGTATTGATTTTAGTTGGTTTCGTGTGCAGGTTATACTTTGACGGGAAAATATTAGAGGTCGATCTTTTGCAATATTTAGTAAGGGGTCCGCGAAATCAAATCGTCGCCTTGCGACGGGTCGAGACTTGGGCACGCTAAGGCAAATCGGACGTATAACTCAATGAAGCACGAAATGCTTGAATGGCTAAGTCAGAAGAGTGGCCGTGCAACAAAGTTAGGGAATCGAGCCGCATCGGCTCGGCGAAACAACGGAGGCATATCGACTTAAGGTGGGAGGATTGACTTCTTTTTACTCCTTCATTCGATAAGTCAAATATATCATTGTATGCTAAGTTAACCTATCGACGCCACGAGCGTGGCCGATCGGAGATAAAATCATAGTGTGAGTCGAACACTAAGTTAGAACAATTGAAATAAAACGTGCATCAATATGCACGAGTCGCTATGGGACATTGGATATCGCAAGGGCGAGCGCTTCGGTGTGCAAGCCGTAAGAACATGGGATAACTATAATCGGCGAGTGCCTTAGTGCACGAACCATACCGTGCTTTTGCTGCACGAGTTAGACGGCTAGAACATTGAAAGACAATAGGCGAGCGCCCTAGCGCGCAAGCCCCGAACATTGATTGCTAAGTTATAGAACATGGATATACGGTCGAAACGTGCCTACGTGCACGGGATAATAAAAGATGGCTTCGTTGCGAGAGAATACAGTTGTGGCATGAATGTGGCGGAACTGTCGGATATGACATGGTGCCTCGAAAGGTGTTCAAGACCTTCGGGTCGTTCGGTTGACGAGCATTGAGTTGAGGCACGATGCCATTGAAATATTGAAACGAAGCAAGAAACGTAAGAACATAGAAAGTTAACGAAAGCGACGCGAGATGATAAGTCTGAGTCTCGGACTCAAGACTATGTTTGGTTGTTTGAATTTGATGGCTTGAATGATAGGGCGTTGCATGGTCGATTGGAATGGGCTCGAGATTAATGTGATAATAACTCGTGCATGAGTGTTTCCCCCAATCGGATAGATACCGGATGCGCCCCGGAACCGATTGGCCGCGGAGGGATTCGAATAATCTTTGTAGGCGCATATCAAACTAGATGGGAAAAGCCGCAAATGATGGTATGCAGCGGGAACGTTTCGGTTGTTTTGGGATTGTGACCCAACCCGTGAAACGCCGCGCAGCCCAACCAAATAGTGAGAAAAGAAGGAGAGAAAAGAAAGGAACTCCTTTAGTCCATTCCGGCGCGGATACGCCAACGGCCCTCATATAGTTAAGGAACGATGGATTGAAAGTGTAGGCGCATATGCGTTCCGCATAGAGATCCTGCTTAGAGATGCACAATAACATGACAGGGAAGGATTACGGCGTATTCACCTTGCGTCGGTGCAAGGACGAGTGCGTCGACTTGGTAAGTCGCGCCACGAATCAAACACGAGATTGCTTGTTTGCTTGTCTATTCAATATGATAACATGATGCTATGATAAATGCTTTACGCTTTCAAAGTTGCCATGAAATTGACCCTAAGGAGAACATAGCAAGATCATAAGCTAAGTTGCATGATTCAACGTAAAGATTAAAATATCGGTTTGGAAAGATGATCTTTGCTTCAGTACATGCGAGGACGAACGTACTGATCCCCCACCAGCTTCATGTAGGGTGCAGGGAATGGATGGCTCGCGGCGAAGCGTTGCTTGAACGTGTTGAGGCTCGGAAATGCCGAAGCGCATTGAAGCGTGCGATCGCATTGACGCTCGGACTACGCAGCTGGATTGATGCGGCCGAGATATAGAAGGCATGATGTATGAAACGGTGAAATCCTTTGTGGGCAAGAGAGAACCTGAGTGTTGTAGCCAATCTGGCATATATTGTTAGGCTATCAAAAGCCTTTGTAATCTCAGTTTCGAATATCAATAAAGAGAATTGTTTCGTATACTCTGTTTTTCTATCGTTGTAAATATCGAATCAAAAGATAACCATTTGAGAACTTGTCATCTTGCCTTGCACGAGCGCAACTCCAGGCTCGTGCGGCATCACGCCCCCTGCGAGGACGATGATTCGGGTGATTCCGGGTCGAGGCGTGACAATAATTCCTATAAACTTTCCTTTCCGGTGTTTGGAAAGATCGGAATTATAGCCGGAATATATCTTTAATTTCCATTATAGTGTTTGGTGTTTGTAAGGAAAGGAAACAAAATCAAGTCAATTTTTCAAAAATACCCTCGTGCTAATAAAAATAATTATTACTTAGAAATATTTTTGTGTAAAAGATATTATGGATAAAAATGGTAAATAATATTATGAACATGAATATTTTGGTCAAAACTTTTTGTAATAAATGCGGGAAAGTTGGAGGGAAAGTGATTCCTTAGATAAATGGGAGGAACCACTTTCCCCCATATTTTCCTACCTCTTGGGAATCATTTTTCCTTTCCAACGACTTTTCTTTGGCTCCCAAACATAGGAAAGGAATCACTTTCCTTTCCCAAACTCAAATTCCGATAACCAAACGAGACCTAAGAGAAGAATAGGGCCACATAGGAAAAGAAGAAAAAGCAAATATAGTCCATATTTGTATTATGTTAATAGTAACATGTAATCATGTTATTATTAATTTGATTATAGATCATAATTAATTAAATAATAATCTGTTATCAAATTTTATCAATTTAAATTAAGTTTTAATGGTAATTCATATTATACTCAAGTTATAAAGTTAATTATTGATTAAATATAGTTTTTGTTTAGTAAATCATAATTTGTTTTCGGTACCAATCGTATTGTCTGAAAAACATAAATTTAATTTTGACAAAAATTATTTGCGTAACTAACAGATGCAACGCACATGAACATGCCTAGCGAATAATAACATGCCTCAAGTGTTACCAGTTAGTAGTAGTTTCTGTAATGCCTGTGGTTCGTATTACGTATCTTGGTATACATATACGTATTTTAACTCGTATTGCATGTCTCCCTACTTGATTTATTCTAGCATTTTATTGATTGGTTTATTCTTGGGTTGGTTCGGCTCGGCTTGGTTTGCTTTGGTTCATCATTAAACTAAAAGTGAACCCTCTTACCTACCACCACCCTCCTTATTTATAACCCCTTCCTTTTCTCTCTCCTCTTTACTTCCTTCATTCTTCATTTACTCTCTCCACCACCAACCAAGAGAACCCTAGCCTAGGCAAGTGCAACTTGCTTCATGAAGGAACCCACCATTTTTTATTGTTCTAAACTCTTCTATGCAACTTTCTAATCCACCTTACATTTTCTTGTATATTTTCTTGTAGATCTAGGTTTTAGCCATTTTCGGATTTTTATGGTTTTGATCTATCAAACCTTCTTGTTTTCAAGTTTTGATGGTTCCATGTTATAGAAAATTTGATTTTACCCAATTTAGACTATTAGAAGTCCTAATTTTGACTTATTTGAGCATTTATGGTCTTTTGGTTCATGGATTTTCATGGCCATTAGAGGCTGATTGGAGAAGATGAGCAGTGCTGTTTTTCTGGCACATGCTGTTTGCTGGCAAAAAGCTGTTGCCATGCTGTTTGCTGGCGCATGCTGTTTTGCTGGCGCATGCTGTCCTGGCGCATGCTGTTTCCTGGCGCATGCTGTCCTGGCGCATGCTGTTTCCTGGCGCATGCTGTCCTGGCGCATGCTGTTTGCTGGCAAAACTACTGTTGCCATGCTGTTTGCTGGCGCTTGCTGTTTTGTTGGCGCATGCTGTCCTGGCGCATGCTGTTTCCTGGCGCATGCTGTTTTGCTGGCGCATGCTGTTTTGCTGGCGCATGCTGTTTTCCTGGCGCATGCTGTTTCCTGGCGCATGTTGTTTTCCTGGCGCATGCTATTTCCTGGCGCATGCTGTTTTGCTGGCGCATGCTGTTTTGCTAGCGCATGCTGTTTCCTGGCGCATGCTGTTTTGCTGGCACATGCTGTTTGCTGGCGCATGCTGTTTTGCTGGCGCATGTTGTTTGCTGGTGCATGATGTCCCTGACACCCCTTTATCTCTTGTACCACTTGTTTTGCCATGACAAATCTTGTTACCTTATCCATGTTGTTTCTCTTGATCCTTAGTGTAATGTGGGATAATTGTGGCATGAACACGACATGATACATAAACCTGACACGATACATGGGCACAACATAACAATACATGATAGTGGCCCACCGTGGCGCACTTCTGACAAGAAAACCTGACATGCTGTTACGACGGCTAACATGACATGACAAGTATAAATAACCTGGACACCGTGGACGATTGTGCTTGTACAATTAAACCAGTCTGGTCTTGCATCATGTTTAGGATGGGTCTCCTGAGTACCACGGTCAGGGGTACCCACTGAAAGGGGCTAAGGTTAATAACTAGAATAACACAGTAGTCATGAAGAGATTTCCCAGCTACAGACAATCCCGTTACCTGGGCGCTCTTGGGATCTGTAGCCTGCCGTCGAGTAGGGCACATTTCCAGCACACTGTCATGTGTTGCACCCTTCAAGCTACCTAAGGGTACATGCATTTTCTGGACGATGTACCCATCTGAATTCAACCCCTAATTTCGACCTGGGTAACCTGGATGGTCTGCAGGGCTTGTGGCTGTGGAATAATCTCATTGTATCTTGCTAGTAACTAGGCCTGTGATAACCCTAGTTAGTTAAAGTATCAAGCCGTACTTATTGCTTGGCCGTGATTGTTGAATGGGGAAT
This sequence comes from Iris pallida, assembly GCA_029216955.1. Classification (NCBI taxonomy): domain Eukaryota; kingdom Viridiplantae; phylum Streptophyta; class Magnoliopsida; order Asparagales; family Iridaceae; genus Iris; species Iris pallida. The sequence continues at coordinate 6,786,083 of JANAVB010029220.1, forward strand.
AATCAGTCTAGTCTTGTCTTGATCCTGTACCAGATTGTTACATGACCTGATTTTCTTATATTACCTTGCCGATAAATGGTGGGAAACCAAGTTCCATTCAGATGAAGGGTTACAACCCCGGTCCTTGTTTGGTTTACGGGTTGTAACCTGGTTATCTGAATAGTCCCATGGTTCTCTCGTCGTATATCTTCCGGATATATTTTCCTTATTTCCAGTTCTTACTATTATTTTACTCTTGTGCTAATTGCTGGTTTTAGTTCCTAAGTGAAGCTTCCTTGTGGCTCTTACTCTTTCTGGGATCTGACCCAGCTGGTTTTGTATGGCCAGATTTCGGAGCAGTTCAGAGGATCTACCAACTTTCCAGCCCGATGGTGACCACCAGGCGTAACCAGGACAACGAGTGGGTTATTTTTGGCTCTCCCACTTTATTGTAAAAATATTCTTTTGAGCCGTTTAGCCGACGAGCACCTGTTTAGCTCAATTGCACCTTCTCTTATTGTCTGCCTACGGACTGTAACATGATTGACAGATCCTAGGGTTGATCATGTATGACTAAACTCTTGCTAGTCCTCACGTTTTGTAACGACTAGCTTCATGATCAGCTGAATATGTAATGTTTGGGACGCCTTACTATTGTATATTTGGTGATATTATATCTTGTAACATTTACTTACTTGCTTGTGATTGAGACACTAGGCTTGTTCATGACCTTAAGAGACTGTTGGCTTGTAGTTAAACCCTCATGTATCTAGACAGCCGTGACCGTATAGCGAGGTGAGTTGCACTTCAATATATGTAGCTGGCTATGTCTGCCCCCGCTCTCCAGTATTCTGGTTCTGGGGCGTGACAGTTTCCACCGTGCCAAATTTTGTACTTAGGGTCTGCCTGATAACGGTGTTTTTACCGGTCTTGAGGTGTTATGAACCGACCATTTATGAAAACCTCTGGGTTTTTTTTGAGACACTGGTTTTGGTTGGCTAACACCCGTTTTGAGAGGTTTTATTATTTTATTCTATTTATATCCTCACCAAAAATATATAATTATATATAACAATTAATACCCTTCTCTATTTGACTCTATTAGTTAAAAAAAATTTCAGAACCGCTCGTTAGTGAATTACCAGGCATGGATTTGACTGGTCTAAAAATCGTTACTTAAAATCCATCCAAAACTGGATCCCCTCATAACCGCTCCTAACTGGTACTCTAAAAATATCTAATAACCGGTACCCCTACAATTGACAAGCAGACCCTTAGACACGCCCATAGATGGCCTAAACCTTAGGCGAGTTAAATGATAATGCATTATATCTAATTTGTGAAGCGAGCTAGCTCTAGCTTAAAATTGGTTTTCATGCCACCATACAAATAGTTTACTTAGTCCCTAATTGTAGGAAATACAACGAATTAGTGTTTACAATTTATGGTCATAAATTCTTTTCTGTGTTATGGTTTAATTTTCGTAGTACCAGCTTACCATAATCAACTTTCTTTTATTTTGGCATTAGTTTGGAAAGATATGCTATGGAATATATGATTACACTTAAGCGTTTGTTTGGTAAGTGAAATATATAGCAAAACATTATGCACTTAAAGGGTTAAGCCAAAAATTATACACTAAGCGTGCATTTGGTATGTGGTATAACTGGAAATTCCATAATTTGCATACATCAATTTTTTTAGAATCACATTTGTGAAAAAAATTATATTTCCATTTTTAGCAAATATATAAATATTTATGAAACATATAGTTCATATAAAAGTAATACTTTTATTAATGATAAATTATATTTAATAGTTTTTTTTTTTATTGTGGTTTTTTATTGAGGAGTTGGTTAAGGTGATAATCACCAACTCAAGAGAATGTGGCTCAAATCCTCTCCTTATATCATATTTTTTATGCAGAAATTAATTTTTATAATCCAACTAAACTCAACCTAATCCAAACTCACCCATATCCGAACTAGGCCAACCTGAACAACAAATAACAAAAAATGAAAGATAAAAAAAAAAAAAGACAAAAAAACATAAAAACGGAATAACTAAATAAATAAAAGTAAAAAAATTAAAACAAAATAAATATACCCATGGGTTGAATCCGGATTCAATCAAATTCGGGCTCATATTGAGTTAAACTTAGGCCTCATTTGGTTCGCGAAATCAGCGGATTGGGAAAGGAAAGTGATTATTTTTCTATGTTTGCGTGCATTGAGGAGGAAAGAAAAATGATTCCCAATGGAAGAAAAATTAGGGAAGAAAGTGATTTAATCCATCCAAACAAGGAATCCCTTTCCCACATTGAAGTATTCACTTTCTTTTTCAAATTCTTTGGCATTTCCAAACATCGAAAACGAAAGTGAATGGGAATTATAATTTCTCAGAGGAAAAGAAATGTCAAGGAATTTATTTCCTTTCCCTTCTATTCCGCCAACCAAACTAGGTCTTAATTTATTTCCATGAAAAATTAATGTACTCAAGTACTTGTGATGGATAGATTCCACATAATTCACATAAATATTATTATTTTCAGATATTCAAAATTTTAAACAAAATATAACTCAAATCATGATAATATATTTTCCATGCTAAACTTTTTCAGAAATAATAAAATTTTATTTACGCAAACGAATGGTACAAATAACAGGTAATTTATTCATATTCTGTAGGTCATACCATCTGGTGCAGAATGAAAGGAATTTCTTTTGTCATGTATCAAACATGTCACCCAGTTTTTTTTCGGCCACAGCCAGACTGCTTTGGTTCAGTTGGTAAATGAGGAAAGCCCACGTACTTGAGACCTCACACCTAACTTAACAATGTGTCTATGGCCCCCTACTCCCCAAGTTTTACGCCCATCCTTTTGGTAAATAAACTCAAATAGAAACCCAAAATAATAATTTGTAATTTGGTGTGTGTGTGTGTGCGCGCGCGGGATTTCAAAAAAATAATAATTTGTAATTTGGTTATGACACTTAAATTAATTTCTTTATTTGGATCCTTGATTATTATTTTTCCCTATTTAGGCTCTAAAAAATAATTAAGAGATAAGAGGCGTATAATTCAATAGTTTGTCATTTACGGGTTTTAAAAATTAGTAACTCCTTAGTTACTCTGAGGTCTCGTTTGGTTTACGGATTTAATGAATCAAGAAAGAAAAGTTGTTCATTTTCTTTGTTTGGTAGTTACAAACTTGGGAATCAATTTTCTGACAAGGAAAAAATTGATGGGAATATGATTCCACTCAAGACCCATGAGATTGATTTTTCCTCCTCCTTTCCCAACATTTATTACAAAAGTTATGACAAAAGTAACCATGTATCATTGCTTATTTTACCATTAATATAATTTTTTTATAACATTATTTTTATTTTAAAAGGTAAGGATATTATTGGAACATTGTTATATTTTGCTTTCCTTTCCTAGGTAGTTTTCTTATTTTACCAAATAACGGAAAGAAAATGTGACAAAAATTCTACTTTTCCATTCTCATGAAAAATACAAGAGAATTTATTTCCTTTCCGTGAACCAAACGAAGCCTAAGTTTTTTGCTTTTGATATAACTCTCACTCATCTCAAATATTTGAGATGAGTGAGAATTATATATATAACTCTCATTACATATATATATATATATAACTCTCATTACACCATATATATATATATAGTAGAGAGTGTATATATATATATATATAACTCTCATTACACCATCCAATGCCACGTGACACTCTCTACTATATATATATATATATATATATATATATATATATATATATATATATATATATATATATATAACTCTCATTACACCATCCAATGCCACGTGACACTCTCTACTCATTTGAAATTTGTACTTTTCTTCTCTTCTCATTTTATTCATACCAGTTACCTGCACATATGCTTGTAAAAAAAAATTCAAAAAAATAAAATATAATATAAATTTTTATAATTTAATATATTTTTATTAAATATGTACAGATAGTTAGATAATATAATGTAGGTAAACTATTAGATAAATTTTATTTTATTTTCTAAATTTTTAATTATGTGAAGATATATACACACGATGGCTTATTTTCTGCCGCTTTCAAGCCTATTTATAATAGAATTTTTTTTGTTATAAATATTCATAAATATCTGCTTAGATAATATTATTTAGTTAAACTATCAGTTAAAATTTATTTATTTTATTCTAAATTTTTAACTACTTGAGAATATACATACAGTTTAGGCTGACATACATGCAGGTAGTTAAGCTATTAGTTAGAAATTATTTATTATTTTATTTTTTATACGTGAGGATATACATTAGATAAATATATGATATATTTTAATTATAATTTGTTATAGATATATGTAGTTAGATAATATCAAATAGCAAAATTATTAGTTTATTTTAAAAATATAATATAATAAAAATATATGTGCATTAAGAAGGTTAAACTATTGGTTAGAATTTATTTAGGGTGTTGTTATTAATACTCCTAAAATATCATCATGCACTTCTTTTTAATTTTATATTATTTAAATTTTAAATTTACTCCTGCATTAAATCTAACATTAATTTGTACATGAGAGAAGTGCAAGATGACATAGTGCCAATAATATTAGGGTGATGCTATTAGCACTCTTAAAATGTCATTCGACATTCCTTTTTAATTTTTTAACATTTAAATTCCAAATCTACTCCTGCATTAACATTATTGGCACTCCTAAAATGTTATCCTACACTCCTCCCTCCATACATGCACAAATTAATGTTATATTTAATGCAGAGATAGATTTGTAATTTAAATGTTAAAAAAATTAAAGAGAAGTGTTGAATGGCATTTTAGGAGTGCTAATAGCAGCACTCTAATATTAATGCAGGTACAGATTTAAAAATTGAATGATAGAAAAAGAAGAAAAAGGATATATATGATAAGCATTATAGGAATTCAAATCTACTCCTACATTAAATCTAATATTACGACGTCCTTTATTTATTCTAGTTATTTTTTTATAATAATAAAGATATAAAGAATTTTATTAAGTAATTAAGGAAATGAAATAGCCATGGACAATATGGTTAGCAAAAAAAAAATTGATTATATTAGAATTACAATTAAAAATCTTACAATTTTCTTACAATAGTCTAAGTTACAGTTGACAATTGGACACCTCTCACCATGTGGAGAGAGAAAAGAGATGGGACCTAAGAAAGTTGTGAGAATTTTGGCTGTAATACTAGGATTATCAGAAGAAAGTACCGATTACACTTACGTGGCTATCGGCTGGCCGTCCTTGCAGCGCAAATTCTGGATTAGCTCCTTGTTTTTCCGAATCACGAAGACCACGTATAAGTGTGTGAAATAAAACGACAACAAATTCTTCCGCGCGAGAGAGAGAGCTAAATTCTCACTTCCGGAAAAGAATTCCGACTTCCTCTCCATTTCCCCGCCCCTCTCCTCTCCTCTCCTCCCCCCAAATTCTCCCAATTCGCATCATGTGGAAATCCCCAATCTCCGGAGAGGAGAAGCCGCCGGAGACTCTCCGTCAGTGCACCCGCGTCTCCGCCGTCGCTCTGTTGCTCTCAGCAGCCGCCTTCTTCTCCCTATTCTCCTCTGCCACCGACTCCAATAAGGAATACTACTTCCAGAACCCTCCGATCGTCCTCCTCCCAGTCCCTGCCAAATCCCTATCGCCTCCTCCCTCTCCGACCAACCTCTCGCACGTGGTCTTCGCCATCGCCGGCTCAGCCAGCACGTGGCACCGCCGGCAGTCCTACTCCAAACTCTGGTGGGATCCGTCCCGCATGAGGGGACACGTGTGGCTCGACGAGGAGCCCTCTCCGTCGCTCTCCCCCTGGCCGTCCACATGTCCTCCCTACAGAATCTCCACAGACGCGTCGAGGTTCGGAGACCGAGCCTCCGCTTCTAGAATCGCTCGAATTGTCGCCGAGTCCTACAGCCTGGGACTGGACGACGTGCGGTGGTTCGTGATGGGCGACGACGACACGGTGTTCTTCCCGGAGAACCTGGTGGCGGTGCTGGGGAAGTACGACCACCGGGAGATGTACTACGTCGGGGCCCAGTCGGAGAGCGTGGAGCAGGACGAGATGCACTCGTACGGGATGGCGTTCGGCGGGGGCGGGTTCGCCGTGAGCATGCCGGCGGCGGCGGCGCTGGCGCCGGCAATCGACGGTTGTCTGGACCGGTACAGCCGGTACTGGGGGAGCGACCAGAGGGTTATGTACTGCCTCAGCGAGATCGGAGTGCCGCTAACCAGAGAGCCAGGGTTCCACCAGGTTGGTATTTTTGTTATTATCTTCATCTTTTTTCTAGGGTTTAGGGGGTTTAGGCGGTGAGAGTGAGAGAGAGAGAGAGAGGTCCCCGAAGAAGTGAGCTGTTAGTGGACGTACGTACACCTGTCGCTTTCGAGAAGGTCGGTGGACGAGAGTTGACGGTTTCGATTTTGTGCGGCTATACTGTTCCTCGGCCAACGCTTACGTGGTAAACTCATTGTTCAGATCTATAACCGAGGGGTTGAGACTAGGGATGGCAAGGTGGGTAGGGGCCGGGATCATATCTTCCTCCCCCTCGTTTCCATTTTCGTTTTCTGTCGGATTTAATTTTTTACTTCTATTTCTGTTTCTATTAAACAATGCAATTTTCGTCCCCATTTTCATTCTCGTCCTAGTCCCATTAATACTTTCGGGACCAAATTTTTTTCGTCTCCGTCTCTTCGTCCGTTAACAATTTTTTATGTACATTATAAACTTAAAAAATTATTTTTATTCCAAAAAAAAGTACAAAACATGTTAATAAAATATGGTTTTCATATAAAATATATACTAGATAGATTATGAATCATACCATTTTCAATGGATTGTACATATGGATATGTGTATAAGTAATCAGAGTCGAAAATTTACCGGGACGGAGAGTACTCTACCCGTACCCGTCCCCGAACCTGACCGAAAAAATTATTTTAATCTTCATTTTCGCCCCCATCTCCGTTTTTAAATTCTCCATCCGTCTCCATCGGTTAAAAAAATTGGGTCTCTTTTGGGTTCGGGAGAACATTGCCATCCCTAGTTGAGACTGAGTTATTTAGGAAACATCAACTCTGACACACACAAAAATAATATATATAAATGCTTAAGTGGAAATTCATTGTTGTGACTTGTATGTACTGTATATAAAGCCAAAAATATTAAGAAGGAACAGTATTTGTGCCACTACTGAATGTCGTATCAAGAGTACTTGCAAATATTATTTAATCAAAATTGAATGTTCAAGCTCACTTAAATCGGTAGACTTTTTCAGTAGAGAAGAGAGTTGATAATTAATGGTCTAGTCGCTAGGGCTAGAACTGCAAGTCAGTCTAAATCTAATGGATTAGAAGGTTGTTAAAATAGTCGCTACGACTAAAAGTAAATTCAAATGGAATTGAAATTTTAAAAAAGAATATGTCACTAAATTTTTAGTATTATATAGTTCAGAACTCTCCATTAGCATATTACTTTTAGGCCTCGTTTGATTCGCGGAATGGAAAGGAAAGGAAATTGATTCCTTGGTATTTCATTTCCTTTAGAAAATTTTAATTCCTATAAACTTTCATTTCCGGTATTTGGAAAGATCGGAATTATAGCTGGAATATATCTTTAATTTTCATTATAGTGTTTGGTGTTTGTAAGAAAAGGAAACAAAATCAAGTCAATTTTTCAAAAATACCCTCGTGCTAATAAAAATAATTATTACTTAGAAATATTTTTGTCTAAAAGATATTATGAATAAAAATGGTAAATAATATTATGAACATGGATATTTTGGTCAAAACTTTTTGTAATAAATGCGGAAAAGTTGGAGGGAAAGTGATTCCTTAAGCACATGGTGCTGACGGTACATCTGTCGCATGGCTCATCCTTATTGGCCCGTCTGTTGAGTTCTTCGAGATGTTAATGGCTGTTTTGACTTGGTTGAAAACTAAGAGGCAGATTCATCATCATAAATACAAATTCATCGTACAGAATACGAGGAGACTGCCATTTGGCACGTGGGCGAGGGTTGCCCTGGCCTATAAATAGCAGGAACCACTTTCTCCCCTATTTTTCTACCTCTTGGGAATCATTTTTCCTTTCCAACAACTTTTCTTTGGCTCCCAAACATAGAAAAGGAATCACTTTCCTTTCCCAAGTTCAAATTCCGGTAACCAAACGAGGCCTTACTAAATAGACTATTGCTATATGCGCGAGTACAAATTTTAGACGCGTATAAATGTAAAAATATTAGTACTTTGTGCTGAAAACAAAGGCCCCGTAATTATAACACATTTTTTATGGGTATATAATGCAAGATATTAGTAGTTAGACAGACAGGGTACACTACACATTAAAGATGGTTTAATTAATAATGATTTAGTTTTGTGTTGAAAATGTAGGTGGACATTCGGGGCGACCCATACGGAATGCTGGCGGCGCACCCGATTGCGCCTCTGGTCTCGCTGCACCACCTCGACTATGTCAAGCCCATCTTCCCGACGGGTCCGAACCAGCTCGAGTCGCTCAAGTCTATGGTTGAAGCCTCCTGGTCTGACCAGGCTCGAGTACTCCAGCAGACATTCTGCTACCACTCAGACCCTGCGTCTTCGTCCAACTGGTCCGTGTCGGTGTCCTGGGGATACACCGTACAAATCTACCCCTCCGTTCTCCCGCCGAAAGACCTGGAAGTTCCCCTCCGGACGTTCCAAACCTGGAGGAGCTTCAAAGACGGCCCTTTCATGTTCAACACCCGGGAATTGACATCGGATTGCAAGCAACGCCCCGTGATGTTCTTTCTCGACCGAGTTAGGCCGTGGAATGAAGGCACGTGGAACGGTACAGTGAGCTTGTACTCCCGACACGAGGCTGCCGGTGTCGGGAAATGCGACTATGCCGGCTCCAAGATTACTTCCGTTCGTGTCACAGCAAGCCACATGGACCCAAGTATTTGGCGAAAGGTACACTATATAATAATTAATGAAATGGAGTAGTTTATACGATTTTTTTAGCTGTAGTTTTGTCCGAATAAACATTCGATTTTGTGTGTAGGCGCCAAGAAGACAATGTTGCAACACCCAACGAAAGACGTCAAACATTATGGACGTCAGCATCAGAGACTGCTACCCCGGAGAGATCACATCGCCGCCACCTTAGTTTTACTGTGTAATTTACAACAAAAATCTTCAAATTTAACCCCCTTCATATCCTAAATTATTATAATTAAACCCACCTTTTTTCTTTCTTTCTTTTTTTTTTCATTAGGGAGGATGTTTAGAAACTATTAAACTAACAACATAGTTGATATGTCTCTCTACCAGAAAAAAAATAAAGTCCAGTGGACAGAACCAAAATACTACTCAGCCTACTCTATTTCATAGTCCACACTGTCCAGAAGAGAAGCAATATACACCTCAGCCTACTCTATTTCGTAATATGCGATAACTAATTACAGATTAGTGCATGTATTAACTATTAACACTCGTCGAGACGTTAGAAAGGGACCCACAAGTTCATGAAGATTTAAGAGCATCTCCAACCCTATTGTGAGTTTGAAAAAAATGGTTGCCACATAGGAATGACAACCATTTTTTCCAAAAGTACTTCTCCAATGCAAATGTGAAATAAAGTGTGGAGTTGACATGGCAATGACATGGCAAAGACAATGTGAAGTTGGTTGTCTAGACCTAGACAATGCACTTCACAATGTCTTTATGTCCACATCATCATTTGTGAATAAAAATATTTATAAAAAAGAAGTAGAAGAGTAAAAGTTGTCTTGGAAGTTGTAAAAAACTATTTGTATTGTCTTCTCAATACTTTTGCATTGGAGATGACTTTTTAAACCCATTGTCATTTGTGAATATAACCTTGCCACCTATACAAGACATTGTCTTGTCCCTCATGCCACATAGGATTCACAACACAAAACAAGACAATAGGGTTGGAGATGCTCTAAGAGTGTTGATCGTACCTTCACGCGTGCATCTATCTACGTTAGTCGACTGGGCTTATCAAATTGTCGCATATATCCAAGAGTTAATACTAGCAAACATCTGTTGAAGAGTTAATACTAGCAAAAATGAAATAGATGAGTTTATTTATGTTGCATTGAGTATCTATCATTAAAAGAATCATTCTGAGCTCTTCAAATAACTCAACTGTCTGACACAAATCATTTCTCTCAATTCCCATATAACGCTATCGTTCATTTTTTGGGTATCATTTCCCATATAACTCTATCCCTCCTTCACAACCCAACTTCCTAATATTTACTCATCAGTGTTGGAATGTTGGACTCCATTGGGAGCGGCCCACACATGAACACTAGTTGCATGACACAACAGGAACTAGTCACGCAATTTCCATTCATCATATTTCGTACTGATATTCTCTACTCTACCGGCAGACTGTAGCAAGTGCTGCCAGCACTGCACCTTGGCCCACAGTTTCTTCGGCTTAGATTACTCGAACTTCTCTCCTTGTTCTCGGCACATCACAACAAGACCGACAAGCCACAAGTAGAGTAAAATATTATTCCAGGCTTCCAGCCCATCTCATGTAGTAGATGCAAAGGCTAAATCAAATGCCTATTTTAGCAGTACTTCAAAAAATGGAAGAATACCCATTCACAAAAAATAAAAAAAACACAAAGTTGGGGACTGCATACCGGTCATTTTGCAATTTATAAATTTGTTTGCACTCCAAGTGGTACCATAGCCTTCGTTTAATAGGATTGTTCAAGATAAACATACAACTCTGCCGACCGGCCGTTCGGTCTAGCCAAAAATATAGGATTTCTAAATAATTCTATGGGTAGTTACAGTTTGTTTTTCCTTGTTTATCTAACCGAATGACTGACCGATTTAACCCTCTTTTATATGTTTTATTAATTTTTTCACCCTTAGGAATATAGATTAGGGGTTAGAAATACTAGGGTCGTGGCACACGTGATGCGTGTGCAACACGTTTTACAAAATGTTCAAACTATCTAACAAACTTGAAAACGTTATCTCTTTTTTTTTTTTTTAGAAATTTTGACTTACCCTCCACTTGAGTTACCCAAATTCAAGATACACCATACAGTTTTCCAAAAATGTACAGTACCCCCCACTTTGGACGGAATCAGTTAAAAAAAAAAAATTGGACCAAAAATGTCCCTGCAAAAAATATTTGGACCAAAAAAATTTGGACTCCCAATTTTAGATATATACATTGGTTAACAGGTCAGATAAAGTTGAGGTATTTTCTCCGACTACACAGACTTGTATTGTTACATTTTGCATCATATGACATTTAAGAATGATACTTGATTTTAAGCATCAGATTCAATTGAACTAAAACTAAATTGCAAATGTTGTGTTATATTAATGATGTTATACTAATTGTGAATGGTCTTGCTTTTTAAGCCTCTAAAATTTGTTAATTTTATATTTTGAATTGAGCTAAATTGTCCATGAGTTTAACCAAAATAACCAACTGACAACTGCCGTTCGGCCCACTAATATATGTAGGTCGATCGGGTTTATTTATATAAGTCGGTTTGGTTACCAAAATTAAATATCGGCCAATCATCAAATGGCCCATGGAAAGATATCAAATTGCACAAGAGAAGTCACTTTCAGGTGAGCATAGAGAAAAGTGAATGACGAGGTAACTCTTTAAGGCTAGTGTACCAGAGAGAAGAAGATGTTGGCAGTTTGGCGACTTAACTAAGAAAGCAAACACTGGAGCTCTGTTTTCATTTCCAGCATGTCGAGGAAGTGGGGTAGAGAATATGAAGAGCATAAATAACAAGCACATACCAAGTTACTGAAAATATATCAGTCTCAATGGTCAACGAGCACCCATCCACCACCTATGCTGGATGACAAGTCTAGAGTTGCAGGTATTTAAAGGGTTCTAAATTCTATACAGTATTTAAAGACATACAGTGTAAAAGAAAATGTGCATGAAAATGTTTTATGTTATTAAAAAATATATATATATTTTTGCATTCTCATAGAAGTGGAATTTGTTGTGACTCAGTGAATAACAGAAAACAGAAAACAAAAACATAGGCAGAAAGTCCAAGGCAGATGAAGGATTTATTTTTTCCATGGTGAACAAAAATAAATTAGCTTCAATTTTTTCAAATGAAATGGTAAATCCCAAAAATGTCTTATCAATAATAAAAATAATACTAACGTCTACTTTGGGGGCAAAGTTTGAAAAAAATGGAATTAGTTTAATTTTGGGGGGGGGGGGGGGGGGGGGGGGGGGGGGGTGTATTGTTAGATGTACCCTTACTTTTATTCACTTTACCCTTTTTTATTGACTTTGTCAAGTTGGTTTATAAAAAATGTTCAATTCACCTCCTTTCTCTTTACCCCTATATTCCATAAATCATTTAAAAAAAAATATCATCGTATTAACTTATTTCTTGTTTATCATCGCCACCTTCGTCCATGATATTTCTATATTTTTCAACTTCCAAATATTCTAACAACCATTGATCATTTTTTTCACTATGGATAGAACGTTTCGGCATTTTACTTTTTATTGGAACTTTTACTAATAAAATTTGTTGAAGAGAAGGTTTAGAATTTTTTTTTGTTTGTTCAAGGAAAATAGACTAGAAATTGTCCCGTTTTCTTATAAAAAAATAAGTAAAAGTTTTTAAAAATACTTGTACGTTTATTTTATTTTTCAAATTTAGTTGCGAGAGGGGGGGGGGGGGGGGGGGGGGGGGGGGGGCAGGGGCGGATGGGTGGTAAACTGATGGTTTAATTTTTGTAAAAAATGTAAAACTGGTCAACCTCCTAATTATAAAGAGGATAAACAAAATAGTAATATGGGTTCATTTAATAACACTTTTTTGGAGTTTGGAGATTTGAAACCGGGGTTTGAAATGGTGAAAGTCTTTTTACAAAATTGGAGGGTATATGTTAGGAGGCGTGTAGGAGTTTGGAGTTTGTACCAGAGTTTCATTTAAAGAGAGAAGAAAATGAAGTTCAAATAGAATTTCACAAAAAATCAATAATATTGAAGTTTTGCCAACTCAACCTTTTAGAGTAAGAAATGGAGTTTTTGTAGGAAATTAAAATAAAGTTTTAACTTCCAAACAGGATCGACAACAAAACTGAGCCAAAACAACAACTGATAAAATGTGAACAAGTAAAAGACAACTTACAGCAGTATGGAAAACTTGTGTGTTGAAATAGAACCACTAGGTCACCTATTTATAGGTGAATACATAACCCAACTGATCCCACAATCTATTCCAATACAAACTCTAAACAGGACACCTGTTTCTGACTTATACAAAGAAGAACACATGTAGCTAAATACATGCTTACAATTAAAGACTAATTCAACAGACTGAAACCAAACTTATTCCATGTTTGAGTTTAAACTTCAACAGCCTCCCTTAAACTCAAACTGTCAATGCAACGCACCCCCATCATTTTTTTCAGCTTGTAGAATGCTTCAGCGCTTAGTGGCTTTGTGAGAATGTCCGCAACTTGATCTTCAGATTTGCAGAATTTCAATTCTATCTCCTTGTCTTTCACCAGATCACGTATATAGTAAAATTTTATATCTATATGCTTGTTTCTTCCATGGAAAACTGGATTTTTTGTAAGAGCAATAGTTAATTTGTTGTCGCAATAAATCTTCGTAGGGGAGTTTGGTTTCTGATTCAGCTCATCAAGCAACCTCCGTAGCCAAATTGCTTGACAAGCTGTAGAGGCAGCTACAATGTACTCTGCTTCCGCAGTTGAAAGTGCAATGACTTGTTGCTTCTTGGATGACCAAGAAATTGCTCCCGAGCCCATGTGAAAAGCCGGAAGTGCTTTTTCTTTGCTCCACATCACCTCCCCAATCGCTATCTGTATAGCCAACAAGATCACAAGTATCATTAGATGAGTAGAAAATACCATGGTTTTGAGTACCTTTTATATATCTCAGAATCCTCTTTGCAGCTTGCAAATGAGCTTGGCTAGGTCTCCATAAATCTGCTGATGAGTCCAACTCCAAATGTAATGTCTGGTCGAGTAGATGTCAAGTATCGTAGACTCCCTACTAAGCTCCGAAAATATGTAGAACTGACAAGACCGCTGCCAAGCTTATTCAAATGCAATCTTGTTTCAACAGGGGTCTTGATAGGATTACAAGTTTCCATCTTGAAACACTTCAAAATATCAGTAGCATATTTCTTTTGTGAGATAAAAATACCATCACCTGTTTGCATAACTTCAAGTCCGAGAAAATAAGACATTTGTCCCATGTCAGTCATTTCGAACTTTCTAGTCATAGCCTCCCTAAATTCATCAAACATGCTTTGGTCACTTCCTGTGAAAATCAAGCCATCTAATACAAGCATACAATAAGTAGATCTCCATGTGCATTAGATTTAATATATAAAGTATGCTCAAAGGGGCATTTAGTAAAACCATTTTCCTGAAAATAGGAGTCAGATGCGAGTGTACCATGCCCTTGGCGCCTGTTTTAACCCATATAGGGCTTTCTTCAGCTTCAGAACTTTAGACTCATGGCCAGTTTTCACATAGCCTATAGGCTGATCAACATAAACTTCTTCTTCGAGTTCACCATTTAGAAATACAGATTTTACATCCATCTGATGTATTCTCCATTTATTTTGGACAGCCAATGCAATTACTATACGTACGGTATCCATTCTAGCTACATGTGCAAAAACTTCATAATAGTCAATACCTGGCTTTTGCTTGTACCCTCTTACAACCAGCCGAACCTTCAATCGATCCACCTGACCATCGGGTTTATACTTTGTTTTGTACACCCATTTGACGCCAATTGCTTTCTTTCCTGCAGGAAGTGAAGTTACTTCCCAATTATCATTCTTCTCTATAGAATTAATTTCTTCATCCATAGCTTTAAGCCACCCATCATCTTGTGCTGCTTCTTCAAAGGTGAGAGGGTCACAATCTGCAAATAGAGCAAAGTTCACAAGTTCTTCATCAGAGACATCATTATCATTGGTTACAACATAATCTTGTAGGCGTGCCGGCATAACTCGATTACGCCTATAGGGACGAACTAATTCATCATGAACTGGCAAAGACCAAGATGGTGCTATGTTGTCTGCATTCTGCGGTGTTGCTTTAGGGATATCTGTTTCCTCAAAAATCTCTATGCCCATCTGTTTCTTCTCTTCAACCGTCCAATTCCAAGCTTCTGCTTCACTGAATTTTACATACCTGCTCACCATGACTTCACCTGTTCTTGGGTTAAATAATTTGTAACCTTTGGTTCTATCACTGTAACCAACAAAAATGCACTTCTCACCTTTGTCATCAAACTTCTTCCTTTTTTCAGCTGGTATATGGACATAATGCGATGCACCCAAATACTCGAAGAGCTGCAACATCTGGTTTATAGCCACTCCATGCCTCTTCAGGTGTCTTGTCAAACACTCTTTGTTGGACACCTGTTCAAAAGATAGACAGAACAAGCAACGGCTTCTGCCCAAAACTCTTTAGGTAATCATTTTCCTTTCAACATACTTCTAGCCATTTCCACTATGTTCTATTCTTTCTCTCAGGTATTCCATTTTGTTGAGGTGAATAGCTAGCAGTAAGCTGATATTTAATTCCATGTTTTTTACAAAAATCAGAAAATGAATTGGAGATATATTCTCCTCCTCTATCTGTTCTAAGACATTTCAAGTTATATCCACTTTGCTTTTCAACATAGACCTTGAAATTCTTAAATACCCCAATAGCATCTGATTTTTGCTTCAAAAATAGACCCAAGTTTTTCTACTGTAAGCATCTATAAAGGTAATAAAATAGTGATTACCTCCATGTGATACAGTCTCGATTGGTACACAAATATCCGAGTGTACAAGCTCCAGCTGTTGCGTGGCTCTTCGTGACCTCCCTACTGGAAAAGAGTTTCTATGTTGCTTTCCAAGAACACAACCTTCACACACCTGATTAGAACACTCTAGCAGAGGTAATCCAGTAACCAATTCCTTTTGTGCCAATAATCTGAGACCACTAAAATTAAGATGACCAAAACGAAAATGCCATAACCAATTTGTATCCATGGTAACAGCACTAAAAGAATAGATCAATTCAGTTTGCAATGCCAAGGAAAATATAGGTTCTTAGTCATCTTTACCATAGCAACCAGCTTATTTCTATTGTTCTCAATAGTGCAGATACCTTTTTCAATTATTATTTTAAGCCCCTTTTCAGAAAGTTGACCCATACTCAGTAAATTCCAATGTAATGTAAACTAGGAACATAGAAAACATCAGAGATATAGTCTCGAGAACCATTTTTCAACTTTATGAGAATGTTACCTCTTCCCATGATTGATACTTTGGTTTTGTTTCCAAAATTCACTTCTCCGTGCACTGATTCGTCCAAGTTGGAAAATAGCTCTCTCTTGCCGCACATGTGGTTGCTGCACCCGGTATCCAAGTAACATTTGTCTAAATGATTTCCGTCTGATGCACTACAAGCTAACAACAAAGTTTCCTTCTCTTGCACAACATCTTCAGCATAATTAGCCCGTTGGTATATTTTCTTATGAAATTTGACTCTACACTCTGATTTGTACGCCCAAACTTCTTGCAACGATAACATTGAATTTTGGACTTATCGTACCTTTGATCTCCAGGAGCTTGCTGATCAAAGTTTCTTCTTATTTGCTTGCCACCTCTACCTTGATCTGGTCCTTTTCGACCACTCGAGCTACCTTTCTTGGCAATGGTTGTCATGCTTTGGAATGCTTGTTCAACAGATTCTTCATCTCTTAGATTCATTTTCTTCTCATAAGCATTCAGGGAACTCATCAGTTTGTCAATAGTCATTTCTGGAAAATTATTTGATTCTTCAATGGCAGGAACAACATTGTCAAAACGACGTGTTAAGGATCTCAAAATATTTTCAATGACACTTAAATCAACTAAAATTTTACCATTAAACCACATTTGATTCACAACATATTGCACTCGAGAAAAATAATCAGAAATGCTCTTGAGATCTTTCATTTTGAGATTTTCGAATTCACCTCGTAAGGCTTGTAACCTTATACGTTTTACTTTGACATCACCTTTGTAAGTTGTCTGCAGCGTATCCCATGCTTCCTTTGCTGTTGTTGCATTTGAAATTCTTTCAAAAATAGTCTCACCCACAACTTGGTAAAGGAAGAACAACGCCTTCTTGTCCTTTTTTATGTTCTCTCTCAAGCTATCCTTTTGGCCTTGAGTAAGAGCTTCATGTGTTGCTTGATCAACTGGCTCAACATATCCATGCTCGATAATCTCCAATATCTCTTGGAAGCCGAACAACGCCTTCATCTCCAATATCTCTTGGAAGCCGAACAACGCCTTCATCTGGATACACCATTGATCAAAGTTTTTTTCAGTGAACCTAGGAAGTTGAGATTGGATCGATCCGTAATTCATTCTTGCAACCTGCTTTCAAGCAATCTAAGTAGACAACTTAGAACAACAAGAACACCGGATACTCCGGCTCTGATACCAAATGTAGGAAATTAAAATAAAGTTTTAACTTCCAAACAGGATCGACAACAAAACTGAGCCAAAACAACACAACTGATAAAATTTGAACAAGTAAAAGACAACTTACAGCAGTATGAAAAACTTGTGTGTTGAAATAGAACCACTAGGTCACCTATTTATAGGTGAATACATAACCCAACTGATCCCACAATCTACTCCAATACAAACTCTAAACAGGACATCTGTTTCTGACTTATTCAAAGAAGAACACATGTAGCTAAATACATGCTTACAATTAAAGACTAATTCAACAGACTGAAACCAAACTTATTCCATGTTTGAGTTTAAACTCCAACAGTTTTGTCTAATTTCAAAAGCACTTCCAAACGCACCACAACTTCGTATTGGAGTTTCTTTTCGAAATCTGTTCACAAACGCACCCTAAAAGATTAAAAAAATTCTCCTAGTGTCAGAGGCTGATCCAGGGAGTTTAATGAGTGGGAACTTTAAAAAAAATAGTTTAAATGAGTTATGAGGGAGCCACTTCAAAAATATACTATTTACCAGATGACCTATCCTTCAATTATGACCAAAAGTGGGGGCCAAACATATGAATAGTTTTGGAGAAAAAAAAAAGAAAAGGAAAAACACCTCTACTTCTATCTGAAAATCCAGTGGGGAGTCTTACGAGATAATTGACAATCATCATATGAGTCTGGTAGATAATGCATGAGTCTGTCTGGGTCAAGGAATGGCCCTCTTAATGACCTTATGACCAAGAACATGCAAGAATGAAGCTTGTAAAGATATTCGGACCTCATTAGTGTGATCATATCACAATTCTCTACTTCGTCGCTTTCATTCTGAGGAGTTTATCATGTCGCTAAAACAATATAGTACGAAACAAGAAGCATGATAAATATTAAGTGTCATATAAATAATAATTAACACATAGTATATTAAGTGATATATGCAAGCGCAACAACTTATGATCGATTGCCAAGGCATATAACTATCACTTGGTTCAAGGTCCGTTTGCTAGAATTCACAATAATTAAACTACTTTTTAAGGTAACTACTATTCTTCTTCTTTTTTTAATTTTGGTAACGACTATGCACAATTTGTAGTCTTTTGCTGGATCCTAGACACTTTGTGCCCCAACAGAACTTCATTTCTTGACAACTGATGAAAAAAGAATTAGTTAAATGTATTTCTTTTTCATGAAAAATTGTCTTGTAACTATTATGAAAGATTCCAATAATTAAAAGGAGCTTGGAATCTAGAAAATATGAGATTCCAATACAATGCATACTAAGTTCTAAGTGTTTCTAAGAAAGTATCTATGGCCCTTCCGCATATAGCAATTTCTGCTTCATCGATAACCAAAACTTGACAGCTAGAATCCAAACTTATTGACATTTATCTCACATATGAACCCTTTATCACATGCCAATAAGCCAAAACTAGAAACAGTAAAGATTAATGGATTAATAAATAGGTGATAATTATGGAAGCAGCAATTCCTTAACCAAAAATCATTATTATTCCAAAGGAAGCACAAGAAAATTCTATCTTAATATTCCTAGCTAATTTGCAACTAAATACCCTAAACATTTAGGCTTTTGCAACTAAATATCCTGAACTTTTTTATTAACAACTAAATACCCTAAACTATTGAGTCGTTAGCAAGTTGCTACCTTCCTTTAAATGACAGTTATATTTTCCACCAAATTTTTTTCTAAGATTTTTTTGCTCTAATAGTGATAGTTTGTTCTTTTTTATAAAATAAATGAAAATATCCAAAAGAAAAGAAAAAAAAACTAAAAAACCTAGCATGGTCGCAGCTCCAGCCTGCGGTTAGGATTTTTTTCATATTTTTGTTTTCTTATGTTTAATTTGTTAGAGGAATATTTTGTCTTTTTGCAAGCATATTTAACACATGAAGAACTCCCAAAAGTTCACCGTATTTAATAGACAAAAAATAATTAAGGGTTTTTAGTTGCAAACTAGCCTAATGTCCTAGATAGCATTCAGATGATTTCGATAATATTATTAAATAACAACATTCTTATCTGCCCGTCCAACCTAAACGTATTAACTCAATAACATGTGGGCCACAATGACGCTTTGACATCTTAGACTGTGTACGGAGGTACATGGTTAGGAAATGAATATAAAACTTAGACAACCAGCCGACTACCAAGAAGTAAGAACATCTACAGATGGAACCTCATCTTTCCGCTTAGCCTGGACTACTACCCGTGGCCTAGAAGAGGTTGATGGCTATCCATTCCTGTCATCTCTAAAGTTTATTTTCCTTTGCCGAACCCATAGATGCAAGGCACTCAATCTCATTGGCTTCTTTTTTTTAAAAAAAATTTGTCCTACCATCGGTAATTGCATATATTTTGATGCCACATCAATGTTTGTTGCACTGCTGCTTCATCTCCAATTGGGTTTATTTTACGACGGACTAATCCTGCCCATCTCAATGAAGTTGATACAGAGGACAACAGAGTCATACCACTATAATTTTAATTCACCAGCATATGCTATGAAAATTCAGTGTCTCCATTGATTAGAAATCACATAAATCGACTAGGACAAAAAATGTAGAGGGTTTTCAGCACCATATATTGGCTGCATGCCTAGTCATTTAGAGCATCTCCAACCCTATTGTCTTGTTAAGTGTTGTGAGTCTTAGGTGGCTCCTATGTGGCATGAGCCACAAGACAATGTCTTGTTTATGTGGCAAAATTATATTTCAAAAGACAATGAGATAGAAAAACTCTCTCCAATGCAAAAGTATTGAGGAGACAATAAAAGTATTTTTTCCAACTTCCAAGGCAGCTCCTCCACTTCAACTTTTTTATAAATATTTCTATTCATAATTGATGATGTGGAGACATTGTCCAGATCTAGACAACCAACTTCACATTCTCCTTGCCGTGTCATTGCCATGTCAACTTCATGTTTTATTCTACATTTGCATTGGAGAAGAATTTTTGGAATGAAAGTTTGTCATTCCTATGTGGCAACCATTTTTTTCTAAACTCACAATAGGGTTGGAGATGCTCTTACAATTATAAGATACATCTGAACCCTTAGGATCTACTTGGTAATTATAAGGATAGCGGTTATGGGGTGTTTTTAGAGTACCGATTATGAGCGGATATGAGGTGTCCGGTTTTGGGTAACTTTTAAGTAGCGGCTTTTAAACCAGTCCAATCTATGCTTGGTAATTCACTAACGAACGGCTCTGAAAGTTTTTTACACGAATAAAATTAAATAGGCAAGCGTATACGAAGAAAATTAAATAGGGAAGGGTATACGAAGAAATTAAATAGGGAAGGGTATTAGTAGTTATATTTATATAATTTTGATGAGGATATAAATGGAATAAAATAATAAAACCCCTCAAAATCCACCGATTTGAGGTGTTTATAAAGCCATCCAAATTACATTACACCGGTTTTTGGTGTTTTTGAGCCGACCAAAACTAGTGCCTCAAAAAAATTAACAGGCAGAGGTTTTCATAAACGGTTGGTTCAAAAATACTCCAGAACGGATGAAAACACCATTACCAAGCAGACCCTTAGGAAAAGCCTAGTCCTTGTCATTTTTTTACGGAAGGCATCAAATTGCAACGAGTAGAGAATATACTTTCAGGATAAAATAGAAAAAGAAGATTCGGTGATTCTAATTTTTGTCCCAGAGAAACTCTTGCAGTTTATTAACCTAACTAAGAAGAATCTAGGGCGCAATGATGCAGAGCCAAGATTTGCATATTCAAGTTTAGGCTCATTTTGGCATGGAAATTAAGGGTCCGTTTGGATAGTATTTCTGAAATTTTATTCTAAAAACAATTTTCTGAGAGTAAGTTATAAAATTGTTTTCTGAGTATATAAATTCTGATTTTGCGTTTGGTTACTTTCATCTGGAAAATGGTTTTAAAAAATAAATTTTGAAGATTCTGTTTGGTAAAATATTTTTAGAAACTGATTTTTTAATTGTGTTCCTGTGTCCAATCTGTATCTCCTGTGTCCATTATGTATCTCTACGTTCAACGAAGACGAAGCCGTTGCTCCCGCACCCCACTGCCAGTGTCGCGGCGTGTTCCCGACATGCCACAGCCTCTCCTCCTCCCTCCGCCACACCAGCGAGAAGGAGGCCAAGCGCCAGACCCTCGTCGAGCTCGTCGACTTCGTCCAGTCCGGCTCCTTCTGCCTCTCCGAGCCCACCCAGCATGGTCTCCTCCAACATCTTTCGGCCCCTCCCCCCGCGAGCCCACGAGAACGACGATGCGACCGTCGCCGCAACCGATGTTAGAGAAGACCAGCTTCGACTTCTCCGACCATGTTTCTTCTTCTAGGGCTCCAGCCATGGCCGCGTCTAGGGCTCGATGAGTAGGGCTCGTCCGCGCCGTCGTCGACGACCCCACCACCGCTCGAGGAGGACCTTGTCCACGCCGGCGTCGACGACCCCACCACCGCTCGAGGAGGACCTCGCCCGCGCAGGCGTCGACGACTCCACCACCGCTCAAGGAGGACCTCGCTCGCGCCGGCCAGGAGAACTTTACCGTCCAGGCAGTTCGTATTCGTTGTGGCCGAATCCAGCGTCTAGGGCTCGATGTCTAGGCTCCGGCCGTGGTCGAGTCTAGGGCTCGTCCATCTAGGGCTCGACGTTGTTTCTTCTTCTCCGGCCATGCTCTTCTTCTCCAGGAGGAGAACACGAGGAGAGAGAAAGTGTTTTTTTTTTTGGGGGGGAGGGGGCGGGAGGAAAGGGGTGGGCCCATAAACTTTACTCAGAGAATACACTCTGAAAACACATTTCAGATGCTTTCTGAAAAGTGTTTTTAAATGTAAGGTCTGGAAAAAAAAAATTCCAAAAGTGATTTCTGAGTTGGGCTGTCCAAACGAAAAAAATTTCCCCCTCTGGTGTTTAAACTCAGAAAGCTGAGTTTAAACGTGTATCCAAACAGGCCCTAACGAACCGAGCTCTAACTCGAGCTTCAAAACTATGTTCAAGTGGCTCGTGAGGAACTCGGCTCTCCCAACAAGAGCTCACGAGCTGCTCGAACTCGAATGTACAGCTTGACAACAAATCCAAAGACAAGCTCGAGCTTTTGAGCCCGAACATAAGGAACAGTCTGTTTATGAAGAATTGGCGATGGAGAGGAAGGTTTGTGGGGTTTGTTATAAATGTGATGACAGGGAGATGGTTTTAGGTTTAGTAAAAGTAGAAGATGAAGAGAGAAGGGAAGATGGTTTTGGGGTTTTGTTAAAGTAAAATATGAACAAGGGAGATAAAGATGATTGAGGATCGAAGAAGAAGAAGATGAAGAGGGAAGGGAAGATTAGCACTGATCTAGAGGTTAGCAATGGTAGCGAGTGGGAGAAAGGAAGTACTTAGGCCACGTTTGGTTCACGGATTTAAGGAACCAGGAAAGGAAAGTTGTTCCTTTCCTTTGTTTGGTAGCCACAAACTTGGGAATCAATTTCCTGACAAGAGGGAAAATGGGAGTGAATACGGTTCCACTCATGACCCATGGGATTGATTTTCCCTCCTACTTTTCCAACATTTATTACAAAAAATTATGACAAAACTAACCATGTGTTATTGCTTATTTTGCCATTAACTCCTCGTATTCTGGGTCCCTTTGGATTTTCATAATGTCATTTTTATTTTAAAAGGTAAGAATATTATTGGAATATTGATATATTTTTTTCTTTCCTTTCCTGCACAACCAAACACTGGAAAGAAAATCAAATGGTCTTTCCTAGGTGGTTTCCTTGTTTTATCAAACAACGGAAAGGAAATGTGACAGGAACTCTACTTTCCCATTCCCATGGAAAGTACAAGGGAATCAATTTCCCTTCCGTGAACCAAACGAGGCCTAAAGTTAGGTACTTACGTTAACCTAGAGTCTTGTGGGCTTTGGTTTTGGCCAATAGACAGCGGGCTAACCCACCTAAAGATCATTTGTTGTTAATACTTGATTAGAACCAGGTTGAGCCATAATCCACTCAAAATTGTCAAGCCAAATGATCTTTTTCTTTTCAAGCTCAGCTAGTTAAGGAAATCGGGCTCATTTTCTTTTCAAGCTCAGCTCATTAAGGAAGCCAAGTCGAGCTTTCATGGAGCCGAGTCGAACTAGGGAGCTGCTCTGTTCATTTGCAGCCCTAGAAGAGTCCGATCTGGTGCTTCATTTTCACTTCTGGAACCTGAATAATATATATAATACATACAAACAGTAACCAACTTCAATAAAATTGAGTCAGACAATTTGCCTGACTAACCACTCAAAGAAAAGTACCTACCAACTTCGCTTCTATTTCTAGTACGTCGAGGCAATGTACAGAACATGGAGGGGAGTATACTGCTTAGTCTCACATAACATGACACCCAGCCTCTATCTTTGGGCAATGACCTGCTAGATTAAAAGTAAGCAACCAAACCCAGAGTTTTTGTGCATGGGCGATATTGAAGAGTCAAAATAGCAGAGGTAACTTAATCAGTTTAGATTGGAACATCAATGGCTTGTCCATCACAAGTAGTTGACCACTACCCTAATCGGAAGTTGACAGCATCAAAGTAGGACTGTAGAACAAACAAAATTACTTAAACTTAAGGGGACATAACTAAACTGTATTTATATAATTATATATGCAGTTTGACAAAGTAAACCAAAATGCTTCACCTGTCTCCATACATAATGGTAAATCAAGAGAATATTGATAGTAGTCGAACAATATAAATTGGGCCGGAGGGAGCGTGGTTGGTTCAGCTAGTGAGTATAACTTATGCCTGGTGCTGCTTTTCAAAATAATATTGATAAAGCTGCAGTTACCAAACAGCTTATGGGACTGCTTCTAAAAACAACATTAGCAACCATGATAAGCAATGCCAAACCCAGCCTTAATGCAGATGAACTAGTCTATAAAGCCCTCATTAGAAATCGAAGCTCCACTACTATTTGGAAATAAGTCCGATGAAACTTCTAGCAACCAATATTAGTATTGCTGATGTCGCAACCACCAAGGGATTAAATCAAAATGACCTTCCGTACTGATGAGGATGAAAGGGAAAAAAGTACCATGAGAAAAATACTTATGACTATACATACCACCCATTTCAAGTTCTCAAGAAATGTTAGTAATAAGTGTCGAAAACTGGGTTCTCAAGTTCATGCAGTTACTACCCTTTCTTCCAACATACCACGCTGCCACTGCGGGGCTTTCCCCAAGTAGAGCTAGAATTCTGTGTCTAAGAAAGTTTAGAGAGAGCCAATGAACAATTTGACTAGTAAAAAGAAGGATCTTAGCTCCGCGCCAAAGAAATAAATCATTTTGAGTTCCTAATCACAATTTTACAAGAAATTATATTTTACATTCTAGCTACGGACTTCAAAACGAGTGTCTGAGACTCCTCAAGGAAAATGGTAGTTGAAATTTTTGTATGGGACTCAAACTTCCAGCAATGCTCTTCGAACGATCATTATAAACACGGGTATCCGATATTCCAGTTCTAGATTTATATTGACTAGGCTTGTGAAAAACGTATAAATTAGTTATATTATCAAAGAGAGTTTTCTTTTTGCACAGTGCAAGTAGAACAAAGATGCATGATAGTCTGAATAGTGAAAAAATAATAATAAATTGGAATCTTAACTAAGACAAAGACATTTGTTCATAGTGAGTCCAATGAAGATGCAGAAAGTCTGAACAGAGAAGACTGTTGTAGGTCAAGCCAAACAAGCTAAGACATGAAAAATAGTATGGTTGGATTCACGAATAAGAACTGTCTCTACGCAAATCATATCAAATGCATTTCAGAAAACCTCTATTTTGTACATGATTGACCTCACCTCATCCCCGCCCAGATAATAAATCCAAATCAAAAGCTATCACTGCCCAAACCTTATCCAGGCCCAGATAACAAGACAAAAGCTATCAAGCTTATATGTACCTGCTCAGCTTATGACTAGTCCCCTGAAGGATATACTGCCTGTAGCATGTTTGTCTGAGCGGGTAATGAAACCGAGTAATTTATCTTTCATGACAACTCATGGAAGTTCCATCGAAGCCCAAAAGTAGCATGTCATATATAAGACGAATGCAAAAGAAGCCTTTTAGAAGAACCATCATTATTGGTCCAGAACTCATCAAAATATGGCTTGTACTAAAAAATGGGCCTATTGCACTTAAATACCCTCAACGTTGGCGTATGTTCGTCTTGCTACCATGACCTGTTCTTGTTCACGTGACTACCATTAACTTTTTAGTCTACTCACCAATAAATCTAGGACAATAATACTCCTAAAGTTCAAAAAAAAAAAAAAAAACACCCCCGAACCCTAACCCTTACGTACAACCACCATATTCATCCATTCCTACACACAAACCCACCACTACCATATTCTCCCTCCTTCCTCGTCCATAAACCTTATTCCACAACTATCATATTTTTTCTGTTTCCCTAAGACCTAACCCGCCACACCGTTTTCTTAATTCCTTGTTCCTAAACCCATACACACCACTACCATCTTTTCTCATTGTCACCATTCATTGTAGAGCAGCCTTCCCATCCTGAGGTGAGGTGAGCTGCTGACCAGCCACACAGCCACCACCACCACCATCTTCTAAACGGTATTATGGCAGTTAACTGACAGGTATATAAACATCAATTTATCTTTTTGTCTCAGGGAGTTCATGGTATTTAAGTGATAAGAAAAAATTTAACATATCAATGTGAAGGGAAAAAATGGGCATCGTAGTAATGTGGACATAGGTCAAAGTTGAAGGTATCTAAGTGCAAATAAGCCTAAAGTACGTGGAAAAGCAAACAGTTTCCAAATCCATTATAGGAAAATCTTGTGTTTTTACCCGGACCACCAAAGTTATAAAGGATATTCTTACCTACTTGGCTGCCTGACTAGACCCTTGGTCAACCAAGGTTCTTAGGCTAAAAGCTTCCATTCATGTCGGATGTGATTGAGGCTTGATACAATGTTGATCGTTGAAAATTTTCCTAAACTGTGGTTTTAAGTTAATTCATAGCTCATAGCTCATACATATGCGTTGAAGCTTCTAGACTTTTGAAGTTAAATTTTTTGAAATCCATGTAACTTTCAGTCTGGTAGGTGAAGAACTTACTTTTATACACGAAAATACGCAGAAAAAATATAGATTGAATTAGACTATATTACACATTATGTAGATAATATCAAATTAAATATAATTTAATAAAATTCCCCAAGGATAAGTCTACACTCAATAAAGCTTCGCATATTGTTTCTCTTAAATCAAAATAAAGTTAAAGTACCACCAGATTCATCTTTATTTTTCTTTATTGTATCATATTATAGTGGACATGTATTTACTTCCTAGTAAAAAAGGAACCAAGAATGGATCCTATAGCCAACCCCACAGTTCTGGGATAAGAGCCTTGTTATTGTTCCTGTTGTACTTATTGAGAACTTTCCTTCTATCTAAAGCATCCATCATTTGCATCTTATCTTTCAGGTCTTGAAAAAACTCGGAACAAAAGTTTCACTAGAATGAATTTCGAGCTCATAATGAAAATTCTATACTCCTAATTGCATGTTCAATCAATTCATGATCTGAAGCAAATGGGAAAAAAGAAGGAAGTTTTACTGTAAATACAAGGACAGGGGGACTCTGCCTGTTGCATAAGCTCGCACATAGTAATTCTGGCCGCAACTCCGACCCATCAGTGCCTTGTAATTTACTTGTAAACAAAATAACATTAGCAAAATGAAAGGAAAGAAAATTTTACTTGTATAATTTACTCGTAAACAACAATGGAACTGCATTCGCAAAACCCAAGCACCATTTTAAAATTTTGATTGAAGGCTGACGCTCCTCGCTTAAAAATACAAACAAATCCACATAACCAAAACCATAAAAAAGGGGGTTTTGTTGAACGCGAACCTTAAACGTGATGGCATGAACCTCCAATTAAGAAGAACAGTGCGAACCCTTTCAAAGAGGAATCCGAAACCCTAGAAACTTCTGATTTCCCTAAAAATCATCGAAAAAATTTCTTCGTAATAGATGGAATTGACTCCCCGGAGAAGAATTATCGCCGGAAGAAGAGTTAGGGTTTAGGGAATAATTTGGGGGTGATGGAGAAGGAGAGGTTCAGTGATCCGCCCGTCCTTGCCACAATAGTAGGTCGACGGACTGCATTTGTTGTTAATTTATATCCCTGTATAACATTCACAAATTTTTGGCAAGAATATTTCACCGTTTGCGTAAAAGTCACACTTAAGATAGCAGCTTGGCCTTGAATTCTTTTTCTCAAAAGGTTATTCGACTCACAATCGACATATTCAATTGTGCGTTCGCTCGTTCTTCAAAGTCTAAGAACCATTTTTCGTGTTCGTTTTAGCGTTGGTCAAGTGGCATCTCTATCAACATACATTCTAAGTCTCACTTATTCTCGTCCGAGCGATAGTCGATCTCGCTCGCAAACTCGTTCGCACCAGAAGGTCTAGGTGCGCGATACTCGACACAACTTAGCCAAAAGGCTGCGTGCACAACCATCCCGTTCGAACTATACTTCGGTCTTGTGTACCCGTTCGCTATTGTCAGCGTAAGGTTATTCAAGCATGCACTGCGTTTGCTAACTTTTAGCATTGGTTCCTTCCAACTCAAGTCCGTCGTAGTTTGGCACAAAGGCCTTTGCCTATCGATCCCGTTCAACCGAGTACTCGTACGAGCTTTTGAAAATATTAGACTTATTGTATGGAACATCCCAAGGCACAACGAGAGAGCGCGTATACTTCTTTTGTTTTAAAACGAGCTTTCAAAAACTGAGAGAATCGAAATGGAAGTCCAAGGACGTAAAGCCGTGCTCTAATACCAAACTGTCACGTCCCGCTCCCGTAGGAGCGATCGTCCTCGCTTAGGCGTGATGCCGCACGAGACTAAGTTGCTCTCGTGCAAGGCCAAGTCCAGAAACGGTCGATTTGAGCTAGGCTACAGAGTCGCACAGAGTGTCCCCATTTGCAGCGGAAAGTAAAAGAACCCAAGTTAGAACAAATTCAATCTCTTTATTGATATTCAAGAAGTTTACAAGCGGCACTAGGCCGAGATTACAAGTCGCTCAAGCTCTCTCTCTCTCTCTCTCTCTCTCTCTCTGAAACATAAAAGGCGTGCCAAGTGGCTTACAAGATGGAATGATGCATGGCGATGTTCCGATACATTATGTCATGTATATGGTGCTACAGCTCCTTTACAACGCTCCAAGGCTCCAGAGTTAGCTCCGGACCTTAGCACGTTCGAAGGAAAGCTCCGTACCCGACGACGTCTCCTGCATCCTGCAAGCAATCTGTGGGTTTATCAGTACATTGTTATGCACTGGTGGGGAGGCTAGCTCGCCCACTCGCTATCATTACCAAACACGTTCATTTTACTTCTGTGCATCATCTATCGTTCATTGTCTTTCTAATCTTGCCTTATGATCAGTTTCATGGCATATTTCATAATCTATCTCGTGTTACCGATTTTAAGTGTTTGCATAGAAATATATGCACGACTTACCCATACTTACCGTTCGGTCTTTCCTGTCCAAAGTAAACCAAGTTAGTCAACAATTCATATATAACAACTTAAAGTAATTTACGTAAACATTCAGTGTCAAGGGTGTGTCCCTGCCTCAGATTCTACGACGTGTTCCCGCTTGTGAAGATACGTTATGGCCACGCCTTGTTTCGATGATCATTCTCACTCGGATATCCCATCTACTCAACCAGTCAGTTGTGTTATGCTCGAAGAGTTTTGTTCCAACGTCCATGTTCACTCAACTATTCAATTGTTCAGTTAACTTAGACTACTTATTTCAATGCAAGGACTTGCACGTGGATTGCCACCAGCAAGCCCACTTAATCTATATGCACCGGTCGCTAGCATAACAAGCTATTTTGGACACTTCTTCTTGGTACCATGAGTCCCTATCGGCCGACTAGCTGGTTCGCCTCCGATAGGCCATGGATACCCGGCTCACGCCCCTTGAATGACCAGGCCGCATTCAAACGTTACGTAGCCCCTTTCGATCATTTCCTTGATCGTTGTCTTGGCATCCTCTTTTGTTCCTCCCCCATATACGTTGGGTTGTCCGCGACCATTTCGTATTGTCTTGTCATTTTTAACTTAACGGTTGTCTTTAAGTCATGGGTTGTCTTTGAGCCATAGTCGATTATCGATTAGGTTGGCGGCGGCATCCATGCAGCGCGGGTAGCGAGCCCCGTTGCACGTCCCCGTCAGACCTATCGCAAATCTTTTCTTTGTTTCCTTTCTTTCATTTGTTCATTTACGCATTCATCAATCTCTTATTCGTTCATTTATTCATTACGCAGGTCCCTGTACGAAAACCGCTTTGGCGACCCATCGGTCCCGAAGCCTTTCAATATTGCTATACTCTACTCGTATCGACTATGTCGATAATCTTCCCATTTCATTGTTGTAAAAAATTCATTGGTTCATTGTTGAACGCATAAGGAACCTGAAATGTAAACTTGTGCCTTGGCACGAGCGTGGAGTGCGGTGCGAGAGTTCTTATATTTTTCGAGTTCTTTTCTATGTTCTAAACAAGCATACAAGATGTGATTATTCCCTTAGCTAGGTGCGTTGAGTCATTCATTAGCATGCACGGTGTTATCGCCTAGCAATTCTAGTGATAGTGTCCGTATTATTAAGTGTCTAGGCTAAGCAAAGACAGGTTCATCGGAGCCACCCACCTTAGCGATATTCGCATCGCCGAACGATACTCCGAGCGCGCCTTTGAAAGTCAAGTCTGGATTCATCTTCGATGGGCCAATGTAAGTCTTGCATCGTTTCTTCATCGGGTCGATGCCAACTCTTCGAGTCGACAGCTCGTTTGAGTTGTTGCACTTGCCGTTTGAATCGGCGTTCCGCTAGGGCGGAGTGGGTCATTACATAATACACCACTCAAAACAAGTCTCGTCCTCGAGACTTCCTGAGTGCAAGTCGTCCTATCATTCCTTAACTCATGCCGTGTGCATACCTTAGACAATTCCTATCGAATGGCTTTACCGTTTGATGGCATCGAACTATACTCGGTTATCCTTCCAAGTTTTATGTTGCATGCATTTGGTAAATTTTATCGAACGACTTTATTACTTATTCAAGAGTTAATGGTACTCACTCAGTCGTCATGTTTCTATGACTTGGTCACTATTGTGCCCTGTCACGGGACTGTAATGGTCACACGAGGCACGTTGTAATTTCTCGAATGTGAGGGTCGTAGGCTGAGACTAACTTACTCATTCATTCATGCGCATCTCAACACCCACTTGCAGCTACATTCGAGTTCATCCTATCGCTGAGTTTAGATCGTACACATATTCAAGGCGTCCCCCGAATATGTACATTTCAACCAAGCTTAGCGATTAGCGACGTCGGACAAGCTACTCGTGATAGTTTTGATTTGCCGATCGTTTTCCTAACTTCGATTAAAATCGAACTCATGTGCGTCTCACTATCGTTTATCTCGGTCCTCGAGATGATCCGATTCGTTTCTCAAGCGTTCTTGTCTACGAAATCAATACGATTTCTTTTTAGCGGAGTCGACCAAGTCTAAGTAATTCTCGTCCGATTCGAGACCAAGTATTGCACTATCATCAAGTCTACCTGTCAACGATTCAATTCATTATCCCAACTTTACTTGTTTATCATCTATTCCTTTTATTCACTTCGTTTGGGGCCAATCTCGTCGTCGTTCACGCACATTCCCAGTTCCATATCCTACTCTAAGTCTTGTTGCCCCAAGTCTATCGTCCGTCTAGACGATACTGTAAATGTCAGTCACACAGGTTCAATTACTCGGCATAGGGTCGTCCTCCTATCCGCTAGGTCATCTCACAAGGTCATAGTTACAAGTCAAGCTCATGGTTCATCGTGCAAGGTCATTGTACGACGCTCGCCCCAAATCTTATAGTCAAACCATTTGTTCATTTGTACGAGAGTTTCTACCCAAGTTCGTTTTACTCAAATTTCTAAACATCAAGCAGTGTTCGTCCTATTCGTATTAACACATTCTTCGCTCCAAGTCTGAGCTCGTTTAGGAAAGTCATCCTACAATAGGTTGTCCTTAACCATATCCTCGACATATCAATATCATAAGTCCACACTAGTAATTGTCATAGTCTATCTCTTCAAGTATGTTTGATTTAATTTCACCTATCCATTCTATCCAATTCACGTAGTCGATCACAAGATCGTCTAGCCTTGCAATATGTCGCGTCCCGATCTCACGCAAGTCTGATTATCCACGACGGACATGAATCACCATGTCAACGTTCCTGCGGAATAATCGTCCTCATCGGGACGTAACTCTTGCGTTGTGTCTAAATGTACTTATTTTCGATACGCGGATTGGGTCTACTCAATCCTCGACTTTACTTAGTCGTAATCATAAGTCCTAACAATCCTCGAATTCACATTCGCTTCAAACTACAAGTCAAAGCGATCAAAATTGCCATGTCATGATATTTTGAGTTCGATTATTCCCGCTGGACATGAATCACCATGCCAACGCTCACGCGAAATAATCGTCCCAAATTCGACGTGACGCATGTGCGAGGCTGGAGTTGCACTCACGCAAGACAAGATCGTTGTGGTTGTGGTTATCACCGAACAATCAAGTCACTTCTTTTCTTCATCCAAACATTCATTTCTATCAAAATCTCCAACATAGCATCCTTTGAAATAATAACTTCTAACACGATCGTCATTCATCGAATCAGAGTACCCCCGAGTTATCGTACATCGATCTTTGATACGCCTTAATACCATCGATCATGTACATAACCAAACGATCTTCCTTTTGCAACGAATTCTGAGTCGTGCAACTTAATTCCTCAATTCGCATTATTCCATGCTAGCTCAAGTCCTTGAGCAACGTCTAATCTAAATCTTCAGTCATTTTTGTATCTTCGAACCAACGTTTTTCATGCATGCTATCTTCCGATCGTGCTATCTTTGATCTCGTCTTTGAGTATTTTACCTTAACTCAAGTTTCAATCCATTCGACTAAATTCAAAATCGTATGCACGATCCACTAAGTTTCCTCGACCAAGATATCCATTTTATTTTATCGTTTCGAATCTCTATTCAACCGTTTCGTAATTTGCACTACACATTCTTAATTCGTCCGAACGATATCTTGTTTGAGACTCTCGAAATCGCAACCAACTAAGCGTTACTCATTCTAAGGCTTTGCGCGATGTTATCACTTGCCGACATACTCGTTCTATACGTAAATCCTTTAGTCTCGCTCGAACAATTTCTATAACGTCCATACACCACTCAGGGTTCGAGCCACTCGACTAGTCGTCGACACTCACTCTTATTCTTCTTCGAAGCTATCACATACACCACTCGGGGTCAAGTCATTCTACAAATCCTCAAAAGGTTATTCGATTCACAATCGACATGTTTAAATGTGCGTTTGCTCGTTCCTCAAAGTCTAAGAACCATTTCCCGTGTTCGTTTTAGCGTTGGTCAAGTAGCGTCTCCATCAACATATGTTCTAAGTCTCACTTATTCTCGTCCGAGCGATAGTCGATCTCGCTCGCAAACTCGTTCGCACCAGAAGGTCTAGGTGCGCGATACTCGGCACAACTTAGCCAAAAGGCTGCGTGCACAACCATCCCGTTCGAACTATACTTCGGTCTTGTGTACCCGTTCGCTATTGTCAGCGTAAGGTTATTCAAGCATACACTGCGTTTGCTAACTTTTAGCATTGGTTCCTTCCAACTCAAGTCCGTCGTAGTTTGGCACAAAGGCCTTCGCCTATCGATTTCGTTCAACCGAGTACTCGTACGAGCTTTTGAAAATATTAGATTTATTGTATGGAACATCCCAAGGCACAACGAGAGAGAGCGCTTCTTTTGTTTCAAAACGAGCTTTCAAAAACTGAGAGAATCAAAATGAAGTCCAAGGACGTAAAGCCGTGCTCTGATACCAAACTGTCATGCCCCGCTCCCGTAGGAGAGATCGTTCTCGCTAAGGCGTGATGCCGCACGAGACTAAGTTGCTCTCGTGCAAGGCCAAGTCCAGAAATGGCCGATTTGAGCTAGGCCACAGAGTCGCACAGAGTGTCCCCATTTGCAGCGAAAAGTAAAAGAATCCAAGTTAGAACAAATTCAATCTCTTTATTGATATTCAAGAAGTTTACAAGCGGTGCTAGGCCGAGATTACAAGTCGCTCAAGCTCTCTCTCTCTCTGAAACATAAAAGGCGTGTCAAGTGGCTTACAAGATGGAATGATGCATGGCGATGTTCCGATACATTATGTCCTGTATATGGTGCTCCAGCTCCTTTGTAACGCTTCAAGGCTCCAGAGTTAGCTCTGTGCCTTATGTCACGACCCGTTACCCAAATTGTTGGGCCGGGCCGAGCCATGTCCAGCCTACGCTTAAGATAAAGCGCAGTAAGCTGTTCTAGAGATAACAAGATAAGACTAAATGTGCTAACAATTCTATAAGTGAAGAAGAATTATAAATGCTCCAAACACAAAAGTCGTCTCATATATAGAAATAAGTCCAAAGTACAAGTCTGAAATGTAAAATTGGATACATGTCCAGTTACAAAATGATAGAGTCTAATACATGACTACTCTCAAAAAGTCTAAGTATCCCAAGCAGCTAAGCAAACTAGACGAGTCTCCCCGCAGGAACATCCTCGTAAAGCATAGCCGGGTCCTCGGCAGTAACTCCATAGTATGAGTCGCAGAGTAACTCCTCCTCAGTAAGTATACCTACAACGTTATCCTGTCAGGACGGGAGCAAGTACTGTTTTCTAGCAAACTAGCATATGAAACATGGCAATGAACATGGAAGAAATAACTGGAAACATGGCATCACACAATCTATCATGGCAAGGATACATATGTCATAAAGGCAGATGTATATGTAATGTTTAAAACTGTAGCAGGTACGTGATCGGTCAATAGGTATACAATGTGCTGTGGCACATAATAAAATGTACTTCCGTACAAGTGATAGGGCGAGAGATGTACATACGCACAAATCCGCCTTGGTAAGTAAGGCCTACGGCGCCGTAACATATAAAATGAAACTTTGCTCGGTACTATGTAAGGGGGGCATGATCACGTACAATACTATCAGTTTTCCCATAACCCATACTCTAATCATGTGAGAGATACAAAGAAACTGTCTAAGCATGGTAGTAATGGAAAGTACAATATGTGATGTTTTAACTTGCTACCCCAAGGATCAGCATTTAACATGGTGGGGTTTGCAGTTCATTTATGTGACAATATGTAAAGTTCGTAGAAAGTACTTGCCTCTAGCAAAACAAAACAAGCTGCGATAAATGTGCTATAGATGTCCGGTAACTCGTCACTGTAGCAATAAATACAATAAACTTAGCTTTTTACACTAAGCTAGAATGCTAAGACACTAATCTGGTGCGACACGACTTGTGACTGGGCACCTAGCCAAAAATGATGACTTGGCATAGGAGACCAATGTGGGGTGACACACTATGTTAACTAACTTTCTAGGGTCTTTACACTAGTGAGGGGTGGGGTTCAATACGACTAAAACTCCAAATAACACAAAAAGCTACAAGTCGTAATTAATCAATAAATAAATCAAAAGATCATTGTGTTCTAACAATTTTAGAGATAGACAAAAAGTCTAGTTTTGCATAAAACAAAGTACCAAAACGATCCTTACTAACTATCGAAATTAATTATAATTTTTCTGGAATTTATTAACTAGTACAAATATTTTATAAAAATCAGTTTTCCTAAGTATACAGAAAGTGAGTTTTGGTTTCATATGCCAAACTAGTGGCAAAACAGTAATTTAAATACTACAAAAATTATACTAAATTAGCCAACTTAACAAAGTATCTAAAAACTATTTTTCCATAATTTTAGCAATACTTTAAGTATTTTTAGAAAATCAAAAACAGCAATGCACACAATGATTAATTATCTGCGTATTTTGTCCATGTATATAATTTGAACCAAAGTTCAAATACAGGACCCAAGGCCATGAATCAAGTCCAATATGACTTGTACAGGTCTTGAATGTGTGAAAACACATTTGAGCCCAAATACCCATGCTAGGTTTGGACATCAAATGGTTGCAGTAATTTAAATACAATAAAAATATAATTTGGTAAAAGTACAAAATAATTATTAATATTTTAATAGGGCAAAGTTATGTATAGTGAAAAATATAAATACATGCGTTAAAAGTACATATATATTTGTAAGGAAAATACTTAATTTATAGAGTACAAATATACATATATAAATATATATACATATACATAGGAAGAATACTTTAATAATAAAGTGTATATATATATATATATTAATATATATATACATGAAGATATATACATATATATACACAAAATTTACTAATTATAAAATATATATATACATATATATATAATACTGTAAAATACAGTATATACATATATTTATATATACTAAATTATATACATATACATATATATATAAATATATATATACAAAAGAAAAAGAAAAGAAAAAAGAAAAGAGAAAAGAAAACAGAAAGAAAAAGAGGGGGGGGGATTCGAACCCATGCCAGAGAAGCGCGCGGGGGGGGGGGGGGGGATGTTAGGTCGGGTCGGGCTGGCCAGGGGGTCAGCCCGCGGCTTGTGTTAGGGTTAGGTTTTAGTTAAATTTATTTAGGTCAGGAATTAAATGGGTTTTTACCCGTTAAACAAAGCCCAACCCGTTAGTCTATTTTACCGTTTGTCTCGTGTCCATACAGTCCAGGACACGAGAAGTCGAAATCTGACACAGAGTCGACGTGTCCGTGCCCAGCACGACACGTACGACTCGGCTAACACGTGTCCAGCACCACAGTTGAGTCCCCCGTGTCTAGGCGAGTCTCGTGTCTCAGTTTGAGACACGTACGACACAGAGGAAGGAATGTTACCCACGTGTCCGGCGGAGAGGAAGGGTTTCGAGAGGGCGAACGGCGGCTGGGGGCGTCGGCGTCGTGGCGCTCGGGCGGCGATCGACCTAGCTCGGCGTGGCAAACTCGTTGATGGTGTGGTGGTCGATGACGTCGAGCGGTGGTGGTCGAACGGGGGTCGCCGGAGTAGAGCTAGGGTTTAGGTGTTCGTCGGGGAAGAAAGGGGGTCGTGGTCGGTTGTGGGGGAGTTTTAGGGTTAGGGTTTGGTTCAGGGGGATGAGGGGGAGTTTAAATAGGGGGTCGAGGCGGTCGGGGGCTGTCGCGCTGGCCGGAAATGGCGGGGGCAGCGTAGGTCGGTCGTCGGGGCAGCCGGGGCAGTCGTCGGGGGTGGGTAGGTAGTTTAGCACTTAGGTCCCCCAGAATTAGGAAATTACATAATAGGTTCCCGCAGGTAAATATTGCAAATAAAATTTGCAAATCCCCTCCCGCAGCTATTATATGCAAATAAAATTTGCATGAAACAATTAGAAATTTGCAAACTGATATCTAAACAATTTAATAAATTACAAAATGCATTAAAAACATTTTAGAAAATTGCAAATTGATATTTTAACATATAAAACTTATTTAAAAATCATTTAAAAATTCTAGAAAAATTCCTAAAAATCTAAATAATTATTTTAAGGCTAAAAATAACATTAAAAATTAATTTGCACTAATTAAAATGAATTTAAAAAATCAGGGGCTTACAAATCTTCCCTCCTTGAAAAAAATTTCGTCCTCGAAATTCATAAGGATTGAAGACTCTACAAACATTCTAACATAACAAGCAATGCAAACAAAAGACTAAGGCTACGATCAAAACTAACCTCCTGAAACCTGTTCCGGCTCCGGCTCAAGGACTAGGCTATAAGTCTTCCCCTGGGGTCCCTTGGCTACTGGGCAGTCCCGAATCTGATGGATGGCAGACCCACAAGCTAAACACTGTCCTAACCTCTTCCTGCAGACGACGAATTCATGTCCTGGTCTTCCGCAGAAAGAACATATAGCTCCATTCTGCTGCTGTTGCTGTCGGGGTCCCGGGGCTCTAACTAGCTGGGTTGGGTGATGTGATGTAGGGGGATGGTAAGTCTGCTGGGGTGGCGTCGGTGCTCTCTGCTGGAAAGCCTGACGCTTGGACGGTCCCTCATGATGTATAGAAGCCGGCCTCTTGCTAGACAGAAGACGCTCCTCAATGCTCCGGGCTAACTCTAGGCTCTGGTAGTAGTCAGTCGTACCGTTTGCCACTATAAGAATGCCAATGTCTGGAACTAGACCATGGCAAAACCTACAGGTCATCTCCTCTGGATCAGCAACCAGACTAGGAGCAAAACGGCTCAAGCGACTAAACTCTCCCGCATAGTCATCAACAGAACGGTTCCCCTGCTGGATGTTCTGGAATCGTAGCCCCATGGCTACTCTAGCAGTGGTCGAGAAGAACTTCTTCTTGAACTGGGTCTTGAACTGGTCCCAGGTGGCTCTACCTCTCGCGAACAACGGCTCATTCCTGAACCAGACTCCGGCTAAGTCTATCAGCAGAAATCCTGCTGCCTCTACCTGAAGGTCATCCGGCATCCTAACTCCCAGAAGCTTCCTCTCTACAGAATCTAGCCAGTCATCAGCTACTACTATGCCCTCAGTCCCTGAGAACTCCTTGGGATTCAGACCCATGAAGTCCTTGACCGTCCCCGCTCTCTGCCGTGGCTCTACATATGGTGGGGCTACGGGACGTCCCTCAGAACGCTCCATGCTCTGACGGAGTAGGGTGGTCTGCTCCTGATGGGTTGTTAGGAACCCCTGGATCAGTGTGAGCAGCTGGGTCCCGTCGAGTGTGACGGAAGCCTGGGTGGGTATAGTGATAGGGGGTGGTGGAAGTATCGGGTCCTGCCGGGCCTGGGATGTGGAAGGTGGTATCTGGGTCTGTGGATCTGTGGAGTGGGGGAATGTGGTAGGTGGAGATGCATCAGTCAACTGGTCAGCTGACTGGATATGGAGGGCCCCATTCTCGGGGGTGATATGCTGGGACGAACGAGTAAGCACCATCTAAATTACACATAAAAGACTTATAAGGACTTGTTTAAAGCGAGTAATCATATGCAAGAAAATCTAATTATAATAGCAAACATGTGATGTGTTTCCTATGTTACAATCCTAGCATTCCTCTAGGTGTTCTAAGCGTCTTTCCTAATGTTGTCTAATTACCTTAAGTTCCTAATTGCAGGCATGTTTGGTACAACAACGTAACCAAACAGTTTAGTCAGGACCTTGCATGGGCCGCCAAAAAAATATGTCACGACCCGTTACCCAAATTGTTGGGCCGGGCCGAGCCATGTCCAGCCTACGCTTAAGATAAAGCGCAGTAAGCTGTTCTAGAGATAACAAGATAAGACTAAATGTGCTAACAATTCTATAAGTGAAGAAGAATTATAAATGCTCCAAACACAAAAGTCGTCTCATATATAGAAATAAGTCCAAAGTACAAGTCTGAAATGTAAAACTGGATACATGTCCAGTTACAAAATGATAGAGTCTAATACATGACTACTCTCAAAAAGTCTAAGTATCCCAAGCAGCTAAGCAAACTAGACGAGTCTCCCCGCAGGAACATCCTCGTAAAGCATAGCCGGGTCCTCGGCAGTAACTCCATAGTATGAGTCGCAGAGTAACTCCTCCTCAGTAAGTATACCTACAACGTTATCCTGTCAGGACGGGAGCAAGTACTGTTTTCTAGCAAACTAGCATATGAAATATGGCAATGAACATGGAAGAAATAACTGGAAACATGGCATCACACAATCTATCATGGCAAGGATACATATGTCATAAAGGCAGATGTATATGTAATGTTTAAAACTGTAGCAGGTACGTGATCGGTCAATAGGTATACAATGTGCTGTGGCA
Organism: Iris pallida; assembly: GCA_029216955.1. Lineage (NCBI taxonomy): Eukaryota > Viridiplantae > Streptophyta > Magnoliopsida > Asparagales > Iridaceae > Iris > Iris pallida. The sequence continues at coordinate 6,825,506 of JANAVB010029220.1, forward strand.
CATAATAAAATGTACTTCCGTACAAGTGATAGGGTGAGAGATGTACATACGCACAAATCTGCCTTGGTAAGTAAGGCCTACGGCGCCGTAACATATAAAATGAAACTTTGCTCGGTACTATGTAAGGGGGGCATGATCACGTACAATACTATCAGTTTTCCCATAACCCATACTCTAATCATGTGAGAGATACAAAGAAACTGTCTAAGCATGGTAGTAATGGAAAGTACAATATGTGATGTTTTAACTTGCTACCCCAAGGATCAGCATTTAACATGGTGGGGTTTGCAGTTCATTTATGTGACAATATGTAAAGTTCGTAGAAAGTACTTGCCTCTAGCAAAACAAAACAAGCTGCGATAAATGTGCTATAGATGTCCGGTAACTCGTCACTGTAGCAATAAATACAATAAACTTAGCTTTTTACACTAAGCTAGAATGCTAAGACACTAATCTGGTGCGACACGACTTGTGACTGGGCACCTAGCCAAAAATGATGACTTGGCATAGGAGACCAATGTGGGGTGACACACTATGTTAACTAACTTTCTAGGGTCTTTACACTAGTGAGGGGTGGGGTTCAATACGACTAAAACTCCAAATAACACAAAAAGCTACAAGTCGTAATTAATCAATAAATAAATCAAAAGATCATTGTGTTCTAACAATTTTAGAGATAGACAAAAAGTCTAGTTTTGCATAAAACAAAGTACCAAAACGATTCTTACTAACTATAGAAATTAATTATAATTTTTCTGGAATTTATTAACTAGTACAAATATTTTATAAAAATCAGTTTTCCTAAGTATACAGAAAGTGAGTTTTGGTTTCATATGCCAAACTAGTGGCAAAACAGCAATTTAAATACTACAAAAATTATACTAAATTAGCCAACTTAACAAAGTATCTAAAAACTATTTTTCCATAATTTTAGCAATACTTTAAGTATTTTTAGAAAATCAAAAACAGCAATGCACACAATGATTAATTATCTGCGTATTTTGTCCATGTATATAATTTGAACCAAAGTTCAAATACAGGACCCAAGGCCATGAATCAAGTCCAATATGACTTGTACAGGTCTTGAATGTGTGAAAACACATTTGAGCCCAAATACCCATGCTAGGTTTGGACATCAAATGGTTGCAGTAATTTAAATACAATAAAAATACAATTTGGTAAAAGTACAAAATAATTATTAATATTTTAATAGGGCAAAGTTATGTATAGTGAAAAATATAAATACATGCGTTAAAAGTACATATATATTTGTAAGGAAAATACTTAATTTATAGAGTACAAATATACATATATAAATATATATACATATACATAGGAAGAATACTTTAATAATAAAGTGTATATATATATATTAATATATATATACATGAAGATATATACATATATATACACAAAATTTACTAATTATAAAATATATATATACATATATATATAATACTGTAAAATACAGTATATACATATATTTATATATACTAAATTATATACATATACATATATATATAAATATATATATACAAAAGAAAAAGAAAAGAAAAAAGAAAAGAGAAAAGAAAACAGAAAGAAAAAAGGGGGGGGGGATTCGAACCCATGCCAGAGAAGCGCGCGGGGGGGGGGGGGGGGATGTTAGGTCGGGTGGGGCTGGCCAGGGGGTCAGCCCGCGGCTTGTGTTAGGGTTAGGTTTTAGTTAAATTTATTTAGGTCAGGAATTAAATGGGTTTTTACCCGTTAAACAAAGCCCAACCCGTTAGTCTATTTCACCGTTTGTCTCGTGTCCATACAGTCCAGGACACGAGAAGTCGAAATCTGACACAGAGTCGACGTGTCCGTGCCCAGCACGACACGTACGACTCGGCTAACACGTGTCCAGCACCACAGTTGAGTCCCCCGTGCCTAGGCGAGTCTCGTGTCTCAGTTTGAGACACGTACGACACAGAGGAAGGAATGTTACCCACGTGTCCGGCGGAGAGGAAGGGTTTCGAGAGGGCGAACGGCGGCTGGGGGCGTCGGCGTCGTGGCGCTCGGGCGGCGATCGACCTAGCTCGGCGTGGCGAACTCGTTGATGGTGGTGGTGGTCGATGACGTCGAGCGGTGGTGGTCGAACGGGGGTCGCCGGAGTAGAGCTAGGGTTTAGGTGTTCGTCGGGGAAGAAAGGGGGTCGTGGTCGGTTGTGGGGGAGTTTTAGGGTTAGGGTTTGGTTCAGGGGGATGAGGGGGAGTTTAAATAGGGGGTCGAGGCGGTCGGGGGCTGTCGCGCTGGCCGGAAATGGCGGGGGCAGCGTAGGTCGGTCGTCGGGGCAGCCGGGGCAGTCGTCGGGGGTGGGTAGGTAGTTTAGCACTTAGGTCCCCCAGAATTAGGAAATTACATAATAGGTTCCCGCAGGTAAATATTGCAAATAAAATTTGCAAATCCCCTCCCGCAGCTATTATATGCAAATAAAATTTGCATGAAACAATTAGGAATTTGCAAACTGATATCTAAACAATTTAATAAATTACAAAATGCATTAAAAACATTTTAGAAAATTGCAAATTGATATTTTAACATATAAAACTTATTTAAAAATCATTTAAAAATTCTGGAAAAATTCCTAAAAATCTAAATAATTATTTTAAGGCTAAAAATAACATTAAAAATTAATTTGCACTAATTAAAATGAATTTGAAAAATCAGGGGCTTACACCTTAGCACGTTCAAAGGAAAGCTCTACACCCGACGACGTCTCCTGCATCCTGCAAGCAATCTGTGGGTTTATCAGTACATTATTATGCACTGGTGGGGAGGCTAACTCGCCCACTCGCTATCATTAAAACACGTTCATTTTACTTCTGTGCATCATCTATCATTCATTGTCTTTCTAATCTTGCCTTAGGATCAGTTTCATGGCATATTTCATAATCTATCTCGTGTTACCGATTTCAAGTGTTTGCATGGAAATACATGCACGACTTACCCATACTTACCGTCCGGTCTTCCCTGTCCAAAGTAAACCAAGTTAGTCAACAATTCATATATAACAACTTAACGTAATTTACGTAAACATTCAGTGTCAAGGGCGTGTCCATGCCTCAGATTCTACGACATGTTCCCCACTACACCAAAATAGCCATTTTGAAACGGAGGTATACCGTTCAAAATAATTTTCGAAACACCTATATTCTGTGCCTATTTTTGGGCTGCCAAATTTTTTGGAACGGAATTAAAGCGTTCCAAAAAACATATATTGGAACGGTTTAAATACGTTCCGAATTTGGAACACCAGTAAAGAGTGCCTAATAAAGTGTTTCAGATAGGTTTTTGTTTCACTAACTGGAACGACTAAAAAGTGTTCCAGTTTTGGAACAGCATAAATGTGTTCCTAACAAAGCATAGTTTTTTTTTGCCATGTCACTATAATGGCTAAAAAGTGTTCCAGTAGCAACGCATTCCTGAGAAAGAGTTTCGGATTATTTTTTGCACCAATTAGTGGAATGGCTAAAAAGTGTTCGAGTTTGTAACAAAATGGCAATTGACAATATCTTGTAATCTTAAGATTTTATGAATGTAACTCATTAAAATATAAATGAAAGCAAATGAACTTCCATAGCACAAGTACATACAAAATAGTTCATGTTAAAGCTACACAGACCAATAAAATCAAAATGTCTTACATAAACAGTGTTAATACAACTTTAAGAAACTAGCTATCATGCTAAATTAATAATATTCGAGAGCTGTGAAAACAATTTGAGCAGCAAAGACTAATCTCTTTTCTGACACTTGACGTTCTTGCTAGTAACCGAAGGCCTGGAAGCTATGATTACCGAGGATGCAAAAATTGTGACCACCTGTAGACATTTCAAAGATTGGTTAAAATCCTGACAAAATTATTTGACCACAAGAACTTATTCTATTTTGGTACATTATTCTTATCAACATCAGGTTTCATGGAAAATAAAAAATAAAAATTCAGATTTCGAGCGTGGAATATCTGGAATTTAATTCTTGTGGATTGATGTTTGGAGGGGGGTGTTTTGCAGGGTGTAGGATGACAGAGTAGAGTTACATGTCACTATTGGAGCAAAATTGCTTCCTTATTCAAGATCATTTTACTGCCAACAGCCACAGGGTAATTATTTGCTTTCTATGTGTAATCAGCTTGGTTTTGTAGAAGAGCTTAATTTTGTTTCCTTATACCTCTAATGATTTATATTAAATTACTAGGCATCTGATTTCAGGATTAACATGTTTGCTCAATTCTTCTTAGTTCTTTCTCATTGTTCTTAAACTTACTATAATCTTAGTTTGATTAGTTTTTTTTTATGTTTCATTTACATCAGTCTTCATTTGTTTCTTTTACTGGTTACATATCTTCCATGATATAGATTTACAGTTTTATAATGTAAATACTAGTTGGCTTTGAATGGTGTTGTCATATGGGTATGGTTCACAACATGATGCAACATGGCTGGAGATTGAGAAGAAGCTAATGTCCAATGGCCGAATCATGGTGAACTGTGGCAGGGTTCATTCTGAATTATAAGTAGTGGGGATCAAGCAGCATATGCTAATGCTTCACCAAAAGGTTCCTGGTTGCAGAATTCTACTATTAAGGCTCGATGAGTCTATGCCAAGCATTTCCTGGAAGGGTATAATGCTGCTCTTCTCTAGAATATTGAACACATTGTTTCATCTCTCTAATTGTTCAATAGGAAGAAACAATATTGAATAGATATGCTCACAACATGAAAATGACATTGTTAACTGGCCACCCGGAGTGCCTATGCCCAACCGAGGCCCTTTTGGGCACAAATCTGTCTTGCCTAGGGCCTAGGCTCTCTCGTTCCATGTAGGGTACTAATACTTGACTTTAACAATTTTCAAAGTTTCTATACACTAGCAAGTTAGCAAGCATCTCTAAGATATGTATAAAAAAATACTTGCAAATGTTGCATCTATATTTGGATATTTACATTCCTTTGTTCATGTTGGAAAAAAATGGATAATTGTATATATCTATATTTATATTCAACTCTGCATACGAACTCAAATAGCATAGCCATATTCAAAATTAGCATGCTTCTATGCACAATATCTAATATAATTTATTCCTATATTGTTAGAACTTAGAACCACCAAATAGATTTTGTTCTGCAAGCACATCCGCACAAGTGGCCATTACAAACAGTTAGTAAGCAATTTTCCAACAATAAAAAAAACCTAAAAATTTGAGTCATCTTGGAACTGACATACACAAAATATGGGTTGTGTATGAAGCATTACAAGTGTACTATCTTACTGTGTATTGGAAGACGTGGTTAGTATAATCAGACTAGCACAACCATGAAACAAACTGGTAGAGATTTTGTCATCAGATTAACCCCAGCATGACACAAACTGGTACATATTTGGTTAGTATAATCAGATACCGACCATGACGTAAACTATAACAGGTTGAACCCAATCCAAACTGAAGTGACTCATGATATGTATTCCTCTTCTGTTGCCGAAAGTAGAAATTTTCTCCAGCAAATAGACATCAAAAGAGGGAAATAGGAGGGATAGAGAAGGGGGTAATTGAACAATTTAATTTCTCTACACCTAACCTAGGAAGAAGAATAAGAAGGGGTCATAAAAAGTAATGTTGCAGAGAGGTGCCGATTCGGGATGACTAAAAAGCTCCAACTCCAAAAATACAAGGAATAGAGTAGGTATTTACCAATTTAATATGCAAATAATTAACGGATTTTTCATTATAATATCCCAAACTCATACATTCGAGATTTACTAAAAAAACTCCCAACTCCAAAAATACAAGGGATAAAGTAGGAATTAACTGAATATGCAAAATAATTAACGGGTTTTTCATTATAACATCCCAACTTCAAATATTCTTCTGACTTATAAAATGATGGTACTATAGAGCACTAGGTATTGCTAAGAAATAAAGCAGTAAGGCTTCAATTCAGAAGTACTGGTAATGTGAATTGACTTTTGATATGCAGTATCTTTGTTGCAACTTACAATTGTGTACTTATAACCACCCAACATAATATAGGGATAAAGTATACTACATTACGTAGTTCTTGAAAAGAGAAATTCTAGCAGTTCAGAGAATAAAATCTTCTGCACAACTCAGTTACTGAAGCAATGAAAAGAACCTATTAGAGGGGAAAAGGCTAAAACTGAAAGCCCAGACCAAATACAAGTTAAGTTTCATGTTTATAATGCCAAACATTAGGTCTCTTCAAGATTAACATATATTTTTTGGTTTAAGTGACTGAACTGACAATATTACTACTGGGAATATTGAGCTCTCCAAAGCATGATTTAGGTAGGAAAAGCATTCCTTGTCAAAATTTTGAGCTCTCCAAAGCAAGTAATTAACCATTGATGATTGGTAATACACAAATCCAAGCAGTCAAAATTTTGGAATGAGCAATACCTCATCAATAAATAATAAGCCCGGGAGAACTTCCATCCTAACTTGAGGAAAAGGCCGAAATTTCAATTCAAAACACAAGAATTATCGGCAAAATAGGATAGTCCACGAAATTTTTTGAACAAAATCAGAGTATTCGAAAATGGAGGAATCGCCTTTCTCGTATGGATCTTCAACTGAAATATTACTCACTTTAACATAATCCAATAGAAGCATGTGATGAATTGCCTTTGTCGTATGGATCATGAAAACCCACTCTTTAAAATTAATATGCTAGTAGTTTTGAACATATAAGGCTATATTATAAAAAGGTTGAGGGGAAAAACTGAGCAAGGTACAAAGTTCGTGCATACCTTTTCAAGGAAGTATGATATGTATGCTGCATGATCAAGGTGAGCTGTAAAATAACAACAAATTGATCAAATGAATCATTTAATGAGCACTACTGGATAATATAAGATAAATGTGAAACTTTGACATAAATAATATATCAAAATAAAGTGTTGTCGTTCACTGTTTAGTTTAAATAAAAGAAAAAAATACTTAAATTTAGTTATTAATTATTGCCCTCAAACACAAACACCTGTTCTGTCTTCCTTAGTATCTCGTACTCCGGTGGGGATGGTTTGTTTGTTTTGAAGGCCACTCGTACACAGCAACAGAAGAAGTCACGTTCTTTCTTCTGAAATACGGCTGCAACAACCTCTCTTCCTATCCCGCTCCATCCAGATACATACATTATCCAAGTACGGGGCTCTTTCAAGCGTTCCACCACTCATTTGGCCATCGACTCCACCAACTTTTCATCGATCGGCCGCCTGAGATGCAGAGAACATCTCTCCTCTATTTAATGATATGTTCCTAAAGTCATACCACATATAATTCTTTGACAAAGAAAATTAATGGAAATATAACTCACTTCATTTAGATGTAACCGGCTGTAGCAATTATGATCGGTAACTGGTCAATTAGACAGGTTCTCCACTCAATTCTTGTACTATGATATAATTTACCAATGTTTGAAACAACAGTGTCTTGAATGAGGGCTTTCTATGAGGTGGTTCACAATATCCAGAATGTATCTAAATAGAACCTCTATTGAAAGAATATGTCATATTCCATCTGTACTAACCTTGGTCCAGCCCTCTTGTTCCTTCCAACAAATTAGCTGTATGAGCAAGTGTTTAATTGTTTATGCACAATGCAAGTCTGAAAATTTATCACTCTCTCCTTGGTGCACGTGTTGTTGTCTCACTAAGGCTGACATAATCTTTTTATAGCATTCCTTTGATCAGTGGACTTACAATTCTGTAGTGTAGTATGGTTTTTCTTCAGCACAGAACTACATAAGCTAAGCCTTGATCCATCTAGTTTGAAGATGGTCTCTTTGGTTAGGAGAAGGTCATATGATTGTTGTCAGTAGAATGTTAAATGAACCACTTGATGTAGATTATGCAATGTCACAGATAAAAAAGAAAAAAAGAAGAAGAAGCTTCCATCAAAAAGAGCACACGGGGCACTCCATATCATACTCCAAAAACAAATTATGCATTACAAATCATCGGATGATTATGATAGGATATTAGGGCTGCCCATTTTTTTGTTTGTTTAGAGCATCCAAAGCGGGGAAATGTCCCTATCTTCTTCTTAACAGGTTTGATCATGAGTAGTGCTCCTATCTCCATTTCACAAGGAAGCACAAACATGTATTGGACAAAAAACATACACTATTTTCAAAACAAAAATAATTGTAAAACTTTACAGCGGCAGTATCACAAACAACTTACTTGCTCTCCCTTGGAAGCCTAGTGGCGAGATGGGGAATTGGACGAGGGGACTGTCCAGGTCGGCGGAGGATGGCAGGCTGAAGAGAGCATTAGCACTGCTCTGGACCAGCTTTGTTCCTTTCTCAAAATAAGCCTTCGTCACCTCCTCCCTGTCATAAACAAACTATAATGCAGGACTCAATCGAGACCTTAGAAGAAAAAAACAAAAGAAAACCGTAGGTTGAATTTAGATTTCATGGAAGAAGCACCTGGAGGAGGGAACGGAGTAGATATGGTCGGTTGCGTCGAACGCCATTAGGTTTCCTAGTATACTTCTATGCCTCCATCTTCGATATGTGAAGGAGGTGGAAGATGAAAATGAAGAAGAAAACTAAGATTTGAGGTTTTATAAAGAAGGGGGGTGAAGTGTTACCGAGTACAATAATAAGAAATGCACATGTTTACATGTTTTTGGGAACGGTTCAAGTATGTTCCAAATAAATATTTAAAAAATAATAATAATAAGTAAACATTTGGGACACTTTTCTTATCTGGAACGGTTATAGTACGTTACAGAACCTAGGTACACAAAATAAATGTTCCAGATTAAAAATAGCATGGTGTTCCTAATTTGTCATTTTGGTGTAGTGGCCCGCTTGGGAAGATACGTTATGGCCACGCCTTGTTCCGATGGTCATTCTCACTCGGATATCCCATCTACTCAACCAGTCAGTTGTGTTATGCTCGAAGAGTTTTATTCCAACGTCCATGTTCACTCAACTATTCAATTGTTCAGTTAACTTAGACTACTTGTTTCAATGCAAGGACTTGCACGTGGATTGCCACCAGCAAGCCCACTTAATCTATATGCACCGGTCGCTGACATAACAAGTCATTTTGGACACTTCTTCTTGGTACCATGAGTCCCTATCGGCCGACTGGCTGGTGCGCCTCTGTCACGCCCCGCTCCCGTAGGAGCAATCGTCCTCGCTAAGGCGTGATACCGCACGAGCCTAGATTGCGCTCGTGCAAGGCGGGTTCCATAACGGCCGATTACAGCGGCTGCGACGGGGTCGTCGCACAGAAGTCCCAAGCAGAGACATTGAACACGCAGCGAAAATTTAGAACAAACACAAGTTATTCAAAGAAGCTCTTTTATTGATATTGAAACAACGGTTACATTGGGGGCACAAGGCCAAGATTATAATCACTCAAATACACTCATCTCACATTACAAATCGCTCAGCTCTCTCTCATCTCTCGATACATATTTGTCGATCCAGCGGAAGCTTCGGAAGGTGATGTCCATACATTATGTCTCGTATAAGTCTTCGAATCCATACGGCCGCACGCTTCGAATTGCCAAGGAACTCCGTGCCTCGACGCATCCAAGCGAGCTCCATGCCACGAGCTTCTACCTGTGCCTGCACATGGAAACTGTGTGGGTGTCAGTACTCAACTGTACTGGTGGAGTGAGCTCCTCACCTAACCATACAAAACTGACACATTTATTTTACTTTGTGCATTACAAGCCCCTTTACGATTGTCTTTCTAGTCTTGCCTTAGGATCGATTTTAGGACCGACGCTCAGCCTATTTAGTGTCTTTAGACCATCTCCGTGCCTTGCACTAATAACGTACCCATACTTTGCCTCTAGACCTTTCTCGTGCTTGCATTGTCAACGTACCGACTCATACTTGTCTTTCGTACCATACTCTTGGACGTAACGACTAGGTCGTGTCAAATACTTGCCCGTGTCTCAAACATCGAGGCCGTGTCTCACAGCGTAACCTGACTTATCCAAACTCACCTTACGGCCCTTCTCGACTTAACGCGCAATGACTAACCAAACTTTATGGAACCGGTGTTGAGAACTCAAGTACGACGCCATATCTCGTGCCGAAGCACGTGTCTTCACGTATAGCCGAATCGTAGGCTTTATAATACTTTGGGTGCAACCGAGCACACATTTCACCATTCAACGCATACCGTGCTTACACTTCCTTTGTATGACCGACACCGTGCATGCGGATTCGCCGCTTAGCACGCCAAATATCTATATGAAAGGCCACTGGCATGACAAGCCATCGCGGACATAGCTCGGGTAGGCGGCGGGTCCTTCAGCGCAGGTAGCGAGCCCCGTTGAAAGCTCCCGACTACCCACGCAATAAATGCATGTGCTGCTATAACGTCTACCTCCTAGGACGACTGGGCCCGGTGCCCCGGCGTATAACCAGTCTAGGCAGAAATCCTTGTCGACAAGGTGTCCAATGACCACGTACCTACGAGACATCTAGACTCACGTAAATGCATGGCCTATTTGTTGGTACGATTGGAACAATACTTAGCAACTCGTGCTCTGAACCACCCTTTGTATTACGTGCATCGGGGCTGCGAGACTCCCAACCGAGGGACCGCCTCGAAAGACCTTAACGTGGAGAGGAACGCGAGGCTTCCAACCGAGGGACCGCCTCGAAACACCTTAACGTGGATAGGAATGCGAGACTCCCAACCGAGGGACCGCCTCGAAATACCTTAACGTGGATAGGAATGCGAGGCTCCTAACCGAGGGACCGCCTCGAAATACCTTAACGTGGATAGGAACGCGAGGCTCCCAACCGAGGGACCGCCTCGAACTTCTTTGACTCGAGGGAACGACTACTACGTAGCCTTCCAACTTAACTTGAACAAAACGTGTTCCTTAAGTGCCATGGACCGTGGCTAACTTTACATCGTGCCAACCGTGGCTCGTGCCTTTAACTGACTTACGTACTACACGACGCTATCACCCAAGTCATACGTTATATGACGGCCCTTGAGATCGTGGGACTACTTAACTTGAGAACCGCAGAAAGAGCGGGATGGCACTTGGAATGACTTAGGTCGATCGGCATAACTTTGCCTAACTTACTCAAGCCTACAACTTAACCCGAGGGACGAGCCAAGGTTATGCCAAGCCTTGCGCAGTGGAAACGTGCATGCTTTATCGAGCATTTATGCGGGCGACGCCTATTCACTTAGGCTAACTCATCGTTTGTGTCGAATACCAACTTTCCTTCTCCCAAGCCACGGGATGAAGGACCGAGTGTCATTTTTAAAGCACGCTGAGCACCAACTCTAATCAGACCGTGGGACATTTTCCATGTTCTAAACTCGATTCGATCCGTCGGGATAATTCCCTTTAGCTATGTGGATTCGCCTCTTTTATTATTAAGCCTACTTGTGCAAGTTGAAAACACACGAATTATTAAGTGAAGGCTGACATGAGGCAAGTTCACCGAAACTACCCCACCTGAGCGATGTCTTCGAGTCGCATTGCAAGGCCAAGTCCGAACGCCGTCGGCGTTTCGATTCCTCCGATTGACTTCGCGGGACGGGACACTACAACATACACCACTCAGAACAAGTCTCGTCCTCGAGACTTTCCTGAAGACAAACCATCCTACCATTTCTATGGCCAAGACTTAATCGTACATACTCCGCCTACACGTTTCCTCGATTCCGAGCCACGCTCGCACTTATCGCTAACTTAGTCGTAAGGCACACCAACCGATCAACCAACATTTTAACTCGTCTCAATTCAATGATCGCGTTACCGTCAATATTTCTTTGAAACTCACGATTTCAAAATCCTCGACACTTTTCCGTTCCTCAAGTCTCACTTGATTCAACATATCACTTAGTTGGATCGTACACATATTCAAGGCGTCCCCAAAATACATGTATTTCAGCCAAGCCTTGTGATAGAGAATTCGCCATCACCACTCGAGTCGGATCGTGCATATATTTGGGTGTCCCTGATATACGTGCATGTCAGCCAAGACTCGCGAGTGGTACTTCCGTAACTTCTATCGCTCCGTGTCGGGACGTCTGCCTAACCGCTAGGCTTAGTCTTTTCGTCAGCACTGGAATCATAGTTCCCAAACAACGATATCAACACTGACCCCATCCTAAGGTCAAACCAAATCGATGGTACGGGGTTTTCTACCCAAACTCGCATCACTCTGATTTCTAAACATCGAGTATCGATCCCCTACGCACATCCTAACGTTCGTCGTACGGGGTTCGAGTCATCCAGTAAAACCATCCTACGATAACACACATTTCCTCCAATTCTAGGTCGTATCAATATCGTTCGCTCATCAAACCGTTTCGTATAGTTTATCTCTTTGGATACGTTCGACATTAATTCGCCTATCATTCATTCCCAAATCAAGCACGCTATGACACAATTCATCTCTAAACCGTAATTCATATTTCACGTTTTTGAAGTTTTCTATTCCAATTCACGTAATCGATCACAAGGTCGTCTGACTTAACAGTATGCCACGCTCCGATCTCACGCGAGTCCGATTATCCATGGTGGACACGAATCACCATGCACGCTCCCGCGAGATAATCATTCTCATCGGGACGTAACACTTATTTTGGGTCTAGACTAAATCATTCTCGATGCACGGATTGGACCTACACAATCCTCAAGTTTTATTCGAATATCAATCGCAAGTCCTATCATCCTCGAATTTGCCTTCGTATCAAATCGACAAGTCGGGACAATCAAAGTTGTCGTGTCCTGATTTTTCGAGTTCGATCATTCCCGCGACATAAATCACCATGTCAGCGCTCACGCGGAATGATCGCCCCAAATTCGATGCAACGCATGTGCGAGGCTAGAGTTGCGCTCGCGCAAGACAAGACCGTCGGCGTTGTGGTTATCAACGCAACCATCAAAACACGATCACTTTTATCCAACAATCATCTCAATCAAAATCCTAAGTATTGCATCCAACCGAATAATAGCACTTGCACGATCGTCATTCACCGAGTCAGAGTACCTCAGAGTTATTGCATATCATCTTTGATACGCCACAATACCATCGACGATATACGTAACCTGACGATCTTTGTTTGCAACGAATTCTGAGTCGTGCGAATGATGCTATCGTCCGACTGGATAATCTCCTCGATATTCAATTTCAAGTTCGATCATTATCCCTCGAATCGTTCACAACATCAATTTCTTCAACCCAAATTCACGTATCGTTTATCCGTCTATCTTAAGTCATCGACTACGTATTTCCTCAATTTGCATCATTCCTTACTAACTCAAACCATCGAGCACATCGATTTCAATCCTCAGAGTCGTTTACGTAACTTCAAAGTCAAACCTTTCGTGCACGCTATCTTCCCGTCGTGCTAACTTTTCGTATACTATCCGTATCAATTTCTTCAATCAAGTCATCCATTTATTTTATCGTTTATAATTTCCATTCAATTATTTCGTAACTCGCACTATCGTTTACAAATCGTCCGAACGGTATCTCGTTTACGACTCTCGAATCACGACCAACTAAGCGCTACTCGTTCTAAGGCCTTGCGATATCATCGCTTGTGGATGCACTCGTACTATCCGTAACTCCTTTAGTTTTGCCTGAACAATTTCTATAACGTCCATACACCACTCAGGGTCGAGTCATTCTACAATTCCTCAAAACTACCATTCGAATCAAAATCGACTTCTTTGAATCCCGTTCGAACCATTCCTCGAATTTCAAGCACGCTCATCTATATCGCATAGACGTTATCGTTGCTCGATAGCACTCTATCGATAGTTACCCTAAGTGTAGTTTCGATCTCGACCGAGCGGTACTCAATATTGCTCGCAACTCGTTTGTACCATAAAGTCTAGGTGCGCGACACGCGACACAACTTAGCCAAAAGGCCGTGTGCATAACCATCCCGTATGGACTATATTCCGAGTTTGCACACTCATTTGCTAATGTCGACGTAGGACTCGTTAGGCACGCACGTGACTTGCTAACTTTAGCACACATTTTCTATTGACTCAAGGTCGGCACCGTTCGGCCCAAAGGCCATCGCCTATCGATGCATTCGATTGAACACTTGTACGAGCTTTCAAAAATATTAGACTTATTGTATGGACATGCCGAGGGACATTTGAGAGAGAGCGCACCAAAGATATCGACTTGCGAAAGCAACATTCAGAGTTCGCGGAACAACGAAGTTAAAGAATTCAATCGGTAGTCCAAGGACGTAAAGCCGTGCTTTAATACCATTATGTCACGCCCCGCTCCCATAGGAGCGATCGTCCTCGCTAAGGCATAATGCCGCACGAGCCTAGATTGCGCTCGTGCAAGGCGGGTTCTATAACGGCCGATTACAGCGGCTGCGACGGGGTCGTCGCACAGAAGTCCCAAGCAGAGACATTGAACACGCAGCGGAAATTTAGAACAAACACAAGTTATTCAAAGAAGCTCTTTTATTGATATTGAAACAACGGTTACATTGGGGGCACAAGGCCAAGATTATAATCACTTAAATACACTCATCTCACATTACAAATCGCTCAGCTCTCTCTCATCTCTCGATACATATTTGTCGATCCAGCGGAAGCTTCGGAAGGCGATGTCCATACATTATGTCTCGTATAAGTCATCGAATCCATGCGGCCGTACGCTTCGAATCGCCAAGGAACTCCGTGCCTCGACGCATCCAAGCGAGCTCCGCGCCACGAGCTTCTACCTGTGCCTGCACATGGAAACTGTGTGGGTCTCAGTACTCAACTGTACTGGTGGAGTGAGCTCCTCGCCCACCCATACAAAACTGACACGTTTATTTTACTTTGTGCAATACAAGCCCCTTTACGATTGTCTTTCTAGTCTTGCCTTAGGATCGATTTTAGGACCGACGCTCGGCCTATTTAGTGTCTTTAGACCATCTTCGTGCCTTGCACTAATAACGTACCCATACTTTGCCTCTAGACCTTTCTCGTGCTTGCATTGTCAACGTACCGACTCATACTTGTCTTTCGTACCATACTCTTGGACGTAACGACTAGGTCGTGTCAAATACTTGCCCGTGCCTCAAACATCGAGGCCGTGCCTCGCAGCATAACCTGACTTATCCAAACTCACCTTACGGCCCTTATCGACTTAACGCGCAACGACTAACCAAACTTTGTGGAACCGGTGTTGAGAACTCAAGTACGATGCCATATCTCGTGCCGAAGCACATGTCTTCACGTATAGCCGAATCGTAGGCTTTATAATACTTTGGGTGCAACCGAGCACACATTTCACCATTCAACGCATACCGTGCTTACACTTCCTTTGTATGACCGACACTGTGCATGCGGATTCGCCGCTTAGCACGCCAAATATCTATATGAAAGGCCACTGGCATGACAAGCCATCGCGGACATAGCTCGGGTAGGCGGCGGGTCCTTCAGCGCAGGTAGCGAGCCCCGTTGAAAGCCTCCGACTACCCACGCAATAAAAGCATGCGCTGCTATAACGTCTACCTCCTAGGATGACTGGGTCCGGTACCCCGACGTATAACTAGTCTAGGCAAAAATTCTTGTCGACAAGGTGTCCAATGACCACGCACCTACGAGACATCTAGACTCACGTAAATACATGGCCTATTTGTTGGTACAATTGGAACGATACTTAGCAACTCGTGCTCTGAACCACCCTTTGCATTACGTGCATCGGGGCCGCGAGACTCCCAACCGAGGGACCGCCTCGAAAGACCTTAACGTGGAGAGGAACGTGAGACTCCCAACCGAGGGACCGCCTCAAAACACCTTCACGTGGATAGGAACGCGAGACTCCCAACCGAGGGACCGCCTCGAAACACCTTAACGTGGATAGGAACGCGAGGCTCCCAACCGAGGGACCGCCTCGAAACACCTTAACGTGGATAGGAACGCGAGGCTCCCAACCGAGGGACCGCCTTGAACTTCTTTGACTCGAGGAAACGACTACTACGTAGCCTTCCAACTTAACTTGAACAAAACGTGTTCCTTAAGTGCCATGGACCGTGGCTAACTTTACATCGTGCCAACCGTGGCTCGTGCCTTTAACTGACTTACGTACTACGCGACGCTATCACCCAAGTCATACGTTATATGACGGCCCTTGAGATCGTGGGACTATTTAACTTGACAACCGCAGAAAGAGCGGGACGGCACTTGGAATGACTTAGGTCGATCGGCATAACTTTGCCTAACTTACTCAAGCCTACAACTTAACCCGAGGGACGAGCCAAGGTTATGCCAAGCCTTGCGCAGTAGAAACGTGCATGCTTTATCGAGCATTTATGCGGGCGATGCCTATTCACTTAGGCTAACTCATCGTTTGTGTCGAATATAAACTTTTCTTCTCCCAAGCCACGGAATGAAGGACCGAGTGTCATTTTCAAAGCACGCTGAGCACCAACTCTAATCAGACCGTGGGACGTTTTCCATGTTCTAAACTCGATTCGATCCGTCGGGATAATTCCCTTTAGCTATGTGGATTCGTCTCTTTTATTATTAAGCCTACTTGTGCAAGTTGAAAACACACGAATTATTAAGTGAAGGCTGAGATGAGGCAAGTTCACCGAAACTACCCCACCTGAGCGATGTCTTCGAGTTGTATTGCAAGTCCAAGTCCGAACGCCGTCGGTATTTCGATTCCTCCGATTGACTTCACGGGACGGGGTACTACAGCCTCCGATAGGCCATGGATACCCGGATCACGCCCCTTGAATGACCAGGCCACATTCAAACGTTACGTAGCCCCTTTCGATCATTTCCTTGATCATTGCCTTGGCATCCTCTTTTGTTCCTCCCCCATATACGTTGGGTTGTCCGCGACCATTTCGTATTTTCTTATCATTTTTAACTTAACGGTTGTCTTTAAGTCGTGGGTTATCTTTGAGCCATAGTCGATTATCGATTAGGTTGGCGGCGGCATCCGTACAGCGCGGGTAGTGTGCCCCGTTGCACGTCCCCGTCATACCTATCACAAATCTTTTCTTTGTTTCCTTTCTTTCATTTGTTCATTTACGCATTCATCAATCTCTTATTCGTTCATTTATTCATTATGCAGGTCCATGTATGGAAACCGCTTTGGCGATCCATCGGTCCCCAAGCCTTTCAATGTTGCTATACTCTACTCGTAACGACTATGTCGATAATCTTCCCATTTCATTGTTGTAAACCATTCATTGCTTCGTTGTTGAACGCATAAGGAACCTGAAATATAAACTTGTGCCTTGGCACGAGTGTGGAGTACGGTGCGAGAGTTCTTATATTTTTCGAGTTCTTTTCCATGTTCTAAACAAGCATACAAGATAGAATTATTCCCTTAGCTAGGTGCGTTGAGTCTTTCATTAGCATGCACGGTGTTATCGCCTAGCAATTCTAGTGATAGTGTTCGTATTATTAAGTGTCTAGGCTAAGCAAAGACAAGTTCATCGGAGCCACCCACCTTACCGATGTTCGCATCGCCGAGCGATACTCTGAGCGTGCCTTTGAAAGTCTAAGTCTCGATTCATCTTCGATGGGCCAATGTAAGTCTTGCATCGATTCTTCACCGGGTCAATGCCAACTCTTCGAGTCGACGGCTCGTTTGAGTCGTTGCACTTGCCGTTTGAATCGGCGTTCCGCTAGGGCGGAGCGGGTCATTACATATATCACCAGTCAATGCTTATAATTCAATGCGTTATAAAAAACATATTAATTTCCTGAGACAACAAAAATATGACATTTAACTAACATTTAAAATATTACATTAAAAATATCCAAATATCACACAATCTTAATTATATTTCAAAATATATCACTATTTTTTCAACTTTTGTTTCACCAACATATCACCATTACATTTCAAAATCCAAAAATATATACATCTTTCCCTTTTAGGGCAACCGGCCTCAAAACATTGAAACATTCACCAACATCAAATAGTGACATCCCTTCAAAAGTCAACATTGTATATTCCTTCAATAGTCAACACTGTACCCAACAAATAAAGGTAATACAAACAAAATTATTAATTTTTGAAACAAATAAGAAGACAAACTTCAGAAAACCTCTCTGCAGATACCTGTCAAACTGTATATTGGCCGCACATACACATTTTCCACAAAATGAACCATCTACAAATACACATCAGAAAACCGTTATCGTATAAAGATTAGTGCCTACAAATGCAAGGCACATACCCATAATCCAATACACCAAAGCACGAATTCATGAATATGCCTCGCCATCACAGGAGGTAGCTAGAAATTTACTCAGAAATTCCATCAGAAATAAAAAAAGTAAGATGGTTAGGTTCATAAAAAGTGCTCAAGCCAATGCAATCCTTATACGCCAACCTATTGCTTCCAACTCGAATTTCATAATGTACACACTTAGACAATCTACATATCTCCTTATATTATGAACATAAAGAAACTGCTCTTCCAGTGCATAAATATCATATCAAGAAATTCATTAGAAAGAAGTATAACAAGAAAAGATCCTAATAATTTAAAACCATGTAATACATAACTTACTTCCATGGGCTTTTCGAGACCTTGACAGAGACATGATGGATATGCCAATTCTGCGAACCATAAAAGTTGGAAGAACAAAATAATCTGCTTGTACATGGTATGAACATATATCATATTTATTCATGATCTGCTACTTAGGGTACATGGTATGAACATAACAAAAATATAGTCAGAAATCCCAAGGTTCTCAACCAAAATTGTACCAATGAAGTGTGTCAAGTACAGTACCTTTGTATAGAACCTTGGTTCACCGTAATGTGTGGGGTTGACTTTCCTCTTAGAATCCCAGAACGATGGAAACAAGACACTCTAATTAAAGAATATAAGACTCTAAGTATAGTGCCTATGTGTATACATCAAATCTCATACAATGATCACTATCTGGTATGCTCTAGAATTAATGCTTCTGAATCAGACATGATCTAAACTCTACACACATGTAGTCAACTAGTCAAGTTTAGTATAAAAATTCATGAATATCTTGCAGTCAGAGAAATGATAAGGTGTTAATCCATCCACACAGAGCACCATACCTTTAACTCACAAACGGCACTACAAATATGTCCAATATCTTGCAGCCGGTAAGTGTTTATCCATCCAAATATATCATACTAAAATCCTCCATACCACTTTACTTGGAGCCCAAGAAAAATCGATTTGACTTCTGAATTCTTAACTACTATATATATATATATATATATATATATATATATATATATATATATATATATATATATATAATATGAGGAAGACATTTTTTCCACCTTTTGCTTAAAGTGTCATAGTGTTGATATCAGTTCCCTGTAGCAAATTGTCATGACCCGCACCCTAGAGTAAGGGCACGAGAAGTGGGTACGTCCAGCCTACGCCGCAGTGTCGGCGGTAGAACGCTGTCCTAGGTCACAACATCTAACAATATAAGGTGATGCACAGTTATACTCCCCGAATGAGGGTGACATAACAGAATACAATCTCAATCACATCTAGGGTAGAAGTACGATAAGATAGATAGAAAGATACGAAATCCAAATCCACAAGACATATAATAGAGAGATGATACTAAGTGACTAAGATACAACTCAACAATATCCAGAATATACAGATCCCAATATACAACTCAAACTCAAATGACAAGAAGATAATATAAGCCTAGACTAGGGAGCCTCAGTCTCTACAGCTAGTGGATCCGGCTGGAAGTCCGGGTCACAAGTGTCGTCTATTGCTGTCCCATAATAGGTGTCTACGCAGGCCTCATCCTCATCCTCTGTAAAATTTTCAACAGGTCCAGTCAGGACGGAAGCGAGCACAAAACATCTCACGCAGATCATAACAGGTTAGAAAATATAACGTACAATAGAGTAAGATACATGAAATACTGAAAGAAGATGTATATGAAAAACAGAAGGATATGATAATAGGAAATAACTATATATGATAAGTAAGAACTGTAAGCAATATGTGATTTAGAGTACAATATGGTTATGTGAACGGGTTAGGTTATACAATAAAATGGGACTCCTTTGTACGTAGGTGTACAATGGACATATACAATTTCTTATACAATAGGATTGATCACATAACCATTTTTACTCTCCCTCCCCAATCAATACACAAGGATCCAATTCAGTTACGTTACCTTATACAATGGCTTGCACAATGGCTTGTACAATAGAGCTCAATGTGATAATGAGAGTACAATATGCACAATGAGTGTACAATGATAAGGGTATTCAATAAATACAATATGTTAGTGAAACGCACATCATAATATGTATTTAGTGAACACAAAGAAGATAACATCGCAAAAGAAGATCCATATAGTACCAATCCGTGTTACCAATGTGTCAGCATCAAGTAAATTAATCTATGGCAAGAATAGACGTTCTAGCAAGTATGAAACGGTCAGAGAATGTACTCGCCAGTATCCTGAGTATCTGAAGAATATCTACTGTCTGAGGAGTGGTGTATGTCTCCTATAGAACAGCACAAGTCACAATATGTCTAAAATGATAATAAGATACAATTCAATGCATTCTATATGAATCTAGGTCAATCTAGACTAAAGTCAATCTTTGGTCAACTCTAGTCAACTCTGACAGTCAAACTAGGTCAACACTAGTCTAGTTAGGTCAAACAAGGTCAGACAAGGTCAAACTAGTCTGAGTTGGTCTAACCTAGGCTTAACAAGGCCATCTAGGTCACTAACCAAAACTATCCTAGCAAGCACACACTATTCAAGTCACACAAGTTTACAATATAGTAAAGTCATGTGGATACAATCCATATACACAAAACTTTCTCATTAGGATACTATAGGCTAACTACATAGGCCATGAGCCATACACACATGTTAGGCATTGTACATAACAATTTCTATATTTACATACCAATTTCCCACATGTCTATATACATGCCATTTATATAGGCAAAAGTAATATTCATGCCACATTACATTATCACATTAGTATATATATATTACACTCACATTTATATATATATATATATATATATATATATATATATATATATATATATATATATATATATTTTTAACCAGAAAAATTTTTATTGAAATAAAAATGTGGCTCAGAACGAGCAATACAAGCAGGTGCAGGACCGCAAAACACAAAAGGGGTCCTGAGAACATGGTAGGAAATCTAAAAAGGATCATAAACGAGATACCGAAATTTCAGGACCGAAATTTCGAAAAATCGGAATGACAAAACTGTTATTTCGAAAAGGAAATTTCGAAATAACAGGAATTGAGTTTTCGAAATTTCGAAAACGCAAATCTCGAAATTTCAAAGCCCAAGAGCAAAATAAGGGAAAATGTGGGAGTTAGGCTGGAAGGGGATGAGGGCACGGCCCTTTATCTTTTTTTTTTAGAGAGAGAGAGAGAAAGGAAAATCGAATTTTGAAAAAACATTCAAAATTCGAATGGTCCAAACGCTCTGCCCCCGAGGGCGGGACACCAATGCGCGGGAGACGAGGTGTCAGGCGCACAAGACTCGAGGAGTCAGTCCCACGTGGGGGACGGCCCACTGCCCGAAGGGGCGGGCAACCCGAGGGCGCGGGGCCCGATGGCGCGCCGCTCGAGGGGAGCCGCACAGCGCGGCGGGGCCGGCGAGCGCGTCCGGGAAGGGAGGGGGAGGGGGGGCGGGGGCGATGGCAACCCGCGGGAGCCAGGTCGACGGCGAGCCGCCGGCGCGACGGAGACCGTCGAACTCGACCGAGCGCAGAGACCGAAGCAGAGCCTAGGCGCCGGCACAGGGACGGCGAGCACCAGCGGAGGGGCGACCGCCGGTGGATGGGCCACGAGGCCGGAGACGGCTCCGAACGA
The DNA here is from genome assembly GCA_029216955.1 of Iris pallida. Taxonomy (NCBI): domain Eukaryota; kingdom Viridiplantae; phylum Streptophyta; class Magnoliopsida; order Asparagales; family Iridaceae; genus Iris; species Iris pallida. The sequence continues at coordinate 6,847,398 of JANAVB010029220.1, forward strand.
AGCCGGGGCGGGCCGACCCAAGGCGAGAAAGAGAAGGGGAGGGGGGGAGGGGGGTGAGCAGCCGGCGAGATGGAGGCCAGCCGCCCCTTAGCCGGTCAGCGGCGAGATAGGTCCTCCAGCAAGATCCGACGGGAGCGCCGGAGGCCGGAGGACGACGGCGGATCAGCGAGGGCCGTGGACGGCGGCACTGACGCGGAGAACGCTGCCACGGGGCCAGCAAGCGACGACGCAGGGGGAAGCGCTCCGAGAGGGGCGGGGGAGGGGTGAGCCGAAGGCCACCGCGCGAGGGCGGCGGAGAAGAGCGCCGCGGGGCCGTCGATCGACGCTGAAGGAGACGACTGGACGGAGGAGAAGCTGCCCGATGGCCACTGTGCGGAGGGCTGCGACGCGGCCACCGCCGCCCACGAAGGGGCCACGGGTCCCTGAGAAGTCGGCGGAGCAAGGCGAGCGGAGGCGGGAGACGCCTCAGAGCCGTCGGGAGCCGCCTGGAAATTGGGCTTCGTCCCCGGGAGGGAGGGAAACGAGGGGGGGAGGGGGGTCGCCACCGCGGGAGGAGGCGCGGCCTGGGGAGCTGTGAAAGCGGGGGCCGGAGGCCACGACAGCGGAGCCGCAAGAGGGGGTGACGCCGGACGGAGGGGGTCCACCGAGGCGCGGCTCCGGCCAGGCGGAGGACCAAGGGAAGGAGGAGGAGCGGGTAGGGGGACCTCCAGCGACGGAGGATCAGGACCAGCCGCTCGGCGACGCGCCCGGTGGCGCCGTCGGGGACGACGACGCCGTGAGGTGTGAAGCGGTGGGGGGAAGGATTGGGAAAGGCCGCACGGCGGGGATCCGCCCGGCCAAGAGGGCCCCGGCCAACCAGAGGGGCGGCGGGATGGAAAAAGGGGAGGAGGGAGGACGCCGAGGGGGAAGAAGAACCCCGGCGTCGCAGCCAGGCCAAGGGGGGGAGGGGGGAATTACACTCACATTTATATATATATATATATGTATATATATATATATGTAAATACACATATAGGGAAGCTATATAGGTACTAGATAATCATATATATATACATGTAGAGGGAAGGAAAGAAAAGAAGGGTGAGTCATGAGTGTGTGTGTAGGGCATTTGGAAACAGTAGACAATGTGTATGAATGTGTGTGTGTGTGTGTGTCAAATGACAGCCATAGGTGCTATTGTTCTCATATTTACATTTGTGTTCCTGTGTGTGTACATAAAGAATAGGACTAGGAAAACAGTAAAACAGGGTACTGAACATACAAGTATGTATAGGGCTGCATATGGGGCTAATAGTGTACTGTTATGGGTGGTTTTAGGGGGTGTTAACAGGGGTTAAATGGGCTAATATTGTGGACAGCCAAGGGCTTGTTAAGGGACAGCCACAAGGGTGTTAGGGACTGTCATTAGGACATGTTAGGACAGCTACAGATGGACTGAAAGAGGCTGGATATTGGGGTTGTTAATGGACAGCAATGGGGGTGGTTTGATGGGCTAATATGGACAGCCATTAAAGGGGCTTTAGGACTGAAATGTGAGGGTCTAATAAGGGGGTTACATGACAGGTTATAGGGCTGTATATGTAGGGACTGTTCCCAGGTTTCAGAACAAGGCAGGGGGGTTCCAGGTTTCAGTTGTGCAATGTGTGTGACAGGTTTTCCTGTGTGTGTCAAATTGTGTCTCAGTTAGGCATGTGTGATGTGAGTGATACTATCAAACCAATGTAATGTGTGTGTACATATCATATTGCATACATTCATATTTACAAATGCATTTGATAGTGCATTCATTGTCCACATATGCATAACATGCTCACAGTTCAGTTAGGAACCTACATGCTTCATTATCTCAGTTCTCTTGTTCATGTAACCAAGTTAATCTCTCTCCTACATTTCAGTTTACAATATTATCTCCATACATTCATAATACCTAAGTTATCTCAGGCATCATACATTCAGTTTGTATTTATTATATATATCATGCCTATCAACATCCATATTGTATCAGAAAAAGGAATCAATGTAGCTATAACCAACCAATTTCAATGTCCATGATCCCACACAAATCATGACTAATCTGAATGTAAACTAGTATGCATGTATACAATTTAATATGGCAGTTTAACATCAAAATTGGGTTTGAAATCATGTTAAAACAGGAAACGAACTCAGCAATATTTCGAAATGCAGTGAGGCTGGGAATATGGAATTTAAAAGCTCGAAAACAACTCGAACCAATGAACCCCCGATAACCCCAACTTGATTCCCATATGTAACCGCAACTAAAACACATTTAACTGCATGAATTATAACATGTAAACATGAATCAAAATAATAAAAACAGGGAGCTATCACTCGATACTGAACATGTATCAGTCAACACTTGTCATAGCGCAACCCAATATCGAAAATCCAATTTGAACCCTAAAACTTAACACAAATCAGTAAACAACATTATAGTGATGTAATTACACATGTTCATGAATTAAAATGGCCATTAAACATTAAGAAATCAGATCAAATAGGGATTAAACTCAGGATATTAAGAATAGTACACTGCGTATCAGAAATCACATTCATACCAAAAATCGAGATACAAATTACATTAATACATCAAATTAAAGCCCAAGGTAGTGTCGTGCATGTGTAAGGGTATTGTATAGGTCGTGTCGTGTCCAAATGAGTAGATACGATGTGTCAAAATATTCGTGTACACTGTGTTCAGTAATGTGCAGCAGGCAGCCTCATGCAGCGAAGACACGGCCTCGTGCACGCGACACAGGGCACGACACGACTCGTAATCATGCCCACGTGTTCGCCCCATGTAGGGCTACGTGTTCGTGTCCTTGACACGTCACCACGACGTGTCCATGAGGGACACGAAGCCCGTGTCAGAATCTCCAAATTCGCGTGTTCAGTCCAGTGCAAAACCCATGCGGCCTCGTTTTCGTGTCCGACACGAAATGAGGTATCATGAAACTTGGGGAGTGACTTTTCAGTCACTGCCACAACCTCCATGCCAAGTTTCGCGTGTCAAAACGCTGTGTCCACATAGAAACAGGACACGGGTAGCAGGACAGCGCATACGCGTGTCGTGCAGCGTGTCCGTACCCGATTTTGACACAAAATCGACACGAAAACTACATCAGTCTTCACAAAGATTAACATACATATTTAGATCTACAAATTCATGTAATTAGATTTACAAAAATCGAAAATAATTTCCTAAGTGGCATTTAATCAAACACCTACACAACACTATGACACGTGTCTGATACGGACACCAAACGGACACGAAACGACACAAATCCAATACCTACGGCTAGGGGACACCTAGGGCTTCCTATCCACGCAAGAAAACAAAATTTAGTGGAGGGAATAGGGATTTACCTATATGTGCAAATTGTATGAAAAAGCTTCAAAAGGGGGTGGTTCTTCTTGCTAGCTAGGTCCTCCAAATTGCTCTCCAAATGGGATTGGCCTCCATGAACAGTAAAAGGAAGCTAATTAGAACCTAATGCAATTGGTTTGAGAAGAAAAGGAATTAAAATGGAATTTCTAGGGTTTTAGGAAGTTTAGAACTAACCTTTCTTTCCAACTTTGCAACTCTTTCTAAAGGGAGGCTAACCTAATGGAAGAGGCATTATATAGGGGTGGGATTCCCTATGTTGGCTGGCCAAAACTCTAGGGTTAGGGTTGTAGTTAGTTGGGCCATGGGCCTCTCTCTCTTGGTGGGTTTCTAGGCTTCCTAGTTAAAGGCCTATTCTCAAAACACCTCATTCTAACCATTAAGTCCAAAAGCAATTATCTACCAATTTTCTAACCATGACTTAAACTAACAAGTCCCACTTAGTCTATAGGTTAAGTCCCACTTCTAGGTTAGGCCAAATCTAGTCTAGAACCAAGATACCATATAGCATCTAATTAATTAATATTAAAAACACATAATTTCCATAAATTCCAAATAATTCTAATAAATCACAATAAGCTCAATAAATTCAGAATGACCAAAATACCCTCTAGGCTAAATGCACTAAATTGAACCTCTACTCACATGGTTAGGCTCTAGGATAGACAATCTCTACGGTTTCACTAGCAAAACACCAAAATCACAAGTCATAATTTAAATAGTTTTAAAATGATTAAAAATTACCAAAAATTATATTATTATTTAAATATCATAATTAAATAAATTAAAATACAAAATTTCAAAATTACCCTCATTTTAGAAACTGGGTGTTACAAGTCTACCCACCTTAGAAAAATTTTGTCCTCAAAATTTAAGATGGTAGTAGTCCCTCTAGGTCAAACACCCCACAATCAAAGTCTCAAACATACCGTCAGATAATCATATGCGTCTGTCCTAAATCATGATACTCAGAATCTTCGTCGTGCTAGTGAGCAAGGCTACGATAATCACAGAGTCCTCAACTAAGGCACATACATCTAGAATCATGGTATTTAAAATTTTTGCATTGTCACATGCTTGGCAGCGAAAACCTTAAATTCCTACACCCGAGAAATACATCCTAAATCTGACTATATGTCCTCACTATGCCAGCTAAACACGACCATCGAAGATTCTAGATCCCATAACTGAGGTGACCTAGCCCATATGATTCATCTCAGAAGAAAATCAAACATAACACATGAACAACGGAACAAAGTTGATAAATCAACCAGGAACAGAGGGAATCGAATTTTTAAGACAGTAATTGTAGAATTTGAATCAAAGAACGGAACCTGCAACTAGATCTCCAACGGCCTGTAATGTCCCAAATTTGTGATACGTATTTAGTGTACGTATACGTATTTTGGACCCATATTTTATTTAGTCATGATTAGTTATCTTGGATTATTTTTCCTTGGCTTGGTTATTATTGGCATTGATAGTTCAATTGGTTTTAATGGTTCATTGGTTTATTTTTGGATTAGTGAGGCTTGGTTTATTCCATGATTCATTTGGTTTAAATTGCTAGAGAGAGGGTTTATTGGCCTTGACTTGGTTCACCTTGGTTTATCTTGGCTTGGTTTATTTTGGGTTTGACATGGAGAACAACCACCCTACCATAAATATCAATTTCCCTATCTCTCCCCTCATTTATTTTCTTCATCTTCTTCCTCATTACTCTTTCCTCTCCACTATTAACACACCACCAACCTAGGCAAGTTGCATCTTGCTATCACTTAAGGGCTACATTTTATTTGTCAAATAGCTTTATTAGCTCATTTTAAGCAACATTAAAACTTGGGTTTTCTCCATTTGGAGCTTAGAATTTTGTAGATCTAGGATTGAAGTATTTTCGGATTTTGGTGGTTTTGATCTATAAAACTTGTTCATTTTTATGTTTTGATTGTTCCATGTTGTAGAGAATTTAATTTTACACAACCTAGACCTTTGCAAAGTGGATTTTTATTGAGATTTGACCTAGTTATGGTCTTTTGAAGTTTTGAGTTCCATGGCCATTTGCTCTCAGCTTTGGGGAAGAAGACCTCTTGTCCCGGGCGCAACCCAGCTAGCCCAGCGCTCTTTAGCGCTGGCACCACTCACCTAGTCTAGCCCAGCGCTCTTTAGCGCTGGCGCTGCCCAGCCAGCGCCTCTTGGTGCTAGCGCAGTTCGCCCTGGCGCAACCCAGCTTGGCGCGGTCCAGCCTGGCGCAACCCAGCTTGGCGCAGTCCATCTTGCCCCCTCCCAGCGCAGTTCGCCCTAGCGCAACCCAGCTTGGCGCAGTCCATCTTGCCGCCTCCCAGCGCAGCTTGCCCTAGCGCAACCTAGCCTGGCGCCACCTAATGGCCTGCGCCCCTTGCTCCCTTGTGGTCCAGCACAACTTGGCACTCCTCGTACTGGCACAACCTGACCCTGGCTGCCCAGCGCAGTCTAGTCTTGGCACCTATTTGCATTATGTTTTATTTTATCTTCTTTTAGTGCATGGTATTTTATGTTTATATCCTTACGCCTTTTTGACACGACATTGATATGAGCACGATGTGAGCATAGCATGGTTGATGTATTGAATTCTGTACGCAACTTGATAGTGACCCATGGTGGTGCACTCCAGATAAGTGAATGGCATAGTTTATTGAGCGCCGTTGCGACGGCTCTATTGACATGATAATGTAATATTGACCTAGACACCGTGGGTGACTTGTGAATGTATTGATAAATAAACCAGTGTGTCTTACATCATGTCTAGGGCATGGATCCCTGAGTACCACGGTCAGGGGTACATATTGAAATAAACTAAGGTTAATGACTAGAATAATTCACTAGTCATGAAGAGATGTTCTCCAGTTACAGGCAATCCCGTTATTCCGGCCGCAAATGTTTGGACTTGTAGCCTGCCGACGAGTAGGGCACATTTCCAGCCCACTGTCATGTGGGGCACCCTCCATTGTCACTTTAATGATTGAACTCTATTGTCACTCTAGTGTATTGTACTCCCTCCATTGTCACTTTAATGATTGAACTCTCTAAATTGTCACTATAATGTTCGCCTGGATAACCTGGATAGCTGCAGGGCCTGTGACTACTTGGAGCATCTCATTGCATCTTGCCAGTAATTAGGATTATGATAACCCTAGTTAGTTAATATAGAAAGCCGTAGGCAATGATTGGCCGTGATTGATTGGATGGAGTCTAGTTCAGTATAGTATTGTCTAGAAGTGATTGATTGCAGGATTGTACCAGAATGATTGAATGATTATCACTCCAGATTGTTACTATAGTGATTGTACTCTATTGTCACTCTAGCGTATTGTACTCTTCATTGTCACTTTTATCATTGTACTCTCTCATTTTTACCTTAGTGATTGTCACCTTTAGCAAAATGATCAGAGACTAAGTTCTGTTCAGGCGAAGGGTTACAATCTCGGTCCTTGTTTGGTTTAAGGATTGTAACCTGACTTCCGAAATAGTACATTCGTCTTCTCTTCATATGTTGCCCAGCTATATTTTATTTAGCATGATTCTCCAATTGTCTTATGTCAATGATGCTTCACTTAATTATTTTCTCTGATTGGGACAAGTGCATTGGTAGTGCACAAATCTCAATATGTGTTACTTATTGTTTTCTTACATGTTGAATGCTAATGATTTGTTGGTTTTAGTCCTTAAGTGAAGCCTCCTTGTGGCACTTGCTCTTTCTGGGGTCTGATCCAGCTGGTTTTGTATGGCCAGATACCGGAGCAGCACCAAAGGATCTCCCTGCTTTCCAGCCCGATGGTGACCACCAGGCGTAACCAGGGCATCGAGTGGGTTTCTTCATGTTCTTCCACTGTAATATTGAAAATTATTCTTTTGAGGCGTTTAGCCGACGAGCAAGTGTTAGCTCGATTGCAGCTTTTACTCATTGTCTGCCTACGGGCTGTAACATGATTGACAAGCCCCGGGGGTTGATCATGTATGACTGAACTTTTGCTAGTCCTCACATTTTGTAACGACTAGCTTCATGATTATTCCGAATATGTAATGTATGGGACGCCTTACTATTGTGTATTTGGTGGTCTGACATCTTGTAACTATTATTAGTTGGTTGAGATTGAGACAATAGGCTATTTTATGACCTTAAGAGACTGATGGATTGTAGTGAAACCCTCACATGTCTAGACAGTCGTGACCGTATAGCGGCGTGGATTCCATTCCGTTATGCGTAGCTGGCTATGTACGCCCCCGCTCTCGAGTATTCTGGTTCTGGGGCGTTACACGGCCTGAGCATCCTCGGCTGTCATGGCGAAAGCTCGCCCTGGCTGGCCTCCCCTGGCCTGCTGCTGATGCTGTAAGAACCTCTGCTGCTGAGTCTGCAATGGTGGTCCCCTCTGCTGCCCTGCCGGAGCCCTAGCTCCTGGTGCTACCTGAGCCTATGGTGTCGGGTTCTTGGGACACTCTCTACACTGATGCTCCGCTGAACCGCAAAGTAAACACATACCCAGCCTCTTCCTGCAATCGTTCCACCAATGGCCTGGCTTCTTACAGAAGTTGCACACGGTGTCCTGCTGATATAGTACATGTCTCCGTCCCTGATGCTGAACAGGCCTCTGTTGTAGCTGATGTATCTGAGCCCTCAGCTGCTGGTACTGCTGCTGAAACTGTATGCGGGGCATCGGCTGCTGATACTGCTGCTGAAACTGATGCTGAATGTGCGGCCTCTTGGCCGGTCCTCCGTTGCTGCTGCCTCCAACAGGGTCTCGCCCCCTCTTGAGCCTCAGCTCAAGATCGTCCTCAGCCAATAAAGCTCCCATCAAAATCTCCTCGAAAGTGGCATCCCTGTTGCCCTTGGTCAAGGATTTGACTTCCTTGACCATACCCTTTCGGAACCTCTGGGCCTTCGCCGTCTCACTCAAGCCCTCTACGAATCTGCCGAGGCGGCCGAACTCCCCAGCGTACTCCTCTATTGACAGGCTCCCCTGAACCAAGCTCTCAAACTGAGACTCTAAGGCTCGGAGCGTTGAATCTGGAAATAACTTCTTCTTGAAGAAGGCCTTGAACTCCTCCCAGGACTGTCCAGCTACCCCCACCCTGGGGTCTGACTGATACCAGGTGCGAGCAAGATCTCGCATCCGGCTATCTGCTGTCTCTATCTGGAGATCTGCCGGTATCCGGGCCAGGCGGAAGATCTCCTCTATATTCTCGATCCACTCGTCAGCATATAAAATTCCCTCCGTCCCCAGGAAGTCTCTGGGGCTCATCTTCTGGAACTGCTCTATCCCCGGTGTCTTCGGCTGCTGGACTGCTGGTCGAGCTGCGACTTTCCTAAGGGCCAACTCCATGCTCCTGGCCTGCCGGGTCTGCTGTACCTCCATAAACTGCAGGAAGTAGGTGAACATATGTGCCGCGTCCACGTATCCTGTAGGCGGCGGCTGCTGGAAAGGTATCTCTGGGATGACTGGGTCCTGCCTCTGAACTGGTGGAGGCATACCCCCTGCTGCCGGTGGAGGGGCTCCTCCGAACGCAGCTGAAACGCCTACCCCGGTTGGCATGATTGGGGCTACGGTACCAGGGGCTGGCTGCTGAGTATGAGAGGTGGCAGACCTCTCATCGGCGTCCCCCTGGCCCTGGCGATGTGATCTCGTCTCAACCATCCTGGAGACAGATCAAAGAAACAATTGATGAGAATGAGTCGAAATAGCAAGGGAGGACAGTTATATTCAAGGGAGACAATAAGCATCAAATGTAGAAATACGGAATCTGAATAAGAGTTTTTCCTAATATGATTGAGTACCTCCAAAAATATCCTAATCCTACTGCAGGCTGTAGTGATACTCTAATTCGAATACCACTACATAAACTCGACTTGTATGGGCCACCACTAAAAACGTGTCACGACCCGCACCCTAGAGTAAGGGCACGAGAAGTGGGTACGTCCAGCCTACGCCGCAGTGTCGGTGGTAGAACGCTGTCCTAGGTCACAACATCTAACAATATAAGGTGATGCACAGTTATACTCCCCGAATGGGGGTGACATAACAGAATACAATCTCAATCACATCTAGGGTAGAAGTATGATAAGATAGATAGAAAGATACGAAATCCAAATCCACAAGACATATAATAGAGAGATGATACTAAGTGTCTAAGATACAACTCAACAATATCCAGAATATACAGATCCCAATATACAACTCAAACTCAAATGACAAGAAGATAATATAAGCCTAGACTAGGGAGCCTCAGTCTCTACAACTAGTGGATCCGGCTGGAAGTTCGGGTCACAAGTGTCGTCTCCAGCTGTCCCATAATAGGTGTCTACACAGGCCTCATCCTCTGTAAAATTTTCAACAGGTCCAGTCAGGACGGAAGCAAGCACAAAATATCTCACGCAGATCATAACATGTTAGAAAATATAACGTGCAATAGAGTAAGACACATGAAATGCTGAAAGAAGATGTATAAGAAAAATAGAAGGATATGATAATAGGAAATATCTATATATGATAAGTAAGAACTGTAAGCAATATGTGATTTAGAGTACAATATGGTTATGTGAACGGGTTATGTTATGCAATAAAATGGGACTCCTTTATACGTGGGTGTACAATGGACATATACAATTTCTTATACAATAGGATTGATCACATAACCATTTCTACTCTTCCTCCCCAATTAATACACAAGGATCCAATTCAGTTACGTTACCTTATACAATGGCTTGCACAATGGCTTGTACAATAGAGCTCAATGTGATAATGAGAGTACAATATGCACAATGAGTGTACAATGATAAGGGTATTCAATAAATATAATATGTTAGTGAAACGCACATCACAATATGTATTTAGTGAACACAAAGGAGATAACATCGCAAAAGAAGATCCATATAGTAACAATCCGTGTTACCAATGTGTCAGCATCAAGTAAATTAATCTATGGCAAGAATAGACGTTCTAACAAGTATGAAACGGTCAGAGAATGTACTCGCCAGTATCCTGAGTATCTGAAGAATATCTACTGTCTGAGGAGTGGTGTATGTCTCCTATAGAACAGCACAAGTCACAATATGTCTAAAATGATAATAAGATACAATTCAATGCATTATATATGAATCTAGGTCAATCTAGACTAAAGTCAACCTTTGGTCAACTCTAGTCAACTCTGACAGTCAAACTAGGTCAACACTAGTCTAGTTAGGTCAAACAAGGTCAGACAAGGTCAAACTAGTCTTAGTTGGTCTAACCTAGGCTTAACAAGGCCATCTAGGTCACTAACCAAAACTATCCTAGCAAGCACACACTATTCAAGTCACACAAGTTTACAATATAGTAAAGTCATGTGGATACAATACATATACACAAAACTTTCTCATTAGGATACTATAGGCTAACTACATAGGCCATGAGCCATACACACATGTTAGGCATTGCACATAACAATTTCCATATTTACATACCAATTTCCCATATGTCTATATACATGCCATTTATATAGGCAAAAGTAATATTCATGCCACATTACATTATCACATAGTATATATATATTACACTCACATATATATATATATATATATATATATATATATATATATATATATATATATATATATATATATATATATATGTAAATACACATATAGGGAAGCTATATAGGTACTAAATAATCATATATATATACATGTAGAGGGAAGGAAAGAAAAGAAGGGTGAGTCATGAGTGTGTGTGTGTAGGGCATTTGGAAACAGTAGACAATGTGTATGAATGTGTGTGTGTGTGTCAAATGACAGCCATAGGTGCTATTGTTCTCAGATTTACATTTGTGTTCCTGTGTGTGTACATAAAGAATAGGACTAGGAAAACAGTAAAACAGGGTATTGAACATACATGTATGTATAGGGCTGCATATGGGGCTAATAGTGTACTGTTATGGGTGGTTTTAGGGGGTGTTAACAGGGGTTAAATGGGCTGATATTGTGGACAGCCAAGGGCTTGTTAAGGGACAGCCACAAGGGTGTTAGGGACTGTCATTAGGACATGTTAGGACAGCTACAGATGGACTGAAAGAGGCTGGATATTGGGGCTGTTAATGGACAACAATGTGGGTGGTTTGATGGGCTAATATGGACAGCCATTAAAGGGGCTTTAGGACTGAAATATGAGGGTCTAATAAGGGGGTTACATGACAGGTTATAGGGCTGTATATGTAGGGACTGTTCCCAGGTTTCAGAACAAGGCAGTGGGGTTCCAGGTTTCAGTTGTGCAATGTGTGTGACAGATTTTCCTGTGTGTGTCAAATTGTGTCTCAGTTAGGCACGTGTGATGTGAGTGATACTATCAAACCAATGTAATATGTGTGTACATATCATATTGCATACATTCATATTTACAAATGCATTTGATAGTGCATTCATTGTCCACATATGCATAACATGCTCACAGTTCAGTTAGGAACCTACATGCTTCATTATCTCAGTTCTCTTGTTCATGTAACCAAGTTAATCTCTCTCCTACATTTCAGTTTACAACATTATCTCCATACATTCATAATACCTAAGTTATTTCAGGCATCATACATTCAGTTTGCATTTAGTATATATATCATGCCTATCATCATCCATATTGTATCTGGAAAAGGAATCAATGTAGCTATAACCAACCAATTTCAAAATCCATGATCCCACACAAATCATGACTAATCTGAATATAAACTAGTGTAGCACCCAGTTTCCCAAATGAGGGTAATTTTGAAATTTCGTGTTTACAATTATTTTAATAATGATATTTAATTCATGATATGATTTTTGGTGATTTTAAATCATTTTAAAATTATTTAAATCAATGACTTGTGGTTTTGACGTTTTGCTAGTGAAACCCTAGAGACTGTTTGACCTAGAGCCTAACCATGTGATTATGATATTTTAAGATCATTTTTGGCCTAAGGATATTTTTGCATTTGACCTCTTTGAATTATTTTGATATTATTTTATTATTTATGATATTGTTTTGGGGTTATTTGAGTCGGGTTCGAATTTCAACTCAATCCGACTTGAAACGGGGACCCGGGGGTAATTTGACTCTAGTGGGACCCACACACTAGTTAGGCATGGCCCACATGATATTAATTTTAGTCCACATGATAGAAATATTTTAGTTAGAGGTTAGACTAATTATTATGGATAAGGTTAGTGTGATTAGAGACTTTAGAATGACTAATTTAGCCCCAACCAATAAGCCCTTTCCTAATACTCATAGAATAGGTTAGTGGGGGCATTTTGGACCTTACCATAATAGGACAAATAGCCCCATATGGCCAGCCACTTTGGGAGAGGATAGGCTCAAGTTCATTTCATTATTCTCATCCACACTCTCTCTCTTGTTCTTCCCCAAATTCCTAGAGAGCAATCCCTAGCAATTTCTCCACCAAATCCTTCCATTTTGCCACCAAATCTTCTTCTTTCCTTCTCCATTCTAGCCAAGGAGGAAGCTACCCAAGTTTGGGAGGATTCGGAGCTCATTCGTGTCCTTTTGGAATCTCTACGTGTCGGTGTCGCTCCGGGAAGACTTTTCTTCGATTCGATCTACCGGGAGGTATAAATCCCTTCTCCTTTTCATTTTCTCATGCATATAGGTCTATTTTTAACCCATAGGAATGACCCCCATGGTTGTATCTCCATTTGTGTCCATTTTGTGTCCATTTGGAGGTCATAGGAGTGTCCTTTGTGTTGTGGTTGTGTCCATGTGGAAAAATCCCAAATTTGGACACACTATGTGTTGTTGTTATGTATGAATGAATTATTACATGTTTAATCTCATATTTTGTATTAGAGATGTGTTCTATAGTGTCTCATATATATATATTAGTGTAGAGAGTGAGTTCTTGATATATTATGTTATATACTTGTGTTCTTTGTCTCAAACTACCCAAATCCGTCATGATTTTTATCCACGTTTTTAATTTCAGTCCTAACTTAGAAATGTCATAACTTCTAGCTCAAAGCTCGGTTTAATCTTCCGTTTTTTTTAAAAGAAGCGTATTGAAGTTAGCTTTCCAAAAACATGTATTAATAGGCCTAATTCTTTCTGTAACTTTCTAGAAAATTATTTTAGTGTCAGCTGTACGAAAGACAAATGCGTTCTCGGTGTTTTTGCGATTCCGGTTGTTTCCGGAAATGAAAACGCGATCCGTTTGAAGTTTCGGAAAGATAAAATATAGATCTATAACATACTTTAATCCTAGATTTTAATTCATGCTGAGATGGTACAGTATTGATTATTAGTAGGAGTTACTATTCGGCATATGCATTTTGTGCACCCTTGTGTGTAATATAATATTCTATTTGATTTTAACCCATGTTAATGTATATATATTATGTAATTAAATAGAGAATACAAGCATGAGTAAATGTTTAAATAAATGATGTATGAGGTGTAAGTATCATATCTAATGTAAGCATGTATAAGTATGGCATGTAATGAATATGTAGGTTCCATAGTATGTAATGTATGGTGCATATAGTAGTGCAAGAGAATAAATGAATGATGAATGAATGCAAGCATGAATGTAATGTAATAATAGATGTAATATATGCAATATACAAGTTAATGAGATGTAATGTTCTATGTTAACACAAATCCTATATTACCTCATGTACCCCCTTACACTATGTTGACACTATCACACTTGACACATTGTTCACTTACACTTTGACACTCTTTGATATGTATACACTATGTATGCCCATTTAACCCTCACTTGCCCCTTTTCCATGTTCACATACACACACATAGCCTCTTAAATAAGTATTTATGAATATAGTTAACTTAGCTATGTATGTATATTATATATATGTTAGCATATTGTGTTGTAATATATAAGTTTATATAACCATTTGAAATGCCATAATTATAGACCTAATGTTGAATACCAATATATGCATGTGTATATAGGTGTAGACATATATAGCTTAAAGTAATAGATTACCTAGTGTATATCCAATATAAATTCTTGCCTATTTGAGTATTGAATAATTGTATGCTATATAGAGTTGGGTGTATGTTGGCTTGTATAGCCTTGTATTGATGTGTGCTTGCTAGGATAGTCTTGGTTAGGCCTAGTAAGACTTGCTGGGTTAGGACATGATCTAGTTTGACCTAGTTTGACTAGTGCAGTTGACCAGAGTTGACCAAGGGTTGACTTTGGCCTAGTTTGACCTAGATTAATGTAGAATACATTGTAGTGCTTTATATTACCCTTCTGGACATGTTGTGACTGGTGCTGTTCTAATTAGGAGCCAAACACCTCTCCTCGGACAGTATCTTTACCTTGGACATTCAGATATCAGGCGAGTACATTCTCTGATCATTTCATATCTTGCTTAGAATTATTTCCTGCAGTAGATTACTTTACTTGTACTGTCACGTTGGTCACACGGATTGATACTATATGGATCCTTTCTTGAGATGTTAACCTTAGGAAGCATCGGGTACTCTATGTTCTGTGCGTTTCACTTACATAGCATATCACTTTGCTTCGTTGACTCTTCGATCACTTGTGACATATACTCTTATGATCACAGAGTCTTCCTGGAATCCTTATCCCATTTATGGGTCTACTATGTACCACCCTTCGGGGGCTATCACCTTTCGGAGGCTATCACCCTTCGGGGGCTATCACCTTTTGGAGACTTACCATCCTTCGGGGGCTGTACATAGTATCATAACATAACCTGGTTGGATCCTTGTGTATTAATTGGGGGTACGGGAGAGTAGAAGTGGACATATGAATAATACACCAGTAGTGTAGCATCAGAATCATTCCATAGTGTAGCATCAGAATCATCCCATGCCATTTACATGTCCATGTTGTACTCTGACTCACTAGCCACATGTTAGTTCTCTATTTATAGTAGATATTTCTATTACAGCTCTCTCTATTTACATACAGCATTTCTTTCAGTACCTGTATCTTACTTTACTGCATGATTATATTTTCTAACCTGCTATGAACTGTTGAGATGTAATATGCTCGCTCCTGTCCTGACTGGACCTGTTGATAAATTTTACAGATAGCCTGGAGGTTGCCTGCTAGCCTAGAGGAGACAGTAGAGGTTGCATAGATAGCTAAGGTTTTTGCTTATAGTTTATTTTCAGCCATCTTGAGTTGTATTTATGGATTACTGTATTTGGATTTTGAGATGTATTCTGAGTTTGTATCTTAGACACTTAGACTTCTATCTGTTGTATCTCTTTTCGATTTCATGTTTTATCTATCTTCCCTTATGCTCTACCTTAGATGTGATTGAGTTTATATTCTGCTATGTCACCCCCATTCGGAGAGCATAAACTGTTTAGTCTTATACTGTTAGATGCATTGAGACCTAGGACAGCGTTCTACCGCCGACACTGCGGCGTAGGCTGGGCGTTGTTACGTTCTCGTGCCCTAACTCTAGGGTGCGGGTCGTGACAACTAGTATGCATGTATACAATTTAATATGGCAGTTTAACATCAAAATTGGGTTTGAAATCATGTTAAAACAGGAAATGAACTCAGCAATATTTCGAAATGCAGTGAGGCTGGGAATATGGGATTTAAAAGCTCGAAAACAACTCGAACCAATGAACCCCCGATAACCCCAACATGATTCCCATATGTAACCACAACTAAAACACATTTAATTGCATGAATTATAACATGTAAACATGAATCGAAATAATAAAAACAGGGAGCTATCACTCGATACTGAACAGGTATCAGTCAACACTTGTCATAGCTCAACCCAATATCGAAAATCCAATTTGAACCCTAAAACTTAACACAAATCAGTGAACAACATTATAGTGATGTAATTACACATGTTCATGAATTAAAATGGCCATTAAACATTAAGAAATCAGATCAAACAAGGATTAAACTCAGGATTTTAAGAATAGTACACTGCGTATCAGAAATCACATTTATACCAAAAATCGAGATTCAAATTACATGAATACATCAAATTAAAGCCCAAGGTAGTGTCGTGCATGAGTAAGGGTACTGTACAGGTCGTATCGTGTCCAAATGAGTGGACAAGACGTGTCAAAACATTCCTGTACACTGTGTTCAGTAATGTGCAGCAGGCAGCCTCGTGCAGCGAGGACACGGCCTCGTGCACGCGACACAGGGCACGACATGACTCGTGATCGTGCCCACATGTTCGCCCCATGTAGGGCTGCGTGTTTGTGTCCCTGACACGTCACCACGACGTGTCCATGAGGGACACGAAGCCCGTGTCAGAACCCCCAAATTTGCGTGTTCAGTCCAGTGCAAAACCCATGCGGCCTCGTTTTCGTGTTCGATACGAAACGAGGTTCCATGAAACTTGGGGAGTGACTTGTCAGTCACTGCCCCAACCTCCATGCCAAGTTTTGCGTGTCGAAATGCTGTGTCCACGAAGAAACAGGACACAGGTAGCAGGACAGCGCACACGCATGTCGTACAGCGTGTCCGCACCCGATTTCGACACGAAATCGACACGAAAACCACATCAGTCTTCACAAAGATTAACATACATATTTAGATCTACAAATTCATGTAACTAGATTTACAAAAATCGAAAATAATTTCCTAAGTGGCATTTAATCAAACACCTACACAACACTATGACACGTGTCCGATACGGACACCAAACGGACACGAAACGACACAAATCCAATACCTATGGCTAGGGGACACCAAGGGCTTCCTATCCATACAAGAAAACGAAATTTTGTGGAGGGAATAGGGATTTACCTATATGTGCAAATTGCATGAAAAAGTTTCAAAAGGGGGTGGTTCTTCTTGCTAGCTAGCTCCTCCAAATTGCTCTCCAACTGGTTTGGCCTCCATCACTACAACAGATATGGGATATGATAGCGTGCGCTGAACGCTGTAGAATGCATATTATAGCATATTCTGCCCGCTATATATGCCCCCGCTATAATAACCCCATGTACAAGAACGCTATAAAGTTATAGCGTTCACGAACGCTATTCATGGATTATAGCGTTCATTGACGCTATAGACAATGTATAGCGTTTTGAAACGCTATATGATCGTTATAGCAATTAGGAACGCTATAGAACTTTAATAGCATTCATGAACGCTATTAATATATTGTAGCGTTCATGAACGTTATAGACATGTTATAGTACTTACAAATGCTATATAGTTTACATAGCCCTTTGTGAACGTTATAGTTCATTAATAACATTTGTTAACGCTATAAATATGTTATGACGTTCCTGAATGTTGTTTATTTTTAATTGCGTTCCTGTATGTTATTGTTTGTTAATAGCGTTTCGATATATATCTGCTTTCTATAGCATTTCTTTCCTGCTATTATATGTGCAACAATAGCATGTCAGAATGCTATTGCAGAGTCAAAATTCTGTATT
Organism: Iris pallida; assembly: GCA_029216955.1. NCBI lineage: Eukaryota > Viridiplantae > Streptophyta > Magnoliopsida > Asparagales > Iridaceae > Iris > Iris pallida. Next base: position 6,865,233 of record JANAVB010029220.1, read on the forward strand.
CGAAAATTTTGCAGAATGCAGCACATCAGAATACTATTGCAGATAATGCCACAGTTACAGAAAATGCAGGTATTCAAAAATTTAAATGCGAATCAATCACAAAATGAATTCCGAACATAAGTAAATTCATTAATTTTACTGTCTAATATATGTAGAACAACGAAGTAGTACCAAACATTCAAAATCCTTAATTTTTCCATGTAGAACAACGAAGTAGTACCAAACATATGTCTAAAAATTAAACATTAACAGTGTAGTCGGCTACATTTATCCCAAAAGGTTGACTATCTAAAATATAGCTCCCTTCGAGCCTATCCACAACCAAAACTCCTCAGAAAGCATCCTCTTCCTTCATCCAACCTACACAAAAATAGGGGGTAAATCATTAGTGTAAAGAAAAAACCATCTCGAGCCGATCCAGACAATTGACGAAAAGTAAATTATTGGGATAGAAAAAGTGATGCCTTACCAGTGCACTAATTGAGTCTTATGTGTTTATATATTCTGTTGTAATTGTAAGTGTTCTCAACTTTTCTTCTCGTTTTTTGACTGAAAGCTTGAAAGGATTAATAAGTTCCAACTGAGTGCGTGCATTTTTCCTTATCTATATAGCTTTTATCTCCCCACCAATCAACTCAAAATTCTATCACCAAAAAAATTCATATAATACTACATTGAAACTGCAATGATGGATTTAACTTCTCAATACCACATATTATAGAGTCAGTGAAGTACAAGAGTTCATACATCGCGATCATTTTGGAATACTAAAAGTAACCGTGATATTCATGTTAAATAATCTGACCTTTAGAGCTTCGATGTCTGTTCGGACAGGAAATGCAGCACACATATCATCCCACCATGTGAAATGATCAAACAACTCTCCACTAACCTACAGAAGTCAACATTCTCATATTTCATGTCAGAGAGAATTTTACATTAAGTTTTGAGGAACGGTAAAATGTTGTAACTCTTATAGGATTTCTGGTTGGTGCCACTTCCCTATTTTAATGATGAACAATAAAGAAATGAGAAACATAAACTTTATGTAAAAGTTGTAGATGCATATTCAGATATCAAGAAGGATTATGTGAAGGATTATGTGCAAGTAGAGTAAAATAAAAGAATATGCACATCATGTGAAAGATAATAGTTTGGGCTCCTATGTGCAAAGCAATGGTGAGACACTACACAGTAACTTCACGTTGTATAATATTCTACATCACTCCATTGCAATGCAAACAATATATTTAAAGAAGCTCAAGCATCTACTAAATGATACTGTAGGAAACTCAGCACCTGACTACTTTGGGCAGTCTGTAGCGTAAAACATAATCCATGTAAAAATGTATAGGTCATCTATTTGGATTCCTATATACATTAATTGTAATCCATTGCAACAAGAGATACAGATACCTTGTCAGGTTCCACTTTGTGGTCAAAATTATTATTAGAGATCTTTCATCCTAAATTATAAGTTATTAAGACTTTTGAACAATATAAATATATAACATAGAACAAGTCATAGGTACTTTGTTATATGTAACTCAAAGGTTCAGAAAAGAATGAGTAAAATATAACATAGAACAAAAATCAATGCTATAGTACTGGTAAGCAATCAAAGCACTGCTGTTATTAAGGGGCTATTATAAAAGTCTGCTCTTGACACTAAAATGTAGTATAAAACACTGCATACTGAACTCAACTTAACAAAACTGTATACTAGTCCAATAATACCAGTATCACTCTAAAAGACCAGACAATACACAACAAAAAAAAAGCTATTTTAGAGACGAATTGTAGTTCAAATAAAGTGATTCAAAAGCGGCAAAAAGATAACAGAAACCTGAATCGGAACGACAACAGAAAAGATTATATAACAGCAACAAAGAGATGTCTTTCAATGGTTGGGTTCCACATGTAAGGAGTATCAAATCCAGTTCAAGAATTGCCAACATAACTAGCATACTTGAATCAGGATGACAACAGAAAGGCCTTAAAACAGAAACAAACTAAGCCTAATTTTAGGCACTCAGGAATAAATGCACATGCTTCACAATAAAAAAGACAGTAAACTTTAATGTAATAGACTAATGCACAAGGGATTTCGAACCACATAACTCATGAGTAAACATTTGATTCCAAGTTCAGCCATAGTAAACTTCAAGACACAGACTAACATTAAGCCATTTATCCTAAAAGCTTTGGGATCACCTTTTCCCTTCATTCATTTATCCTAAAATTGAAATAGAAAGATAATAACATGCTATGAACATATAAAGTTTGCAATGTTGATCCCTTAAATTGTTCCATATAACCCTAAAAAAACCACATACATAGAGGAACCCTTAACTTGCTACGGGTTAACCCCCAGATAAAGAAACACATACATAGAGGAACCCTTCAAAATTTCTTCCCCAATTTTTCTAATCCAGAAATTGCTAGGAAGAAATCCAAGAATTTCTGCTTCCCCTTTCAAATCCATGAAAATTTTAAACATAGAAAAATTGCTAAGAAAAAGAGCAGTAGAAAAGAGGGAAAAACAAAATAAAACAAAAAGAAACAAAACTTACAATGGTTGGCGGTGAGATGAAGGAAGATGAGTTCCAACCGCTCAAAAAATAAAGAACTCGAGAGAATGGAGGAGAACTCGTGACTGAAGGAGATGAGCGGTTAGAGAGACTGGAGGAGATGAACAGTTAGAGAGACTGGAGAAGAACCCTAATTTCTGGGTTTTAAGGATTTGGAGAAAGAGTAGAGGAGAGAATTTTGTAAAGGAAAATTTTGTGACAGCGCGACCGAAGAAATTTGGAAAGGAACCCTAGCCTTTTGGTTTTGTGGGGAATCGTTAAGAGGAGGAGGAGGAGGAGGAGGAAGAAGAGGAGGACTAGGAGGCGACGCCTCTGAGCAGAGAAGGCGACGACGGCAACGGCGACGGCGACGGGTCTGGAGAGGCTCCGCCTGTCGTCGGGGCTCTAAGCAGAGGACACGGCGACGGCCGGGGTCTGGAGGAGGAGGAGGAGGAGGGTCGAATGTGGGCGGCCGGGGTCTGCAGGAGCAGGAGGATCGAGGGAAATTAGTTTGGGGGGGGGAAGGGTTTGGAGAAAGAAATTGAAAACGAGGAAAATGAGGAAAATGAGGTTAGGTTTTGAGTTTTGGGGGGGGGGAAGGATTTTTTAGTGTTTGGCTGAGTTAGGTTTTGGAAGCGACTGAAATTTTAGTGGCCAGTACGTTGACACTAATATAAAGATTCTTCCAACTCCCTAGCAACCAAAAATATCAGTTTTTAAAAAAATTCAAAAATTTATCAACAAACCATCGACAAAATTACGACGAACCGAATTACCAAATTACAAAATTACGACGAATTAGCAACAAAATACCGAATTACAAAATTACGACGAACCGAATTCGACCAAAAATCGAATAACAAAAATTGAAACCAACTGAAATATTCCGTACCGAACCAAACTGAACGGAATAAATATGTTCGATTTTCAGTTCTTTGGTTTAACCAATATTTCAGTTTATTTATAATTTTTTTTGTCAATATATATAGTAACTAAATATACAAAGATATATTTCGTATATATATTACTAAATTTTTTTATTTGGTTTACCAGGAAGAGGAATTTTAGATAAAATTTTTGAAAGGTTAGTGGGATTAAACCGAAATCGAATAATTTTTTTTAGTATTTTTGAGACCGAAACCGAACCGAATTTTTTTCAAACCGAACCGAATCTCTTATTCGGTTAGGTTCGATTCGGATTTCGGTCCAAAAACCGAATAATGCTCACCCCTAGACATATGGGCATAGCAACGTTCAGAAAAAAAACTATAACTTTAACAGCGTTCATAACACGCTATATAAAGTTCTGTTAACAGCACTGCATAATGAACGCTATTGATAATGACATTCTAATAGCAGGGAGGCTTCAACGCTATAGATAAACTGCTATTGTATGAACATTTAATAGCACTTCAATATGAACGCTATGGATGATTATATTATAATAGCAGGGAGGCTCGAACGCTATAGATAAACTGCTATTGTATTCTATTTTAATAGCATTGTGGAAGGAACGCTATTGCTGATGACATTCTATAGCAGGGAGGCTTGAACGCTATAGATAAACTGCTATTGTATGTCCTATTTGTTGTAGTGCATGAACTGTAAGAGGAAGCTAATTAAAACCTAATGCAATTGGTTTGGGAAGAAAAAGAATTAAAATAAAATTTATAGGGTTTTAGGAAGTTTAGAACTAACCTTTCTTTCCAACTTTGCAACTCTTTCTAAAGGGAGGCTAACCTAATGGAAGAGGCATTATATAGGGGTGGGATTCCCTATGTTGGCTGGCCAAAACTCTAGGGTTAGGGTTTTAGTTAGTTGGGCCATGGGCCTCCCTCTCTTGGTGGGTTTCTAGGCTTCCTAGTTAAAGGCCTATTCTCAAAACACCTCATTCTAACCATTAAGTCCAAAAGCAATTATCTACCAATTTTCTAACCATATGACTTAAACTAACAAGTCCCACTTAGTCTATAGGTTAAGTCCCATTTCTAGGTTAGGCCAAATCTAGTCTAGAACTAAGATACCACATAGCATCTAATTAATTAATATTAAAAACACATAATTTTCATAAATTCCAAATAATTCTAATAAATCACAATAAGCTCAATAAATTCAGAATGAACAAAATACCCTCTAGGCTAAATGCATTAAATTGAACCTCTACTCACATGGTTAGGCTCTAGGGTAGACAGTCTCTACGGTTTCACTAGCAAAATACCAAAATCACAAGTCATAATTTAAATAGTTTTAAAATGATTAAAAATTACCAAAAATTATATTATTATTTAAATATCATAATTAAATAATTTAAAATATAAAATTTCAAAATTACTCTCATTTTAGAAACTGGGTGTTACACAAATTGTATCATCTTACTATATGAACTTGGAGTGTTCCCCTAAGGTTGGATGAGCTTAAATTGCATACATGGCCGGACTTTATATGAGGCACATGAGGCGGTCGCCTCAGGTCCAAAATTTTAGAGGGCACCAATTTTTTATATATATACTATTTAATGTATGTAAGTCCAATTTTAAACAAAGGTCCATCAAACTCATTCTAATCATTTTAGTCATAGTATAATTTTTTTATAGGATATCTAAACGCAAGGTCGACCCTGAGTTCATGGGTCCGAGACAAAATTTTAAAATGAGACCCATGTATAATGTAAAAAATATATTAAAAACTGAAATAAAAGTAAATTTAAAAAATGTTAAAACCAAGAATTGAACACAGGACTTCTAATGTGCAAGTCTAGTGTTATATCCTTTTATTATTATTATTTATTTAAATTGATTTCAATTATTAAAAATAATTTTCTTATATTAATTTTCTCCCAAAAATCAAAATTTCTTTTGCCCCCTCATGCAAATGCAAAATTTGCATTTTGTAATTGCAAGTCACGACCCGCTACCCAAATTGTTGGACCAGGCCGAGTCATGCCCAGCCTACGTTTGAGATAAAACGTAGTAAGCTGTTCTAAAGACAACATGATAAGACTAAATGTGCTAACAGTTCTATAAGTGAATAAAAGTCATAAATGCTCCAAACACAAAAGTCGTCTCATATAAAAGTAAGTCCAAAGTACAAGTGATCTGAAATGTAAAACTGGATACATGTCCAGTTACAAAATATGTAGCCTAATACATGACTACACTAAATATCCCAAACAGCTATGCAAACTAGACGAGTCTCCCCGCAGGAACATCCTCGTATGGCAAAGCCGGGTCCTCGGCAGTATCGCCATAATATGAGTCGCAGAGTAACTCCTCCTCAGTAAGGACACCTACAACGTTATCCTGTCAGGACGGGAGCAAGTACTGAATCTAACAAACTAGCATATGAAACATGGAAATGAACATAAGAGGAATAACTGGAAACATGGCATCACATAGTCTATCATGTCAATGATACATATGTCATAGAGACAGATGTATATGTAATATTTAAAACTGTAGCAGGTACGTGATCGGTCAATAGATGTACAATGTGCAGGAGCACATGTAAATGAAATGTACATACGTACAAGTGTAAAGGCGGTAGATGTACATACATACAAATACAGCTTTGAGATAAAAGCCTACGGCGCAGTAACATATAAAATAAAACTTTGCTCGGTACTGTAGAGGGGGTATGATCACGTACACTATTATCAGTTTTCCCATAACCCAGGTTCTAATCATGTGAGAGATACATAAAGACTGTTCTAAACATGGTAGTAATGGAAAGTACAACATGTGATATTTTAACTTGCTACCCCAAGGATCAGCATTTAACATGGTTGGATTAGCAGTTCATTTATGTGACAATATGTAAAGTTTGTAGAAAGTACTTGCCTCTAGCAAAGCAAAGCAAAGCAAGCTGCGATAAAAGTGCTATAGATGTATGGTAACTCGTCACTGTAGAAATAAATACATAAACTTAGTTTTTACACTAAGCTAAAACACTAGGACACTAATTGGTGCGACACGACTTGTGACTGGGCACCTAGCCAAAATGATGATTTTAGCATAGGAGACCAATGTGGGGTGACACACTACTTTAACTAACTTTTTAGGGTCTTTACACTAGTGAGGGGTGAGGTTCAACACGGCTAAAACTCAAAGTAACACAAAAAGTTACAAGTCGTAATTAATCAATAAATAAATCAAATGATCATTGTGTTTTAATAATTTTTGAGATAAACAAAAAGCTTAATTTTACATAAACTAAAGTACCAAAAAGATCCTTGTTAATTATAGAAATTTATTATAATTTTTTTGGAATTTATGAACCAGTACAAGTATTTTATAAAAATCAATTTTCCTAAGTATACAGAAAATGAGTTTTGGTTTCATATGCCAAACTAGTGGCAAAACTGTAAATTAAATACTATAAAAATTATACTAAATTAGCTAAATTAACATAGTATCTAAATACTATTTTTCCAGAATTTTACAATACTTTAAGTATTTTTAGAAATTCAAAAACAGCTTTGCACACAATTGAAATTAAATAATTAATTATCTGCGTATTTTGTCCATGTACATAACTTGAACCAAAGTTCAAATACAGGACCCAAGGCCATGAATCAAGTCCAATATGACTTGTACAGGTCTTGAATGTGTGAAAACACATTTGGGCCCAAAAATCCATGCTAGGCTTGGACACCAAATAGTTGCAGTAATTTAAATACACTAAAATACAAATTGGTAAAAGTGCAAAATAAATATTAATATTTTAATAAGGTAAAATTATACAAAATGAATATATACATATATATGTTAAAAGTACATATATATATATAAGAAAATACTTAATTATAAAGTATATATATATATACAAATATTGTATACATATATATAATAGTATATATATAATAATAATATATATATACACATGAACATATATACATATATACATATTACAATAAAGTACTAAATATAACATATATATATATATATATATATATAAATACAGTACATATATATATAATGTAGTGCCCCGCCCCGCGAAGGCACTAGATAAGACAGAAAGATTGGATTGCTGGCTCTGCAACAGAAGACGATTAATCTGGGTGAGTGGACAAAGTCTCATTTTATGCTTGCGCCTAATAAGAATCTGAGCTTTTGAATGAATGTTGTTGCTAATAACAAGATGCTAGACTTTGAGTATGCTTATAAGAGAATCCGCACTTTGTCTGCTAAGAAAGAGAACTGTTTCCTGCCTGAAAAGAAGATGGAATTGTTTATGAATTGCTCGATTGATGCATGATTCATTTGATATCGCATGCGTATTAGGGAATCCACTTAGTGACGAGCTGAACCCTAGAGAGTCACAGCGGCTAGCGATGAGCTGAACCCATGTGAGTCACAGCGGTTAGCGACGAGCTGAACCCAAGAGTCACAGCGGCTAGCGACGAGCTGAATCCATGCGAGTCACAGCGGATAGCGACGAGCTGAACCCGTGGGAGGCACAGCGGCTAAGATGGAAATGATTGTGGCTTTTCAAAGATGTGTTTTCAAAAGAATGTAAACTGACTAATGCATTCATGAAATGAATCTAGGTAAAGAGTAGCAAGATCACATCACAAGAAAATATTTTCTCACTAAATGAACGGTGATCGTTTCAGAAGAATGTAGCTCATTTATTCACAATTCACCAGTATGCTGATATACTGACCCACCATCAGTCTGCATGCAGGTGCACTATGCATCGAAAAGGATAGTCCTAAGCGATAGCCCGAGCTTCATCCTCAGGAGCCAGAAATCAGAAGAGATGCCAAGAGATGACATCTGTTGCAAGAGTCTGGTTTTGTATATAAAAGGATGTAATGTATGGGAACGGGATCATTGTAATCTGTAAAGTTCTGAGAGAATGTAAGATTGTATCAGAGAGAATCGAGAGCTTGTAATCTGTTCAAACGAAATCAATAAAGAGAATTGTTTCTTGTTACCATTGTGTTCTATGCATGTATTCTGAAAATATGTCCGCTGCTGCTTCAATTATCTGCGATACGTTCCGCTGCGTGTTGTCAACCTTGTCTATCTTGTCTTGCTTCAGGTCTTGGCCTTGTGCAAGCACAACTTAGGCTTGCACAGCATCACGCCCTAGCGAGGACGAACGGTCCCAAAGAGCCCGAAGCGAGGACGAAAGGACTCTGCGGGATCGGGGCGTGACATATAATACAGTATAATAATACATATATATATACAAATATATGTATATACATATATATACAAATATATATATAAATAACAAAAAAAAAGAAAAAGAAAAAGGAAAAGAAAAAAAGTGGAAACAGCAGTAAGGGGGCTCGAACACGAGCCAGAGAGCGCGCGTGGGAGGGGGGGTTTGATTGGGTTAGGCTGGCCAGGGGGTCAGCCCGCTGGTTATGTTAGGATTAGGGTTTTAGTTAGATTTATTTAGGTTAGGTTAAATATTATATATAAAAAAAATATAATAAAATCGATCCTGTGTCCGGACAGTTAGGGACACAGGATTCTACGTGTCCGTGCTAAGCACGACACGTACGGGCCAGAAAACTCGTGTCCAGTCCTACCTTCGTGTTCGTCAGGACACGGCAAACAACATACGTCAAACACGAGACACGTACGATACGCTTTCGACACCGCTACTCACGTGTCCGATTTGCTGGAGAGGTTTCGAAGGGGCTGGACGACGGCGGAGGCGTCGGCGAGGCGGCGCTCGGGTGGCGCTGGGGTCGTCTCGTCGAGGCAAAGCGACCGGTGGTGGTTGGGGGCGGTGAATGTCGACGGCGGGGCTGGGCGAGGCTCGCCGGAGTTAGGTTTAGGGTTTGGAGTTTGGGGATGTCGGCGAGGCAGTCGGGGGTGGCTAGGTGATGATTTAGGGTTAGGGTTTGGTCTGGGGAAGAAGGGGGGGTTTAAATAGGCGGGTTTGAGGCGGTCGGGGGGCTGTGCGCTGGCCGGAAATGGCGGGGGCAGTCGCCGGTCAGCCGTCGTCGGTCGTCGGGCAGGGAGTGGGTGAAAGAGAAATTAGCATCTAGGCCCCTATAGTTTTCGGATTTACACAAAAGCTCTAACAGTTAAACAATGCAAATAATAATTTGCATTCCACACTTAAAATATTTTATTAATTACAAATTGATATTAAAACAATTCTAATAATTACAAAATGATATTAAAACAATTTAGAAAATTACAAATTGATATTTTTGTATTTAAAACTCATTTAAAATTCATTTAAAAATTCTAGAAAAATTCCTAAAAATAATAATAAATATTTTAAGGCTAAAAATGACATTAATAATTAATTAACACTAATTAAATAATTTTTGAAAAACAGGGGCTTACAAGTCTTCCCTCCTTGAAAAATTTCGTCCTCAAAATTCACAAGGATTGAAGATCCTACAATATTCTAACATAGCAAGCAATGCAACAAATGACTAAGGCTATGATTGAAACTAACCTCTAAGGTATCAAGCGGGAACGGGTGGTTCCCTCGCAGCGGTTGGATCGAACAAGTAAGGGTATCTCTCCCTCATGTCCGACTCCCTCTCCCAAGTAGATTCACCTGGAGAGTGACGGCTCCAAACTACTCGTACTAAGGGTATAACCTTGTTCCTCAGCCTCTTCTCTCTCCTGTCTAATATATCCACTGGCTGCTCAGAAACTGTAAGGCTCGGTCCGACCTCCAACTCTGAATGATCTAGCACATGACTGGGGTCTGGAACATATCTCCTCAGCTGAGATACGTGAAAGACATCGTGAACTCCTGCTAGGTTGGGTGGAAGTGCAACCCTGTAAGCTACCTCTCTAATCCTGCCAAGTACCTCGAACGGCCCGATGTATCTGGGGCTCAGCTTTCCTCCTCGTTCGAACCGGATCGTCCCTCTAGTAGGTAATATCTTCACTAGCACCATATCACCGTCTACGAACTCCATAGGTCTGCGACTAGCATCAGCCCAGTGTTTCTGCCTGTCCTGAGCTACTCTGAGCCTGTTTCTGATCATCCCGACTTTCTCTGCTGCATCTGATATCATCTCTGGCCCAAGCATAACTCTGTCTCCAACATCATCCCAAAAGAGCGGTGTGCGGCATTATCGTCCATAAAGCGCCTCGAAAGGAGACATACCGATACTGGCTTGGTAGATGTTGTTGTATGAAAACTCTACCAAGTGCAGATGGCTCTCCCATGATCCCCCAAAGTCCAGCACGCAGGTCCTCTGCATATCCTCCAGTGTCTGTATCGTCCTCTCGGACTGCCCATCTGTCTGCGGGTGGTACGTCATACTGAACTTGAGCCTACTGTCCAACTCCTCCTGTAAGCTCCTCCAGTAGTAGGATGTGAATATGCTGTCTCTGTCCGACACGATGCTCACTGGCACTCCGTGTAGGCGAACTATCTGCTGCATGTATAGCTCCGCCAACTTCTCGGTGGAAAGCCCCACCTTGAAGGGTATAAAGTACGCACACTTCGTCAGCCTGTCCATGATGACCCAAATGGCATCCTTCCCTCCTTGGGAACGAGGAAGCCCTGAGACGAAGTCCATCGTAATATGTTCCCACTTCCACTCGGAAATGGGTAACGGCTGCAACAAACCAGCTAGCCTCTGGCGCCCCGCCTTGACCTGCTGGCAAACTAGGCATCTCGAGATGAAACGTGATACATCCCTCTTCATCCCGTGCCACCAAAGATGTTCCCGCAAGTCGTGGTACATCTTGTTAGCACCAGGGTGAATAGAATATCTCGATCGGTGCGCCTCCTGCAAGACTGCCTCTACCAGCTCTCCTTTCGGCACGCACAATCGGCTGCCATGCTTCAAGGATCCATCCTCTGCTATAGTGAAGTCATCCAGCAATCCAGCTAACGCCTGGGCTCGAAGTCTGCGAAGGCTCTCATCTGTAGACTGTGCCTCCCGGATCTGCTCCATCAAACCTGACTGAATGTCAAGCGCCATCATCTGTATCACTGATCCTGGCCGAACTAGCTCGATACCGAGCTTCTCCAGATCCTCCCGCAAATGCCGATCAATCATCAGGTACCATGCCATCGGATGCCTGCTCAGCGCATCCGCCACCACGTTTGACTTTCCGGGGTGATACTGTAAATCGATGTCGAAGTCTTTCATCAACTACAACCATCGTCTTTGCCTCATGTTCAGCTCTTTCTGCGTGAACACATACTTCAAGCTTTTGTGGTCAGTAAAGATTTCCACATGCTCTTCGTATAAGTAATGTTTCCATAACTTGAGTGCAAAGATCATCGCAGCTAACTCGAGGTCATGGGTAGGATAATTCCGCTCATGAGTCCGCAATTTCCTAGATACATAAGCAATCACTTTCCCATGCTGCTGTAGGATACATCCTAGCCCCTTCCCAGAAGCATCGCTGTATATGGTGAAACCTCCAAAACCTGAAGGTAATTTCAGAACTGGAGCGGTCGTCAGCCTTCTCTTTACCTCCTCAAACGCTGCCTGGCAGTCCTCTGACCAGATGTACTCTGCGTCCTTCCACGTCAGCTTCGTCATGGGTTCAGCTATCCTAGCAAAGTCTTGGACAAACTTTCTATAATAGCCTGCTAAACCCAGAAAGCTCCTGATCTCTGAAACTGACGTCGGAGCCTTCCACGTCTCAACTGCAGCAATCTTCCTAGGATCCACCGAGATTCCATCTCCAATAACTACATGGCCGAGAAACTCCATTCGGTCTAAAAAGAACTCGTACTTCGGAAATTTGGCAAACAATCTCTCCTGCCTCAGGATCCCCAAAACTATCCGCAAGTGCTCTGCATGCTCCTCTGGCGTCTTCGAGTATATCAGGATGTCGTCGATAAACACTACGACGAACTTATCCAGATACTGGTGAAATATCTTATTCATCAGATTCATAAAGACAGCTGGTGCATTTGTGAGACCAAATGGCATCACCAGAAACTCGTACTGCCCGTACTTCGTGTTGAACGTCGTCTTCTGGATGTCTGTTGCCCTAACCTTCACCTGGTGGTACCCGGATCTCAAGTCTATCCTGGAAAACACCTTCTCCCCGCTCAACTGGTCGAACAAATCATCTATCCTGGGCAGAGGATATTTGTTCTTGATGGTGATGGCATTCAAGGCCCGGTAGTCAATACACAACCGGACTGTACCATCCTTCTTAGGCACAAAGAGCACTGGCGCTCCCCATAGAGAGGCACTAGATCGAATGAAACCCTTTTTCAACAGGTCATCAATCTGCTCTTTCATCTCTACGGCCTCCTTGGGATTCACTCTATAGCAAGCCTGGGATACTGGTGATGAACCCGACACTAAATTTATAGTGAATTCCATATCTCTGTCTGGCGGAAGCCCTGGAAGATCCTCTGGGAATACATCCATAAACTCCCTAATGATAGGGTGTGGCGGTGCTACGTCCCCGACTGTCGCACAGCAGTTCGGCTCTAGATTGTTCTCCGGTCCTGTCCTCCTGACACTGAATGGTGCTGTGCCTGGGGGACTGAACAAAATACTACCCTCATGACAATCTATAGATGCATGGGCGTAGCTAAGCCAGTCCATCCCCAATATGATATCATAACCGGAGAGTGGCATCACAAAGAATCGTCCCCTGAACTCTCTCCCGGCTATAAAAATAGAACATCTATAGATAGCTCTAATAGGCACTGGTCCTCCTCCCGTCATCACTCTACTTATCTCCGCAGTAGGTGAAGCTGCTAAATGGTGTTTATGCATAAACTCTAATGATAGGAAGCTATGAGATGCACCAGAATCAAACAAACATAGAGCTAGAAAAGTATACAAATAAATATGACCTGTGATGACGTCAGCTAAGTAATCTGGCTCCAAAACCTGCTCCGGCTCTGGCTCAAGGGCTAGGCTATAAACCTTTCCCTGAGGTCCCTTCTGCTACTGCAGATGCTGCCCAAACCTCTGCTGCTGAGTCGGGAGTGGTCCTCTAGGCTTCGCTGCTGGGCAGTTCCGAAGCTGATGGCACTACAAAAAAGTAACTTTTTGGGACGACATTATTCGATACACTATTTTCAAGAGTCCTAAATAATTAGTATTTGGGATGGTTATTTATTTAGTAATAAAAGCTAACATTATTTAGGACACAAGGTAATATTATCTAGGACACATTTCTGTTTGGACCCTAATAATATTACTTATTTTAACTAAAATTTAGTTCCGTCCCAAAAGAAGTTGACTCGGTCCCAAATAGTTTGGCGGGAGAACAAAAATGCGACGGGCAAATCTTTGGGATCCGTTCCTATTCTCCTAATAATTTTTTTCAACAGATCTGAACCGTTGATTGGTTTCATCTCGACCGTAAGATTTAGGTATATTATAGTGTTAACTCTCTCTCTCTCTCCCTCGTCGAGACCAACCGAGAGGAAGAAGAAGAAGAAACCTAAGAGTAGAAGGAGGAGCATCGGAGGTTGTATCCTCTCCCCTTCACTTAATTTCTTATCCCTCTTTTTCCTTCACTCATTTGTGTTGTTTTTGGGGGCATCGGAGGTTGTATTCCTCGTCTTGTGCCTCATTCTGTGCAAATTTATTGATTATGAACGAGATTAATGTGTGTAGCTGGTCTGGAACGATGATTAGCTACAACCTCGTGTTGTTTTTGGGGGCATCGGAGGAATCAAAAATTGATTTGGGGCTGTATCTCTGACATCTCTTACTTATAGTTTGGTTAGGGTTCCTTCACTTAATGCATGCAGGAACTCTAAACCTCGTGTTGTTTTTGGGGGCATCGGAGGAATCAAAAATTGATTTGGGGCTGTATCTCTGGCATCTCTTACTTATAGTTTGGTTAGGGTTCCTTCAGTTAATGCATGCAGGAACTCTAAACCTCGTGTTGTTCTTGTTGTTGTTGTTGTTGAAGATCACCCACCCAGATAAGATTCTTTTCTTGTTGAAAAGAAAAATCAGGCAAGGGCATCTGAATGAATGCCGCTAACTTTCGTTCTTCTTAGAGAGAAAGAGAGAGAGGACTTCCAAGTCGGACTTCCGACCTCCAGACAGAGAGATGGGACCGGCAGCGGCAGAGCCGCAGAGGCAAACGGATGGGACCGATCGCCTGGTCGCATCGCGGTCGCATCGCGCCGCGAAGGGACAGACACCGAAGGGTCTTCATTTACATGTCACCTCTTGTCAGGCTCTCAGAGCCTCAGAAAAGCTGAGCGCATGAGCGGAAGGTGGGCTGGGATGCCTAAACCTACTCACTGGTATCGGCCGGGCGTAAATGGGATGGGTGGGCTGGACGGGCTTCCTTTAGGTGGACTGAGCATTACAGGATAATACAAAAAATGGGCTGGGGCTGGAGCCCACCCCATCCCACCCTAGCCCACCCCAGCCCACCAGTAAATCCGCCCTTGCATGAATCAATCTTATTTTTGTCTAGAAGTTTATATTTAAGAAGTTTTGAAATAAATGTCGAAGTTTCAATTATATTCTCAATTTCATCAAAAAGGAAAGAAAATTTGTTAGTTTACATTATATTCTCAATGTCATCCGTAGTTTATATGGTTTCCGTTTAGATTTAGCTTTAGAATTTGAATTTTTTCATAGTTGGTGTTATTTTCAGTTAGCTTCTTGGTTCGGCCAAGATCTCACTGGAAATTGGGTTTTGAGGAAAGTCACGCTTGAAGACACACTTCTGTTTGGTTCGCGTGAGAAAGTCTCAAGTCAGGCTTTGTCCTGTTCTGAAATGCGAAAGTGGCTAGAAACTGCTCGTATTCATTCATTTATATATGGTGCGAGATGGCCTTGTACATGATTTTGTTCATGTACTCGCGACAGTTGTAAATAACCGTATATGCTATTTCCTTACCAATTGTCGGATATTGGTTTTTCTAGTTTATTATGAGTATATGATATTGGTATTTCTAGTTCCAGAATCTTCAGAGTTATTATGCTTGGGATGAGGTGCTTGGGATTGTTTATGTATAAACTCTATACTTGTGGGAGGGGTTTGCAGGTATACTATGAACATAACTGTAATAATTTATATTTCTTCTTGTGTTTATAACCTGTCCTTGTGATGGAGTATACGATAAGCAGTCATCACCTCTTTCAAGTTGTCCTCTCGCAAGTCATACATCTTACTATTGCACTTTCACGTGTATCGGCATTGAAAACTAGTCAAGAGCTTGTGCTCTTTCAATTGCATCATAAGTGTAGCCGACAGTTGATCCATCACCATGAACTAATCATAATATTCTAATAGGAGGCTGAATTATAAATTAGTTTACAGTTTTTTCGTCAAAGATTTGGTTGAATTTTATTCTTATTACTTGTGAATGGATAGGTTTGCTATCTAGTTGTATTTACTCTTGGCATGAAACAGGAACGGGGAGAGCAAGTAATAGGACATAGAGTACATATAAGATTAGAGTTGTCTCTCTTGTTTTAACCTGGTACCTAGGAGAACATACTACAGAAGTAAATAAAATAATCTACGCGTGCTTGTTGAACTGAGAACATAAAGAGAGGGTAAGAACCTTTTATCTTCATGTCTGCTTGACTCTGTATGTTCAGCATGCATATCACCCCTATACTAGGAGAACATACTTAGGTTGAATTGTTGTTTCTTTCGTATGTCTTATAACATGAGCTTGATCTGTCATGTCTGCTTGACTCTCTATGTTCAGCATGCATATCACCCCTATTACGTGCTGAACCAGTTTCGTGTGTCTTGTAACATGAGCTTGATCTTTCTTGTCTAATATATAGGTATATTTTGTTTTCTGAGTCTTGGTTGTGTCTTATAAGTTTCGGTAGGTTTCTTATGGATCGTAGCCCATTAGCGTGGTTACACGAGACCAACTCTGATACTCATAAATTCAGCAGCATTGGACAAAATAGAACATACCTTGGCTAATTGATTTATAGTACTTAAATGCTTTATATATCTCATCAATTGTTCTCTTGATATATTCATTACATATTATGTGTGATACAAGGATTCATATTGCGTTGCATACCAGGTGACTCATTTTTGAACTGTGATATTTACTTGTTTGTTCGAATATTCCCGATGGACCTATGTATATGAATGGTTGGACTTAGACTGTACGTATCATAGATTTGACCCTAACAGTATTATTGGATAGGGAGGATAGTCACCAGATGTACGTAGGGGTTGTTCTTTATATTTTTTATAATGGCAATTAGCGACTCGGATGAGCATCGCTGCCCATGCATCCCTTACTCAGAGAGCTCTCGTGCATGAACGTTGTCCTTAATTTCATTTCACATAAACTGGTTATTAGTGGTTGTAAATCTGTTACTGGGTGATTTTTTTTGCATGATATTTATTGTACTTCATTTACGACATGTATATTATGTATTTTACTACATCCCTTTGAGAACCTGATTTTTTTTCCAGGTAATTGTTGAGTTATGTCATAGAATTGTTGGGTTTGCTTCTTCTGAATTCAAGTATTGTTAGTTGATGCATTCTTTATATTCTTCCATACTTTTATTCTCGTCCTTTATTTTGGATTCTTATAGATGGAGTTGTGGATGTACTTGTATGAATTTATAGATGGAGTTGTGGATGTACTTGTATGAATTTAGGATAATTACATGTACCTATGAACAGAACCATGTCCTCCCCCTCCCCCAATCACATGTCTGCCAACTGCTCGTCCACTCGACCAGGTTCCAACCTCCCCATAAGGTCTCAAATTGCCCTTGTAGGTTGCCATTAGAAGTATCAAGGGAGACATGGTATCATTGACCCTCACATTACAGGTATCAGGAACTTCTTTCAGCATTTCTCCTTTAGCATACTACTCTATGCACAAGCTGCAGATGCCTTTATGCCACTACTATTATTACTCCTACATGAATTTCTCAACCAACCTTACAAAAATCTCATGACTGAACACACACAGAAAGGCAAATTTAATATGGATGAGTTTGATATGTAGCTTATTGGTTCATCCCCACAACATACCACCCTGCTGTTGTTGTCCTAAGGAGAGCAGTAAACATTACTTGCTGCCTAAAGCAGAATGCAACACTTGTTGCTGCCTGCAAAAATTATATTTTTGGAAAGCTAATTAGGTGTAGATTACATGTGTTTAGGACTGAGGAGGATTCGGGGTGATTTGATGTGTGAAATTTGCCACGGGGACACTCGACTGTATTTATGCAGTGAACAGTGGCTCCCCCGCTACTGGGGCCCTGTCCTCACTCAAGACACTTTGGTTTCACATCCTAGGGACTTTAGAGGCTAGCCTAGGTGACTGACATGTAGGCTTCGATCCATGGCTTATACTAGCCATGGAATGACCTGCAGGGTTTGCCCTGAGCAGTCAAACACCCCCTTCTTTTTTTGTTCTATTGTGATTAGAGTCAGATATCAGGAATTGGGGGCTAGCAGTAGTTAGTTACTTAGTTCTTGACTATTGAGTGTACATGTGAGTGTTAGAGTGATGGTTAGTTGATAGGTTGTTGCATGTTTCTTATAGGCTATTCTTGATATATTATGTCTGCCTAAATTTTTATGTTCAGCATGAATATCGTCATTGTCACATGCTGAACCTCTCGTATGCTCCTTTGATGGTGGAGAATGTGACCTTTTATCTTCATCTGAATCCAAGTATGCTCCTTTGGTTGTTGTGATGTTTTTTGAGAGTAAAATTATGAAAGGAAGTAGATCTTTTTTGTTGTATATGATTTGATACATTAGGGGTAAGGTGACTTTGCTTTATATAATTTGATACATTCTCTTCCATTAATAATATTACTAGTTGTTCTATATCAAACAGTTTCTTGTGTTGGCTGAGATTGGCTGAGTGTAGGAGAAATATTGATTAATGATTTTCATTTTTTCCATATAGTTTTGGATAATTTAACTACCCTGTCTTTTTGTCCAAGTGTCATACAATAAGAGCTTTAGTACATATATTCTTTTATATTTAGTGTGCTTGTCTTTATTTGGTGCTAGGTGATAACAGTTTATAAAGTTGATATGGACAAGGCTTGGATTGAATCATGTGATTGGAATTCAAAGGCATACAAGGATGGAGTTGAAGCATTTCTTAAATTTGCATATATCAATAAAAATGTTGAGACGACGCATATCTATTGCCCATGTAGTAGATGTGTAAATCGGATTTATCACAATCGACAGACTGTGGAGATTCATATAGAGATGTATGGGTTTGAAAGGAGTTACAGGGATTGGATATATCATGGAGAGTCTTTTGGTGGTTTGGGTAATAGCAGGTATAATATGCCAGATGATATATCAGCTGATGATAATGAAGCTGAACTAAATGAATGTGCTTCTATGGCAGCAATGGTACGAGAGGGTATCGGATTAACATCCACCGCAGAAAATATGGATTGTGAGAATGAGCCCTATGATGAATACATGCCAAGATATTTCAAACTTCTAAGAGATGCAGAAAGTGATTTGTACGAGAATTGTCCTAAGGGTGTCACTAAACTATCATTTGTTGTTGAACTTTTACACCTGAAGCAACTTAGTGGATGGACAAATTATTCTTTCACAATGTTGTTGGGCTTCTTAAAGAAGGTGTTTCAGTGTGCCAGGATTCCAAAATCATACTATCAAGCCAGTAAGCTAACTACTGATTTGGGGTTCACTTACGAAACATGGGATGCCTGCCCTAATAGTTGTATGTTGTTTCGAAATGAATCTGAGAATCTCGACAAGTGTGAGATCAGTGGGGCTTCTGGATATAAAAGTGATATTGCTAATCAGGGTGATCAGACTCAGGTTGACCAGGTTAAAAAAGTTTCTGAAAAAAAGGTTCGATATTTTTCTTTAAAACCAAGACTGCAACGATTATTTTGGTCATCACATACATCTTCGCTCATGAGATGGCATGCTGAGAAACGAATAGATGATGGTGTAATGAGGCATCCAGCAGATTCTCGTGCTTGGAAAGTGTTTGATGAGCAAAATCCATCCTTTGCTGGAGATTGCCGCAATGTTAGACTTGGGTTACTTACTGATGGATTTAATCCGTTTGGTAATATGAGTGTTTCTCACAGTACTTGGCCTGTTGTGGTTGTCCCCTACAACTTACCCCCATGGTTGTGTATGAAGCAACCTAACTTAATTTTGTCTACTCTTATTGATGGACCTAAAGGTCCAGGTGATAAGATTGATGTTTATTTACAACCGTTGGTTGAGGAGTTGAAAGAGCTATGGGCTGTTGGTGTCTCCACTTATGATGCATCAACCAAACAATTATTTCAGCTACATGCGTCATTGTTGTGGACAATCAACAACTTTCCTGCGTATGCTATGTTATCTGGATGGAGCACAAAAGGTGAATTTGCTTGCCCTTGTTGTAATAGGGATCATCAAGCTACCCGTTTGACAAATGGGGGCAAGTATTGTTATTGGGGTCATCGTCGGTTCTTACCAGTGCGCCATAAGTTTCGGAAAGAGAGGGTAACTTTTAATGGCAAGCTAGAAATGAGGCCTCCACCGTTGAAATTATCTGGAACACAAGTGTTGAAGCAATTAAATGATCTGAAGATTGAAACTGAATATAAGAAGGAGGATGTGTTCAGCAAGAGGAAAATGGAAGAACAAGAAAAAGATATCACAAAAACACAGAATTTGCCAAAAACAAGATTGAGTTGGAAGAAGAAGAGCATCTTTTTTGAACTACCATATTGGGAACATAATTTGATTCGCCACAATCTAGATGTTATGCATATTGAAAAAAATGTTTGCGATAATATTCTTTTTACTTTGTTAGGTACTAAAGGCAAAACAAAAGATAATTTGAAGGCTCGAAAAGACCTCAGAGATATGAAAATTCGATCAGAGTTGCATCCTCAACCACTGTTTCACTTAACAAAATGCCTGAAGGAATTGGCTTTTGAAAATAAAACGAGAAAAAGTACAAGAAGTACAAATTTGATTCTGGGGAAGTATTGCTATGGAAGTCTGATCTGTAAATGATCACTTTGTTCCTTGGACCATATGATGATGATGAAGATCGCTGCTTGAAGTTGAACAACCGGAAGAACTAAGTCACTAGAAAGGTATCAACGCACTTGGGCACTGATGGCGAGGCCGAATGCTTTCCTGTTTTGCTTCACTCTGTTCTGAAAGAAAGGTTGAAGAAGAATGCTCTCGAAAACTTTAAGTTCTGATCTCCGTATTCTCTCCTGCCTCTGTGTGTGTGGCTCTGAGAAAAATCAGTCCATTTATAGGCTTGGGCTCTTGTGCGTAAAACTCAGCAAAAGTTCCATCTTTACGCTAACAACTACCACCCACGACTGAAGTCATCTTCTGTATGTGTTGACACGTGTCCCATCATTTCATTAAGAATAGGATACACGTACACACATTCTTCGAGAAGAATGGCATGAAAGCCACGTAGACAAACCACGTTCCAAACTGGTGGAGGAGAATAGGGCGTAAAAATAGCCCCAATGTATTCTGAGCGTAAAGCAGTAGACTAGGCGTAAAGTAGCCATGTTATAGACTTCCCGCGTAAAGTGGTTGTTAAATAACCTTGAGCGTAAAAGTAGCTCAAATAGACTTTACGCACACGTCAATTGTTGAGCGTAAAAGCTCGTATAGTCTTCATGCGTAAAAGAAGCCATAGTGTGAGCGTAAAGTAGCTCAATCCACATGCTAAACGACAACATTGGTCTCTGTGTAAAAACAAATCCCTTTGAATTCTGTGATATATGCCATCATTAATATCTCCACGTCAGAGTTTGCATTAAATGCGAGACTTGACAGCTTTGTCCAGCGTAAAAGTGGCTGATCTATCCTTGGTGTAAAACCATGGGTATAGACCCGAGCGTAAAATGATCTGCCTGCTTTAGGCGTAAAGCGATTAGCCTTGTCTTGGGCGTAAAGAGATTAACCGCTCTGCTTGGCGTAAAACAGATCACTTATGAATGAGATGACTCATTCTTTGAAGCACTTTTTACGCTCCTACAAGACCTCCTTCAAAGTTTTCAAATATCTCCAAAATTTGGAACACTTTGAACAGAAGCGTAAAAATTGAGTTTTGACCAGTCAGCGTAAAATTCGGGATACGCAACAGTCATCTGCGTAAAAATGGGGACATCCAACAGTCGGCATAATTTCTGGAATTTGAACCGATTTGAAATCTCCTTATAAATAGGGTTCTTCGAAGAGAGAAAACACTTTTACTCATCCTTTTGCAATCTCGAATTCCTTTGCTCTGTCTTTCTTCGAAACCCTCATTTTGATCCGATGGCTCCCAAGAAATCCTCCGCCGCCAGCACCAAGGGGAAGAAACCTGCCGTTGATTCATCGTCGGCTCCCGTTCAGTCGTCAACACCACATCGACAACCCAACCCAGCTGTAGCTCCGCCTATGATGGGTAAAACCCTATCCTTTGACTGGGAAAACTCGTCGAGGAAGGAAAAGATAACCCAAACCCTCAGTTTTTTACGCCCACGTCGTACGTGTTAGCGTAAAAACTGAAATGACAATATACGCCGACGTTGTACGTGTTAGCATAAAAAATAAAAAGAGCACGCCCACGTCATACGTGTCAGCGTAGAATTTGGATTACGTCCATAATTAATGTGCTAGCGTAAAACTTAACTACGCTCATGTTCATACATGCCAGCGTAAAAAGTTATATTACGCTCACATTAACATGTGGTAGCGTAAAATTCATCAATCACTGAAAGACTTTGTAAAATAAAGACTTCATAAACTTTTATCAACTTTTAGTGAGTGTAAAAGTCATAAAACTTCCAAACTAATTTGATCTCTTTTGTCCTTGTCAGTAGATTTGCAAGTTCACCCTCTCGCAGAAGTTTTCGGATCGTCAGTTGGCATGGTGGGTTCGAACTATCTGGAAGATTTATCCCATGTCCAATTTCCTCAGTCGAACCCCGAATATCCAGTAGAGAGGGCACAACTGATAGTAGCTCAAGGGGATAGAATATTGTTATCCATGATGAATGGCGATTTGTTGACTTTACTAGATGCACAACAATTTTCGAAACCGGCCTTCTTGTTTGGGGACGCCATTGACTGTAAATCCCAGACACACCCCAAGAAGGAGCCTTGGGTATTTAAGTTTAGGGATAGAGCCATGTATCTCCCAGATATGGACAGAGATTATCCCTTGTCAGCATTTTTCCATGCTACCCACCATCGACAAATGCTGTGGAATTTGACTCATAATAGTTATGGAAGACCTGGTAGAATTGTTTTCAAGAGAGAGCATGCTAATGACATGGGGTATTTTGCTAGTGTTCCAAAAAGTGGTGTCACTTCTATTTTTAGCCTCATGCCGGAAACTAATCCCAGTGAAGACTCAGGTTTAATTCAACCAGTACAAACTCCGATGTTCGTCAACAAATTTATGAGGGCTGCTGTATTGTATCCTCAGACGAATCCCAGGCTGCCGGGATGGTTGACTCCGTTCAACCAGAACTGGATCCAGATAAGTATTTGGATGATGAAGAACTTCGAGGCAGAGTTGAAAGACATTGGTTTATATGAGGCGATAGCTTCCACTAGTCAGGGTATTCCTTCGAACGGAAATCTATTTCTGGCCTTGATGGAAATATATATGAGTTCGACTGGAACTTTTGCCACCCCGAAAGGCGAAATGGGCCTTGCTCTTCATGAGATGCAGTTCATCTCGAAACTGCCAATAGGGGAAGCGCCATATGAGGAATACGTTCCTTCCAACAGAGAACTGGCTGAAATCAGAGAGACTAATCCTCAGTTGATTGCGGTATACGAGGAATTGATGTGTCACTACATGGTTTGCACCATAATGCATGAAAGTCCATCTCATTTGGCATACATCAACAAGTGGACGACTTATCTCTTCTTTCATAAGGATAAGATATCCAAGGAAGACAAAGAAAGATTTCAGGGAAACAAAGCTCCGGCAATCAACATTGACTCGACAATCCCTTCTGACAAAATTAGGGATATGACGATTGCCTACAAATTCCTTAGTAAATATCTGTCTGCAAAGACTGGGGAATTCCCTGCCGGGACTGAAGCCGTGAGCTTTCTTAGATATGGTAGCCAGAAAATCTCTCGGAGAGCTTTGTTGGCAGGCTTTCTTTCCTTATGGTTAAGAAGATGGGTTGTACCGGGTATTGGTACAGTTGATAGAATCCACCGTAGTGTGTTATAGCCGGCAGTACGTCTGGTTTTTAAAGTCAGGATTAACCTGCTATCAGCCATGGTGTGTCGAATAAATGCAGGTTTAAGGACCTTCGGCGAGGAGTTAATCAACAATGCTCCTCATCGGAATGTTTTCCCTAGAGTAGAAATGCCCTACACTTATCTGATGGGCTGGCTGTTGTATCACAACTGTAGATTGTTGCCACCAGGCCCAGGTGATGATGTAGAGGTCTTCCTCCAAAAATTCAGCAAAGCTACATGGATCGCTACGACTGTGGCGGATACCCGAGCAGTTTTGAACTTTTCTTATGGTTGGAACTTCTTATGTACCCGGCCACAAGTTCCAGCAGATTGCTTTGGCATTCAGTTTGAAGATAAAGTTGAAGGAAGAGCGGTATTGCCATCATCAGTCTTCAAATGGCTTCAATGCATTAGGCCTTCTCACTTGATATATAGAAATAAAGATAATTGTGCGTTTGAACCATATCTACCCAGTAGGTTCTCTCGCCAATTTGGATATGACCAACTTCATGTTGGTAACCCCATTACTAACTTCCGTCATTATGGAAAGTTACTCGACGGTGCTAGGGGTTGGAGATATTTCAATGCTGCTCGTACTGGCGCCAAGTTTAGAGTCTCAACCGCCACTAGTACTACAGAGCTACGTATACTTCATACGTATGCTCACTTTTATGCTTCAATTCGTTCTTTTGCCCACGGTTACAATATGAGGGGTAGTCTGAGGTGGCCAAAAGAAGGAGATATTGAATAGCAGGTCAGGGTACCAGCAGACATCCCTGACGATACTGGCATTCCAGATCCATTTTTAGAAGTTATCCCAATAGGAGTTGGGGAACCAGCTGCAGAACCTATCATCATTGGCAAAAGTCGAAAAAGAAAACAAAGTGCAGCCGTCACGCTTCCAGAGAAAACAACGAAAAAGAAGAGGAAGTCTACCACAAAAGGGCCTTCCAAACCAAGGACCCATATTCCAGAAGGCGATACTTTGATTGAAGAGGATCATCTTGTCGATTCTTTCTCAGTCGTCCCAGGAGAAGGATCTTCAGTCCCTCCACCAATAGTTGGATCAGGAGCTGTAACACTTTTGTCTCCTGGGCGTCTTAGCACCTCACTCCATTTATCTTTACCAACCCAGGCACAGGTTACATAGGGTGCTGCTACTGTATCCACCACTGATCAAGACCACATACCGTCAGACGAACCGGCTCTTGACTTCGAGGATGATGACTGGGATGGTGATTATGATACATATCTTGAAAAAAACGCATATATTCCAAGTATTACACAAAACCTATACAGAGTTGTATACCATGATTTTGTATATTAACTTTTTTTGTTCATTTTTTGCAGATGTCATAATTGTACCAAAGCCTATGGTTCCTCCTCCTCAATAAGAGGATATTTATGAGGAAAATGAGGAATCTGCCGATGAGGCTTCTTCTTCTAGCAAAGAGGGTGCTGATGAAGAGGGAGGACAACAACCCGCGGTGGAGCATCAGGAAGCACATCCTGAACTATCCTCTCATATTGAAGATCAGCACCAGAAAGAGGCTGCAATAGACCCCACTGTAAGTGATGATGAACCTGCTGGAGGAGATTCGGTCTCAAATAAAGAATCAGCTATAGAGGATTTTACTGCAACTGAAGCAGTAGAGAATCCTACAGAGCCGATAGTTGAAGAAGGTGCTGAACCCAGGGAAGTGGCAGCATCTTCTACTGTAGCTGCTGATTCAATATCAGTTTTTGATAAGTCAGTACCGGAACCTGAACTAGCTCCTGCAATTGTCGCCACATCCACCAATATCACCGCCGCCAGAACTCCAGAAACGGCTGGAGTAACAGATATTGAAGAAATTGCTTCTGAAGTTCTTGGGAATCAAATAACAGCAGTGACAACAACAACTCCTCCTATGTCTGTTGTTACACCAGTGGTAGCTATAGGCGTTGGAGATACAGTCCCTGAAGCCCTTAGGGATAACTTGGCCATGGCAGTAGTGACAGCGACAACGTCGTCTCATCCTGCTGTCGTGCCAACCACGCCTGCTCCCGACCTCCGAAGAAGAGATTTATTAGATATTGCCGCCATGCCAAGCTCCAGCGTAGAAATGAATCTCCTGGTTGAGATTCATACTGAAACTTTCTATAAAACTCTGGCAACTTTGATAAAGATGGTCCTGAATAAGGGTCTCAGCTATGAGATTTTGAAGACAGCAATGGCTCTGACTATCAAGAATGTTGCCATGTTCAATGATGTTGAGAGAGCTGCCACATTGGAGAAAATCGTGGAGGACCTTGAGCAGCCGATTGGAGAATATCTCAGGCTATCAAATGAGACTATTGAAGGCCTCATTCAGGAGGAGTATGATGCTTTAACAGTTGATTATCATGCTCGAGAGACTACATATAATGCAGCTCTCCATGAACACAGTCTGAAGGTTGCCAAAGAGAAAGCCTTTTTGGCTGGCATAAAACCTGCCTTGCATGGTCACAGAGTGGCTTATGATGCTTTAAACATAGATATTCAGAATAAGAATGACAAGATCCGCGAAGTCGAGGCAGAGCTAGCTTGCTTGATGGCTGAAAGGGAGAAGATGATCGATGCTCGAAATCTGCACCTTACCCAAAGCTCAATTTTAGAAGAACAAGCTTTTGGGGCTGAATCGACCATCAGAACCCTTGATGAAGCCAATGACAACTTGATAGTCACCTTTGCTGAACATTCTTGTATTTGCACCCCTGAAGCTCGACGTGCAGAGGCTACCAAGAAGGTTGTGAGTTTTCGTGGCAGGCGGCTAGAAGAATTAATGTGAAACCCATTATTTTGTAATTTATTATGTTTTGGTATTATTAGTATTTCAAAAAAAAATTATTATTATTATTAATATTACATTTATTAAATATTTTTGAGTGAAAAACGATTTCGAAAATATTAATAACAGGGCTTTTGATTTTCGGACCCAGACCCGAGTTCGAGCCCAGACCCAGGTCCGAGCCCAATTCCTTCTCTATTAAAAACCTGATTTTTTAGACTTGGTTAAATCTTCAAAAAAAAAAAATTTACTTTGTGCTGGCCCCGAAGGACCAGCATTTGGAGTACGTGACTTTTTCCCTCCCCAACTCATTCTCCACCATACGTTTCCCAACGTTACAACCCAACTCTTCCACTTCCCCCTCTTATAACTCTCCCTTAATATCCCCCACTCCCCAACCTTCCTTTATTAAACATCACCCACTCTCCTTCTTCACAGGAGAACAAAAACCAACTCTCTCTCTCTCTCTCTCCATTCTCTCTGAAATCTCACAGAGAACCAAAGGTTCACAAACCCTCTCTTCCTCCTCCACCCTCTTTTCCGAGCCCTCTCCGGCGAGATCCAGGCCGTGCCCCCGTACGCGACCCTCCCCGCCAGCCGAGCCCAGTGCGCGGCTCCTCCCCGCGCTGTCCCGATCCCCGACCGCGGCCGAGCTTCCCTCTGGCCGCCGACCCCGAGCTCGCCCACCCCCGGCGAACTCCGTGCGGCCCCCTCCGGTGACAGCGCTCCGACCGTCACCCCCGGCTGTGCGCCCCTCTCCTCGCGGACCCTCTCCGGCCCGATGTTCTGTTGTCCGGCCGTTCCTGGTCGTAGACCCGCTTTCCACGGCTCGTCGGCTCCCTGACCCGCTGTCCGCATGTTGCCCGTGCGTTGATCCTCCTGTCTGAACTTCCCCGTACGTTCGCAGCGCATCGTAACGCTGTCCGGAGACTCTCGAGTCCATGACGGCACGTCCCGAGTCCGAGGCCACCCTTCGGACTTCGTCATCGAGCCTCTCGGTAAATTTCTTGATAATCAGAGTAGTTCGTCCCTCCCGTGTCGAGTCTGTGATGATAATCGGTCCCCGGTTTCCCTTTGGGAAATCCGGTTAGCTACGTAGTAGATTCGGTTAGCTGCGTTAGCATATTCTGTGATTTTGACTGCTGGGTTTTGTATGTGGTTGGTGGATTTCGGATTTTCCGGGTATTTCGGGAAGGTTCTGGTGGTTTGGAAAATTATTTCGGTGGATATATTTTCGGGATTATTATTTGGTTAGAACAATTGCAGGTTTTGTGGCGCATTTCCCAGTTTTGGGTTTGTCCCGAAATAGAGGAAATGCTGCCCAAATTTTTTTACAAAACTTTATTTAATTTGATTTCAAAATTGGTTTTCGGGATAATGAATTTAAAACTGATTTTTCGGGCGACGACCGTACCGGTCTGTGGGCCCTGGCGAAATGCAAACGCACCGGTCCGACCGGGCGTTGTGGTATTAGCTGGATTTTGATGATAGACCGAGTCTGAGACTCCAACTTTTATTTTAAATTATTTTTATTTAATGTTAAGCTATTTATTATAGTTATTTATTTACTGCATTTTATTTAGTAATTAAATCATTTCCTCTTATTTGATATAAAAATAATTGTACAGGGCATAAGCCCACTCTAGGATGTTTAGTTGTGCCCCTGTATTGTGTAGCATAGATTTTTACTTTCTTTTCTGGGTGGATGTGATCTTGGGTGGTTTTGATTAGACGTATAAATCGTAGTTAGAGCGTAATTTTATAATTAATTAAGAATTAATTAAATGGATGAAAAATTAGTAAATAACTAGTTCATGATTTATCATTAAAAGAAAACTATATTTTTATAAATATATTACAAAAAACACAAGTTTTCCAAAGTTAATTGATTCTCGTTGTTATTTTCAAATAATCCAATTAACCGGCTTAATCAAACGCACGTAGTTGCGACGAAAACGTTAGCTGTAGATTAATACAAATTAAAACCTGACTAGGACTTACTACTAGAGATTGCAACTAGCACACTTAGCCTGGTTATTCAAGGTTCTAAGTCGAGTTCTCAACTGTAGGAACTCGAAGATACACCTGATGTCATTCCTCGGTACCGACTCGTCTTTCCAGTCAATCTAATACAAGACAAGTTTCGGATTATGTTTTCTTGTAATTTCCTTAGTAAAGTTAAGCTGCATGTTAAACCACACTGCTGACACGGAACTCTACCTTAGGGTTCAACTACTGATTGTTACTGTTACTGAATCTGGGACTGGGGGAATAGTGTAGACGTTTATGACCAAAGCCCCTACTGAACTGACTGTGTTAGCTTACCCCTCTCACACACGGGGATAAGCCATATCGTATCGCTAAGATACTACTGATCAACCCAAGCCGGTCATAGACGTTTGCATATTCAAAACACACTGAACTGTTTTAAACTGCTGAAAATATTATTTCAAACTGTTTACCCTGCACTTTCTAATTACTATTTAAATTATGAGATGCATATTTCGTTCTTGCTCCCTCCTGACTGGAGACAATATTTTAGGTATCACTGAGGATGAAGAGCTATACTATAATAGCTATTATGACCCGGTCCTCTACCCTGCGAAGGTACCAGAGCCGTCTCTGGAGGATGCTGATCCTGGGACTACAGAACCAGATGCTTAGATAGTTTTTCTTTTCTGTATTTTCTCCTTTATTTGGAGTTTGTAGTTTATTTCAGCATTTTATTTCCAGTTGTACTTCTGAATATTTTATTAAACAAAGTTTCATTTCCGAATAGAACAGTTGTGACAAATGTAATTGTGTTGTTGTGAATACCTGCAATGGAACAGCTTACTGCCGCCGTTTCACAACGGTACAGGCTGGCCATGATCCGATTCGACCCAAGAAATAGGGACCGGGTCGTGACATGTTTTCAGTGGTGGCCCATGCAGGTCCACAACAAACAACAACTTAGGAAAACATACCTAAAAACAATTAGAACACTAGAACATTGATTTGTCACGACATAGGTCCGATTCATATATAAATAAATATTTTTGCTTGATTATAGACCGGTAGGCTACCTTGCTTATGTGTGCGTCCTAAAACCTTCCAGAGAATTACCGTTGACCAAATCCTGCTGGCAATGAGGTGTTCTCTCCGGATCATACCCCATCTCCTCAACCAAGCCCAGGGTCCTTTCCCTCGCGGCTGTTTGACCGTCCTCATAGTGCATCCAGTGAAGTTTTCCCTACACTGGCGATTCCTACCTCATCTCAAACCAAGTTGCTTTTCCTTGGTGGAGTATTTATTTTTGTTGCTCCACCAGTACCAGCAATCATCTTCCAAATGGTTGTCCTATTTCAAGAAATCCTGGAGTTCCAGAAAGCTCAAGATGAAGCCCAGCAGGAACTGAAGAATATCACGAGAGAAGACATGAAGAACGTCATGATGTAGCCTTAGTTATCTCCAACCAAGTTAGAGCAGAACTTTTGTCCTAGGAAGGATACTCCTGAATCTAGAAGATATTTGGGTCCCATCAAGTACTCTACTTTCAGGCAGCCTTGTCGTAAGAAGCTATGGGCTTGTAACTATTGCAAGAGGCCTAGTCATCAGGCCGTTAGTTGCCGCAAGAGTTTGGACAATGTTTGGCATATGGATCTGCTAAACATCGGGTAAAGGACTACCCTTATCTTTCCATCAAACCAGAGCTCATATTCCAGCAACACCTGTTAGGCCACAATCTAAGGACCCTCTTCCTATCCAGCAGACCCTGCCCCTTACAATAAGGCATGATGCATACTCGAGATTTATAGAAGATGAAGCAGTTGGAGACTGCTCATGCAAGAGTAGTACCTAGAACTGCTGAATAGCATCATCTTTTTGGAAGTTGTAACAGGATGTCCTTAGATCAATCATAAGAGTTTTTGCTGGAATTCTCCACATGAATAGAAGTTTTGTTACACCCTTATGGCAGATGTTTTTCCTGATAGTCTCCCCGGATTATCCCAGATCTAGACATAGTTTTTACCCCTGACCTAGTCCCCGGCTCTTTCCCTAAATTCTAAAGGATGTTACAGAGTCAACCCAAAGGTGGCCAAGAAGATGAAGGACCAGATCAATGAAGGCTCTAGGATTTATTCAGAGTGGAACTTTACTTTAGGGAGTATCTATCTTGTTTTTGCCCAAGAAGGATGGAACAACGGATGTGCATTGATTACCAGACACTAAAGAACAAGTACTTTCTGCCCGGATCGAGGATCTGTTTGATCTGGTTGTGTGGAGTTAGGGTGTTTCGAAGTTTGACTTAAGATTTGACTACCATCAAATCAAAGTCAGGAAGAGGATATTTCCAAGACGGTGTTCAAACACCAAGTATGGATAGTTTTCTTTGGTCAGGACGTTAGACTGACAAATGCTTCTGCTGTGTTCATGAATCTCATGAACAGAGATTTTCATG
Organism: Iris pallida; assembly: GCA_029216955.1. Taxonomy (NCBI): domain Eukaryota; kingdom Viridiplantae; phylum Streptophyta; class Magnoliopsida; order Asparagales; family Iridaceae; genus Iris; species Iris pallida. Next base: position 6,896,179 of record JANAVB010029220.1, read on the forward strand.
AGTATTTGAATCAGTTTATCTTCTCCATAGATAACATTCTGATATATTTGAAGACTGAATAAGAGCATGAAGAACACCTGAGGAAGTTTTGGAAACTTTGAGGAAAAAGAAATTTTATTGTAAGTTATTTGAACGTGGATTCTTAACAAGGTGGACTTTTGGCCATGTTGTCAAGAGAAGAAATTTCGATGGAAGATAGCTGTTGTTGAAGAATGGTATATCCCAAGTTCAATTCGAAAGATTCTTGAACTTGGCCGGCTACTATCAGAAGTTCATGAAGGATTTCGCCAAGATTGACTGAGCCAATGACGAAGCTCACTTGGAAGAATGAAGAGTTCATCTGAACGAAAGTTTGTCAGGCGGCATTGAGGAGTTGAAGAAGAGACTTACCACTACACCAATCCTTGCGCTACCCGCAGGAACCGGTGGGTTCTCAATTTACAGTAATGCCTCTGGAAGAGGACTGGGCTGCGTTCTTCAACGACATGGGAAAGTAATTGCTTACACATGTAGGCAACTACAGACTCATGAGAAGAATCATCCCACGCCTAATTTGAATTTACTGCAATTATCTTTGAAGCTATGGAAGCATGATTTTTATGGAAAGGGAGTGAAATATATACGGACTACAAAAGTCTGAAATATGTCTTCACTCAGGAAGGGCTGAATGTTAGACTAAGAAGGTGGTTGAAGCAGATGAAGGATTACGACATCAACCTGCAGTACCATTCAGGTAAGGCTAATGTGACCGCTGATATACTTAGTCGATACCAGTAACGATGTTCTTAACCAAGAAGTGGCACCTACTAGAAGACGTTGAGAAGCTTGGACTGGAGGTTATACTACCTGGAGATAGAAGGACGGAGCTGGATGCTGATTTAGTATTGATAAAGTTCGAGGCTAATGGACAAAATCAAGATGACGTAGTTTCAAAATGAGGCACTTTGTGGGCTTAGAGATCAAGTATTGGCTGGAACACTTGAGGGTTTCTAAATTGATCAGCAGTGGAACTCTGAAGAATGGTACGAGACTTTGCGTATCGGCTGACAAACGGAGGAACGAGTTGAAGGAAGAAATGTACCAGTCGCAGTATTCCATATATTCAGGAGCTAATAAGATGTATCGGAATATGCCTCCATTGATTGGTGTTATGGAATAAAGAAGGACAATTCCAGGTATAGGATTAGATGTGAAGTTGTCAACATGAGGAATTTAGCAAGAGAACAACAAGTTTGTTGGAGCCGCTGGACAAATCGGAGTAGAAGTAGAAGCATATGACAATGAACTTTGAGTAAGGATTGCCTTGTTTCCAAGGAGGGAAGGGCACCAATTGGATTATAGAAAACCGACTGACTAAGTCAGCACACTTTCAAAGTTGGTTTATCCACTAAAGAAGTTGGCAGCATTGTACGAGAGGCACATTTACCGGATTCATGGAGTACCGCGGGACGAGCAATCAGAGAGGTCAATCCAGACGCTTGAAGATGTATTGAGATTTTGCGTCTCAGAATTTACCAATTTGCATTTAGTGAAGTTTCTCCTACCAGAGGAACAATCAGTTTTAACGGAGCTGGAAATTGAGGCCAGGTACATCAGGCCATTTGAAGTTTAAGACGCGTGGGAAGTAGCGTACCAGTTAGCTCTACCAGCTAATCTTGAGAATGTGCAACGTCTTCTACGTCACAGCTCAGACGTTACATTTCGGATTCGAGTCACACTTTGGATAATTCAGAGATGAAGATTGGAATCAACCTTTCAGTGCCAGAGAAACCAGTTGCAAGCCTAGACAGAGATGAGAAGAAAATCAGAATTGGAGCCATCATTGAAACTCCTATTCCTTATCTTTTCTTTTCCCGTTCTAAATTTGACTAATGCTGCTAAGTTAGCCTAGTTTTGCAAGCTATCTCTTTAAATCAAGCTTGATCATGACGATATTTTATTGGGTGCACCCACTAATATATTGTCTAATCAGGACCGGTGCATGATGGTCTGATCAACCTCGTGTACTTTGGTTCGCCTTTGTATTTTTCTGCATGGATAATATCATAAAACTTGTCCCTAAACCGTCTCATCCACGATTGCCTTGGAAATCCTTATGGTTGGACCTGAGTTACGGGCGCAGTACCCGTACATGTTTGTCTTTCCTACCTTACTTTAATTTTGAGGACGAAATTTTCTAAGGAGGGAAGATTGTGAAACCCATTATTTTGTAATTTATTATGTTTTGGTATTATTAGTATTTCAAAAAAAAAATTATTATTATTATTAATATTACATTTATTAAATATTTTTGAGTGAAAAACGATTTCGAAAATATTAATAACAGGGCTTTTGATTTTCGGACCCAGACCCGAGTTCGAACCCAGACCCAGGTCCGAGCCCAATTCCTTCTCTATTAAAAACCTGATTTTTTAGACTTGGTTAAATCTTCAAAAAAAAAAAATTTACTTTGTGCTGGCCCCGAAGGACCAGCATTTGGAGTACGTGACTTTTTCCCTCCCCAACTCATTCTCCACCATACGTTTCCCAACGTTACAACCCAACTCTTCCACTTCCCCCTCTTATAACTCTCCCTTAATATCCCCCACTCCCCAACCTTCCTTTATTAAACATCACCCACTCTCCTTCTTCACAGGAGATCAAAAACCAACTCTCTCTCTCTCTCTCCATTCTCTCTGAAATCTCACAGAGAACCAAAGGTTCACAAACCCTCTCTTCCTCCTCCACCCTCTTTTCCGAGCCCTCTCCGGCGAGATCCAGGCCGCGCCCCCGCGCGCGACCCTCCCCGCCAGCCGAGCCCAGCGCGCGGCTCCTCCCCGCGTTGTCCCGATCCCCGACCGCGGCCGAGCTTCCCTCTGGCCGCCGACCCCGAGCTCGCCCACCCCCGGCGAACTCCGCGCGGCCCCCTCCGGTGACAGCGCTCCGACCGTCACCCCCGGCTGTGCGCCCCTCTCCTCGCGGACCCTCTCCGGTCCGATGTTCTGTTGTCCGGCCGTTCCTGGTCGTAGACCCGCTTTCCGCGGCTCGTCGGCTCCCTGACCCGCTGTCCGCATGTTGCCCGTGCGTTGATCCTCCTGTCTGAGCTTCCCCGTACGTTCGCAGCGCATCGTAACGCTGTCCGGAGACTCTCGAGTCCATGACGGCACGTCCCGAGTTCGAGGCCACCCTTCGGACTCCGTCATCGAGCCTCTCGATAAATTTCTTGATAATCAGAGTAGTTCGTCCCTCCCGTGTCGAGTCTGTGATGATAATCGGTCCCCGGTTTCCCTTTGGGAAATTCGGTTAGCTACGTAGTAGATTCGGTTAGCTGCGTTAGCATATTCTGTGATTTTGACTGCTGGGTTTTGTATGTGGTTGGTGGATTTCGGATTTCCCGGGTATTTCGGGAAGGTTCTGGTGGTTTGGAAAATTATTTCGGTGGATATATTTTTGGGATTATTATTTGGTTGGAACAATTGCAGGTTTTGTGGTACATTTCCCAGTTTTGGGTTTGTCCCGAAATAGAGGAAATGCTGCCCAAATTTTTTTACAAAACTTTATTTAATTTGATTTCAAAATTGGTTTTCGGGATAATGAATTTAAAACTGATTTTTCGGGCGACGACCGTACCGGTCTGTGGGCCCTGGCGAAATGCAAACGCACCGGTCCGACCGGGCGTTGTGGTATTAGCTGGATTTTAATGATAGACCGAATCTGAGACTCCAACTTTTATTTTAAATTATTTTTATTTAATGTTAAGCTATTTATTATAGTTATTTATTTACTACATTTTATTTAGTAATTAAATCATTTCCTCTTATTTGATGTAAAAATAATTGTACAGGGCATAAGCCCACTCTAGGATGTTTAGCTGTGCCCCTGTATTGTGTAGCGTAGATTTTTACTTTCTTTTCTGGGTGGATGTGATCTTGGGTGGTTTTGATTAGACGTATAAATCGTAGTTAGAGCGTAATTTTATAATTAATTAAGAATTAATTAAATGGATGAAAAATTTGTAAATAACTAGTTCATGATTTATCATTAAAAGAAAACTATATTTTTATAAATATATTACAAAAAACACAAGTTTTCCAAAGTTAATTGATTCTCGTTGTTATTTTCAAATAATCCAATTAACCGGCTTAATCAAACGCACGTAGTTGCGACGAAAACGTTAGCTGTAGATTAATACAAATTAAAACCTGACTAGGACTTACTACTAGAGATTGCAACTAGCACACTTAGCCTGGTTATTCAAGGTTCTAAGTCGAGTTCTCAACTGTAGGAACTCGAAGATACACCTGATGTCCTTCCTCGGTACCGACTCGTCTTTCCAGTCAATCTAATACAAGGCAAGTTTCGGATTATGTTTTCTTGTAATTTCCTTAGTAAAGTTAAGCTGCATGTTAAACCACACTGCTGACACGGAACTCTACCTTAGGGTTCAACTACTGATTGTTACTGTTACTGAATCTGGGACTGGGGGAATAGTGTAGACGTTTATGACCAAAGCCTCTACTGAACTGACTGTGTTAGCTTACCCCTCTCACACACGGGGATAAGCCATATCGTATCGCTAAGATACTACTGATCAACCCAAGCCGGTCATAGACGTTTGCATATTCAAAACACACTGAACTGTTTTAAACTGCTGAAAATATTATTTCAAACTGTTTACCCTGCACTTTCTAATTACTATTTAAATTATGAGATGCATATTTCTTTCTTGCTCCCTCCTGACTGGAGACAACATTTTAGGTATCACTGAGGATGAAGAGCTATACTATAATAGCTATTATGACCCGGTCCTCTACCCTGCGAAGGTACCAGAGCCGTCTCTGGAGGATGCTGATCCTGGGACTACAGAACCAGATGCTTAGATAGTTTTTCTTTTCTGTATTTTCTCCTTTATTTGGAGTTTGTAGTTTATTTCAGCATTTCATTTCCAGTTGTACTTCTGAATATTTTATTAAACAAAGTTTCATTTCCGAATAGAACAGTTGTGACAAATGTAATTGTGTTGTTGTGAATACCTGCAATGGAACAGCTTACTGCCGCCGTCTCACAACGGTGCAGGCTGGGCATGATCCGATTCGACCCAAGAAATTGGGACCGGGTCGTGACAATTAAAGAAGTTGCTCCAAGATGTTTCCACTCCACCTTAAGAGAGTGTTTTGTCATCTTTTGTCTTATTCATTTTGTAGTATTTCCACCAGGAATGAATGAAAGATTTGTTTTGTGATCCAATCGTTTATTTGGAATTTAAACAATAGGTATGAGATAGAAAAAAAAAATACTTATCAGAGGTAATATGGACGTGATAAGTCTTTTAAACTCAACGTATTATATCTATCCAGAGGTAATATGAACATGATAGATAATGAAATCGCATTTTTTATTTTAGAGTATAGTACTATCAGAGGTAATATGAACATGATGGTACGTAAGAACTCAAAGAAAAGCAGATTAATATCTATGCAGAGGTCAAATAGACATGATAGGTAGGAAACTCCAGCAAATTTAATATTTATTCAGAGGTTATAAGAACGTGGTAAATAATAAATTCAGCTTTCTATATCAACTGATAAGATGGAAGATAAAAATTTCTCTCAATGGAGATGAGTAATCAGCTTAACCAAACTTTGGTAGCTGGGGAATAAGAGGATAGACATTATGAGGATATAGGTCCAATATCGATAAAAGAAGTGGATGACCTAACCTATTTTATGGGAGAGAAAAGGAGGTTAACTCAAGAATGAATCCTGATGGAAAGTTGAAGATACACGTTCGAATTCATCATATGAGGAACGAGATATATCCGTTCCGATGAATTAGTTTTCTTCCGAATCGGATGATTGTGAGGAATTAGAAGAGAATTCTTCTTGTATAGCGTCAGCAAACATATGGGATGGATCATATCCCAATCCATGACGAGTCTTCTGATAAAACGGATCACCGTATAATGGGAGTCGTCTACCTTTACCTTGATTGAGCCCTTGTATAGTCTTCAAATCATATCCCATGTTCTGGATAATCTTGATAGATTGTTGACTATACTTGTCAATTCAGATTCTTCCTTTATCTTTATCTTTCAGCTCATCTGCCTGAGCGACAGGGATATTTCTAGCCAACCCAAACACAATTTGGCGCTTGTTTTTCTTATTAGACGGAACCACGAAATAAGATTCTTCGTGACGTCTAAAAGTTACACAGGCTTGTGATGAAGCGGCTACAGGTAGAAGATAGGAAGAAGATGTCAGGAATCTTTGAGCATAAGGTCCAACATCTACATGAGGAGGAAAAGAATTTTCCTTGTGATCGATGTATAAAGTTCCTTCTGGCTCTATGTCGCCTTTATATTGATGACTTTGCTTATCCGAAGATAAAGTCATTCTTTCAATAAACTTGACAGCCATATACTCGAAAAGGAAATCTTCATTGATATCAAGAAGTACATAATGATCAATATTTACATCATTTACAATCTGATTACTACGCTTCGGATTAATCAACAGTGGACCATTATCCATCTTCTGCGTAGATTTGCCAAGATTGACAATCAATGGTGGTTCTGGATCATTCGTACAAGAAGTACGCCCTTTGACTTTGATCATAAAAGGTTGAACTTGGTTCTTAGCAGGAATATTTATTGATTCCTCAGATGAAGTTTGAGTTTTTAACCTTGATTATCAAAGGTTGATCATTGACAGGTTGGGATTGGATTCGTCCCTTGACTATAATCTTCAAAGGTTGCTCTTCTGGTGGATCTTCATTAAGAGATTGATCCTCAGTAGATGATTGATCTTCAGCCATGTCTGATATCTCTTTTACATGCTCTTGTTTATAAAGCCTTGAATCAGAAAAATAGGCTTCGACACCCTTGAAGGGATTGATATCAGCAAACTCAGTCTTCATAACTCCTTGGGAATCCACATACTTGAAGCATTGGTGGAGAGTTGAAGGCACGATATTATGCTCATGTAACCTTGGTCTTCCAAGAAGGATATTGTAGGATACGTCTGAGTTGATAACATAGAAAGTTACCATAGTTCGGAGATCGCCAATCTGAATTTGTAGACGAATCTTCTCCAGTAGTTTACTCTTGCCAGAGTTAAAACCGACCATCGTAGTACTAGTGTAAGTCAAATCACTAGTAGGAATCCTCAGGGGTCTTAGCATACTCTGAAGAATTATGCTAATTGAAGACCCAGGATCAATGTAGATCCTGTCAATTTCAGTAGATCCAATATACCCAGTACAGCACAGAGGCCTGTCATGTTTGTTATGCTTCAACAGCATATCTTCCTGTGTAAAGGTGATATTGGGAATTGCTTCCATCACACTACGACATTGCGGACACGAAACTGGAGTATTATCAGGACTCTTGAGTTGAGCCAAGCATGAATCTGCCTGAAGTAGAGCTTCACTTAAAGTCTCTCTGCTTTCTCTAGAAAGGCGAAGCAGTTCAAATATAGATAGTCTAGTCGGAGTATTGGCTAACTGAGCTAGAATATCAAATTTGTAAGGTTTCATCACCACCCCCTGAGTGGAAGCAGACTTCAGTGGAACGTCGAAGTGTACTGCTTTCTGTTTCCCCTTTTCAACCACCGAGGATTTAGCAGGAACAGGAGAAGGTTGAGCTGGTAGTGTTTCCACTACATTCTCTGTTTCTTTAGAAGATCCTTCATAATTCTTGTGGTACTCTTTTCTGGATCTTATACCAGCAAAAGTTTCTTCCTCAAACTCAAGAGAAGGAAGTACCATATTACAGGATTTAGTCTTCCTCCCTTTAGCCCTTTTCTTGTAAGGTTTGTTGTGAGGAATTTCAGAACCCAACCCAACAGTGGATTTTTGATTTTGAATTTGTAAAGGAAGTCGTATTCCTTTATCATAATTCAAACCTTCTACTTTCTGAAAGTCATAACCCATTTTCTTTATGAGAATGACAGATTGCTGACTGTATAGATGAATGGGCAGTAGACTTTTAGCAAATGGTTCCACAGGAGGAGAAGAAATCTCTGTATCCACAGGAGAATGAAGAATAGATGTCTCTGTAGCCACAGAAAGATTCGGGATACGAGAAAAAATTCCTGTCGGAGCTTTTTCATAAGCAGCGAAGACTTGTTGCGCCCGGTATAAAGGAACACTATTCATGGCTAGCCACTGCTGGTGAGTAAACTTGAGCTTAGTAGGAAGAGCTAGACTTGGAGGACAGATGTTCAGTCCTCTCAATCTATCTTCTAAAGGAAAGCCATCCCATAGCCGATCCAAGTCATCAGGATCTGGAATATCATGAAAAATCATGTTGCAGGTTTTGACCTTCTTATCCTTCTTGGATTTTGAAGTTTTACCTTCATTTTCCAATTCAGGCACTAAGTCAGGATGTACCCACATAATTTCACCATTCTTTAATGTGAGTGGCAGCAATCCTGTATTTTCTTCTCTGGCAGGTGGGATATTCACAATTTTCATTGTCGCCTTCGGAATTAGGATAATTCTATCTGGGACTTACTGTGGAGGAAAATCTCCGAACTGAAGAGAAACCATATTGGTTGTAACCGTATGGTCATCATTAGTTAAGGTGATAGCACCGCCATTTATCAGCTCCTGAATTTTCTTCTTCAGGACATAGCAAGCACTGGTAGGATGATTAATGTATCTATGATAGATACAATATTTGGAATTATCAGTTAGATTCACCTCATTAGGCCTCTTTGGTTCTGGAATCTGAAGTTTGCCACTCTTTACCAGACACTGAAATATCCCTGGGATATCACTCTCATCAAAAGAGTATTCTTCCTTTGGCCTGGAAGATTCCTGACTATTCGACATCGTTTTATTCTTGGAAAGATTAACCATGAGGGTATCTTTCCCTTTCATATTACGATTTCCGGGGTTAATACCAGGATTACTTTTCTTTTCTCTATCATCTGAGGCAAAAATCATCCCATGTTCACGAGCCAACCTACCATTGGTCTTGGCAGAAACCGCTGCTATGATGAATGAAGCCCAATCTGTGAATTGGAAACCCGTGAAAATAGCGATGGATGGTCGTAGATTCATTTTGCATGTATCAATCAATGCTGAATCTGGCATACCAGGAGGCATCTTTAGAGTAGCATGTCAAAAACGTTCGATGAACGTCCGAGTATCTTCTTTCTCCTTTTGTTTGATTTCTATCAAGGAGGACATGTTCATGTCCATACCTCCTTCATAGAAGCAAAAGAGAAACATTGCCTTAAATTCGTCGAAAGACGAAATACAATTGTCGGGTAAGCTTCGATACCAATCATAAGCCGAACCCGTCAGGCACCCGATAAACACTCGTGTGAGAAGAGCGTCATCTTTCTGTAGATGTACAGTCATAATATCAAAGTAATTGATATATTGACTGGGAGATACTTTTCCATCGAACAAAACCATAGATTGTGGCTTGAATTTAGGTGGAAAGGGTACATCATTCCAATAAGAAGGATAAGGTTGTTTAATCCCTAACCTCTGGAGCTGATCCTTGTGCCTTAAGACTTCAAACTGTGCTTTGAGTTCACGCACTGCCTGAATGGCTTCACTGTTTTGCGACGGCACATTTGATTGAATAGTTGTTGGATGTACCGTAACCCCCATTGGAGGTGGTACGTCTTCAGGAATGATAGAATTTAGAGATGCAGAATTTTGTTTAACAGTAGGCTCCTGAATATTCAAAGGTATTTCAGCCCCTTGACTATCTTGAGTTGGTGCTGCTACTGGTGCCGGTGTCACTACTGTCGGCTGAGCAGTTTACTGATTCAAAATTATCTGATGCATGTTTTGCACCATGTTAAGCATGTCTTTCAGTGATTGTTCAACGGCAGTGAGACGCTGTTCTGTATTAACAGATGAGGTCTCTGGTTCATCTCCAACAGCGTAGGATTCAACCTCTCTTGAAGATATAGAAGGATCAGTATAGAAGTATGAATCGACACTGTCAGTCTCGAACTCAAAAGATTGAGTACCCCCAGCTTCTAAATCAGAAGATTGAGTCCCCCCTCAAAAGAATCAAGAAGTCTGTTGAACTGTTGCTGACCTGGAGTTTGGGACATATTCCGTCTCGGTCGTCGTCCTCTGTTAGTATGAGACGCCATGTTGACTGATGCATATGACAGCTCATGTTCTTGGTCTTCAGCTTGATGTTGAGACGAATTAAAATTTAATCGATCAAAAACTGACCGTTTTAAAGCCGAACAACAACAGCTGATCACAACCTGGTGATAATCACAATGATGTTTTTCTTGAGAAAATGTCACCGGAGATTATCTATTCTTACGCTTTTGCATTAGCAATTCGCGTAAGTCAGAAGGAGTGGAGGGAGTAGTCTTCTTTATTATATTAGGGGTAGAAAAATGTTTAATACCCTGTGTATAAAGAAGATTAATGGCAGCATTCGCAGAACCAAATTGTACGTTTCTACGTGTTTGGAGTTGTGTGCGTAAATCTTGAAAAAAAATTTAGCACAAAGGACTCTACTTTTATTGCGTGTAATTTGTAGATTTGGTACTTTGCGTAGAGCAGTATAAGAAGGCTGTTGGTGTAGAACTGAAGTTTTACCAACATAATTTTTATGCTGCACACGTTTAGGTACATTCACATTAGATGTGTAAACATCTTTACGAATTTTATCTACACTGTCACAGACAGGAGACTTACCTTCATGCGTAGAGCATAAAAATTGGTTATCTACCACGTCACAGACGGAAGATTTTTCTTTACGCGAAGAGCGTAACTTGTATGTGTCTACCGCGTCACAGACGGGAGACTTATTCTTACCCTCAGAAGCATTAGAGTCTGCCACATTACAAATGAGAGACTCATCTTTATGTATTGAGCGTAAAAGTTGATTTTTACCCACTGAGCGTAAAACCTGGTTCTTACGCAGTGGGCGTGAAACCTGATTATCTTCACCGTTATAAATGGAAGATAAATCATCACACTTTGAGTACAACTCTGAAGTAAGGACTGTCTCGTTACGAACGGGAGCCCCTATGACAGGAGTGGGAAGAATTCCCTTGCCACTAGTAGCAACAGAGAGATCAGAAGCTATTTTGGATTTAGGAATCCAAACTTTTCGTGCTTTGCGAGATTTTTGAACATTGGAGTAGCGAGAACCACCTCCAGTTTGGAGCATTCCTTCATAGGCAGTCTGGTCGAAGTGTACAACCAGAGTCTTCTTGGTCGAACCGACCGAAACATTATCATATTGAGCAATTGCCTTCTCGTCAGAGGAGAAAGTGATCCCCAGCAGAGTTGCCATTTTTGTTTCACTTAACAAAATGCCTGGAGGAATTGGCTTTTGAAAATAAAACGAGAAAAAGTATAAGAAGTACAAATTTGATTCTGGGGAAGTATTGCTATGGAAGTCTGATCGGTAAATAATCACTTTGTTCCTTGGACCATATGATGATGATGAAGATCGCTGCTTGAAGTTGAACAACCGGAAGAACTAAGTCACCAGAAAGGTATCGACGCACTTGGGCACTGATGGCGAGGCCGAATGTTTTCCTGCTTTGCTTCACTCTGTTCTGAAAGAAAGGTTGAAGAAGAATGCTCTCGAAATCTCTAAGTTCTGATCTCCGTATTCTCTCCCGCCTCTGTGTGTGTGTCTCAGAGAAAAATTAGTCCATTTATAGGCTTGGACTCTTGTGCGTAAAAACTCAGCAAAAGTTCCATCTTTACGCTAACAACTGCCACCCACGACTGAAGTCATCTTCTGTATGTGTTGACACGTGTCCCATCATTTCATTAAGAATAGGATGCACGTACACACGTTCTTCGAGAAGGATGGCATGAAAGCCACGTAGGCAAACCACGTTCCAAACTGGTGGAGGAGAATAGGGCGTAAAAATAGCCCCAATGTATTCTGAGCGTAAAGCAGTAGACTAGGCGTAAAGTAGCCCTGTTATAGACTTCCCGCGTAAAGTGATTGTTAAATAACCTTGAGCATAAAAGTAGCTCAAATAGACTTTACGCACACGTCAACTGTTGAGCGTAAAAGCTCGTATAGTCTTCATGCGTAAAAGAAGCCATAGTGTAAGCGTAAAGTAGCTCAATCCATATGCTAAATGACAACATTGGTCTCTGTGTAAAAACAAATCCCTTTGAATTCTGTGATATATGCCATCATTAATATCTCTACGTCAGAGTTTGCATTAAATACGAGACTTGAAAGCTTTGTCCAGCGTAAAAGTGGCTGATCTGTCCTTGGCGTAAAACCATGGGTATAGACCCGAGCGTAAAATGATCTGCCTGCTTTAGGCGTAAAGCGATTAGCCTTGTCTTGGGCGTAAAGAGATTAACCGCTCTGCTTGACGTAAAACAGATCACTTATGAATGAGATGACTCTTTCTTTGAAGCACTTTTTACGCTCCTACAACCACGAAGAAGAACTCAAGAGTACTTGCCTCCAGCCGAGTTCACAATGAGCAACAAAGAGAAGGACATTTTCTTAAAAGTGTTGTGAGATGTAAAAGTCCCTGACGGTTATTCATCTAATATATCACGGTGCGTGCATATGGAAGAGCGGAGTATATGGGGTCTGAAGAGTCACGATAATCATATTTTGATGCAACAATTACTTCCTATAGCTATTCGAAGGGTCTTGCCAAAGCATGTTGTTAAATCCTTAATTGAATTAAGCAACTGCTTTGTGGTGTTGTGTTCAAGTGTAAATAGTATGGCATACTTGGAAAATTTTGAAGATCGTATGGCGTTTACCCTTTGTAGTCTTGAGAAGATTTTTTCGCCTGGATTTTTTGATATAATGGAACACTTGCCTATCCATTTAGTTGATGAATTAAAGATTGCTGGGACAATATTGTATCGTTGGATGTATCCAATAGAAAGGGATTTGCACACTTTATAACTCTATGTGCGGAACCGTGCTCATCCAGAGGCCTCTATTGCTAAATCAGTACTTTTGGAAGAATGCATGACTTTTTGTTCAAAGTATTTGGATAATAATGTGGAAACTAGAATGAAACGGCGAAGAAGAAATCATGATGGAGGGAAGAAATCTGGTCGTGCTGTAGGTAAAGAGGTGCACTTTCTACTTGACCCAGTCATGCACATGCAAGCTCATCGATATGTGCTTGCCAATACGAAGGCAGTGGCACCATTCATTGAGTAAGTTGTGCAGCTTGATTAATACCTTTATTTGTATCCTCTCATTTAGTTATGAAATTTATATATATTTTGACATCTCTACAGAAAACATCTTGCTGAACTTGCAGTAAAATATCCACAAGCTTCACAACAATACCTTGTTAGTCGCCTTCACAATGAACAATTTGGCACTTGGTTTAAGGAACATGTAAGTGTATATCCTTTTTGGGTACTTTGAATAAACTAACAAATTATAAAAATGGTCCTTTTATATCATTATTGAACTTCTGATTTAATGATTTTGAAATGTAGGTGAAGGGTTTACAAGGCGATGTAGAAATATCAGAGGAGATAAGAAGCTTAGCTTCGGGTCCTCTTAAGGATGCACTGAGATTTAATTCTTACATTATTAACGGTTTTAGATTTCGAACAAAGAAAGTTGACGTTCGTAGAAAAACTCAAAACAGTGGAGTCCTCCTCAAAGCTGAACAAATGAGTTATTCTAGTCGAAAAGATAGAAATCCTCTTCCAGGAGATGTTACATTCTACGGACAGCTTACAGACATAATTGAAATTAAATATTTAAATGGCATGAAGTTTGTGTTATTTAAGTGCAATTGGGTTAACCCACGAGTGGGCCGAAAATTGGATGAGTTTAACTTTACTCTAGTAAACTTCAATCATTTGTTATACAAAGAGAACAGAGTGACTGATGAACCTTATATCTTAGCATCCCAAGAAGAACAAGTTTGGTACATTCAAGACCCTCTAGACCCCGATTGGCATGTTGTTGTTCAAATGTCACCACGAGACACATTTGACAAGTACTCAACAACTTTAGAAGATTCAGAAGTTTATAGAGTGGAACCTTATAGCATGCAACATTTGGATGAAGCTCATAATGGATCTTGGGTTAGGCAAGGAGTGGAGGGCTTGGTTGTTGACGCAACTAATTGTGATGGTGATGATAACCAAGACGAGATTGATGATGAGCAGCAATAATCCTTTCTTGACCATCCTCCTCACTTGTCCAATCATGTTATTGGTAGTCTGTGACCATTCTATTGAAATAAATTGAAGCGGTTGAATATTCTGCAGATCTAGTTCAAGCCTGGGACCAAAAGGTTGCCCAAAACTCTCTATAAAAAAACAGTCTTCAAATATTCTAAATTATTTTGTTTGAATATTTTTTTTCATACTGAACATATATTGATTTGCTAGTCATTCTAAATTGCTCTTCATATTATTCTTCAAATATTCGGAGCATATATTGATTTTGGGAGTCATTCCAAATTGTTTAATTGACTATTAGATTTCTGATACTGTGTGCTACTCCTTTGCACCATTGCACTATTGTTGTGTTCTAATTATTGGCTGTGAACTGTTTCAATTATGCAAAATACAAACTGGTACTCATTGAATACACTCAAATCTGGACCATCACCCTTTGATCATTGATACTGCTGATGTTCATCCTATAACTCTGATACTTCAAACTATTGCTAGTTAATTTGATAGCTATAAATACAGTGTATAGAATTCCAGACTTTTTGTTAAGTTTTGTTTGATGTGCCATCCTCATATATAGAATACATCTATTTTTGCATACACTTTTCATGCTAGTAGTGTATCTACATGCTGTTGACACCTAGGTATAACCTTACAATAGTATAACTAGCCAATACTGGTATAACTTTATACCATTTGATTATGCACTTAGTTTCTAGCCTAATAATACCAACTTTACTTATTTGGGTGATTTTATCTCATTTATTTTCAGGTCATAGATGAAAAAAATGTCAAATGTTAAGAAACTGTTTATCAAGCCTGGGACCGTAACAGAATATGAGAAGAAAAGAATGGACAATATTGCTAGAAATAAAATGAAAATGGATGCTTTGAAATTGTAAGAAGCTTCAAATCTTGTGATGAATCCTAAGAAGAATATTCCTACAAGTTCAAGTAAGATGGGAAAACGAAGTACAATTGAAAGAGATGATGAACAAAGAGTGCTCGACAATGATGATTTTCTTAGCGGGGAAGGTAGCAACATTAATGATGAACCTCGTGTCCATAGAATGAAAAAGGTAATAATTTTTTTTAATTTAATAATCTGTTGGAACATCGGTCATCATTTATTATTTTTATTCTCTTCCAAGTTACAAATGGTCCTACTCGTAAGTCGTTTCATGTTGCCCATGAGTTGGATAACGGTAACAATATGAATGAAGAATCTATTGGTGCTAAGAAGAAAAAGGTAAATAATTTGATCATGAATTAAATATTTTATTCACTAACTTGTTAGAATGATGCTATTACTATATGTGTTATGCATTTCCAGATTGTATACAGTGGTCCTACGCGGAAATCATCTCGCATTCTCCAGAATATGGAGGATGTTGTAGCAAAGGGGAAGAGGACATTGGATCCTCAATTAGAACCTTCTTTTATGGAGGATATCTTGGGCAGCCCTGGATCAGCATCTCAGTGCTTTGAGGAGAGCGAAGATGAGCCGGTAGATAATACACCAAAGGGTAAGTATTCGCCAACACTCGTCCTCAATGCAAACGTTCAATTTTGAAATTAAACTACTGTTGGCCTCAATGCATCAGCTGGCCTCAATGCAAACGTTCCATCTTGATGATTCTTTGTGGTTCTACATGATGTTTCCTCTAATGGGCATCTCTTATTTTCCTACTTGGTTGAATATGCATCCCTGGAAGTTAGATTTTTTTAATACTGTTCTGATGTATGATCTTCTGGTCTTGTCTGAAGTTTCAAGTTTCTCTCTCTCTCTTTTTTTAATACTGTTCTGATGTATGATTCTCTCTTCTTCTTTTTTTGGGTTTCAATCACATCAAAGTTTTCATTTTGAAGATGGTTTATGGTTCTCTGTGATGTTTTCTTTTGTGGGCATCTCTTATTTTCCTATTTGATCGAGTGTGTGCAAAAAGTTTGAATTTTGATACGATTTTCTATTAGTTCATGATGTTTGAATTTATGGCTGTCTGAAACTTCATTAATTTTTGTTCCATTCACATGGAAACTTTCCATTTTTATGATGTTTTGTGGTGCTCAGTGATGTTTGCTTGGATAACTTTCGATTTTGATGATGTTTTATGGTGCTCTGTGATGTTTGTCATGAAACCCTCTATCCCGTCCTGAAACCCACGTCCTTTAGACCTGAACCTTGATCTGGCAGCCGGGAAAGGGGGTGTGCAATCGAGTATTGGGAGTTTCCTTTGTTCACCCTTTGATTTACCTGTGATTGAAAACTCTAGTATATACATACAAAGGAATCAGGTTATATCTGAAGTAAATGGAATCGAGTATTGGGAGTTTCCTTTGTTCACCCTTTGATTTACCTGTGATTGAAAACTCTAGTATATACAGACAAAGGAATCAGGTTATATCTGAAGTAGATAATACACCAAAGGGTAATTATTCGCCAACTCTCGTCCTCAATGCAAACGTTCAATTTTGAAATTAAACTGTTGTTGGCCTCAATGCATCAGCTGGCCTCAATGCAAACGTTCCATCTTGATGATTCTTTGTGGTTCTACATGATGTTTCCTCTAATGGGCATCTCTTATTTTCCTACTTGGTTGAATATGCATCCCTGGAAGTTAGATTTTTTTTTAACACTGTTCTGATGTATGATCTTCTGGTCTTGTCTGAAGTTTCAAGTTTCTCTCTCTCTCTCTTTTTGGGTTTCAATCACATCAAAGTTTTCATTTTGAAGATGGTTTATGGTTCTCTGTGATGTTTTCTTTTGTGGGCATCTCTTATTTTCCTATTTGATCGAGTGTGTGCAAAAAGGTTGAATTTTGATACAATTTTCTATTAGTTCATGATGTTTGAATTTATGGCTTTGTCTGAAACTTCATTAATTTTTGTTCCATTCACATGGAAACTTTCCATTTTTATGATGTTTTGTGGTGCTCTGTGATGTTTGCTTTGATAACTTTCAATTTTGATGATGTTTTGTGGTGCTCTGTGATGTTTGTCCTGAAACCCTCTATCCCGTCCTGAAACCCACGTCCTTTAGACCTGAACCTTGATCTGGCAGCCGGGAAAGGGGGTGTACAATCGAGTATTGGGAGTTTCCTTTGTTCACCCTTTACAAATTTGCCCTCTCTCCAGTTTGCAGTGACCTGTAATTATCTTCAAAGGAATCAGGTAATATCTGAATTAAATGGCCGAGTCCCGGTCCTGCTCAGGCTTTGCTTATATTTTCCGATCGAATACTTCTGAGCCATTGCCAACTCTTCCTAGAATACGATCACCGGGTGCCTCAACTGAAACCAAGAAATATTGGAACTTCCAATGGGGAAGAGCACATCTCTCACTTCTGTGGGGTTTTGGTATTCCATCATGTACATATGAAAATCACCCCAGTTCTCATGCCAAGACTGACATAATATATGTATGGCTGGTTCCAAAAGCATGAGATGACCATTACTGGAAGAAGAAATATAACTGTTGAATCAATGCCTAGATAATGCAACCAGCAACTTAGGTTTGTGCGCCAAATATTAAGGCTGACTTGTTTTTCTTCTACGAGATTGGTGAACGAGAATGAGATAGCATGCCTTCCTGTTCTCCATCTCCATATTCATTCAATCCAAGATCATATGGAGATTGTGAGTAATAGTCTGCATTAGAAGATAAATTTAGTGCAGGTTCGAGGTCTTCCAATGACACAACCCCATCAGCATTGATCCGAATTCCCTTTGACGGCCATTTCTGACTTGTATACAGCTCTGCTTTTGTTATTGTTGTTCAAAGACACAAGAAGTTTCTGATGGTACTATGGGGAGCTGTCTACTGTAAAAGCAATACACTCTGTACACTAATACTCCTTACTCATTTGCACAACCACTAATACTCCTCACTCATGATTTTGCACTCATGATTATATATATACATTACACTCTGTACACACCCACTAACTAACACTCCTCACTCATGTCCAGCATTTTACAATTATGAAGAGTCTTTCCCTCGTGTTTCTTATTAGGTACTACGGGGAGTTGTGCTTCCGCTAGGCAAGGTAGAGGACCTGCCAAGCTATGGAAAGACTGGGATAGCGGAGTAAGAAAAATTTTAGAGTGGGATGAAGATTGTCAACCGGTTGGAGAAAATGCACACTGTTTGATGACTCATCTTGGTAACCTTGCACGAAATGGCGAACTGTTCCCATTAACAATGCTATCTTGGCGCAAGGCCGATAAGGACACTCTCGAAATGATCTGGTTATCGGTGAAGGTAACTCCTTCTCTTTGTCTCTTGGCGCAAGGCCGATATTTAATCTAGAATTATTTAACTTCTTGGTACTGCATTTTTGGTGGCATAAACCGACATTCAAACATTTTATTCACAGTTCACATTGATCTTCAATAAGGCTTACTAAATACTAATTCTGCAATAAGAAGCATATGCATGCCTGCAGCAATAAAATATCTTCAAATCAAATGGAAACATATGAAAAATGCAAAAACACATTCCTGATACATTTGCCAAAGGTGCTGATCTATTGCATTTGCATGGATGTGCACTGATTTAGAGCATTAGGAAGCATATACTAAAATCAATTTTGAGGTACTGAATTGTTTTTGGGTCACTATTAACTGTTTTTTTTCTTAGGAAAACACAAATGCTCCTGATGGCTTTAAAGATATTTGTTTTAGAAAGATGGGAGTTGCTTGGAGAGCCTTCAAGCACCGCGTGAAGAAGGACTTCTATCAAAAATTCGAGACCAATGCAGAACGTTTACAAACAGTGCCACCCCGGGTGGAGCCCAGTCAATGGCCAACGCTAGTGGCATATTGGAGTTTGGATGAGACAAAGGTATGACTCAACTAGCAAATAGCTTGATCAATATTTATACTAGTAGTGAACAGCTAATTTCAGTTCAGTTATAATATTCATTAATTTTTAGAAAGTTTCGGAGACAAACAAAGGTAATCGAGGAAAACTTTGTGCCCTCCCTAGAACAGGAAGAAGATCATTTCCAGAGATTAAGAGAAAAGTTTGTATTGTGTTTTTTTTTAATAAAGAGCATGTCTTTCTAGTTGATAGTGTATAATGTTTTACTTTTATGTTTGGAACATGTACAAACACTTCAGAGGAGGTTGGAAAACAAGCCTGTCGACCTTGTCAACATGTGGAGAGCTACTCGAGGCAAAGGTGGCAGTTATAACGAAGAAGACGGAGCGGCTGGTACAGAGGTATTATAATATATGTCATACTAAATATTTGGTTTAATGTCAATTATAAAATGTTATAGAAAATGTTATAACTGCCACCCGTGGAAAATGTTAGAAAGGCGGTATTATAAAATGTTATAACTGAACTGAAATGTTAGAAAGACGGTATTATAAATGTTAGCAATTGTTATAACTGCCACCCGTGGAAAATGTTATAACTGGTACAGAGGTATTATAATATATGTTAGAAAGGCGGTATTATAAAATGTTATAGAAAATGTTATAACCAGCCGGTATTATATTATATATGTCATACTAATCTCCTTGCATGTTATAGAAAATGTTAGAAAGGCGGATTGAAGAGCTACCCGTGGAAGAATGAGACAACGAGGAGCAATTGAATAAGGTTTACACGGAAGTGGTTGGACAAGATGGGCACGGACGAGTTTTAGGCCGAGGAGTGGGTATAAGACAAAGTGGTCAATCTTCAACATCTCAGATAGAACTTGAAAAAATAACGAATGGTGAAATTGAGCAACTGCGAAAAGACGCGGAGAAACTACGAGAAGAGACTGAGGCGTTAAGAAGAGAGCGTGACGAGCAAGAGGCTCGACATACAAAAGAGGTTGAGACAATGAAAAATGATCTTAAAGCTGAGCGTCTTGCGCAAGAGGCTCGACATAAGGAAGAGCTCGAGAGGATGAAGAGTGGAGGTTGAGACAATGAAAAATGATCTTAAAGCTGAGCGTCTTGCGCAAGAGGCTCGACATAAGGAAGAGCTCGAGAGGATGAAGAGTGAGCTTAGCAGTGAGCTCAAAGCACAAGTTGCAAGTATGTTCGCGGGTGCTTTCCGCCTTCCTGATATACTCAAGTAAGTCTTTCGCAAATTACTTTTCCATGAATCTGAGGTCCCATTTAACTTATAACTTACCATATTTCTGGCATTTATTTGTTTCCAGGTAGCCAATGCTGCTGGCAGCCATGGATGTCTGGATTGGTTTGTCAATGGATGTGGAAAATCATATATATATATATATATATATATATATATATATATATATATATATATATATATATGTGTGTGTGTGTGTTTTGGACTTGTGTAAAAAGTCGTAGGTTTTATTTTGTTTCCAGGGCAGCCATGGATGTGTGGATCGGTTTGTCTGTGGATGTGGACAATCAAAAATAACTTATAACTTACCATATTTCTGGCATTTATTTGTTTCCAGGTAGCCAATGCTGCTGGCAGCCATGGATGTCTGGATTGGTTTGTCAATGGATGTAGAAAATCATAGCTTTTGGACTTGTGTAAAAAGTCGTAGGTTTTATTTTGTTTCCAGGGCAGCCATGGATGTGTGGATCGGTTTGTCTGTGGATGTGGACAATCAAAAATATATGTTTTGGATGTGTAAAAGTCGTAGCTTTTATTTCGTAAATTAAGTGAATGCTTGCTGATGTAAAACTTGATGGGAACACAGTGATGTAAGACTTGGATTTCATTTTGTGAACAATGGGATATTACATTTAAATATGTTTTATAGAAATTGTTTTGGTAATGTTGCGGCTACGTTCTGTATGAATTTTTAGAGTGAACAATGGGAACACTCTAAGTGATGTAAGACTTGGATTTCATTTTGTGAACAATGGGAACACTCTAAGTTCTGTATGAATTTTTGTTGTATATAAAATTCAATTATATATTTTATATATAAACAGGAAATTAGTAATTCCATAATAAACCGTCACTTATTTATTAGGACGAAATATATCTGTTACAAAAACTTGTTTTTTGGGACAAATTAATAAACCGTCACACAAAAGCATAAATTTGAAAACTTTTGAGACGTCTTGCCTAACCGTCCTTTAACAGTAATTAGGACGGCAATATTCGTCCCTAAAGTTTTTCCACGCCACCCTAATAGGACCGGCCATTCCCGTCCCAAAGGCCGTCCCAAATAGTTGTTGGGACGGTAATTGCAGTTTTTAAGACGATTTTTTGTTGTCCCAAAAGGTCACTTTTTTGTAGTGGGTGGCAGACCCACAAGCCAAACACTGACCCAACCTCTTCCTGCAGACGGCGAAGTCATGACCTGGTCTTCCGCAGAAAGAACATATAGCTCCCTTCTGCTGCTGCTGCTGTCGGGGTCCCGGGGCTCTAACTGGCGGGGTCTGATGATGTGGTGTAGGGGGACGGTAAGTCTGCTGGTGCGGCGTTGGTGCTCTCTGCTGGAAAGCCTAACGCTTGGACGGTCTCTCATGATGTACAGAAGCCGGCCTCTTGCTAGACAGAAGACGCTCCGCGATGCTCCGGGCCAACTCTAGGATCTGGTAGTAGTCAGTCGTACCGTTCGCCACTATAAGAATGCCAATGTCTGGAACTAAACCATGGCAAAACCTACGGGTCATCTCCTCTGGATCTGCAACGAGACTAGGAGCGAAACGGCTCAGGCGACTAAACTCTGCCGCATACTCATCAACAGAACGGTTCTCCTGTTGGATGTTCTGGAATCGTAGCCCCATGGCTACTCTAGCAGTGGTCGAGAAGAATTTCTTCTTGAACTGGGTCTTGAACTGATCCCAAGTGGCTCTCCCTCTCGCAAACAACGGCTCATTCTGGAACCAGACTCCTGCCAAGTCTATCAGCAGAAATCCTGCTGCCTCGACCTGGAGGTCACCCGACATCCTAACTCCAAGGAGCTTCCTCTCTACCGAGTCTAGCCAGTCATCTGCTACTACTATGCCCTCAGTCCCTGAGAACTCCTTGGGATTCAGACCCATGAAGTCCTTGATCGTCCCCGCTCTCTGCCGTGGCTCTACAGGTGGTGGGACCACGGTACGTTCCTCAGAACGCTCCATGCTCTGGCGGAGTAGGGTAGTCTGCTCCTGATGGGTTGTTAGGAACCCCTGAATCATAGTGAGCAGTTGGTTCCCGTCGAGTATGACGGAAGCCTGGGTAGTATAGTGATAGGGGGTGGTGGAAGTATTGGGTCCTGCTGGGCATGTGATGTGGAAGGTGGTTGTGGTATCTGGGTTTGTGGATCTGTGGAGTGGGGGAGTGTGGTAGGTGGAGGTATATCAGTCAACTGGTCAGCTGACTGGATAAGGAGGGCCCCATTCTCGGGTGTAACATACTGGGATGAACGAGTAAGCACCATCTAAATTACAATAAAAAGGACTTATAAGGACTTGTTAAAGTAAGCAATAATAGACAAGAAAATCTAATTATAATAGCAAACATGTTATGTATTTCCTATGTTGTAATCCTAGCATTCCTCTAGATGTTCTAAGCGTCATTCCTAATGTTGTCTAATTACCTTAAGTTCCTAATTGCAGGCATGCTTGGTACAATAACGTAACCAAACAATTTAGTCAGGACCTGCATAGGCCACCACTAAAAACATGTCACGACCCGCTACCCAAATTGTTGGGCCAGGCCGATCGAGTCATGTCCAGCCTACGTTTGAGATAAAACGTAGTAAGTTGTTCTAAAGACAACAGGATAAGACTAAATGTGCTAACAGTTCTATAAGTGAATAAAAGTCATAAATGCTCCAAACACAAAAGTCGTCTCATATAGAAGTAAGTCCAAAGTACAAGTGATCTGAAATATAAAACTGGATACATGTCCAGTTACAAAATATGTAGCCTAATACATGACTACACTAAATATCCCAAACAGCTATGCAAACTAGACGAGTCTCCCCGCAGGAACATCCTCGTATGGCAAAGCCGAGTCCTCGGCAGTATCTCCATAATATGAGTCGCAGAGTAACTCCTTCTCAGTAAGGACACGTACAAGTGTAAAGGCGGTAGATAAACATACGTACAAATACAGCTTTGAGATAAAAGCCTACGGCGTAGTAACATATAAAATAAAACTTTGCTCGGTACAGTAGAGGGGGTATGATCACGTACACTACTATCAGTTTCCCTATAACCCAGGTTCTAATCATGTGAGAGATACATAAAGACTGTTCTAAACATGGTAGTAATAGAAAGTACAACATGTGATATTTTAACTTGCTACCCCAAGGATCAGCATTTAACATGGTTGGATTAGCAGTTGATTTATGTGACAATATGTAAAGTTTGTAGAAAGTACTTGCCTCTAGCAAAACAAAGCAAAGCAAGCTGCGATAAAAGTGCTATAGATGTCTGGTAACTCGTCACTGTAGAAATAAATACATAAACTTAATTTTTTACACTAAGCTAAAACACTAGGACACTAATTGGTGCGACACGATTTGTGACTGGGCACCTAGCCAAAATGATAATTTTAGCATAGGAGACCAATGTGGGGTGACACACTACTTTAACTAACTTTTTAGGGTCTTTACACTAGTGAGGGGTGAGGTTCAACACGGCTAAAACTCAAAGTAACACAAAAAGTTACAAGTCGTAATTAATGAATAAATAAATCAAATGATCATTGTGTTTTAACAATTTTTGAGATAGAAAAAAAGCTTAATTTTACATAAACTAAAGTACCAAAAAGATCCTTGTTAATTATAGAAATTTATTATAATTTTTCTGGAATTTATGAACCAATACAAGTATTTTATAAAAATCAGTTTTCCTAAGTATACAGAAAATGAGTTTTGGTTTCATATGCCAAACTAGTGGCAAAACTGTAAATTAAATACTATAAAAATTATACTAAATTATCTAAATTAACATAGTATCTAAATACTATTTTTTTAGAATTTTAACAGTATTTTAAGTATTTTTAGAAATTCAAAAACAGCTTTGCACACAATTGAAATTAAATAATTAATTATCTGCGTATTTTGTCCATGTACATAACTTGAACCAAAGTTCAAATACAGGACCCAAGGCCATGAATCAAGTCCAATATGACTTGTACAGGTCTTGAATGTGTGAAAACACATTTGGGCCCAAAAATCCATGCTAGGCTTGGACACCAAATGGTTGCAGTAATTTAAATACACTAAAATACAAATTGGTAAAAGTACAAAATAAATATTAATATTTTAATAAGATAAAATTATACAAAATGAATATATACATACATATGTTAAAAGTACATATATATATATATATATATATATATATATATATATATATATATATATATATATATATATATATATATATATATAAGAAAATACATAATTATAAAGTATATATATATATATATATACAAATATTGTATACATATATATAATAGTATATATATATAATAATAATATATATATACACATGAACATATATACATATATACATATTACAATAAAGTACTAAATATAACATATATATATATACAAAAATACAGTACATATATATATATAATACAGTATAATAATACATATATATACAAATATATGTATATACATATATATAGAAATATATATATATAAATAACAGAAAAAAAAAGAAAAAGAAAAAGAAATGGAAACAGCAGTAAGGGGGCTCGAACTCGAGCCAGAGAGCGCGCGCGCGGGGGGGGGGGGGGTGGGGGTTTGATTGGGTCGGGCTGGCCAGGGGGCCAGCCCGCTGGTTATGTTAGGATTAGGGTTTTAGTTAGATTTATTTAGGTTAGGTTAAATACTATATATAAAAAAATATAATAAAATCGATCCTGTGTCCGGACAGTTAGGGACACAGGATTCTACGTGTCCGTGCTAAGCACGACACGTACGGGCCAGGAAACTCGTGTCCAGTCCTACCTACGTGTTCGTCAGGACACGGCGAAGAACATACGTCAAATACGAGACACGTACGACAAGCTTTCGATACCGCTACTCACGTGTCCGATTTGCTGGGGAGGTTTCGAAGGGGCTGGACGGCGGCAGAGGCATCGGCGAGGCGGCGCTCGGGTGGCGCTGGGATCGTCTCGTCGAGGCGAAGCGACCGGTGGCTGTTGGGGGCGGTAAATATCGACGGCGGGGCTGGGCGAGGCTCGTCGGAGTTAGGTTTAGGTTTCGGAGTTTGGGGCTGTCGACGAGGCGGTCGGGGGTAGCTAGGTGATGATTTAGGGTTAGGGTTTGGTCTGTGGAAGAAGGGGGGTTTAAATAGGCGGGTTTGAGGCGGTCGGGGGGCTGTGCGCTAGCCGAAAATGGCGGGGGCAGTTGTCACGCCCCGACCCAGAATCACCCGAATCATCGTCCTCGCAGGGGGCGTGATACCGCACGAGCCTGGAGTTGCGCTCGTGCAAGGCAAGATGACAAGTTCTCAAATGGTTATCTTTTGATTCGATATTAATAACGATAGGAAAATAGAGTATACGAAACAATTCTCTTTATTGATATTCGAAACTGAGATTACAATGGCTTTTGATAGCCTAACAATATATGCCAGATTGGCTACAACACTCAGGTTCTCTCTTGCCCACAAAGGATTTCACCGTTCCATACATCATGCCTTCTATATCTCGGCCGCATCAATCCAGCTGCGTAGTCCGAGCGTCAATGCGATGGCACGCTTCAATGCGCTTCGGCATTCCAAGCCTTAACACGTTCAAGCAACGCTTCGCCGTGAGCAATCCATTCCCTGCACCCGGCATGAAGCTGGTGGGGGATCAGTACGTTCGTCCTCGCATGTACTGAAGCAAAGATCATCTTTCCAAACCGACATTTTAATATTTACGTTGAATCATGCAACTTAGCTTATGATCTTGCTATGTTCTCCTTAGGGTCAATTTCATGGCATCTTTGAAAGCGTAAAGCATGTTATCATAGCAGCATGTTATCGAATTGAATAGGCAAGCAAACAAGCAATCTCGTGTTTGATTCGTGGCGCGACTTACCAAGTCGACGCACTCGCCCTTGCACCGACGCAAGGTGAATACGCCGTAATCCTTTCCTGTCATGTTATATGTGCATCTCTAAGCAGGATCTCTATGCGGGACGCATATGCGCCTACACTTTCAATCCATCGTTCCTTAACTATATGAGGGCCGTTGGCGTATCCGCGCCGGAATGGACTAAAGGAGTTCCTTTCTTTTCTTTCTATTTGGTTGGACTGCCGGGCGTTTCACGGGTTGGGTCACATCCCAAACAACCGAAACATTCCCGCTACATGCCATCATTTGCGGCTTCTCCCATCTTGTTTAAGGATGTGCGCCTACAAAGATTATCCATCCCTCCGCGGCCAAATCGGTTCCGGGGACCTCCGGCATTTAACCGTTTGGGGGACACTCGTGCACGAGCTATTTCTACATTTTTATCTCGAGCCCATTCCAATCGACCATGCAACGCCCTATCATTCAACAATTTAATTCAAACAACCAAACATAGTCATGAGTCCGAGACTCAGACTTATCGTCTCGCATCTCTTTCATTTAACTTTCTATGTTCTTTCGTTTCGCACTTCATTTCGATGTTTCAATGGCATCGTGCCTCAACTCAATGCTCGTCAACCAAACGACCCGAAGGTCTTGAACACCTTTCGAGGCACCATGTCATATTCGACAGTTCCGCCACATTCATGCCACAACTGTATTCTCTCGCAATGAAGCCATCTTTTATTATCCCGTGCACGTAGGCACGTTTCGACCGTATCCCAATGTTCTATAACTTAGCATTCAATGTTCGGGCTTGCGCGCTAGGGCGCTCGCCTATTGTCTTTCAATGTTCTAGCCATCTAACTCGTGCAGTAAAGGCACGGTATGGTTCGTGCATTAAGGCACTCGCCGATTACAGTTATCCCATGTTCTTAAGGCTTGCGCACCGAGGCGCTCGCCTATACGATATCCAATGTCCCATAGCGACTCGTGCATATTGATGCACATTTCATTTCAATTGTTCTAACTTAGTGTTCGACTCACACTATGATTCATCTCCAATCGGCCACGCCTGTGGCGTCGATAGGTTAACTTAGCATACAATGATATATTTGACTTATCGAATGAAGGAGTAAAAAGAAGTCAATCCTCCCACCTTGAGTCGATACGCCTTCGTCGTTTCGCCGAGCATATGCGGCTCGATCTCATAACTTTGTTGCACGGCCACTCTCCTGACTTAGCCATTCGAGCACTTCGTGCTTCATTGAGTTATACGTCCGATTTGCCTTAGCGTGCCCAAGTCTTAGCCCGTCGCAAGGCGACGATTTGAATTCGCGGACCCCTTACTAAATATTGCAAAAGATCGACCTCTAATATTTTCCCGTCAAAGTATAACCTGCACACGAAACCAACTAAAATCAATACTTGCATCGATTCGGACTTGCGCCTTGGTCGATTCGATTTCTTAGAATCTTCGAGCCGATTCAACGCACTCATCCTTCGGGGCAACGCGACGCTTCGCATCGATTCAACTCGATACATTCTTTCGGGACAAGGCAACTCTTCGCATCAACTTAGTTTGATGCATTGCTCGGGACAACTTAACTCTCGTATCATTTTGCATCGATATATTTCCTTTGCGTCAACGCGACTCGTTGAGTCAACGCTTCAGCGTAATGCGCCGTGCGGAGCGGGGCATTACAGAATATACCACTCAAAACAAGGTTCGTCCTCGAACCAAAACCAAGACTCCGACTAAGTGTTTTATAGATCGTTTTACGATCTCGTCCCACCAACGTTGTTCAGTTTCACACTATCTCGCAAGCTTTTCATTAACATTTCAAGTCTTCCCTGCAGCTCGATTTGAATTTTGTATACAACTCGATTTGGATCCATACCTATATTCAAGGCGTCCCAAAGATATATGTATTTCGACCGAGTCCAGTCGTAGCAAATTGGAACAAAGCTGACAGGTAAATTTTAATCCTATGCTTGCCATCTCGTACTCTCGATCGGACTTATCTTTAGCAACCGTTCTCAAAATTTTATCGCATACGTATATTCGATACATACGCGATTCATTCAACAAAGTCACTGCATGCGACGCGATTCAAAATCGTATTTCTCATTTCGTATGTTTTATCGGGACTATCAATTCTAAGCGTCGCGTCAAGCCGTCGCACATCCGATCGCAACGAGTCTCCGCAACGCCTTGCGTTCGAAATCGCCACTCAACTATTTCTGAAGTTTGGCTATGCAACTTAACTCGATATGATTTCCTTCGTTGACTTGCAAATGCATCAACATTCAGGGCTACGCCCGCTAGGTTACTTATATAGTCCCCGTGCTTAACTTCTCCCAATGCACTTTAAATTGACATTGCACAAAGGCCACAATCTATCCAACACGAAAGTTTACATCAAGGCGACGGTGCTCAAGGCAACGATCGCCTTAGCACTAAGGTCTTTACGACGTGTCTTACATCCGATTTCCTAACGAGTAGGAATTCACTATCCAAATTCCCAACTTATCCATCTCGCAACATCGAATATAAGTTCGATTCACGCAAGCTCAATTGCAAGGTGAATCTGAATCTAACAACATGACTCGTAAGTCATTTCTTATCATTCTCTCTCGTGCATAGCACGACTCTCACAATCGCCTATCCGAATCACCAAGTCCGTTGGTGAATTTCAAGTTCTATCGTCGACCAACATAACCATTCAAGCATTCATCCGACGAATACTCAAAATCACCTATATCATTCTCAATCGAAAGTTGTTCCAACAATTCTCGATCGCCTAGACTTATCGTCAACATGCACTGTGTTATATTTGTTATCGGTGCAATCTCATATGCGATATCGCATGGGTCATCTTACGGTCTGCAGCATTCAATTTGATTTGGCGGTCAAGTCTTCTAGGGTCAGCTGCCCCGAAGCTACGCTCGATAATTGTGGATCATCACCGAAGGACAGTTTACTACGAACCATGCTATATCTTATTTCGGAGCCAAATCACGTTCCGACGATTCTATGCGACTACCCAATTTCGGACAAAACCATTTCTATCGGCGCAACTGATGCGCAACTATCCTCCGAGTCAAGTCATGCACTGCCGTCGATGATTCCGCAATTTATGAAACATTTATTCGCATCAAGTTCGAGTCTATCTTATTCACGGGTCGACACACGAGATGCTATACGCATCGAGCAATCGTCGATGACTTATAGTCTCGTCTTGATTAATCACCAAAATTTACGATTCAACCAAGTCCGTTCATTCTCGTATCGTTACTTACAAAAATTTGATAGCGCAAGGTGCACTCCAATTTGTATTCTCACATCGTGCTTACGTTTCCTTGCGTATCGATCTTGATAGTTCATATCAATTTCGATAGCAAGTGGGTCGACTTCGAATCCGTTTCAACGTCAACTTAACTCGCATCGCATACATCCAAGTTCGCAACAAACTTTTTCATATGCATCCACTCGTTCTCTGATTCGCCGCATCCCGCTATACTTTGATCGCGTAACTGAGTTACCGATTATCCAACATCGAACCCTCGAGTTATACGATCACACCCTCTAAGTTTTGCGTATTTTTCAGTCGTACTCAAATGAGTGTCGCCGTAGCGTAACCAACTATTTCTTAGACACGATTACTCACGTCAACCAACTCTTCACCGAAGTCACAATTCGTGTGATTCGAATACAATTCGCATCGCCTAACATTCCTATCAAAATTGCAAGTCGTGCGATTCGATTCGTCTCGCCCAACATTTCTACCGAGATCGCAAGTCGTGCGACTCATTTGTAAGCTCGAGTATCCCTTTACCGTCGATCCGATTATTGCGTCAAGGCATAATCGTTTCGCTAATCTCGGTCGTCCGACCAACTTATAACTTTCGTCCGATGTATCGTTCATCGATACAAGTCTCGCCATATCGTCCCAATCGATTTTCGAAGAACACTTGTATCAACATATCGCCATACAAATTTTCAATCGAGTCTCGGTACTCTCCCGTCCGTTGCGGACAATTCTTCTGCAATTCTCACAACGCGTCGACGCAACTCATCGCACAAGTGATATACCATATACCACTCAAAATTGAGTCATTCATCGCCTACGTGGTATGGCATATACCACTCGGAATTCAAGCCATTTCCCTCGCGCTACACTTAGTATAAACCAACGATCTCTTCCGACTCACGATTTCCGCAGTGATCGTGCTTGATCACAACCATAATTTTGATTCTATCAAAATCCGACACAACTCGATCAATGTTCTCGTTTGCCAACATAAGTTTGGTGTGCAACCGAACGATTCGTTCTATCGATTTACGATTTCAATTCTTTTTCTTACGTTGCATCTCGTGCAACAATTTATTTGATATGCGTTGCACCGCAACAAATTTTTACTTTCGATACGCGTTGCACATCGTGCTACGATTTATTTCCGACACTTTCATTTCACTTTGTACAACGATTCATTTCCAATTTCCTTTGTACTTCGTACAACGATTAATTTGATATGCGTTGCACCACGTGCAATAATTTTTACCTTCAATATGCGTTGCACATCGTGCAACGATCATTTTCGACATTTACCGCACCTCGTGCAACGAATTACTCTCGACTTTCCAAGTCAATGCACAATCCGTTTTTAACACATTCGGTATTGGCTTATCACTTCTCACTTTCATTTTAACGCATATTTACCATTACTCGTTGCACTTCGTGCATCATTTTATTTCTCTTTCAACATGTTACATTGCGACAACATCTCAAATCGTATTTCACAATTTGTTGCGCTTGCATCAACTAACATTTTTACGGCTCGTTGCATTCAATGCAGTATGCCCTTCGCGACTTTCTTAGCAAACATCATAAAATTTCCAAAACACACGCGGCAAAATTTCATGATTTGTATTAGACTTATTGTATGGAACATCCAGTGCGGCATCGAGTAGAGTAAAGAGTGATATCAAGTGGTGGTGGGCAACTTTTAGAATTGTAATGAAGCGAGCGTCCAGAGGAAATTGAGCCTAGAGCTCTGATACCAATTTGTCACGCCCCAACCCGGAATCACCCGAATCATCGTCCTCGCAAGGGGCGTGATGCCGCACGAGCCTGGAGTTGCGCTCGTGCAAGGCAAGATGACAAGTTCTCAAATGGTTATCTTTTGATTCGATATTAATAACGATAGGAAAACAGAGTATACGAAACAATTCTCTTTATTGATATTCGAAACTGAGATTACAATAGCTTTTGATAGCCTAACAATATATGCCAGATTGGCTACAACACTCAGGTTCTCTCTTGCCCACAAAGAATTTCACCGTTCCATACATCATGCCTTCTATATCTCGGCCGCATCAATCCAGCTGCGTAGTCCGAGCGTCAATGCGATGGCACGCTTCAATGCGCTTCGGCATTCCAAGCCTTAACACGTTCAAGCAACGCTTCGCCGTGAGCAATCCATTCCCTGCACCCGGCATGAAGCTGGTGGGGGATTAGTACGTTCGTCCTCGCATGTACTGAAGCAAAGATCATCTTTCCAAACCGACATTTTAATATTTACGTTGAATCATGCAACTTAGCTTATGATCTTGCTATGTTCTCCTTAGGGTCAATTTCATGGCATCTTTGAAAGCGTAAAGCATGTTATCATAGCAGCATGTTATCGAATTGAATAGGCAAGCAAACAAGCAATCTCGTGTTTGATTCGTGGCGCGACTTACTGTCACGACCCGCTCCCGAATAATCGGACACGAGTCGGACACGCCCAGCCTTCATTGCTAGACACAATGAAGTAAGCTGTATCAACTAGGGAAAGCTAACCAGATAAACATGAAAGATAGAGAATCACAGCATCTATAAAAGGTGTCCCAACCAGAAAGAGATACAATATCTGAAATTATTACAATTCAACAATAAGAGTCTGCTAGTCTCAAAACATGAAAAGATAAATGGAACTAAATGAAATCCTAGGCCTCTGCAGCCTCTATGTCACAAGCAGCTCCAGCTGGCTCAAGGAAAGCAGTATCCTGCCCATAATATGTGTCACATAAAGCCTCCATCTCACCTATCATAACATATCCAGTCAGGAGCGGAGCAAGTACAATTCTAGGTAATGAACAAGACATCATGAAATGAAAGTATAAGTGAACATGGAAAGTACAGGAAAATACAAGTGAATAAGTACATGAAGAACAGGGTAAAGTACATGAAAGATCATGAATGTAAGAACATGAAAGAACATGATATGTAAGCACCTGAAAGAACATGATATCACAGGAAATAAGTACAAGGTAATCTCCTGAATATGTGTGTAAATGCATTTGAAATATAACTAAATATGTGACCGGCTAGGGTAAGAACCTGAAAGCACCTGAAAGCACATGAATGGTGACTTAGGACCCGCGTGCACGATACGGGGTCTAAGCTAAAACACACCTGAGTTGATACTTGGGATTGGTCACATAGATAGTATATTTCCCCTCCCCAGATACAAGTAATAAGCACAAGAGAACAAGAGTACCAGAAAGAACATGACGTGTTGCAATTGTGTCACTCAAGGAAGTACAGGGAAAATAATGTAAAGCACAAAACCGTAGAGTGTACTTGCCTGGCTCCAGCAATATGATAGGCAATCTAGCTGGATGTTCTCCTGTTAACAATAGTGATGTACAAGTTGGTTAATAAACTATGCTAGTTGCTTCTAGGTTAATAACTAAATCTTTATCTTGATTCTTCCCAAATAAGTTAGTCTTATTTGGAGGTTCACAAGTACTAGGTTTAATTACTAACTGGGAAAATCAAATGCTAAACACAACCCTTGGTTTTACGTGTTTAACACTAAGAGTTTCTATAAGTTTACAATTCAAAAACTCATTATATATATATATATAGAGTTAGCATTGCAACTTTTTATATATATAAAAGTGGTTTGTTTTATAAACTTGGTTTTATTTAAGTAAAGAGTAACTAATCAGCAGTAAAAAAGTTAACTAATTGTTTTTAGTTATAAAATTGGTTTAAGAGGATGTTTCCATCAACTCACAATAATGGGAAAAACATTTATTATTTATTGAAAAAGGTTTTACAAAAATTAACTACAGACAGTCCTGCCCCAAAGGCAAAGTCCACAGGCCAGCCCACAGCCACTCGGCCCACTTACCCAAAACCAAGGATCAGTTCAGACCCAACTTCTAACCAGCCCAACAACAATTAATTACAGTCATCCAGCTATAATTAATAAAATAATATTACAACACATACAGTATGGCCCAGCCCATACTTCAGCCCACAAAGAATATACAGAAAGCCTACTGAATAAACACCAACTCGGCCCATCAAATAAAAGCCACAAACTGCCAAAGTCCACCGCCGGTCAGGCCCGAAGTCCAAGGCCAGTCACGTCAGGTCAGAAAAGTCACATCATCTCCTTGGTGTCCAACACGCACGTCGGACACGGGAAAGAGGACACGGCTACAGCAAGGTTCAGCAAAGTTCTAGCCACGAATCCGCGCCACTTTGTATCCGACACGAACATCGGATACGAACAGGTAGGTACAGTCCACAGTCCAGTCGGGACAGAGGTCCAACACGCAGAAGATCCCCAGCAACAAATAACAGAAAAGAGAAGAAGAAGTCATCAATTAAAATCCATAAAATATGCATGCAGTGTCGGACACGAAAGTGTCTGACCATGAGATCTCAGTTCAGTAAAATGGAACCAACATCATATCCAAAATTATGGCATGCATGCAGTGTCAGACACGAGAGTGTTTAGACACAAGATCTCAGTCCCAAAAAGAAAAGATTCAGAACATCAGATCTCAACCAAAAATCCACACAGAAATGGATAAGGAAACATTTCCAAAAAACAACCCGTCCCTGACCTAACGAACCGAGCAACCTTAGAGTCACCACTGGATTAGTTAGGTCTAGGCCAACCGACAGCATGTAAGCAAAAGGAATAGATCCACTGGATACTCCTCAGAAACACCATCGAACCCACACTCAACAGATCTGGAACCACTACCAGATCTGGAGTAAAACTCCTCAGAAAATAACATCACAACCACTGAAATAGTCACAGATCAACTTGATCTCAAAGAATCAACTAAAGAACATCACAGATCTAACATGCAACCCAAAATAACCACATGCAAGGGTCGATCTACAAGATCGGACCACAAAAACCCTAGATCCAACGGATCTGAACAGTTAGAACTGTTCGAAGAGAAAGACAACATCATCGATCTCACACAACCACAGAAATCCTAGATCTCGTCACCGATCAAAGGATCTCAGAGTCTAGGCCATAGATCTGACATAGATCTGACCAACAGTAGAGATTAGAGTTAGGGTTAGGGTTTACCCTCTGGAAGTCGAAGCCAAGCTCGTCGAGGAAGAAGTCAGGAAGGAGACGAAGAGACAACGAGCTCGAGTTACTGCCAAGCTCCCAGAGTCGCCACCGTCAAAGCCATCATCATCGGGGTCGTCGCCATCAGAATCGTCGCGCTCCCTCAGATCTACGCCACCGGAGTCGCCGTCATCATCAAGGTCGTCGTCGCCATCAGAGTCGCCGTCGAAGTCGCCGGAGAAGAACGCTCGAGAACGGCGAAGGACTCGAGAGCGGTGGAAGACTCGAGAAGAGTGGGTGGAGAACGAAGAGTCGGTGGAGAGAATAAATGATGCACTCTCTCTCCACAACCGTTGGTTAATATAACAACGAAATGGAAATTTGCATATAACCCCCCCCCCTCTTCTGAATATTTGCCCGCAACCAAAATAAAATAGGAACATTTACAGAATAACCCTCTGCTGTTACATAATTGCATATATTATTTAAAAACAATTTTTAAATAAGAAAAACAAGATAAAAGTTGTTACAACAACTTCCAATTGTAAAATTGTCAAAAATGTAATTCAATAAAAAAATGTTTCCAAATTAATAATAAGTATAAAAATGAATTTTTAATTTTTATTTAAGAAAACTGGAAAGTGGAGTTACACTTACCAAGTCGACGCACTCGCCCTTGCACCGACGCAAGGTGAATACGCCGTAATCCTTTCCTGTCATGTTATATGTGCATCGCTAAGCAGGATCTCTATGCGGGACGCATATGCGCCTACACTTTCAATCCATCGTTCCTTAACTATATGAGGGCCGTTGGCGTATCCGTGCCGGAATGGACTAAAGGAGTTCCTTTCTTTTCTCTCCTTCTTTTCTCTCTATTTGGTTGGGCTGCCGGGCGTTTCACGGGTTGGGTCACATCCCAAACAACCGAAATGTTCCCGCTACATGCCATCATTTGCGGCTTCTCCCATCTTGTTTAAGGATGTGCGCCTACAAAGATTATCCATCCCTCCGCGGCCAAATCGGTTCCGGGGACCTCCGGCATTTAACCGTTTGGGGACACTCGTGCACGAGCTATTTCCACGTTTTTATCTCGAGCCCATTCCAATCGACCATGCAACGCCCTATCATTCAACAATTTAATTCAAACAACCAAACATAGTCATGAGTCCGAGACTCAGACTTATCGTCTCGCATCTCTTTCATTTAACTTTCTATGTTCTTTCGTTTCGTACTTCATTTCGATGTTTCAATGGCATCGTGCCTCAACTCAATGCTCGTCAGCCAAACGACCCGAAGGTCTTGAACACCTTTCGAGGCACCATGTCATATCCGACAGTTCCGCCACATTCATGCCACAACTGTATTCTCTCGCAACAAAGCCATCTTTTATTATCCCGTGCACGTAGGCACGTTTCGACCGTATCCCAATGTTCTATAACTTAGCATTCAATGTTCGGGACTTGCGCGCTAGGGCGCTCGCCTATTGTCTTTCAATGTTCTAGCCGTCTAACTTGTGCAGCAAAGGCACGGTATGGTTCGTGCATTAAGGCACTCGCCGATTACAGTTATCCCATGTTCTTACGGCTTGCGTACCGAGGCGCTCGCCTATGCGATATCCAATGTCCCATAGCGACTCGTGCATATTGATGCACGTTTCATTTCAATTGTTCTAACTTAGTGTTCGACTCACACTATGATTCATCTCCAATCGGCCACGCCCGTGGCATCGATAGGTTAACTTAGCATACAATGATATATTTGACTTATCGAATGAAGGAGTAAAAAGAAGTCAATCCTCCCACCTTGAGTCGATACGCCTTCGTCGTTTCGCCGAGCCGATGCGGCTCGATCTCATAACTTTGTTGCACGGCCACTCTCCTGACTTAGCCATTCGAGCACTTCGTGCTTCATTGAGTTATACGTCCGATTTGCCTTTGCGTGCCCAAGTCTTAGCCCGTCGCAAGGCGACAATTTGATTTCGCGGACCCCTTACTAAATATTGCAAAAGATCGACCTCTAATATTTTCCCGTCAAAGTATAACCTGTACACGAAACCAACTAAAATTAATACTTGCATCGATTCGGACTTGCGCCTTGGTCGATTCGATTTCTTAGAATCTTCGAGCCGATTCAACGCACTCATCCTTCGGGGCAACGCGGCGCTTCGCATCGATTCAACTCGATGCATTCTTTCGGGACAAGGCAACTCTTCGCATCAACTTAGTTTGATGCATTGTTCGGGACAACTTAACTCTCGTATCATTTTGCATCGATACATTTCCTTTGCGTCAACGCGACTCGTTGAGACAACGCTTCAGCGTAATGCACCGTGCGGAGCGGGGCATTACAGCAGTCGCCGGTCAGCCATCGTCGGTCGTCGGGCAGGGAGTGGGTGAAAGGAAAATTAGCATCTAGGCCCCTATAGTTTTAGGATTTACACAAAAGCCCTAACAGTTAAACAATACAAATAATAATTTGCATTCCACACTTAAAACATTTTATTAATTACAAATTGATATTAAAACAATTCTAATAATTACAAAATGATATTAAAATAATTTAGAAAATTATAAATTGATATTTTTGTATTTAAAACTCATTTAAATTTCATTTAAAAATTCTAAAAAAATTCCTAAAAATCATAATAAATATTTTAAGGCTAAAAATGACATTAATAATTAATTAACACTTATTAAATAATTTTTGAAAAACAGGGGCTTACAAGGTGGCACTCATGCATGGAGAGGTGCCATGTGGCATCCTCTTCTCATGATGAGGCCATAAGGGCATTTTAGTAATCTCTTTTTTCACCATTCATTAAAACATGAAGAATATGAGAGAGAGAAAACCACTCTTCTCCATTTCACTTACCAGGTGAGAATTCTTCTTCTTCATCTTCTTTCCATTCTTCTTCTTCACAATCTTCTTCTTATTCTTCTTCTCTACTTCTCCTCCCCTTTCCCTTAAAAATGCTGCTGCT
Organism: Iris pallida; assembly: GCA_029216955.1. Lineage (NCBI taxonomy): Eukaryota > Viridiplantae > Streptophyta > Magnoliopsida > Asparagales > Iridaceae > Iris > Iris pallida. The sequence goes on from JANAVB010029220.1 coordinate 6,933,596, forward strand.
GCTGCATTTCACTACTGCTACTGCTACTGCATTTGTCGTGGCTGCTGCGCGGCTGCTGCGCCGCCGCCCGGTCGGCCACCGGTCGACCCCCCCTTCTTCATCTTCCTATTCTTCTTCCTCTTCCTTTCTTCTAATTTCCTTTCCCCTTTTCTTTTCAATTTCTTTGATAAATTAATTCTAGGTTTTGAGATTTAACCCCAATCCCAATTTTTGTGTAAATAGGTTCTGAATTGGGGGAATTTCTCTCTTAAGGGAAACATCTAGGGATCAAGGCAAGCTCTCTCCCTTCCTTTTATTCTAAAACTTTTACATCAAGAAAATTCATGTTAATTATTTATCCAAAATTAAGGATGTATTTATGAATTGTTTGCTGAATTTTTGGAATGAAGTATGTTATAGTGTAGAGTTCCATTTCTATCTTTTATATATATATATATATATATATATATATATATATATATATATATATATATCTTACCTACACCTTAGTCCTTAATGACACAATTGGTAGTTACAACTTGTGGTTTTCCATACTCATGAATGGAAATTGGAAAGATAGAAAATTTAGAAATTTAGTACCTTTCGCCTAGATTTTTCTTTTGATGGTTTTACGCTTGTTGCATAAATAATGTGTTTACATATCTATAACAAGTTTGTAAAAGTTAATTTCTATGTAAGGTTCACACATATATATATTTACACTCATGTATACTAATTTCAAGGTGAAGTTGGCCCAACATGTTTGTTTTGCACAATAGTACATCTAAATATCTTCAAACAAGGTTTTAAGAATTTTATTTGATATTTATTTACACTATTCCAAATTCTGTCCAGAAATTAATGTATGCTTAATTAAAGTAATTCTCACTTTATTAACCTAGAAAACAATTATTTTGGGTACCCGGATACATACGTGACTTTGGTGACATAATTTTTGGACTAGTATGTTGCACTCATGGATTGTAAATCAACCTTAGAAACGAGAGTAAGTTGCACTACTACTTAGATATTTATTTTGACACACCAATAATTCTCTTTTCATTAAAATTGAAGTTAAGACCAATTAGCCACCACTTTTTTCGTTATAGCATTGCATTCCATTCCGCTTAGTTACTTTATGTCCTTATTGTCAACAAATTTTTAGCATAATATGCAAATCTGTCCGAAATTTTTATTTAAGCTTAAAATGCTCTTTTGTCATGAAAACATGGTCAAAAGTTGATAATTTCGAATACCGGTTTACTAGGATAATTGTGTGTTTACTTTTCAAGTTTCAAATTGCCTTTCTTATATCCGTAATAAGCTAAATGTGGTGCATAGTAATAATAAGTTTTCTTAGCCTCGTTTTATTACTAATAACCCATACATCTTTGACTTGTTTAGTGTTTAGATAATGTATATGCAAAACCAAGAATAGTTGCACGCTTGCTTGCCTACTAAGGTAAGAAAGCTTTATTACTTTGAATAACTTTATTGTATTGCGTGTTGCCGGTGTTGAGAGTTGCTCCACCGAAGGGGTCGACGTACCATGTTATATAATTGCGTGTTGCCGGTGTTGAGGGTTGCTCCACCGAAGGGGTCGACGTGCCCATATATTATTCTTTTGTATTTACCTGTATCGGATTGATTTTCGGGTCAGTAAATACAAAGGAGACTCTGCCGAAATTTTTGAAAATTTCCAGAGTTGGTCTATTTTCTGTCAATTCGGACTTTTTAGAAACTATTGACTCAAGTTTAGACCATTGGAACCATCCATATCCGACCTATATTATCGGAGGGATTCTTGGAAATCATTGTCCAATTAGATATTTGGAATTTTACCTTGGCTCCAACATTTCTCGGACTACTTTAGTTTCGAAAAAGACGAAACTAATATTTGAATGCGACTTGACTTCTAGGACTCCCATTTGGGAGATAGTTTCTCTGAAGTCTGAATGTTTAGAATAGGTTGCATGGGGTTTGGGAGAGAAACCGTTGGATCACACCGGCTGACTTCTTTGTAATATAATTTTCATTTTCGTACTGATCAGTCCCTGATACGGTTTTCGTACGGCCGTGCGAATATCCGGGGTGAGGCTTAGCTCACTTTCTTGATCGCAATTGGACATCCAGGCCCTGAGTTTCAGCTCAGCTATCCATTTGCACATTACCCTGAGTTTTCAGCTCAGAATACTTATTAATTTATTAGATATCCAGGCCCTGAGTTCAGCTCAGCTCTCTAATGAATGGGTTCGATATTCTTGGAAAAATCCAAGTCATACGAACTTCTTATTATAACACATGATGCGATGATTCGACCCAGATGATTCGAAAACCACTCATGATGTTATCTTGCTTGTAATCACATCAATATGTGATAGTACAGACGGCTGGAGAATCTAAGCACCAACCTGTTTTGTACGAGCCTGATCCCGGACAAATATGGTTATTGTTGAGATGCTAGCCGAGTGTGTGTGATCCAGAAAGTTTTTCTAAATTGCATTTAGGTCTAGAAAGATCTTGTCGTGTCCTTGTGACATTAAATTGAGAATTACTTGCTTTTTGACTAATATGAAGGTATGAGTTTAATTGCTCTTGATACTATATCTTGTTCACTTGTCTTATCATTACGTATTCATACTTCTCCTTTGACTGGGGGCTTGCTCGTCGTATTGACGACCTAGTTTTGTTCACTAGGGATTGATGAAGATCAAGATGTGGATCAGGCGTACACTGAAAATGATCTCTATGAATGATGTGGAACAGATGGAATGTAGCTTCATTTTGAGAACATCTTCAATTATGTAAATTATGTGTTTGAAGACAATGAATCAAATATGTATAATATGTGTTTTGATGAATTCTAGAGCAAGTATGTAATGTTTCTGGATAAATGAATGTCATGTCAATTGTGGAATTTCTGTTGATTATGCCTTATATCTATGCCTATCCCGGACCTTACAATCGCAGGGTACAATTCGGTACTCATTGTACAGTTGCGTAGCCTGGAGAGAAGTATCACGTGCCTCGAGTCATCCTGGGAACCGGGGCGTGACATCTACATAACAACCACCATGGTACATACTAGTTATATTTTAAATACAAGCTTATATATATATATATATATATATATATATATATATATATATATATATATATATATATATATATATATATATATATATATATATATATTATTATTTTATTTTTGGAGACTCATACTCTTTGGGCCTGGGCCATCGCCCTGGCTGCCTAGGACAGGGCTGGCCCCGTCTAAACTTCATATATTAGAATATGAAGTCAAAATAAAGAAAAAATTGGTACAGTCGTGTCAAAATTATTTTTCCTTCCTTTGCTCTAGCAGTCTGATGTTATCAATCTCCTCTACCCTTTCGTTGTTGCCAATCTCTTTTTTATGTATATTTTTTGGTCCTCTGGGAGGTAACTAAACAAGAGAATAAGTTACAATTTTTTATTTTTCTTTTTATTATTATCAATGAACTACCCCAAAAATTGTTAGCTTTTTATTTATATATTTGCCTGGTTTGGAACATCTTCAGTTTCATTAGAAATTTATTATGACATATTAATTTGGATATTATATTGTATTAAATTTATTATTTTATTTTCAAAGTTTTGTGTTGATAATACTAGTGTATCATCGTCCATGAAAAAAAAATCTATGAACATTAGGCTTTGAGGGCACCATTTTTATAGTTTGCCTCAGGATCTCAAAATCTAAAGTCCGGCACTGATTGCATATCCAAAATTTAGGGTTACCTAACATCCAACTAAGTGATTTAGGTTTTGGAATGTCACCCTTGAGCATAGCAGTTCAGTTAGAAATTTGGTACCAACATAAAGAGCTGATGCCATGTAAATAACCAACCATGAAAACTGTCAACTCTTACCATCCCCATTTTGACAGGCGAAGGCTTAGATTATGATGATGATTATTCATGGAGGGTGACGGACTGCAGAAGCCAGCAATTGGCACAAATGCAAATTTCATCAATGATTGATATTCTTTAAAGGGCTTCTCTAGTTTGCTGCAAGTAAGACCATCTTCAATGGGGGGTTTCTATCTTCCCTATTTCTATGGAAGAAATCCATTTTAGAAAAAACTTCTCCCAAGTGATTTCTATCATCATTTCTATCCTAGGTGGCAATGATGTAGGATGGAAACTTTCTAGGAGGGTTTCTACGTGTAGAAACTCTCATAGAAATTCTCCTATCTCTCATGACAATTATTATTGGGCCCCACACCATAAAATTGGTCCTTTTACTATGTGACACATAGGATAGAAATGGAGAACCATTTGAGAGTATTTTTATATGTCTACAATTTCTATGTAGAAACTCTTCCAACTAGAATAGAAATCTCCTTAAAGTACAATGCCAAGTAGGATAAGAACTAAATTTTAGAAATCACCATTGGAGATGGTCTAAGGCATGGAGATCAGCAGCACCTCTTCTTACATCAATAAGCAGTATCTAAATAGCAATGTAGAGTTCCCTTAGCAGATAACTAATTGTTAAAAGATAAGCATAAGTTTTATTGGCTTAATACAAGAATATGCACAAAACAAAAAACAATATATGACAAAGTTAAATAAAATGTCAAGAAGAATGAAGTGGTTGGCAAATATATTCCCCTGCACAAAAAAGACAGCATATAACAAGCCCCCATACTGCATATAGCTAAAGATGGTACAAAATTTGTGTAGGAATTCACCTTCTGCTATAATAAGAAACTCAATCCTTAAGATATTTAAAATAGCCCAAAATTGTGGACCGGGTTTCCTTCCCAAACAGTGAATTAAGTCGAAATAAGATTCCCGGCACATAGGTAGGCAATAATTTTTTTTTTTGAGAATGATACTAGTAACTGTGAAATCTAAACTAAAATATTTTTCTTCTGACTTCCATGTAATCAATATTTGTCAAAAGTTTCCTAATCGTGTTACTAAATATTATAAAAACTTGTCTTGGAACTAATTATCTGTTTAGGAAACATAATATTACTATGTTGAATGATACCATACATTTTGCAGGTGGGGCCATCTGGTCGCCGATAGTAACTTCAGTAGAATCAACTGTAGCCAGAAAGTTTACATAAATATTAGCACCATGCTACTTTTCTACTGAAAATAAGTAAATAGATAAACAAAAATAAAGTCTTTCTATCGGTGAAACCACAAATTTCAGAAATAAAGGCATTTACTTCTAATGCAACTATAGGAATGGAGAGTTTCCACCATATTCAGAAAATGTACGCTAGCCATGTCAATACTTACCAAAATATTAGACCAATTTTTTTCTACTTTATTGTTTTATGGCAAACAAAAAATATTGCTAGTCAAAACTATTTGAAGATTCACATGATATCGCTGAATTTTGAACTATTTGAAGATTCACATATGCAGGGGTGCTAAATAGCATAACATGGTCTAATTCATGTGTACTTTTATTCCAACCTAATTGTTCTAATTTTGAAGCATTGAAATAATCTCTTTGAAGGGTAAATATAACTTGTGGTAAATACTCCAAATATGTCACCTCTAAAATGACTCCAGGCACTTATCTCAGTAGGTAAAGTAGAGAGACTACATCTAAAAATTAGGAGTAAACCACAAGATTAGACTGAAAGCTATTTATGTAGTTCATTCCAAAATCTTGGATAAATGCGCTATTGTTAGGATTTCAATTTCTTTAAAAGGTTCTTCCTTTCAATTTTGGCCATCATGGAAAAGGATGAGTCAATATGGACAGTTTAGTGAACCAGTAAGATGGAAATTCACCAATTATACATTTAATTAATATCTACAAAATGTGTCTGACGGAAGGATGAATTGAGACATCTTCGACTTTACTTATCCCAATGTCCAAATGGAATGATCTTCGAACTATACATGAAAGGCTTTTTTTCTTTACAACATTCTCCTTCGAAATATTTTAAATTCATAATATGACTCAGTTCACTGACAAGTCAGGAAATGGGTATCAAAGAAATTGATATCTACAAAAAAGCATGTTACTTATGAAATAAAGAACAAAGTTTAATATAGCATGTAGTTATTGTACCATTTTATAGTGTCATTTAGGTCGAAATACTAGTTGTTTAAATGGAAACTAATAGCACACTTAAGAAGAGGACTGATACATATGCAATTGGCACATAATAAATGCAAGTCAATGACCCAAAGCTTGAAGAAAACATGAAGAATGGAACACTGTCATCCATGAAAATGTCTAATGAACAAATCTACAAAGTACTTAAACAAGTCGATGGACATAAATCCTCTTGCTATGAGAATTATAAGTCAGGCTAGCAAAGTAAAACCAAAATGTGCCATGGATGTGCAATGAGTGGAGTAATTCCCAGTAAAATAGTAAAAGAAAGACTAAGAACTAGTAGTAGGAAGAAAGGAATACCCCTATTTGGCATAGGTTCAAGAAGGTAAGAACCATGAACAAGTAAATCAACCTTTATACTAACAAATTGAACAAATACATGGCAATTATTCCCAAAATAAAACTTCCTGGCAAAAATAAATAAATACCCAATTTTTCTCAAAGCAAGCCAAAAAAATAGACCTGGCTGAGGTGATTCCCAGAACCGGAACTCATCTCATCTTAGAACCCAATAAAATTGGTGGTACATTGACTCTCATAAGAAGCACCATATATTCGTCTCTTGTCCCTGTTTCGGAATCCTATGCTTCTCAATCTTTCTTCGTTCCTCCAACTCTGACTACCATCACTTCATCCAACCTTCAAAATCAATCTTCACCAACTAGTCAAGATCGACAATTGAACATCAGTTGAATACTAAAAGCTCTAAAGACCAAATTGAACTTAAAAACTTAGAATTAGAGAAGTTGATCAATTAAGCAAATTCTAAGCAGTATTAAGAACTTCAAGAAACTTTAGCAATCGATCAATAATCATGAATGACAGTTGATAGTCAGTTGAAGAACAAAGACCCTTGAATCAAATTGAAGAATACGTTTGAACCCTATAACTCCAGAAATCGACCAATTATGCAAATTCTAAACATTAACAAATAAGAATTCCAAGAAAGTTCACCAACAAGTCAAGAACCAAAAATTGCAGTAGAACCTTAGTTGGAGACCACAAAACCTGTAAATATGTAATTCCAAAGGCACAAAGAGCCTCTTCTCTCAAAATCAAAGAGAAGTTTGCCTCGATCCATATAAGAGTGCTATGCTATTTAGAAGATAGATGGTTCCAAAGGCAGACATAGTATATAAGGGAAGATGTCACAAAAAAAGCAACGGCGCGAAAGCGAACCTGCAATTTAGGGAATATGTCGGACAGGAGCTTTATCGGCTGCCTCGACCTCGTGCGCAGCGAGGGGCAGAAGAAGCACAGGCCCTCGCAGAGAGGCACGACCTTCCTCGACATCACACCCATCATCTATAACAACAACAACAAAAACAAGCATTAATCATAGGGGAAAAAAACTATTAACGAAACCCTAATTTAGCATATCTCACGATCTTAATCTCCTAAATTGCAACAATAGTAAGCAATTGAAAGGTTTAAGAGAGTTTTTTCTTTATCATTTTAGCAAAATCAGAAGGAGACTCCATGAACCTATAGAAACCCTCAAAAATTCCTAAATTGAACAATAATTGGTTGGATCAAAAACGAAATTGGGATCCGATCGATCGATGATGATCGAATCGTTTCTTCACCTCGAGAAGAGTCGATCGATGGAAGAGGGGGCCTGGATGAGGACGAGTCGGGTGGCCTCGAAGGCGACGGCGGCGAACTGGACGGTGACGCCGGTGGCGTCGAAGCGAGCCTCGTCGTTGGCAGCGATGGCGACGTCGAGGAAGATGGTGAGCATGTTGGGGTCGGGTTTGAGCGTGAGTCTCGTCGTTTATGGATACGGGGTGGGTCTCGTCGCCGGATGAGGAAAAAAATTAGGGTTAGGATTTTCGGGAAAGAGGGGAGGAGGAGATGAGAAGGAAAAATGGAAGAGAGAGAGGGGGGGGGAAGGGGGATTTTGATTTTGGGGTCGGGTTTTGAGCGAACTTTTAAGCGGCTTGTCACGGACTTAGTGTTTTTTCTAGCACTTCGTCCCGTGAGGTGCACTGTCTTTCTCCTCGAAGACTCGTGCAAGCCTTCCCAACCCGACTTAGCTAGATCGCTAAGAAAAGTAGAATAGTGGAGCAAAGATGGACTCGTAAGGATCTCTTTATTAACTTGGAGAATGCTTACAATTTTTAGGTGGTGAGAAACAAATGAGAGCCTCCCCCTTTTATAAGTGCTCATAGAGCAATACAAGAAAAGTCCTGGAAGGAATATTCTAAGGATTATTACATTTTACCATAACTGGAATGGCATATTCCAGGTTTATTCCCTAGCAACATAAAAGGAGACTACAAGGGCCTTCCAGAAGCTTCTTGGGCCTCCTAGAACGATCTTGGGCCTTCCGGAGATATCCATAATCTTCTAGAGCCTTTTGCCATCTTCTAGAACGTTCTGGAAGCTTCTCGCATAACCTTGGTCCGCGAAAAGGTTATGCAACTGGGCCTCGGGCGGGGTGCAACATTTGGGCCGTTACATTCTCCCCCACCTAAGGCGTTGACGCCCTCGTCAACCATGCTCGCTGAGAAACGCCTGGATCTCGACTTCGAACTGATGCAGCGTATCAGCACGTTCCCAGCTAGACTCGCCGTAAGGCAAGCCCTTCCACTGGATGAGGTACTCCACATACAGGGACACGCCTCGTCGCCGAATGGTCCTCCTGTCCAGCACGGCTTCTACCTTCTTGTCGAAGGAAGTCGTCATGGTCGTCGTCGGTCGCTTCAGAACTCCGTGCTGGGGATCCTCCAAGTCTTCATGGTACGGCTTCAAGCAACTGGCATGGAAGACTGGATGAATCTTCAGCTTGGCAGGGAGTTCAAACTTGTAGGCCACCTTGTCTATCTTCTTGAGCACGGGGAAGGGGCCTTCATACTTCCGGATTAGTCCTTTGTGCACCTTGCGGAACACCTTGAACTGTTGTGGTTGTAGCTTCACCAGCACCATGTCCCCCTCCTTGTACTCAACCGGCCTTCGCTTCGCGTCGGTCCACTTCTTCATCTTCCTTGCGGCCTTCTCCAGAAATGCCTTGGCAATGTCCGTCTTTGCCTTAAAATCTGAAGTGAACTGGTTGGCTGCGAGACTTCTACTCGAGGACCCCGTACTCAGCGTGTGCGGGGCAAGCGGTTGGCGACCCATCACCAACTCGAATGGACTGCTGTGCGACGACTCGCTCCGTTGAAGATTGTAACAAAACTGAGCGACGTTGTCACGACCCGCACCCTAGAGAGGGGCACGAACACGTAGTTACGTCCAGCCTACGCCGCAGAATCGGCGGTAGAACGCTGTATATAGGGTCTGTAAATACTACGACTAAACAGATAAATGTACCTGTACAGTATATACACTCCGAATGGAGGTGACATAGCAATACAGTCTCAATCACATAATCAAAACTAAGGTAGATAGCATGAAAAGAGATATGATAGATAAAATAGAAAACGAGTCCAAAATCCATAAGTCAGAGCTAACACAACATCCAGAGTCTCAGATAGTATAAGTATAAAGATCTACAAACTGAAATGTACTAGCTGGCTCGCAGGCCAGGCAAGCCTAAAATAATTATGCTACTCATGGTGAGCAAAGTCCAGTTGCTCTACCAATAAACCACGGTCTAAATCTAGTCCATCAGACTCAACCCCATAGTAGGTCGGGCAATCAGTCTCAGAGTCATCTGTAAAATTTGTCAACGGTATCCTGTCAGGAAAATGAGCAAGTACAAAACACCAACAGCAGTTCCATATGAATTGATAAATACTATAAGAGACAGCAATAATGAAATACAAGACAAAAGATATAGGCGACTTGGGAACCATTTGAAAGCCGAGTTACAACCCTTAAACCAAACAAGGACCGGAGTTGTAACCCTTCTTTCAAACAGAACTTAGTCTCAAATCATGGTACAGTATAAAAGACAGGTAGAACATATGAGAAATGAATCATAGCATGGTGAAAGTACAGTAAGTAAAGGTGAACTGGAAATATAAGATATGACAATAAATATAAAAGGTGATTTGAACTATTAGAGCGATATGTGATCGGCTAGGGAAACAAGAGATGGTTATCCACTTGGCCCGGCAATCCGCGGTGTACTCAACGGAGAGTCATGTCGTCCAACCTGGATAACTGGTAATGGGGTGTCTGCTACACCCTATGTGAGGTGAGGGTGGCGCTAGCAATATATAGTTACAGGAAGGTTTTGATCACATAATCCCTAATAATTCCCCCATCTTCGAATAGTATCACGGATCCGGACATGGCACGTCATGACACGGGATTCAAGAGCAGGGGGCCAGCCCACTCCCAAATCAGTGTCTATATAAGTACAGGAATAGAGGAATATCACATACTCATATACCAAGGGAGTCTAGGAATAACATCTCATGACAGGATCCGACGTATACTAGTCCGTAAAACGTCATCTCAGAAATCATGTAAAACACTACGACTGAATCGAATATAGTAGATATCAAGACAATAAAAACTATCAGTGAATGTACTCGCCTGTGGTCCTGAGCTGATAAGGTGAACAGACGCTCAGAGTGATCACAGACCTAAAATAAGATACTATGAGTCAAACAGGGCTTAATACTGAAAAAGAAAGCTAATATAAGCCATGAATGCAAGGCTAAGTCAAAACTAGGTCAATCTAGGTTAAACTGAGTCATACTAGGTCATACTAGGTCATACTAGGTCACTGGGAGTTATTCCAAGTCAAACTAGGTCAATCGAGGTCAAAGGTTGACTTACAATTGACTTTTGGTCAAAAAGTCAACTCTGGTCAACTCTAGGTCAACCCTAGGTCAAACTAGTCTAATGTTGACCAACTGTTGACTTTCAGTCGACTGGTCAACTCTGGGTTGGTTTCGGTCAAATCGGGTCGCTTAAAGACTAAGTTTGACTCTCGATTGACTTTTGTTGACTTTTGGTCAAAAAGGTCAACCGACGTCAAAACTAGTCTATGAGTACCATATTTGATCATTACCAACCACGAAAATCAAGTTCTAACTCTATCTTAGACTTCTAACACAAATATCCTATTTTCTAGGTAAAGCCTATATATATTACCTTACCAAGGTAAATCCCGATACCTTGCCCAATCCCAAGGAAACCCCACAAATACCCATGGTACTAGCCTAGACTCCTTAGGGTAGCTAGGTATCAACCTATCTAAGGTTTACCTACCAAGAAAAATATGTATCCTAGGTATCTAGGCTATATTGGGAAACATGGGTATTGGTTTACCCTATTCCTAATCCCATATCATGAATTTACCCTCAACTCTATCACTCACCCATACCACTCACTCACACACAACCATCTCACATGATACCACACTCTATTAGGCTTCTCTATAGGTTTTCTAATAGTTTAGACATAGGCTAATCTATGTGCTACTAGATTCACTCATATGAAGGCTCTCACATACACCACAAACTCACAACTACACACACACACACAAAGCCAATATGTGGAATGATATGTGGTGCAAAAGTGGACTGATTTGTGGTGTTAAAGTGGACAGCCACTTAGTGTTTTTAGGACAGCAAAGTGGGGGTTTAATGGGTGCAAACTTGGACTAATTTGTGGGTAAGGGACAGCCATCATTGGCTTGTGCATTGGGGGGCAAAATGACAGCCAATCAATGGGAAAAAGTGGACTGCTAGGGGCTGTTGGAGGGCCAATTTTTGGACGGCACCTATAGAGTTGTGAGACTCGTCTCACAGTATCGATATTTATATACGGATACGTATTTTGTATTGTATTTCGTATTTTTTCGATTTTCGGAATGCTTTAAAATTTTTCCCAAATTATAGATTTCTTCTTGACCGGCATACCGACGGTATATCGGAGTATACCGACGGCATATCACTCGGACAGATTTTCCACATTTTAGATATTTTTGATTTCGAATATTTTCGTGAATAGTGTTTCCGATATTTTCATGAATAGTGTTTTGGATATTTTGATGAATAGTGTATAGATATTTTCGTGAATAGTGTAGATGCATTCTATTATCCAATGGACAATTAGTTTTCTTTCAATGGCTAGGATTGACCTAGAATGTGACATGGATCACGATCCAACGGTCATGATTAATTCACCCTCTCTATACATATCCTATGAGTTTCTCTCTCCTCTCTCTTTTCTTTCCTTCACCATTTCCCATTCACTCTCTTCTCTCTTCCTCAAGCTTAGGAAGGCTTGGCCTTGAAGCCTAGAGTGTGGTTTCGGAACCCCTCTTGGTGGTGGAGTAGAAGATTAGGCTCGGTTGCTAAAACCTAGGCAAGTACATCTTGCTCAAAAGTGACATAACTATGCTATAATTTTATTTTCCATAGAAATTAAAGTTTATTGTTCTATAATATGCTCCTCTAAATTGTTAACATCTTTAGTATATAGCACTTTTGGTTTTGATCGATAATATTGCGTAGATCTGAGTTTCTAGATATAATTTTCGAGTATTTTGAAGTTTTGATCTATCAAATATTTTAATTTGTGAAAACTAATACTTCCATGTTGTTGAAAATTCAATTTTATTCAATTTTGACTTTTGAAAGTCCGAATTTCGATTTAAAACGAAGTTTTTATGGCCGAAACAAGTTTTGAGTTCAAAAAATCAACTTTCTGTGACGGTTCGAAAAATCCGTCGGAAATCCACGGAAATCCGTCGGAAAATCCGAACTTGCACCACAAAACTTGCTGTTACACTTCGGAAAATCCGCCGAAAATCCGCAATAATCCGCCGGATAATCCGGTTAGGCTGTTTTTGTCTGTTTTTTGCCCGTTTCTGTCCGTTTTTGTCCCTTTTTGATATTTTCGCGATTGTAATAGACTCTTAACATGATTAGATGACCTTGGATAGTTAAAGAATGATTGTATACTCTGTATACATGGTACATGCTTATGTTCACGTATTGTTCTATGTCCAGATTATAGATAGTGGCCTGTTACGGTGCACTCCAGATTTCTATATATGCCTAGCTCGATTTAGTGGCTCGTAATAGCGCACTCATGACTTGATTTTCTTATTGATTTCTAGACTCGAGATATGAGTACATGTTCTTTCTTGACACCGTGGATATAGCTTGTTGAATGTTTAATCTATTGCATCTTGGCACTGGACAATCGAGTGTGAGTATTGTTCCGTGTATCACGTGATGTTAGTACGGGAATGTTCGTAAGTGATAACTTACGATTTACTCGTACATAGCACACGTCATCTTAGGAAATTCTTGAGTGTCCACGACTTGAGAATTTGACATGAATATGATAAGGTAAATGACTAGTAAATTCAAGTAGATTATTGTAGGAGGAAATTCGCACTACCAACCCCGAGCTCCAAGGGCCCCATGAGGCATGGCTCAACCCTGCTAGGCAAGAGCTCCATGACCTACCAAGTTTGCGCGTATTGATATACGATCGAGTCACATGTCGTGCCGGGTTGCGGCACAGTCAGTTATATGTTTTCTTTTACTAGTATATGATTTGGTTGTTTATGTTACAAGTCTAGACACGTTTCATCTGCCAACAGTCTTGTTGGGCAATAGATGTACTACTCGTACCCCTGGACATCCGGGTATCTGCAGTCAGGTAGTTGTGAAAATCCTCAACTTGCATATTAGTAATTAGGATTGTGATAACCCTAGCTAGTTAATGATAGAAAGCCGTAGGCAATGATTGGTCGTGCACTTTTGATTGTGTGTTACCTTATATGCTCTTGTGTCGGTGAGTAGCCAGAGGCTAAGTTCTGCTAGGGAAAAGATCTGTAATCCCGGTCCTTGTTTGGTTTAAGGGTTGTAGCTCCGATTCCTAGTAGTTCCTAAACCCCTTGTTGCTCATCGGATTATTTCTGTTCCATAGCTTTATTGTTCAGTATTTCCATTCAGTCATTTATATTCTTGAGATATGTGCATTGGTACCGCACTAGTCTCGATCCGTATTTATTTACTTCTGTTATTATGTTATTGTGTTGTTGTTGGGTTTTGTCGTGCACCTCGAGCTTCCTTGTGGTACTTGCTATTTGGGGCCTGACCCCACTGGTTTTGTTTGGCCAGATTTACCGCTGGAGTCCGAGGATTCTCCCTACCTTTCTCTGGATGACCCGCTGCCTGCTTAGATCTGCGGTTGTTCCTCCTCGCGAGTGGGTTCCCTTTTTGTACCGCTCGTGTTTCATTTCATTTTGGTGGTGTTAGCTAGGGCATGTGTTAGCCCTATTATTTTGAGACTTTCTCAGACTTCGGTCAACATGATGTATTATATTAGATCTAGACTGATATAGTGATCATGTATATTGGTACTTTGCTAGTGTAGTATTTTGTATTCACTAGCTTCATGATCATGTATGATATAGTATTTTGGGACGCCTCTTTACTTTCATATTTGATATACTCTTGCTACTTGTTGTTGTTGGATTGAGATAGGATTTGTTCGACCATAGGAGTCGTCAGTGGCATGCTAGAGTCTTCCCACTTGTCTTCTAGACAGCTTTTATCGTATATTGGGGTACTGGCGTACTCTAATATACGTAGCTGGCTTTGTTTCGCCCCTACTTTCCAGTATTCTGGTTCTTGGGCGTGACAGTTACTAAGGACTGGTTCTATGTCAAAATAGGACAGCAAAGGGGGCTTTGTATGTGGGACTAAATGACAGCAATGTGGGTGATTAATGAGGACTGAAATGAAGGCAATGGGGGACTGTTTAGGACTGAAATTGTGGGAAAATTGTGGACTGCATTTGATGGTATTAGGACAGCACATTGGGGATGCAATGACAGCCAAATGGGCATGTGGGAACTGAACTGTGGAGGGGGGGGGAACTGGACAGCAGCTATATGGGTTTCCCCTCCCTACAAACCACTCTACACAACTACTCTCAATCTCTCTATATCACACAACCATTTCATATGTTTTCCCTCTCAAACATTAACTCAAACACCACCACTACACTAATCAACCACACACAAACTCTCTACACTTAGCCGAACCTGTCATGATCCCATACCAATCACAAAATACACATCACCCCATCACAAATATATCCACATATATAATCCACCATATATATATATATATATATATATATATATATATATATATATATATATATATATATATATATATATATATATATATATATATATATATATATATATATATATATATATATATATATATATTAAAAAATATATATATATTAAAATATATATATATATATATATATATATATATATATATATATATATATATATATATATATATATATATTTTTTAATATATATATATATATATATATATATTTTTAATATATATATATATATATATATATATATATATATATATATATATATATATATATATATAGGCGGGCTTAGCCCTTGTGGTTAAGTGGAGGGGCTCCCCTAGCGGTGGGCTAGGTTCGAGCCCCCCCTTCGTCCCGAGGTGGCTGGGCGGTCTTTGGCCGCGGCCTCGGGTGCGACCCCGTGCCTACACCTTACCCCCCCCTGGCCCCCCCCCTCCCCCCGGGTTACCCTCCCACCCCCGGACCCCCCCCCCCTCCCCCGGGCCCCCCCCCCACCCCCAAAAAAAAAAAAAAAAAAAAAAAAAAAAAAATATATATATATATATATATATATATATATATATATATATATATATATATATATATATAATGATATACATATATATATATAACCATATATATATATATATTAAAAATATATATATATATATATATAACCTATATATATATATATATATATATATATATATATATATTATAGGAAAAAAAAAAATATATATATATATATATATATATATATATATATAGATTATAGGAGTATGATACATTAAGAGAAATCATTCCTAAACACATGTAAATTCTGAAATAATAATAGAACACACCAAAATCAATGCACAAACAATATACATGTGTCCAAATAGGGGGTTTTCCTATTAGGACACGATCCTACATATTGGACACCTCTAAAAATGTCCAAATGGACACAAAATAGTCTCTAATGGAGACACAACCATGGGAAATATTTCTATGGGTTCCTAACCATTCTACATACAATGGAAAACTATTTTAGAGAAGAGATTTACCTATTTTGGAGATGGAAACTATGGTGGAGCTCTCAAGAAATGGAAAGAACCCTTGGAGAAGAAGAAGAAGAAAGTGGATGAGAACAAGTGATGATGCCTTTCTCTCTCCTCCCCACCTACATGTGGCCGGCCAAATGGCTCCAAAAACCCCCTTTTCACTAATTACAAGTTTGCCCCTCTATTGCTTTATTAGCTCAATACAAGTTGGCTTAGGGTTTTGGGGTTAAAAAATGTAAATCTAAGGTTCTAATTAGGTCTAACCTAATCCATGGGGTCATGACTAATCCCTCTAACTTTTGATGGTAATATTGTGGGTCATGGCTAACTAGTGTGTGGGCCCGCTAAGGTCAAAACTACCCCGGGTCCCCGAAACAAGTCAAAACAAGTCGAAATGAGTTGAAATTCGAACCCGACTCAAATAACCCCAAAATAATACAATAAATAAATAAATAATTCTAAAATAATTTTAAAGTGGAAAATTACCAAAATATCCCTGTTCATGAAAATTGGGGGTGACAAACGTCGAGGTGATGCACCCAATCCCTCTGGTTGGCACTCACAAAGTGCCGCAAGTACTCCTCGAGTAGCGAGTTGACCCACTCGGTCTGCCCGTCCGTCTGTGGGTGGAAGCTGGTCGAGAAGTGTAAGTCCGTCCCGAGGATTTTGAACACTTCCGTCCAGAACTTTCCCGTGAAGCGAGGGTCTCGGTCGCTGACAATGTTGACCGGGATGCCCCAGAACTTCACTACGTTGCTGATGAACAGTCGCGCGGCCTCCTCTGCTGTGCAGTCCGTCGAAGCAGCAATGAAGGTCGCATACTTTGAGAATCGGTCCACCACCATGAGAATGGACCCAAGTGCCCCCACTTTCGGCAGGGCGGAGATGAAGTCCATCGAAATGCTCTCCCATGGCCGACTCGGCACGGAAAGAGGCTCCAACAGACCCCCGGGCTTCTGATGATCCACCTTGTCCTGTTGGCACACAAGATAAGTGCGAACATAGTCCTCCACATCTTCGCGCATGCGAGGCCAGTAGTATGCGGCCTCCAGCAGCGCCAAGGTTCACTTCTGTCCCGGATGTCCAGCCCACTTTGTGTCATGACACTCCTTGAGCAGCTGTCTCCGCAAGCCACTCCACCTAGGCACGACCACCCTATCGCCCTTGGTGTAGAGAAGTCCGTCTTTCAGCCAGAACCTTCTCGTTTTGCCCTCCTTGGCAAGCTTCACTATGGCCAGTGTTAGTGGGTCCTCCATGATTCCCACTCGAACACGGTCCAGAATGTCCCCCTTGAGCAAGCACACATATGCGAGCTCAGCCTTCCTGCTAAGCGCATCGGCCACCTGATTTTCTTTGCCGGGTTTGTACTGCAATACTATGTCGAACTCGACTAAAAAATCTTGCCATCTCGCCTGCTTTGGAGATAGCTTCTTTTGGGACTGGAAGAAGCTCATGGCAACATTGTCCGTCATGACCACGAACTTGGTACCGAGGAGGTAGTGCCGCCATGTCCTCAAGCTATGTACGACCGCGGCCATCTCCTTCTCATGCACCGTGTAGCGCCGCTCAGTGTCATTCAGCTTACGGCTCTCGAACGCGATGGGGTGTCCTTCCTGCACCAATACCCCACCGATGGCGAAGTCGGACGCGTCCGTGTGCACTTCGAACGCCTTGGAGTAGTCCGGTAGAGACAAGACCGGCTCCTCCGTCACAGCCCGCTTCAGTGCCTCGAATGCCTCCTCGTATCGGGGCGTCCAGCTCCACGCCCGATCCTTCCGCAGCAGATCGGTCAGAGGCGCTGCGATGGTGGAATATCCTCGGATGAACCGTCGGTAGTAGTTCGCCAAGCCAAGGAACGATCGCAGCTCCGTCGGCTTGGTAGGAGCCTCCCACTCCCGTATGGACTGGACCTTTGCACCGTCCATCCATATCTTGCCACGCCCGATCCAGTGCCCCAAGAACGACACCTCTTCTAGTGCGAATGAGCACTTCTCCCACTTGACGAAGAGTTCATTCTCCCTTAGCACCTGGAAGACAGTCTTCAAATGCTCGATGTGCTCCTCCATCGTGTTTGAGTACACGACGATGTCGTCGAGGTAGACCACGACGAACCGATCCAGGTAGGGATGAAAGAGCTTGTTTATCAAAGTACAAAAAGTCGTAGGAGCATTTGTTAGACCAAAAGACATAACCATAAACTCATATGCGCCATACCTCGTCACACATGCCGTCTTAGCCTCGTCGCCCTCCGCAATTCGGACTTGATAATATCCCGAGCGCAGATCAAGTTTGGAGAAGTATCTCGCGCCTCCCAATTGGTCGAACAAATTTATCTACCAACGGGATGGGATATATGTTCTTGACGGTTACCTTGTTTAGTGCACGATAGTCGATGCACAAACGAAGGCTTCCGTCCTTCTTCTTCTGGAACAGCACCGGTACACCATACGGGGCCTTTGACGGTCTGATGAATCCTGCGTCCAGCAGTTCCTTGAGTTGCTTCTTCAACTCGTCCAGCTCGGGCGAGGCCATGCGATATGGAGCTATGGCGGGCGGCTTCGTGCCCGGCTCCAACTCGATGGCGTGGTCTACCTCCCTCCGTGGAGGTAGCCTCTTTGGCAACTCCTTTGGCATGACGTCCCCGAACTCCACAAGGATGTCATCGATCTCAGGCGGAAGATCCCCTTGCACGGGCGTCTCCTCCGACTTGAGCACAGCAAGGCAAGTCATCTCTCCGTGTCGTATCCCCTTCTTGAGTTATAATGCGGAGAGAGCCTTCCCCTTCGTAAGCTTGCCTCGTGCAGTTGTCACCATGCATGGAGAGCTCTCCTCCATGATCCCGACGACTCCCAGATACGGCATTGGGACCGCCTTTGCCAAAGTGAGGAAGTCCATCCCAAGGATCATGTTGAAGTCATCCAGTGGTACTGCCGTGAGACTGGTGACACTCGTCCAGTCTCCCACTTGGATCTTCACTCCTTTGGCCACCCCCTGCATGGGGCGCGCCTCAGAGTTGACTGCCTTTATCGTGCTTGAGTCTTTTTCCAATGCCAAACCCAAGCGTCGGACCTCCGCGTCCGAGATAAAGTTGTGGGTTGCCCCCGTGTCGACCATCGCCCTGGTGTTGTGGCCGTTGATCTTCACGTCCACGTACATCAGCTCTCGATTCGGGGCCTTGGACACTACTGTAGTGACCTGCTCCACCCTAGCGGAACGCTGATTCAAACGATAAGTGCAACGACTCAAAACGAGCCGTCGACCCGAAGAGTTGCTTCGACCCGATGAAGTATCGATGCGAATCGATGCAAGACTTATAATGGCTCATCAAAGATGAATCCAGACTTAGACTATCAAAGGCGCGCTTGGAGTATCGCTCGGCCGATGCAAACATCGCTAAGGTGGGTGGCTCCGATGAACCTGTCTTTGTTTAGCCTAGACACATAACAATACGGACACTATCACTGAAGTCGCTAGGCGATAACACCGTGCATGCTAATAAATGACCCAACGCACCTAGCTAAGGGAATAATCCCATCTTGTATGCTTGTATAGAATATGGAAAAGAATATGGAAAATACGAGAACTCTCGTACCGTGCTCCACGCTCGTGCTAAGGCACAAGCTTGCGTTCAAGTCCCTTATGCGTTCAACAATGAAACAATGAATGGGTTACAACAATGAAATAGGAAGACTATCAATATAGTCGTTCCGAATAGAGTATAGCAATATTGAAAGGCTATGGGACCGATGGATCGCCAAGGCGACTTCCGCACAAGGAGTTGCGTAATGTATGAATGAAAGAGTAAACGAATAAGTGAATGAATGAATCAACGAATGAATGAACAAGTGAAAGAAAGAATGAATAAAGGATAAGAAGGATAGAAATGGTTAGCGACAGGTATGACGGGCACGTGCAACGGGGCTCGCTACCCGCGCTGCACGGACGCCAACCTGGTCGATAATGTATTAAGGCTAAGGGTTAGCCTACGGCTCAGAGACAGCCGTTAAGTTAAAAAGACAAGTTAATACGAAATAGTCGTGGACAAACGGCACGAGCGAGGGGTGGCGATGCTGTGGCCGTGAAGAAAAAGGGATTCCGTGGCATGATCAAAGTGTGAAGGACTTGCCGGTCCGGACGGAATCAAAAGAAATGGCTTACGTACAGGCCTGAGTGCGGGCTTGGCCACCAGGGGACGTAAGGCCGGGTATTTTAAAAGACTATCAGGGTGTACCAAGCCGCACGCCATGATAGGTGAGAAATTACCACAGGGGAAGACATGTTCAAAATGGCTTGTGGTGCCAGCGACCGGTGCATATAGAGTTAAGTGGGCTTTGCTTGTGGCAATCCACGTGCAAGTCATTGCATTGAAATCAAAGTAGTCTAAGTTAACTAAAGGAAGTGCCTTCTGAACAGGCTTGAAATGTATCACACCAAACGATAATGAATACTTCATACAATGAGTTAGAGAATACGCCTACGATGCGCTAGAAACTGAGGCAGGAACACGCCCTTGATATTGAATGTTTCCAAGAATCATGTTATGTTATTTCACATGAATTATTGACTAACTTGGTTTACTTTGGACAGGGAAGGCCGGACGGTAAGTATGGGTAAGTCGTGCATTCATTTCCATGCACACACTTGAATTTGGCAACACGGAATAGGTTATGAAATATGCCATGAAACTGATCCTAAGGCAAGATTAGAAAGACAATAAATGATAGAGATGTACAAAAGTAAATAGAACGTGTTTGGTAATGATAGCATTGTGGGCGAGCTAGCCTCCCCACCAGTGCATAACAATGTACTGATAACCCCACAGTCTGCATGCAGGATTCAGGAGACGCCGGCGGGTGCGGAGCTTCCATCGAACGTGTTAAGGCGCGGAGCCAACTCTGGGGCCTTGGAACGTTGCAAGAAACTGAAGCACCCTATACAGGACGTAATGTATCAGAACATCGCCATGAATCATTCTATGTTGTAAGCCACTTGGCACGTCTTTTATGTTTCAGAGAGAGAGAGCTTGAGCGATTTGTAATATCGGCCTAGCGCCGCTTGTAAACTTCTTGAATATCAATAAAGAGATTGATTTCGCTTCAAATTTGTGTTCATTTACTTTCCGCTGCAAATGGGGACACTCTGCGCGACTCTGTGGCCTAGCTCAAATCGGCCGTTTTTGGACATAGCCTTGCACGGGCGCAACCTATGCCCGTGCGACATCACGCCTTAGCGAGGACGATCGCTCCTGCGGGAGCGGGACGTGACAGATTGGTATCAGAGCACGGCTTTACGTCCTTGGACCTCATTTCAATTTTCTCAGTTTTGAAAGATCGTTGGATACAAAAGAAGTATGCGCTCTCTCTCGTTGTGCCTTGGGATGTTCCATACAATAAGTCTAATACTTTCAAAAGCTCGTACGAGTGCTCGGTTGAACGGGATCGATAGGCGACGGCCTTTGTGCCGAACGATGTTAAACTTGACTCGATAGAGAACACATGCTAAGTTAACATGTCGCGTGCGTGCCTGATTAGTCTTGCGTCGACCTAGCAAGTTAGCGTGCAAACTTGAATATAGTCCACACGGGATGGTTATACGGCACAACTTAGTCCGCGTGTCGTGCACCTCGATTCTTGGGTGCAATCGGGTTGCGAACGATATCAATGTAACGCTCGATCAAGAACGGAGATACACTTTGAGTGTATATCGATAGGAACGCTATCGAGTTAACGCTTAGGCACACCCAAAGGATTGACTAGGATTTTGAGGATTAGTACGAACGACTTAGTACGTCGAGGCGACGTGAGCGATTACGCTAGAGATTTGTCGAACGAATCTGAAGGATGTCTTAGCGCATGACACGAACGTGATTGAGGACTAGATCGTATGGCTTGAATCCGAGTGGTGCATGTGATAGGTTCGAAGAAGAATAAGAATGAATGTCGACGACTAGACGAGTGGCTCGAACCCTGAGTGGTGTATGGACGTCATAGAAATTGTTCGAACGAGACTAAAGGATTTACGGATCGTACGAGTACGTCGGCGAGGCGATGCGATCGCACAAAACCTTAGAACGCGTCACGCTTAGTTGGACGTGACTTCAAAAGTCCCGAACAAGATGTCGATGGACAACTTGTCAATGGGCAACGCGAGCTAGAAAATGGGTCGGAACGATGAATGAAAATGAATGGTCTTGATCGAGGAAACTTAGAGGATCGCGCGTACGATTTTGGATGGATTCAAATAAATTGTGACTTGAGTTTGGACAACGATCTTGAAACTAGCTTGAGGAATAGCGATCAAACTTGATCTTGAATATAAAAGGAAATTGTAGAATATCCAACTCGGACAACAGCATCAACGCACGACTCAAAATCGGTTGCAAAGGAAGATCGTCAGGTTACGTATATCGTCGATGGTATTGAGGCGTATCAAAGATCGATATGCGATAACTCGGGGATACTCTGACTCGGCGAATGACGATCGTGCAAATGTTATTGTTCCGTTGGATGCTATACTTGGGATATTGAAATACGTCGAGGAAAAGATAGACTTGGCTCGAGGATTTTCTAGTTGAATGCATGACGGTCAGAATATCAATTGACTTGGCTTGGATGAAAATGAAACGCTTAGATTTTGCTTTGTTGACAACCACAACGTTGACGTTCTTGTCTTATACGAGCGCAACCCCAGCCTCGCACATGCGTCACGCCGATTAGGGCTATTACTCCGCGTGAGCGCTGGTATGATGATTCATACAGCGGGAGTGATCGGCACTTGTATGGCGTGGCAATTCGTATGCTTCGACTTGTGGTTTAATGCGAAGGTGACTTGAGAATGAATCAGTGTGTTCGATAATTGAACTTGAGGATTGCGTAGGTCCAATCTGCGTATCGAGAATGAGTTAGTCTAAACTCAAACAAGAGTTACGCCCCGATGAGAATGATTATTCCGCGGGAGCGTTGCATGGTGATTCATGAACCACCGTGGATAATCGGACTCGCGTGAGATTGGGGCAGAACGTATTGTCGAGCTAGATGACCTCGTGATCGAATACATGAATTGGTTAGAATGGATACGTGAAGTATGTCGATTTTATGAGTTGAACGGATTCAAATTCGTTGCACTGCGCAACGAATGTCTTGATACGAACTAGGTGATCGTGCTCGATGTTTAGAAATCTGAGTGACGCGAGCTTGGGTAGAGAATCTCGTATCATCGACTTTGGTTTGACCCTAGGATTGGGGGTCAGTGTTGGCATTATTGTTGTGGAACTATGATTCCAATCCTGACATTGACTTAGCCTTGAGAAATGGCCTAGCGGTTAGGCGAGACGTCCTGTTGCAAGAGTTAACAATCGAGAGATTGATCTTGAGGATTGGCATGGATGGATTGAATGACTCTAGAGTAGGAAACCCTGCTCACGAGACTCGGCTGACATGCATATATTTCAGGGACGCCTGAGTATGTGCACGATACGACTCGAGTGAGAATGACAAATTCTCTATCATGCGGCTAGGCTGAATGCAGGTATTTTAGAGACGTCTGAAATGCGTGCACGATCCGGCCAAGTGATACGATGAGTTCTAGCACGACTTGGGGAGTGAACGAGTGTCGTGAACGTGAAATCGTGCTAGTAAAAGTTGGTACAACGAATTGAACCATTGATAGGAAGTTATGCTCGACGATAGTGTAATACTTGGTCTTGAATTTGACGAGAATTTCTTAGACTTGGTCGACCCCGCTAAGAAAAAATCATACTGATTTCATGGACGAGAACGCTTGAGAAGCGAATCGAGTCATCTCGATGACCGAGATAAACGAAAATGAGTTTGCCTTAGCCTACGACCCTCATATTTGACAAATTACAACGTGCCTCGTGCAACCATTCCAGTTCCATGACACGTCGAAATGGCAATCGAATCGAAGAAACACGACAATTGAATAAGTATCATCAACTCTAAAATGAGTAAAAAAAAAGTCATTCGATAAAATTGACCGAACGTATGCGACACGGAACTTAGAAAGAAACCGAGTACCGTTCGATGCCATCGAACGATAAAGCCATTCGATAGGAAATTGCCTAAGATGCACACACGATCTGAGTTAAGGAACGGTAGGATGACCTGCACTCAGGAAGTCTCGAGGACGAGACTTGTTTTGAGTGGTGTATTATGTAGTGACCCGCTCCGCCCTAGCGGAACGCCGATTCAAACGGCAAGTGCAACGACTCAAAACGAGCCGTCGACCCGAAGAGTTGCTTCGACCCGATGAAGTATCGATGCGAATCGATGCAAGACTTATAATGGCTCGTCAAAGATGAATCCTGACTTAGACTATCAAAGGCACGCTCGAAGTATCGCTCGGCCGATGCAAACATCGCTAAGGTGGGTGGCTCCGATGAACCCGTCTTTACTTAGCCTAGACACATAACAATACGGACACTATCACTGAAGTCGCCAAGCGATAACACCGCGTATGCTAATAAATGACCCAACGCACCTAGCTAAGGGAATAATCCCATCTTGTATGCTTGTATAGAATATGGAAAAGAATATAAAAAATACGAGAACTCTCGCACCGTGCTCCACGCTCGTGCTAAGGCACAAGCTTGCGTTCAAGTCCCTTATGCGTTCAACAATGAAACAATGAATGGATTACAACAATGAAATGGGAAGACTATCAATATAGTCGTTCCGAGTAGAGTATAGCAACATTGAAAGGCTATGGGACCGATGGGTCGCCAAGGCGACTCCCGCACAAGGAGTTGCGTAATGTATGAATGAAAGAGTAAACGAATAAGTGAATGAATGAATCAACGAATGAATGAACAAGTGAAAGAAAGAATGAATAAAAGATAAGAATGATGGAAATGGTTAGCGACAGGTATGACGGGCACGTACAACGGGGCTCGCTACCCGCGCTGCACGGACGCTAACCTGGTCGATAACGCATTAAGGCTAAGGGTTAGCCTACGGCTCAGAGACAGCCGTTAAGTTAAAAAGACAAGTTAATACGAAATGGTCATGGACAAATGGCACGAGCGAGGGGTGGCGATGCTGTGGCCGTGAAGAAAAAGGGATTCCGCGGCATGATCAAAGTGTGAAGGACTTGCCGGTCCGGACGGAATCAAAGGAAATGGCTTACGTACAGGCCTGAGTGCGGGCTTGGCCACCAGGGGAAGTAAGGCCGGATATTTCAAAAGACTATCAGGGTGTACCAAGCCGCACACCATGATAGGTGAGAAATTACCACAGGGGGAAAACATGTCCAAAATGGCTTGTGGTGCCAGCGACCGGTGCATATAGAGTTAAGTGGGCTTTGCTGGTGGCAATCCACGTGCAAGTCCTTGCATTGAAATCAAAGTAGTCTAAGTTAACTAAAGGAAGTGCCTTCTGAACAGGCTTGAAATGTATCACACCAAACGATAATGAATACTTCATACAATGAGTTAGAGAATACGCCTACGACGCGCTAGAAACTGAGGCAGGAACACGCCCTTGATATTGAATGTTTCCAAGAATCACGTTATGTTATTTCACATGAATTGTTGACTAACTTGGTTTACTTTGGACAGGAAAGGCCGGACGGTAAGTATGGGTAAGTCGTGCATTCATTTCCATGCACACACTTGAATTTGGCAACACGGGATAGGTTATGAAATATGCCATGAAACTGATCCTAAGGCAAGATTAGAAAGACAATGAATGATAGAGATGCACAAAAGTAAATAGAACGTATTTGGTAATGATAGCATTGTGGGCGAGCTAGCCTCCCCACCAGTGCATAACAATGTACTGATAACCCCACAGTCTGCATGCAGGATGCAGGAGACGCCGGCGGGTGCGGAGCTTCCATCGAACGTGATAAGGCGCGGAGCCAACTCTGGGGCCTTGGAACGTTGCAAGAAACTGAAGCACCCTATACAGGACATAATGTATCGGAACATCGCCATGAATCATTCTATGTTGTAAGCCACTTGGCATGCCTTTTATGTTTCAGAGAGAGAGAGCTTGAGCGATTTGTAATATCGGCCTAGCGCCGCTTGTAAACTTCTTGAATATCAATAAAGAGATTGATTTCGTTTCAAATTTGTGTTCATTTACTTTTTGCTGCAAATGGGGACACTCTGTGCGACTCTGTGGCCTAGCTCAAATCGGCCGTTTCTGGACATAGCCTTGCACGGGCGCAACCTAGGCCCGTGCGGCATCACGCCTTAGCGAGGACGATCGCTCCTGCGGAAGCGGGGCGTGACAACTACCGTCTTGCTCTTCAAAGCATTCAACAGGCGCAGGGCACCCATGTGAGCCCCCTTCTTAGGATCCATGTCCTCGGCCTCCTCGCCTTGGACCGCGTTCACCCTCTTGCCCTTGTTCGGACAGTCCCGTGCGAGGTGATTTATAGCACTCGATCTTGCGCTCCGTCGAAGGCTTTGCTTGCGGCTTATCCTTCGGCGGGGCTCCCTTTCCGTTGTTCTTCTTCGCTCCCCCACCATTGAACTTGGTGGTGGTCTTTTCCTTGGGCTTTGGGGCATCGCTCCGTCGATACTTCATAAGCTTTTCGGCTGCCGTAACAGCCGTGTTCAGATCTGACACATCTTGCCTCTACAATTCTTGTGCCGCCCATGGTTGTAGACCCTTCAGGAACGCGAACAGGCGATCCTCTTCGCCCATACTCGAAATGGTGAGCATCAGGCGGATGAACTCCGCCACATACTCTTTGATCGTCCCGGTGTGCTTGAGTTGATGCAAACTCCGTCTTGCGACATACTCCACATTCTTCGGGTAGAATTGAGACTTGATCTCCTTCTTGAGATCCTCCCAAGTCTCGATCTTGCAGAGCCCCTTTTATATATCGATGCACCTGCGTCGCCACCACAGCATAGCATAATCAGAGAAATATAGGGACGCTGTGTTTACCTTGTCGGTCTCATCCTCGATGCGGACCGCCTTCAGGTAGCGCTCGACATTCCAGATGAAGTTATCCACCTCCTTCGCGTCCCGTACACCAGTGAAGGATTTGGGTTCTGGATACTTCATCCTTTGCGTCGACTCCCTCCTCGGAGTCGGACCACCAGCAATGGCCCTCTCGAGGACCTCCGTCTTGGTTTGTAGCTCCTTGCGTAGTTCAGCAATCTCCGCTTTTGTGGCCTTTCGTTCCTCCTCGAACTCGGCCTGCATCTCGCGGAGATGCTCTCGGAACTCCGTCATAGCCGTGGCGACATCCGCCTCCAAACCCTGGGCGAATTCCTCGTGAGCTGCTTGGTTCTGCTCCACTTGATACTCGACGCCCGTCACGCCTTTCTCCAGCATCTCAACCCGGTCAGCCAACTCGCCAAGGGCCCGTTCCACCAACGGTTCCTTGCTCTTGCCCTTCCTCGAGGTCTTCGCCTTCTCCTTAGGCGATGAGGGTTGTGTGGGTTCCTCGTTGATGATGGCTTCGGTCGAAGACATGACGGCGATCAAACCTTTGCTCTGATACCACTTGTCACGGACTTAGTGTTTTTGCTAGCACTTCGTCCCGTACGGCGCACTGTCTTTCTCCTCAAAGACTCGTGCAAGCCTTCCCAACCCGACTTAGCTAGATCGCTAAGAAAAGTAGAATAGTGGAGCAAAGATGGACTCGTAAGGATCTCTTTATTAACTTGGAGAATGCTTACAATTTTTAGGTGGTGAGGAACAAATGAGAGCCTCCCCCTTTTATAAGTGCTCATAGAGCAATGCAAGGAAAGTCCTGGAAGGAATATTCCAAGGATTATTACATTCTACCATAACTGGAATGGCATATTCCAGGTTTATTCCCTAGCAACATAAAAGGAGACTTCAAGGGCCTTCCAGAAGCTTCTTGGGCCTCCTAGAACGATCTTGGGCCTTCCAGAGAGATCCATAATCTTCTAGAGCCTTCCGCCATCTTCTAGAACGTTCTGGAAGTTTTCCGCATAACCTTGGTCCGCGAAAAAGTTATGCAACTGGGCCTCGGACGGGGTGCAACATTTGGGCCGTTACAGGCTGCTCTAAAAAATTTACCACTTTTTATAACATTTGCGTGTAACAGCGTTACATATGTGTGAATAATATATAACGCTTAATGCTATAAATCGTTATAATAGGCCAAAAATTCTTCAAAATAGTCATATTATGTGTTATTGCGGAAATTCTGTAATGTTTATAAACGAACAGCTGTAACAAACTCTTTTCAAACGTTATTATAGGATATTTTTCTTGTAGTAATGCATGTTTCCAAAAGAAATTTTCCAAAAACAGTTTTGGATTATCGACTGCCAAACACTCTTTTTAACTGACATGACGTTTAAACTCAAAAATAGGAGTTCTAAAACATAACCAAACAGAGACGAAGCGTGTTTCTCTTTATGTTCTCAAATCTTCTATTATATAAAGCGGTTTCAAAACGTTTCAAAAATGAGCCGTCTAAACTGTATGAATATCATGGACCATTTTATTTTAAAAAAATTACCGAAGATATAAAAGTTAAGGATCCGTTTAGATAAGTTTTCTGAAAAAACATTTCTGAAAAAAAATTTGTGAGAAGAAGTTATAAAATTGCTTTCTAGATATACAGATTCTTATTTTGCGTTTGGTTACTTCCATCTGAAAAATAATCTTAAGAACAAAAGTTAAAAATTTATTTGGTAAAAAAATTGTAGAAAATATTTTTTAACGTGCAACACACGTGCATCTTCTAGTTATGTATAAAATGTCCAACCTAAGGGCATATAAGCGTAGACAATTGGGAGAGAACAATTTGGTAAAAAAAATTGCACAATTCTTAAACATTTTTCTTACATTTTTTAATTATTTTTATTTTGGTGTCATAATTTTCTATGATAGGTAAAAAAAATCTTTCCATTGGATGCTTTTCTTAAAATTTCTTTTTTTAGTTTATTCACATACAATGTTATATATAGTACACGTATATATATTTATAATGTAAAAATATAGCTTACATCTTAAAATATTCAAAAAAAAAGTGAGTGAGTTAAGATTTGAACCATAATCCTCCTAAATCAAGCCCACCCCAATCAAAGTTTGGATCTGCCTTTGTGCTAATGTATCTTGGAGTTGTCGTACATAGAAGAAATGATTGTTGAGTCATTTGAGGTTATGTCACCAAGTTTTTCATGTTCAATGAGTCACTTTGCGTCATTTACATGCTATCATTTTAGGGCTTGTTTGGTAAACCGTATTTGGAGCTGGATTTTAGAATTTTATGTGTTTGGTATCAAATTCATGGAACCATATGTTTGGTTTGAGATGGATTTGGATATGGAAAGTATGACCAAATCCAAAATTTGGATTTGGAAAAAAGAAAGTTGAATTTGGGAGGAATAAGTTAGTTATTTTTTAATAATTTTGTTGTTCTATTAATTAAATAATTAATATTGTGTAATAATTACTTTTTTACAAAATATTTAATTTATAGTTAAATAAAAATTAACTAATACTTGATTTAAAACCAGTCATTGTTATTATTTTAAAAATTAACTTTTTTAGAATTAATAGTTAGTTATTATTTTTATAAAAAATTGACTAATAGTTAGTTGTCATAATTATAATCTAAATTAATAATTAACAATTTATTATTTAAAATTTTATGATAATCTTAATTAACAATTAATAACTTCATAATTATAATCATAATTATAATAATTTATTAATTATAACTATAATCTTAATTAATAATTTATGAATTAACATCCAATTATAATCATAATTAATAATTTATTTGTCTTATTATAATCTTAATTAATAATTTGTTAACTATAATTTTATTATAATCTTAATTAATAATATTTTAATCACAATTATAATCATAGTTAACAATTTATAATTTAAATTAATTTAAATTGATATTTTATTAATCGTCATTATAGTCTTAATTAATAATTTATTAATTATAGCTATTATCATAATTATTTAGTTATTAATTCTAACTATAATTATAATTCTAATATTTAGATAAAAATTATTTTATTAGGTTTAAATTAATATCCAATTATAATTATAATTAATAAATATTAGTCTTTTTATAATTTTAGTGTTAATTTTAATTCTAATGTTAATTTTAATATTTATATCAATATTAATGTAATTTTTTATTTAAATTTTAACTATTTTTTAATTGTAAATTTAAATTTAATTTTACTCTTAAATAAAAATTTAATTTTTATTTTAAATTTAAATTTAAAATTTTTAAATTTAATTTAAATTTTAAAATTTGTCACGTGATCAATTGGATTTAGGGATGTGCATATATGGGTCAAACCAACCGCATCGAACCGAGCCAAACTTGTACCCCAAATTAAATGGGACTTTGGCTCGAGTTCGGTTAGTGTTCGTTTAAGCTCGTACGCTAAAACTAGTCGAGCTCGATCATTTCGCATGTGTAATTGAACTGAGTTCAAACACCATTTTTGAGTACGTACTAGCATGTAACAATGATACGTGTTAATGGTAGTTATTAATAAAAGAAACTATTGAAATAGAAACTTGTTGATTTGATCAATTGAATTAGAAAATTTTGCAGATATTGGTCAAACCGGCCGCATCGAACTATATCAATCCATACCGATGGACTGTCAATCGAACAGATGGTCTCGTAACATTAAGGTTAATATTAATATTAGTTTCAATATTAGTATAAAAGAAATCATGATAATATTAATATTCACATTTTTTACAAGGAATTTTTTATATTTAAATTTTAACTATTTTTTAATTATAAATTTAAATTTACAACATGCTTTAATATTAAATGAATAAATGATATTGAGATTAGATTGACCATGTTTTAATATTTTTCTCAATAGGATAGTGGGTTCGTGATATTCATTAAAAGGTAAAATTATGATATTTGCTTAAATTTCGATAAATGATATTAAAATTAACGTAAAAATTTCAATATACTTTGGAAAATGTTATTAAAAATACTGCAAATATTAGAAAGATGGTTAATATGACAAAATGTCACAATAAAAAAATACATTATCTTAGAAAATATTATCATGAAAAGTAAAAAATATTATCGTTAAAAACCGAAACAGATTTTTTTAAGTAAGTGAGCAGTAGGCGTTAAATACAACTTGAAACAAAAGAAAAATTAATGAGTGAAATATGCGTTAAAAACATAAATAAATTAGTGAGAAACACATGCATTAAAAAATCCCAAAAAAATTTAATGATCCATAAACTGTAGCCGGAATGGGCTACCATAAATTTGGGTAGACTAGAAGTTGATTAACCTATATAAAAATATAAAAAATTATATGATTTTTTTTGGTGAGCTCAAGCCCACCCCAATCAAAGTTTGGATCCGCCTTTGTGTTAATTTAAGTTTTCTAGCATGATGGTATTTGAGCAGACATCCGAAGAGGCCAACAAGGCTGAACCTCCCAATTGTGTGTGTGTGTGTGTGAAATTTAAAATAATAATAATAATAATAATAATAATATTTATGGTAATTTTATTTTAATAATACTAGTATATATTTAGGTGTGTTGTATGCATTTTTACTAATTGAAAATAGTAAATAATATATATTTTAAACATTTTTACCAATTTAGAAGCAGTTCCTTAATTTTACTAATTGAGAAGACCAAACAATCACCCTTAATTTTTTTTTCCATATGCCTAATTTTTTGAACAATAATTTATTCGCTAAAGCCTCAACTTTTTTTATTGTATAATAATATAGATTTGACAATTGTTTGAATTTTTTTAATTTTTAATATTCTATTTTATTATACCAATGGACGAGTTCACCATTTAAGTCTGTCACATTTAATAATTTCTCTATTATGACTGAAATAATATTATTTTAAAAAATAATCATTATCAAAAATTAAACACTATTAAGCTATTTTAGATTTTTTTTGCCATTATATTATATTACGTTAGATTAGATTAAAATAAATAATGTTTGTTTATAAAATATGAATTAGATGAACCATGGATTTAGTTAGTATACATTATTTTAAAAAATTGTTTATATTTAAATTTTAGATTGGATTGAAATCATAATTTAGTTGTGATTTTAGTTCGATTACATTATATTTATGGTTTGGTAGCGTACGTTTGAATGAATTTTAAACATAAAATTTAAAAATAGCATATTACATTCTGGAAATTGCTGATCCAATTTCGGGGTTGGTTTTTATGAAAAACCCACCCGCAGGATGGGTTTTATGAAATGCCCAGAATTATATATTTCCACGTTAAGTATTTCAAGATTTTCTTTAGATGCTCTGTATTTACAAAATTAATACCATAACTATCCCTCCGCACAAACTCAGATTTGGATTGCGATTTTCGTCTTGTTCTTCTTCGCGAGAGATCTGAATTCCATTGCTCTCATCTTCAGCAGAGATCGCAAAGATCGTTCGTAGTTCAC
The DNA here is from genome assembly GCA_029216955.1 of Iris pallida. Lineage (NCBI taxonomy): Eukaryota > Viridiplantae > Streptophyta > Magnoliopsida > Asparagales > Iridaceae > Iris > Iris pallida. Next base: position 6,966,196 of record JANAVB010029220.1, read on the forward strand.
CGTACTTTTTTTAGTCGAACTCCGATCATCGCTCATCTTCTTCTTCTTCTTTTCCGACAATTAGGTCAATTATGGAGAGAAGATCTTCTTCTTCTTTTCCATAAGAGTTAGATCGTTTTGAAAGAAGAACAAAAACTCTTGAATCTTTATTCATGTCAAATTTCTTTCAATAAAACAAAAAAAATAAAAAATTAGGTTTCTGTCAACTGTTCTCCGTCGATATAACACGAAGAAAAGTCATTCTCCTGCATTTTAACAAGGAGAATGCCTTTCTCCGTGTAAATTAACATGGAGAATGTCATTCTCCGTGTTACTAAAACGGAGAATGGATTAATACGGATAATGGCCATTCTCCGTGTAATTTAGCACGGAGAATGACCGTTCTCCGTGTAATTTAGCACGGAAAATGTCATTCTTCGTACTAAATTACACGGAGAATGGTCATTCTCCTACGTTTTAACACTGGAAATGGCCACTCTCCGTGTAAAATAACACGAAGAATGCCATTCTCCGTGTTATTTTAACACTAACACGGAGGCATTTTCCTGCATTTTAATACTGGAATGATCATTCTCCGTGCTAAATTACACGGAGAATAACCATTCTCCATATAAATTAAGACGGAGAATGGCCATTCTCCGTGTAATTTAGCACGGAGAATGACCATTCTTCGTGTAAATTAAGATGGAGAATGCCATTCTCCGTGTAATTTAAGACGGAGAATGCCATTCTCCGTGTAATTTAGCACGGAGAATGACCATTCTTCGTGTAAATTAAGACGGAGAATGCCATTCTCCATGTTACTAACACAGATAATGGCCATTCTTCGTGTAAATTAAGACGGAGAATGTCATTCTTCGTATAATTTAAGACGGAGAATGCCATTCTCGGTGTAATTTAGCACGAAGAATGGCCATTCTCCGTGTAAATTAAGACGGAGAATGCCATTCTCTATGTTACTAACACAGAGAATGGTCATTCTTCGTGTAAATTAAGACGGAGAATGTCATTCTCCGTGTTACTAACACAAAGAATGGTCATTCTCATGCGAAATTAACATTCTTCGTGTTCTAATACGGAGAATGGTCATTCTCCTGCATTTTATGGTCATTTAAAACTTTGGAGGGCCATAACTTTTGACTGAGAGGTCGAAACGAGGTTCGGTTTGTCGCAAAATGAGCGTATCTGTCACGTCTCACTTCCCAAATGGAATGGTGACGTCATACACATCCCCAGGCTATGTGCCGAAAATCCGCGATTGTCGCCCGTAAACATCAGCAAAAATGGAAAATGCCAGAGATTACATCTTATTATACATACTTCATCAACAATACTTTACAAGCTTATTACAAAAGAAATAACTAGCAAGTTATCAGACGATTATTCCTCGTTGTACTGCGGCGTTACTTCGGCGGAGACGTCCTCTTCTTCACCTAGTGAACAATACTAGGTCATTTTAGAAAACGACAAGCAAGTCCTCGGTCAAGGACAGTAAAGTATACAAAAGAAAGATGCAGTTTTTCTTAAAGGAAAGAAATATGCCAACTAGCACTATTATATGGGTTTACTTCACAAAATCAAGGAAATGTAAATGACATCCTACTCCATGGATTGTAAGATTTCCTGAGCTTCCCTTGAGCTCTCAGTAGGATTTTGCTTCCCTTGAGCAACCAAGAAACTACCCACCTTTGATAGGTGGAGTTATTTGCTGGAGTAAGATGAAATTTAGTAGACTAAATGCAATGCAATTTTGAGAACAGTACTCTGAATTAATTTCCTAAATAATTCCCGTGAACAATCCCGTTAACCTGGGATCAGGTTGTAATTTCGGAGCCTCCCTTGGGCTAAAACCAATCTATTCGATGTTACTGTCGGAATAGAAGTAGCAGAACAGGAGCCTCTCTTGGGCTAGTACTTATATAGAAGTACTCATCAGGATATTCAGGAATTGTTGATCAGCTTTTTATGGTTATTATGTTACGGGATATCTAGGGATATTCAGTTGTCCTCCCCACCCAATGATTCTAAAATTTTCGAAAATCAGAAATTTGTCTATCTCCTAAATTTTTCAAAAATTTCGGCAGAGTCTCCTTTGTATTTAGGAGCTCCGACAATTTACAAAACATGATATAAAAGAAATGTATGGGCTCGCCGACCCCTTCGGTGGAGCAACTCTCAACACCGGAACCACGCAAATATATATATATCGGGTTCGCCGACCCCTTCGGTGGAGCAAACCTCAACACCGGAAACCCACGCAAGTATCAAAAATGCTTAATAATATTCTTTCTTACCGTTGCAATCAAGCAAGCAAGTAATCATGCATTTAAATTAGGCAAGTAATTTCCTTGATTTGAGCGGCTTGCCGTTCACTATCCCAAGTATCAAAGAACCTATTAGTAGTGTGTGGACATCAAATTTATGTGTCAATTCTTGAGGAAACCACGTTAGACCCTTGTAATATTACATTGGTGTGCAAGAGAGTTGGAAATTCGTAGAAATAAGTTGCCGTAGTTATGTAGGGGCTTGCAAAAATGATTAATTTAGCTATCCATTGTACCAACATGTGTTATTCGATAGGTTTAAAAAATGTGGACAGAATTATACAATCATGTTAATAATAAAGAAAAACTACTCTCGTGTATACGTGTTCAAGTAAGATGACATGGGACCTATGTGTATATATATATGAATCAAAATTACATCTATCAACAGTGTCAAGGTGTGTATAAACATGTCATGTGTCCAAGAGAAAAATTCTTTGGTGTCATGTCCAATACTTAGGAATTTGTATTGTATCCTACACAAGGTGTCTGTTGCGAATATTAATTGTGTCGTGTCCCATACATTCATTCTCAAAGTACTCATTAGTTTTTATATATATGTAATTACACCTATGTCTATCAACTTCAATTTCTGATTTCAAAAGAATATCTATATTGGAATTTACCATGACTTACATTAAATTCCAGAATTTAAATACTCATCGATTACTCATGAAAATATGAAAATTATGATCGAACAATATCTAGGAGAGAGAGAGTGAAGGAGGACTTGCCTTTGAGTTAGGGGTGACCTAAATTTCTTCACAAGACCCTAATTACAACCCAATAACAAGGAATTTGTTAGAAGTTTCCTAACCTAGGGTTTTAGAATAAAAGCACACATATAAATTTGGGGAAAGAGGGAGAAATTGGTATACCTAGGCTTAGTCTTCTCCTTGGATGGAAGATGATGATGATGAAGAGGTTGAAGATGGAGTTGGGGGAAGAGGAAGTGGAAGTGGAGATGAAGTGGAGTTGTGGTGGCCGGAGGGGCTGGCCGGCGGCAGCAGGCGGCGCTGGCGGCGGCGGGCGGCGAGCACAGCAGCGGCAGCAGCAAGGCAGGAGCGGCAGCAGCTGGAGTGGGGGTCGGGTGGAGTGGTGTGTGTGGTTTTTTTTTTTTTTTTTTGGTTTCATGTGTGTATGTGTGGTGTGTTTTATATAGGATTGGGGGAGTGGTGAGGTGTCCCCCCCCCCATCCCTTGTAGGGACACCTTGCACCCCCCCCTAGGGCTAGGGTTAGGGTTAGGGTTATGGTTACAAAATGACAAAAATCCTAACCACAAGATAAGTTAACACAAGACAATAATAATAATAATAATAATAATAATATTTTGAGTGTGACAGTATCTTTGAGGAGCATGAGATAAACCGTTTTATCGTTTGTCGGCCTTCCAAAATTTAGAATCGCAAAAAAATGATGTATGGACCTCCGTTTTAGCACTTTTGCCGTTTGTCTCAGTATTTTTGAAATTTTTCGACGAGTTTTTGAAGATTTTTGAGGAGAAAACCTAGATTCGAAAGTGAGCAGCGTATGGAAGAAGATGAAGTATCGAAACATTTTTTTAAGGGTAGTTTCGTGGGTGTTTTCAATAAATTAGAAGGAAGGGCAAAAAGGTCATTCGGAACCCTCTTTATATATTTTTTGCTAATTCTGGATACGCAATGAAATGTTATTGCGCAGTGAGTTTTTCATAAAACTTTTTTGTTTTTTTGGCATTTCATAAATTTTTCCTATTACATTCATTGTTTAAGTATTTCTACGTACAAAAATATTTTTTTATTGTACATTTAGATCTACTTGTCCGTGATTACAAAACGTGATTCCGAAAGCAATCTTCCTAGCAGAGCCAGAGTCCTCATTGAACTCGAGCATTTTTATATAGGGTAAAAAATGTAAATGTTGAATGTACAATGTCCAACAAATTACGATAATCTAGGATAATTTTTTACTAAATTGAGCAGGTTAATATGACTTGCTATATCAGGTAAAGTCAAAATCAAAGTAAACACCTTTCATAATTTTTAATATAATTGTTTGAAATGTATTGATATATCTCATGTATCGTAGAAGAACCCCCATATATATATATATATATATATATATATATATATATATATCAAGCAACATATTGAACTGTCATCGAGTCGATCAGAAAGACATATTCGAACAGGGTAAAGTGCATTTAAACCCTCCTTAGAGTTGCCTCGTTCGCAAAATAAGACCTTTTAGAAAACTTAAGCAGTTTGCACCTCCCGCAAAACCGTTTTTGCTCGGAATGCCCCTTTCCGTCAAAATGACGTTAGAACAGCCGTTAGAGCCCATATTTTGGATTAAAAAAAAAGTGCACTTCCCAAAATACCCCTAATGCTAATGGTTACATTGTGGCTGTTGCTCTCTTTCATTCTCTCTATAAGAATGTTTGTTTGAAACATAAAATCTAAGCTTTATATTTTCTATTTTTTGACCGGTTGGGTGGAAGAAAAAATAATATTTAATTTTTTTATATATGTATATATATATTTTTACTTATTTGCTCTCATTTAATGTATTGAAGCTTTTTCTTACCTACGGATCTCAAATTCAACTGCAATTTTTTTTTATTCCCTATTTTTTTTTTTACTTATTTGCTCTCATTTAATGTTTGAAGATTTTTTTACTTATTCCTTTTTTTCTCAAGACGTCCAAATAGAAATTATGGAAGAACAATTTATTGCTATTGTGGATTAATTAGCCCATTGAAAATAAATTTAATATTAGTTACAGTAATATTACGTCCAAATAGAAATTATGGAAGAACAATTTATTTTTGGATTTTTGATACGTTTAGTAATATTTAAGTTATTTGTTTAAGTAATACATGTGATGAAAATAAATTTGTACCAAGATTTGCAATTTCAGTTAGAATTAATAAATAAATAATTACGATAATAGTCATGACTAATAAATTATTAAGTAAGACTATAATGATGATTATAATGATGATTACTAAATTATTAATTAAAATTATTATAATATATAAATTATTAACTATAATTATAATTATGATTAAATTATTATTAATTAATATTATAATAAAATTGTAATTAATAAATTATTAACTATGATTATAATTATTAATTAAGATTATAATTATTATAAAATATTAAATAATATAATATTAGTTACAGTTATCTAGTTCCAAATACGGTTTAAAAAATATGTCCCAAGTTAAATGGCTGGATAGTAGGGGTGAGCATATAACGGTTGAAAACCAAAAATCGAACCAAACCGAAATATGACAAACGGATCGGTTTTTTCGGTTATCGGTTCGGTTTACGGTTTAAAATTTTAAAAATTTGAAATAACGGTTCGATTTTCGGTTCTTCATCCGAAAAATCGAACCGAACCGAAAACCGATTTAGATTTAGTAATTTATCAAACCATCCACAATATACATATACTAATGTTTATTAACCCCTAACTGAGCGCACTCTCTTCTCCTATTCTATGTCGGTGCTTCTTTGAGCACTCTCTCTATCTACCATCAATCTATATATACTAATATCTTTCACTCTATGTAATATAACAATTCATAAATACAATAATGTCATATATTTTTTAAAAAAATTTATTTAAATAGGCTCATTTTGCTAAAAACTTGAAGGCCATGCACATTGGCCCATGAAACCGAACCGACCGAAAACCGAACCGAATTAATTCGGTTCGGTTTTGTTCGGTTTTTATAAAAACGGTTCGGTTTTCGGTTTTGAGAAATACGGTTTACGGTTATTTGGGTTTTCACATATTCGATTCGGTTTGAACCGAACCGAACCGATGCTCACCCCTACTGGATAGTTCAGGACTAACCGGACATTTGTTAAAAGATTTTTTTTCCAGAAAAAATTTAAGATGAAAACCTACTATTTAGATTATAAACATTTATTTTTGAAAATGACGTCAAGCATGAAAATTGATTTTTGTTTAATAATCTTTTTAATATTTTGTTTTTTGTTTCCATTTTTTTAGTTCTTATTTCATTTTTTTTTCATCTTTTTAATAATCTTTTCTAGTTTTTTAAGAGTGACTTTTATTTTCAAATTTGTATAGTTTTTGTTTTTGTCTTTTTTTCATTGTTTAAGATTTATCCTCATTTTTTGGTTTTTTGGAATATTTTATCTATTTTTTTATTTTTTTTCCATATTTTAATAGTATTTTTTTGTTTTTTATTTGGTATTTTTTTTCCAGTTTTTCATCATTTCTATTTTTTAAGAATTGATTTTTTTTTATTTATCAGTTTTGTTTTTCCCAAAAATATTTATATATTTGTTAAATAAAAAATAATTTATGATAAAATAATTTTAAATAATATTTATCCACTTTTTTGACGGAACTAACCGTTTTTAACAAGTTAATATTAATTAAAATAATTTTAATAAATAATTTTACTAGCAAAGTTTTTCATGTTTATAATCTAAATAGTAGGTTTTCATCTTAAATTTTTTCTGGAAAAGTTTATAAACTAGAAAAGTTATTATGTGCTTCTTTCCATATTTAATAGTATTTTTTCCATATTTTAATAGTATTTTTTTCCATAAAAATGTTTATAAACTAGAAAAGTTATTTTTTTTTTCCATATTTTAATAATATTTTTTGTTTTTTATTTGGTATTTTTTTCCAATTTTTCATCATTTCTATTTTTTAAGAATTAATTTTTTTTGTATTTATCAGTTTTGTTTTTCCCAAAAATATTTATATATTTGTTAAATAAAAAATAATTTATGACAAAATAATTTCAAATAATATTTATTCACTTTTTTGACGGAACTAACCGTTTTTAACAAGTTAATATTAATTAAAATAATTTTAATAAATAATTTTACTAGCAAAGACCTTTTTTTTTTGTTAATATTTATCCACTTTTTAACAAGTATTTTTGCGTAACCATTTTTAACAAAATAATTTTAGAACTAACCGTTTTTAACAAGTTAATATTAGATAGCCTAGGAGTAAAATGGTCAAAACAACCCCATTTTAACACCCGTTAACAGAAAAGTTAGCGGAGGGGGGTGATTTGAGCATTTTCGTAACCTTTTGGATTTTTTGGATCAGCGAATTTTTATTTGTATTTTTGTCACATCTAAGATGGGTTTAAATACACTTTACCCTATTCGAACACCTCAAAAAGTGGGCCTCTCTCTCTCTCTCTCGTCTCTCTCACTCTGTTCTGCCCACGGCTTCACTGCATGTCTCTGCCACGTACACAAACAGCCACCACCTTGAAGAAAAAGGTGTTGATCATATCAGCAACCACATGCATCACAGCCATCACATGACAGTACTGCACTAGCATGCTAGCTAGTGAAGTACCATACCAATGCCATGGGTTAGAAACCCAACACCACACTTCACACTTGGTTAACGTCCATCCGTGCTTCTTTCCATGCATGCACGTGATGGATGGTGAAGAAGCTAATGGAGCTAGCTACTAAGGTGACTTCTACCGACCGACCGACCGACCGAGCGAGCGAGCACCAGCTAGCTAACTAGCAGGATATTGATCGATAAGAAGGAAGGAAGGCAGGCGTCCATGCATGTCGACCACGACCAGAATGGCAGAATCAATCTTATAATTGGCATGCATGCAACAAGCTGGAAAGAGTTAGCAACAGTAACTTTGAATGCAACAACTAAGAATATGACCGAGGGAGGGAGCGAGGGAGGACCAGTGAGATCCATCATATATGGGGTCCGCCTGCCTGCCTGCCTGCCTGCCTGTTTTGTCTTCTAACTTAATTAAGGATTAATCATGCTTTAGTTTTGATTAGGACCGAGTGAGAATAATTTTACGTTATTTCCTCTCATATGCCCCTAGCTATAGCTAATTTACCAAGTCTCATCTAGTTGGAGGTCTCTTAACATTATAGTGGACGTAGTGTAAGAATTTGCAAAAATGCTATTTGGCTTTCAAATTTTTTTTTTTTTGATGATATTATTTTTCATTATGTGGCATATAATATGACTGATGACATGACAGTTGACATGACAAAATTAAACAATAAACATTCAAATTAATATTAATGTAAAATTAACTTGAACATTAATACTAAAATTAACATTAACATTAATATTAATATTAACATTAAATTAAAATTAGTATTAACATTAACATTAAAATTAATATCAAATTAACATGAATATTAATATCAATATTAATATTAATATTAACATTAACATTAATTAACATTAATATTAAAATTAATATTAACATAAAATTAAAATTAGCATTAACATTAACAATAGATTTTTTTGGATAATTAATTTTTTTTTGTTAAAATATGACATGTCAGATGTCACATGATGGGAGATGACATCACCCAAAATTTTTGAGAGCCAAATAGCATAATTGAAGAATTTTACCAAAAGTAATTTATTTATATAACAAAATTGGACTGCTGTTATATAATGTCTTATGTAGCATAAGTTAAAACCAACAAATAATACAAATACGACAATTGTTTTTGCAACTAATTCTTATTTAATGACCGAACTCAACTTGCTCTTGTCGTCAGTAAGGAGAGGTATAACCTTCTTGGCTTGACGGACGGTCTTGAAATCGAACTGCGGGACGGGATGTGTGTGTGTGAAAATTATGGACAATGGATCCAAATGACATGCAACGTAGTGTTAACAATATTTCTTTTAGACCCTTAGGCCCGGTTCACGGAAAGGAAATGCATTTCTTTGTATTTTCCATGGAAAAGGGAAATTAGGATTCCTGTCACATTTTCTTTCCGTTGTTTGGTTGGTGTAGGAAAGGAAAGCAAAAATATAGCAATGTTCCAATAATATCCTTACATATAAAATAAAAATAACATTATGAAAAATAACATTAATGGTAAAATAAGCAATAACACATGGTTACTTTTGTCATAGCTTTTGTAATAAATGTTGAAAAAGTAGGAGGGAAAATCAATCTCATGGGTCATGAGTGGAACCATATTCCCTCCATTTTTTCTCCTTGTGAGGAAATTGATTCCCAAGTTTGTGGTTACCAAACAAAGGAAAGGAACAACTTTTCTTTCCTACTTTCTTGAATCCGTGAACCAAACGCCTTAACTTTTTTGTTTAGGCCCTTGAAAAATTAAAATATGACACGTGTCCAAGAGATGAGAAGTATGCAATCCAACTATTTGTCATTGATGAGTTTGGAAAATTAGGAACTCATGAGTTCCTCTAGAATTTTTGTATAATAAATATATCGCTAAAAATATATTTATAAATATCATGTATATGCACCCATATAAAATATATATTTATTAATGCATTAATATATATACGGAGTATTTTAGATTCAAAAATTATACAGGAACTCATGAGTTCTTAATTTTTAAAAGTTTTACCATAAAAATTTGTTGGATTACATGCATTTTATCTTTTAATTTTTTCAAAGGATTAAAAAATAATAAATATTTTTAATGGTGGTAAAATTAATATTTCATATCTATATTGTAAGTTTTCATTTTGAGCTCTTATTTTAGTTTCGAACTCCTTTTACATTAGTTTGATCAACAAAAACAAGATATAGGAATACGTAAAACATTGATTAAGAGCATCTCCAATCCTATTGTCTTGTATTGTGATTCATGACATGAGGCACAAGACACATCTTTTCTATGTAACAAGATGATATTCATACAAGACAATGAGATAAAAAAATGTTCTCCAATGCAAAAGTATTGAGAACATAATAAAAAATATTTTTTTCAACTTTCAAGACAACTCTTCCATTTTTATATATACATATTTCTATGTACAATTGATGATGTGAAGACAAAGTCATTAGAGCATCTCCAACCCTATTGTGACTTTGGAAAAAAGTTAATGCCACATAGGAATGACAAAATTTTGTTCAAAAGTTCTTCTCCAATGCAATTGTCAAGTCAATTGTGAAGCTTATGTGACAAAAATTAAAGAAGACATTGTGAAGTTGATTGTCTGTTCTAGACAATGCACTTGACAATGTCTTCTCTTCCATGTCATCAATTATGAATAAAAAAATATTAGAAAAAAAGAAAGAAGACGAGTAGTTGTCTTAAAAGTTGTCTTGAAAGTTGAAAAAAATATTTTTTATTGTCTCCCCAATACTTTTGCATTGGAGAGAATTTTTCTATCTCATTGTCTTTTGAGATATAATTTTGCCACATAAACAAGACATTGTCTTGTGGCTCATGCCATATAGGAGCCACCTAAGACTCACAACACTTAGACCATCTCCAATGGGGGTTTCTATCTTCCCTATTTCTATGGAAGAAATCCATTTTAGAAAAAACTTATTTCAATGGTGATTTCTATCACCATTTCTATCCTAGGTGGCAATGATGTAGGATGGAAACTTTCTAGGAGGATTTCTACATGTAGAAACTCTCATAGAAATTCTCTTATCTCTCATGACAATTATTATTGGGCCCCACACTATTAAATTGTTCCTTTTACTATGTGACACATAGGATAGAAATGGAGAACCATTAAAAAATATTTTTGTATGCCTACAATTTCTATGTAGAAACTCTTCCAACTAGGATAAAAATCTCCTTAAAGTACAATGTCAAGTAGGATAAGAACTCAATTTTAGAAATTATCATTGGAGATGGTCTTAACAAGACAATAGGGTTGGAGATGCTCTTATGAAATGTATTGTCTAGATCTGGACAATTAATTTTATATTATCCTTGTCATGTTATTACCGTATCAATTTTATGGTAGCAGTTATTTTTTCTAAACTCAGAATAGGGTTGGAGATGCTCTAACAGGGAGAATTGTAGTTGATGTGATGTTTTGAAGACTGGGCTCGGACCTGCCTGCATAGCTGGCTGGCCATGGCATTTCCAATACACACTGCATCGGAACTCGAGACGGTGACGGGGCTCCCCCTACACTACTACCTCGTGCTATACACCACCACACCATTACACGATATATTTACACAAAAACATATCATTGTTCAGAGAATTTATATTTCATTCCCCACACGTACATGCCAGCAGTGGAGGTTTTAGAAATAGAAACTAAATACTCAAATAATAATCGGATTATCCTTTATATTTAATTGGACACAAAATCCACCCATAATTGTATCTGAATTTTGCGTGCTCTACTATCGATACAAATGAGATGAGATTTTACTTATGTTTGATCACAAACCAAATGTTCTCCATCAATAATTATGTGTGAAGTTTTTTACTCTACTATGACGTGAATGAAAACGTTTGGTTCCCTCGCGGAATAGAATCTAAAAAAATGTAAATATAATTAAAAAAAATTGGTATTTAAAAATGTCAAAAAAGAAGAAAAAGTGAATTTTTATGGAGCATCACACGGAGATTTGATGTTTGCACGAAAGGATTTATGAAATGCCCAAAAACTAAAAAAGTTTTATGTAAAACCCACCGCTAAAAAAACTTTCATCGCGTGCCCAGAATTAGAGAAACTTATCCAAAGCGGGTTCCAAATGACCATTTTGCCCTTCCTTTTAATTTATTGAAAACACCCACGAAACTGCTCTTAAAAAAAACGTTTCGATACTTCATCTTCTTCCATACGCTGCTCACTTTCGAATCTAGGTTTTCTCCTCAAAAATCTTCAAAAACTCGTCGAAAAATTTCGGAAAGACCGGGACAAACGGCAAAAGTGCTAAAACGGAGGTCCAAACATCATTTTTTTTGCGATTCTAAAATTTCGGAAGGACGTCTAACCGTGACACTGTTACTTTCAGTCTCCTCGACGATACGCTCATTTTGCGACAAACGGGACCTCGTTTCGACCTCCCAGTCAAAAGTTATGGCTCTCCAAAGTTTTAGCTGACCATAAAATGCAGGAGAATGGTCATTCTCCGTGTTAGAACACGAAAAATGTTAATTTCGCATGAGGATGGTCATTCTCCGTGTTAGTAACACGGAGAATGTCATTCTCCGTCTTAATTTACACGGAGAATGACCATTCTCCGTGCTAAATTACACGGAGAATGACTATTCTCCGTCTTAATTTACACGGAGAATGCCATTCTCCGTGTAGTTTACCACGGAGAATGGTCATTCCAGTGTTAAAACACAGAAGAATGACCATTCTCCGTGTTAAATAAAACGGAGAATGTTATTCTCCGTGTTAAATAAAACGGAGAATAGCATTCTCCGTGTAATTTAGCACGGAGAATGGTTATTTCAGTGTTAAAACGCAGGAGAATGGCATTCTCCATTTTTTATAAAACGGAGAATGACGTTCTCCGTGTTAAATAAAACGGAGAATGGTCATTCTCCGTGTTAAATAAAACGGAGAATGGTCATTCTCCGTGTAATTTAGCACGGAGAATGGTGATTTCAGTATTAAAACGCAGGAGAATGGCCATTCTCCGTGTTAGAAACACGGAGAATGTCATTCTCCGTGTTAGAAACACGGAGAATGTCATTCTCCGATTTAAATAAAATGGAGAATGTCATTCTCCGTGTTAATTTACACGGAGAATTGTCATTCTCCGTGTTAAATAAAACGGAGAATGGTCATTTCAGTGTTAAAACGCAGGAGAATGGCATTCTCCGTGTTAACTAACACGGAGAATGGTCATTTCCAGTGTTAAAACGTAGGAGAATGGCCATTCTCCGTGTAATTTAGTTTTTTTCAGGAATAAAGAGTTTCGTTCTTCTTTCAAAGCGATGATAATTCTTATGGAAAAGAAGAAGCTCTCCACAATTGACGTCGATGAAGATGATGATGATGGTGATGATGATGACGAGCGATGATCTGAGTTCGACCGAAGAAAAGCACACCGAACTACGAACGATCTTTGCGATCTCTGCTGAAGATGAGAGCAATGGAATTCAGATTTTCCGTGAAGAAGAAGAAGAAAATCGCAATCCAGATCTGAGTTTTTTGAATTCAAATACATATAGATGACCAATTCGCGCGGATGGGTAGTTTCGGTATTATAAAAATAGCAGTTTTCCAGCGGGTGGCATCTAAAAGGGAATCTTGGAATATTTAACGTGAAAATACTTAATTCTGGACATTTCATAAAACTCATCCAGCGGGTGGGCATTTCATAAAACTCATCCAGCGGGTGGGCATTTCATAAAAGCTCATCCCGAAATTGGGTTTCTCAGCAATTTCCAGAATTTATATTGATGCGATCAAATTAAAAATATATTTATATATAAATTATAAAGTACAAAATTTTATATTTTTATATCTGTATATAATATATTTAAAAAACAGATCAAACGTCTCTGGATTTAGTTTTGACGTTTTTTTTCCTATTATTTCATGATAATTAAAAGAATGATAATTAAAAGTAATATCAAAAGCTTCAACGTTTTAGGTTTCCTTTTGTATAGTAATATTAAAAGTAATATAAAAAACGTCTCTGGATTTAGAAAACTATACATAAATTTACTAAATTCATATGTATAGTTTTCTCTAAAGTTTTAATGTTCTGAAGAATTTTTTTGGATCTTGATTGGACTCGGTAATAATTTTGTTAGGAAGAAGAAATTAAGTGACACTAATTATGATCACCACCAACCTTGCATATATCCAAAACCGTTACTGTTATCTCCACAATGTGATGTGCTCCTCTTCTATGGATACAACACATATTTTATTTATTTAAAGAACTAAATAATTATGGATATCAAAAATTACAGATAAAAATCTATTTTTAGAAACATGAGATTTGACTGCCTGCCCATAAAAAAAATGGTTACCTAAGCATATGTTTCGACCTATAAAATAGTTATACAAAGGACTAAAGGAGTTGAGAACTAAGAGCATCATTATTATATGGTGTTCAAAATTTTATCTTGGGATCTAAAATGTTAAAATAAAGGTAAATGTAGAACGTGTTGGATTTGTATGAGAATAGTAAATAATGATAAAATGAGCTTTGGTTTCAAATATTGTGTAATCAAAAAGTTAATATGGAAAAAATAATATAAATCTAGAATTGAGCTCCAAATTGGAACTTACTATTATACAAAATAATTTTATACATTCTGAATCTATAAATTCTCAGGTCCAACCTATAGCTCCTGTGGGTGGGTTGGACTTGAAAATCTAGGAATTGAAACATATGATGGGTCTTACTATTATACAAAACGAGTTCCTATATTATAAATCTATAATCTAGAAAATGGGATGAGCTTTACTAATGATGCTCTAAGAGCATTATTAGTAAGACTCATCACTGGTCCCATATAAATTCAAAAATTTGAATCTCATTTGGTTGAACAGTAAGTTCCCATCTCCGGTTCCAATTTTTAGATTTTCGGTCCCATCCCACCCATAGAATCCAAGGCTTGGGCCTCCCAATTTATAGATTCTAGATTATAAAAACTCATTTTGTAAAATAGTAAGCGTCATTCTCGGTTCCACTTTCTAGATTTTTGATTTTATATTATTATTTTTTTACGTCAATTTTTGAGCACACAATCTTTGAGGCCGGACATTACTTTATTTTTTTTTTTACTATTTTCATACAAGCCGAGTTCATTCTATATTTACTTTTTAAAAAATAAGTTTAGACATCAAGATAAAATTTTAAAGAGTCCATTTATGTTCACCCATAAAAACTATGGTGTTTGTACACCCTCCAATCATATTATGACATGTGACAACTAAAACTACTTTGACAGTGTTTTGTACACTCCCAAGTTATATTTGACTTCAGATTTACCATATGTTATTATGTGATTGGGGGATGAACAAATACCATAGTTTTAAAAGATGAACAAAAATAGACTTAAATTTTAAACATCATTTACTAATGATGCTCAAGGGGAAATAAGTTGAGAGTCCGAGAGTGAGTTTAGTTGCACAGTACCATGAGTCGGGAGGCTGATCCACAGTACTACTCACTCATTATATGTGTTGTGTCTCAGTGTCTGTATCTGTGTCTGTGTGTCTCAGTACTTTCATTATTCCTTCTTTAGCATCAGAAAAGCAGTGATCAGCGAAAGTCGCAAAAAGCCAGAGTATGGTATATACTCTCTCCCTCTGTCTCTGTTTGTGTGAGATGAGAGGAAATAGAGGGAGCTTCAGGTAGCTAGTGAAGAAGTAGTACACCAGTACTATACTTTCCACTTCTGCTTCCCTCCCTTCATCGCAAGACATACATGACAGTACTGTAAACGAAATATATATGTGTCTGTGTGTGTATGGATTCTTTCTCCTTTTCTAGTCTGCTTCCAACAGTTTCAGTTTTCTAAAGGTGAATTCCTCCTCCTCCTCCTCCTCCTCCTCCAACTTTCATATATGGTCCTGATCATTAGCTTATTTCCCAAACCATTCTCATCTATGGCACAACTTATGCTGTAGCTTGCTAGCTAGGGTTTGCATTCATTCCCACCAGCCAGATCTGGATGATCATCTTTATATATAGACTCTTCAGTTGAGGAATAATTAATTTAGAGCTATTTGAAGACGGACGATCCATCTAGCTGAAAGCACTGGCTAACAGTTGGTGGGCCAAGGGCTCGGCCATGGGAGTGGTCAATCCCGTGGTCTCCTCCTCCTCCTCCCCTTCCCCCTCCCTGCACCACCACCACCTCCTCCTCCTCAGCCCCCAAGACTCCAATAACCACCATATGCACCACCACCACCATATTGTCGTCGACAATCACGAAGACAACGGCAGCGGAGCCGCCCATGCCGAAGACAGCCCCCCTAACACCGGAAACCCCGACATGCTCGAGACCGGCTCCGGTTCGGGAGGCCGAAAACCCCGCGGCAGGCCCGCCGGGTCCAAGAACAAGCCCAAGCCCCCAGTCATCATCACCAAGGAGAGCCCCAACGCGCTCCGCTCCCACGTGCTCGAGATCGCGGGGGGCGCCGACATCATGGACGCCGTCTCCGTCTTCGCCCGCAGGCGCCAGCGCGGCGTCTGCGTCCTCAGCGGCAGCGGCGTCGTCACCAACGTCACCCTACGCCAGCCTGCCGCCCCTCCCGGCGCCGTCATCACCCTCCACGGCCGCTTCGAGATCCTGTCCCTCTCCGGTGCGTTCCTGCCCGCTCCGTCCCCGCCGGCCGCCAGCGGGCTGACCGTCTACCTCGCTGGCGGGCAGGGCCAGGTGGTGGGAGGGAGTGTGGTCGGGGAGTTGCTCTCCTCGGGGCCTGTCATGGTAATCGCGGCCACATTTTCTAACGCGACCTACGAGAGGCTGCCCCTGGAGGAAGAGGACCTGGATCGGGCGGCCGCGGCGGCTGCTGCTGCGGAGCCGCCTCCGCCTTCGCAGCCTCCCGGCCATTCGGAGGGAGGGGAACCGTCTTCTTCGATGCCCCATCTGCCGCCGAATTTGATGGGGGGTAACTCATGTCAGCTGCCGCACGAGGTGGTGTTCGGTGCTTGGCCATCGCCGCCTGCTCCTAATTCTCGCACTCCTACAGGGTTTTAGCTACCTAGCTAGCTTTGGTTTCATCATCCTCGTCTTTATTACGTACTACTACTACTACTTCTGTAACAAAATCAGCTATGTAAGTCTCTCTAGCTCCGTCCCTATATATATTATATATCCTCTAATGATCGATCGTGTTGTTGTTTGCTTCTTCTTCTTATTCTTATTTAGGATATATGCTTAGCTAGCTATATATATGTTAATTAATGTACTGCTAGCAAACAACAACTGCCTGTTGGATCTATGGATTTTAACACTATTTGATAATAGTCTTGCATGAAGTCTTAATTAATTTACATGTTCAGATTATTTATTGATTGTTGTTGGCAATAAAAGGGACCAATATTCTGGTTTTACATGACCCAATTTGTCCTCAAGTCCGAGTCTAGAGTTACACTTGCACCAATTCTTAGTATGTCTAGCTTCCTAGGATTTGGGTACATTAGATTAATTTAGTCAATCTTTCTTGAGCTTTAGTTAAAGTACTTAGAATGTACGAGTGTGCTGGTTTCCTCCAAACAATATAGGTTCTCTCCAAATCAAAGAGAAACAAACATCTCTTTTTGTTTAGACAGTATGGTACCAAAGTATCTTCATAAACAGAACAGGCTGGTATATATAAGAGTTCTATCGTATGGAAAAATATAACAATAATGATTATATTGATAGAAGAGTAGTTGCAAAGTCTGGTTTGGTTGAAAATTTGGTATCAGTTCTTGGCAGATATCAATGTAGCTAGCGGCAATTAAGGGTGATTTGTGTTGGTGTGGCAATTGGTCCTTTGGTACATTGGATACTTCTCCAGGTTGGCTATTCATGTTTGGACTTTTTGGGGTTCAACTTGGTGCATGGAACTGATATTGCATGCTTTCAAATCGAGAGAATTGCTTGTGCCCATTGTTAAGAGATGATGACAAAGAGAAACCGCTTAATTTGAACAATCCCCAAACTGTTTCTTCACATGTACGAGTCTGACCAACACCTTCTTGCTTTAGCTCATCTCTAGCTAGCTATTGTCTTTTTCTTCTGCTATGTCAGCAAAGAATTGCATGTCTTGCATTTGCACAAATAATTAGCTGGGTAGACCATATATGCAAGAGGTTTCACATTAACAATGTTTGTGATCTTCAATTTCACAAGGATTTTGAGTTCTTAAATTGAATATATGGCTCACAAGGGTGCAGACATAATGGTAGATAAGACCTCACGCACACCTTAATTGTTCATGTGATCTTTGATACTTTATCTTGACCATGTTGATTTATATGTGGTCAAAATGGCCATTCGGCTTATCAGAAATCAATTAAAGGATACTTGTCCTCAATCTAGTTTTTGATCATATTGCTTGCAATGTAAAAAGTGGCGAGTTGTCTCGTCGTTCAGTTAGGATTTTGATCAGATCACCTTCATTGGTTTGACTGCTAAGTGTAATTTGACTACTTCCTCGATGAAAAAGAATTGGTCCTGACAATTATTATTTCTAGTTGGTTTTACCATTTTCTTCCCTTATTGAGAAAATGATACGCTCTCGTTAACTCTCGTTACTGCTGAATATTTCTATAAATAACCATTCATAAATTGATTCAAGAATATAATTTGTTCCCAAACTATCTATTGAAGTCCATGCAAATACTCTATAGTTAAAGATCATGAGCGTTGAAGGATACATATCTATTACTCCAATACCCTCCTTATGTCAAGGTTGAGGGTTCTAACTCATATATATTGTTTAGTACAAGTAAATAACACGAAAGAACTATTTTCATATCATAATAGGACTTCAATTGATACCTAATTACTTTATAAGTTTATATATATGCCAATCATGGCCAAGCTCCTCTAGCCCAAGTGGTAGTGGACGACATTCTCCCTGGCTGGGTGGTTTCTAAATGCATTGCCGCATGCGCATCCAAACTACCCCCAACATATATGTACTGGTGACCCATATAGTTTGCATCCTGACTTTTCATTGCTTGCCTGTTTTTTGGACTTTGGAGAGAGTTGGAGAGTATTTTAGATATATGCATTAGATATTGAAAATAAATATAAATAGGCTGCAAAAAAAGAAGAAGGCTGCATTCTGCTTTTGTGAGAGTATATGTAGTCTCTATCACTACTACATGTCTGACTTACGGTGAACAGGGCCGGCCCTGAGTTAATGGGGGCCCTAGGCAAATTTTTAAAATGGGGCCCATATATAATATAAAAAAAATGAACTAAAAAATGATACAGCCAAGGCTAGAACCTAGGACCTCTTGTGTACAAGTATAACAAACTACCACTACACCACAAATGTTTTGTGATAAAGGAGGATCATATTATATATTAGTTCTATTTTCAATATAAGATTACTAATATATATATACATTTAAATTAATTTTTTTGGGTCCCCAAATTTCATGGGGCCCTGGGCGGTCGCCCTGGCCGCCCTGGGCCAGGGCCGGCCCTGACGGTGAATATACATGATCTCTGCCTGTTGGTCTAATTAACCTTTTCCTGTGAATTGGAGTGCTATGTGTTGTTTACTTTGCTTTTGGAGTGTTATTTGTCTTATGGTCACTACTCAATTTCCAAGGATTGTTCTCTTCATGTCAGTAACTTCTGGATGGCATATAACATGTATATTGAGTTATGCTCTTGAAATATATAGGCATATCAGCAGTTTTACGAATGCAATCATATAGATCTTATATATTTCATCGCACTTTGAATTGATCTTTGGCTATTTATCTTTGAAAATAAATATATATAGTCTTTTCTTCTCCTTCAGTTTTTGAGGGCATGAATAAGTTTAGCTGTAATCTTCAACAAAGACTAATTTCTTCTGTAACCTTTGTTTCCTTTCTTTTACTTCTCTTGCGTAACCAAAGAATATGGAGGCTATTTAAAATCAGTTAGCCTAAAATATTTGAAACTGCAAGAATGGTGAGCTGAGAACACTCATGTTTGTATGACAAAGGATTTCTCCTGCAAAAGAGAGATGATATCTACATATCTTGCTGGAATTTTACCGTATCTATGTGTTGGATGAATAAAAAAATATATGTTACACTGTTCCCCTTCTTTATATATATATATAGTGATGAACCTTGTATTAATTAAGAATGCTTTTGGTAGTTGGAATTATTGTTTGTTTTCCAGTTTGTAGGAGGCTTTGAATATGAACAGGCAGCTACTATACTAGAGGTGACTTGCATGTAGTCGATGTTTTGGTGCTGCATATAGGCCCAACCTATGGTGTTCCACGTGCATGCAGTCACCTGTCCAACTCAATTGGGCCACTCCAATAATTGATTATTACCAGCTGAGCTGAGCTGAGCTGAGCTGTTGAACTCAAATGCTGATCATCAGCTAGCGAGCTAGGGTTTTCATGTTCATGGATGGGCATGTATTTTCTTGATGAATTAATTTCTGAATGAACGAATCCTATTGCCGACCATCAATCTAGTTGGCTAGCCGAGACCAGGAGCCGGTCCGGAGGGTTGGGTTGTCCTATCCAGAGCTAATTTTTGATTGTCCTTTGACTCTTATCGTGAGACGGTCCTGTTGGTCATCTGTGACCCTGATTTTTGGTGGGATTATGCTGAGGCCGGAGGGTTGCCCAAGCCCCAAGTTTTATCCGGCTTACTCTAAGGCCGGCCTTGGCTGAGACGAACTATATCTTGTCTAAATGTACATTATGGTGATTGGCAGGAAGGTTGCAAAGAGAGAAAAGGCGATTTCCTGCTATCCCTGCTTACGTGAAGCTAACTAAATTTCATGCTTTGAACTGGTTTTTAGGGGTGGGGGGTCCCTTGGTATGGTCTTCCAGGGACTCTGATTAATTAATCGCCAGTCAAGCTATAGTGAAGGTGAATGCTGAGCAATTAAACTAGAGGTAACATCTCTATAGATCACCTCTGCATGCCACCAGTATATATATCAATGTTCAATTATTGTTTTGTATCCATCTGCTCGAGCATTCACTTAACATCTATGTTCAGTTATTTTGCCTAGTCGGTCACGGTACGTACAAGATGCCATTAATGTTACAAATGTATGAAGATGAAGGCAGTATTTAATTTTGTGCCAACAAAATCAGTTTGTGGTTACTGCCTATGTTATTTACATTTAAAATGTAAATCTGAGTTCCTTGATATCATGCTGAAGTCTTTTATACTTGGCACCAAAATTTTAGAGTACCGATGACTGATGAGGGTAAAAGATAATATTATATTATTATTCTACCGCTATATACCTATTTTGTAGAATATTATTAGGAAAGTAGAAGACAGCGTGCGTAATTATTTTAATTTTTATTAAGACTACTTAGGAAGAGGAAAATAGATATATCTTAATTATTCTAAATTTATTATTAGATAATATTATTTTATATCTGCATGCAATACTAATTAGGAAGAACAAAAGATAGCTTGGCGTAATTATTTAGTTGTTCCTATTAACTTTAGTGAATAATTAGTAAACATATGAAAGTGTATGTTTAAAAATAATTTTTTTACAGTGAATCTGAAATTTTTTTATCACATAAAAAGTGTAGATTTTCTCATAGTAGTATAGATTAAGAGTGTAGTTATATTCTCTTTTTGGAACAATTTCGAGCTTGTTTACAGGTGCTGTGGACCTACAAATTTTTTGGCCCACTAGTCATGGTCCTTCCACTCTATGTTTACTTGTAGATGCTGTTGACTCTGACACGCTTGGGCTGGTCACACGAGGGTGGGCCCATCTCGATCTACCATCCGATTGTTTTGTGACTCATCCCCTACCCCCTCTCGATCCCCTCGCACTCGCCTGTCCCTTAACCTTGTCCTCCAGTGCTGGATTGCCCCCTGGGGGTTCTCTTATGTGGTTAATTAATTGCAATTAAGTTTAGGATTTTGAGAAAAATATTGGACCACAAACGCTAATACTTGTTAACAATTCCTACAATGCAAGTAAATTATTAGTTTTTGAACAACATTTAGAATTTAATTGGCATGTTAGGGGTTGGAGGACGTGAACTTAGAATATAAGGGTTGGGTAAGCAATCCTTGTATGAAACTTTTTCTTGGTTGTGCGTTATGTACGTAGAGTCCCGCTCCTGCTGGTGACACCGAATTGACTTGTGGCTACGTTCGGAATAAATGCAGTGAGTCCTATCGTATTTATGGATTGGCTTCCGTTAGAATAAGTCCAAAATACAATGAATCATTTTGGAGAATAAACTCTATATAAGAGTCTATTTTGATCATTTTTATTGCTATTTTCGTTGGACGGAGTCCAAAATACAGCGAGTCTATTTTCACGCCTTAATGAAAGAAATTCTATTTATTTTCTTTGCAACGTCCTTACGAATGATGTGTTAATAAAAGACAAAGGTAAAGAAGTCAATCACTTGTGTAATATTTTTTGTTATTGGTTGAAATGTCGGAACTGTAAATTGTTGGTGCACATATGCACGAGGATGAAATAGTAAGACTTCTCAATGTGTAATTTAAGTGATGTTGTGTATTCTAAGCTTTCATGGAAAAACGTTATAGAAATTGTTTGAAGTTCTTCTAGGCTGGCTCCAACCAGAGGACAGGATTGGTGTCTGCATTGGCATCTTCAAGACTGAGCAGTACATTGCTAAGGAGGATGTCATCAAGATTGTTGATGCCTTTAATTCCCGGGCAAGCTATTACACCACCGCAATGTATTTGTCACCGATCAATTTTAACAGTCTCATTTTGGTGACACTTATTTTCTGGACAAGTTGTGTTTTAATTGCTGTTTGGTTGTGACGGATGTATATTGATCCTGTTTGATCACAGCTAGAGAGAAGCTACGAGTATAAGCTCTAGCTAGGTTGTGTTCTTGTCAAAAACTTGGAATAATCAAGTACGTGTCTTCTTTTGTTACTTTATAATTTTGATGGCCTCTTGCTTGCTTTTTGATACGTCTTCTTAATTTACAAGACTTGGCAAAGAAATGGAACCTGGGATGATATGATTCTTGTGTGCTGAGTTTGAAACAAGATTTAATTAGACTTGGCTTTGCTTATAATCATTTTCAAAGTCAGACCGAATCAGAAACACCAACAAATAATATTCAAGTACAGAACATGCATTGATCTAGCTGATTAAGTCCAGGTAATATATATATTAATTGCAACTTGGCACATATACACGAAAGACGAACGTACGTTTAACAACAACATGTCTGAATTATTCACTTGATAATATCTTCAAACTATGTTAGTTTGTCACCCAATCCTTGCAGGCTTTGCGACCAAACCTGCGGTGTCCGTGTACAGCCGAACCCGTCCCGTGTTGAAATCCATGGTGACAAAGTGATCGGGCGGGACGACATGGACGACGGCCTCGGGCATCTCTTCCTTGATCTTCTTCTTAGCCTCTCCTGGAGAAAGTCCGACCACCTCTGGCCATTCCGTTTTCGCAGGAGGGGTGTTCGGGCTGCTGCGGAGTAGCAGAAAGTCTTGACCACCTGACGGCACGCACGCGACACAAATATATACATCATTACATAAACCATCAAACTAGGAATAAATCTATTCTATCAAGCTTAATTATATATAAGCGCCTACTAATTATTCATAACTGGTAAACACGGAAAAACGGTAACAGAAGCTAATCAAGATGACTAGCACAAATTGAGAAATAATACAAGTGGAATAAAAAACGAAGGTTATACGCATGAAGAGAAGAAGGATTATATATATATAACCTGGTTGTTGGAGATGATCTTGTTCGTCCGAAGAAATTAAGGGTTGCTCGCTCTCATCTGCCATCAGTGGTCGGGAGCAAAGGAGGGAAATCAAGAGGAAATGAAAGAAAGCTCTCTGAGACTTTCTCATGGCACGGATGGATGTGCTTGCCCTTCTTTTATAAACGTGTAGTGTAGTGTAGTGTAGTGTTTCTTTTAAAACGTTGTCGTTAAATTCAAAGGATTAGCCGGCTTCGCCAAGACAAAACCAAATGTGTACAAAGAAGCAGAAGAGTTTGCTAGACATTGAATACCAATCATGCGCAGCTGGATATTTTTGTATTGGGTGCAAACTGCCCAAAAGTCCACATTGCTTACAGCTACTCTTTAACTAATCATGGTTAAAGTATATATATATATATATATATATATATATATATATATATATATATATATATATATATATATATATAAGTTGTGGCATAGATGAGAATGATTTGAAAACAGGGGAGAAGAGAATGAGAGCCTTACTGGATCGGGTCGGGTATACTGTGAGCAGAATAACCCAGTATGCCGGACCCACTAACAAACTGGTGGTGAGGAAACGCTTTCCCTTTTGTTCCAGGAATCAGAAGATAAGATGAACAAAAACATAAATCAGACACAATACAACAAGAACAGGGATAGGACTCTCTATAGTAAAGGGGAGAGAGAGAGGGGGAAATGGCATCCAGCTTTTCATTGCCAGTCCTCTCACCACCTGTTCAAACCCTCTGCAATAATCTGGATAGAAAATCAAACCTTATCCCCAGTGCCAAAAGGCGCAATGCTTTCAGGGTCAGAGCTGCAAAACTTCCTGCTGGAGTAAGTACTGCACTGCACTGCATCTATCCCCCCATCCCCCTTGCTTTAAACTTTATTATTTATTATTTATTTTGCTGGTTCAATTTGATGTTCACATATGATCCTACCTATGAATATGGTATACATAACTGTATCTAGGTGGAGATGCCAAAAATGGAGCCAAAGCTGACAGAGCCCTTCCTTGGCTTCACCAATACTGCAGAGATATGGAATTCCAGAGCATGTATGATCGGTCTCATTGGCACTTTCATTGTAGAGCTGGTGGGTTCATCCCTTCCTCAATTTCTCCATTTGTCAAGTAATCATCATCATCATCTATATGTGCTAGCTTATTATGGTTTCGGATCTTGTCCAGATACTTCACAGGGGCATTCTTCAGATGATTGGCGTGGATGTGGGGAAGGGGCTGGATCTTCCTCTGTAACAACATTTAATAGTGTTCGTCTTTGTCTTTGTATGCTCCCGACTACTAATACACTTATAAAGTGAGCAGATGTATTTTATTCGTTTCAATGGGGTTCCTTATGAAGAATGAAGTATATCTGTACTTAAAAGCACCACACACATCCATAGCAGTAAGTCAGCAAATTATGCTATAGACAGATCATTCATTCCGTCAACAGCATCTGCATTGCATTGATAAAAAGTTACAGTAGACACCATCCATCCTTCCAATTAATATATAGTTGCCATGGAAGAAGTACCGATTATGAACCACAACATTATAGCAAGCTCTTTTTTTTTTTTTCCTTAACCACCTTGATTATAGTACTCTGCTATTAATATGATTTGACTGCTTTACACCTTTGCATATGCAAGATGCAAGATCAAGCTACTAAAACCTTCATTTCCCTTGTATAGGGTATTAATTTTGTAACGATTCCATGTTTAAGTGGACGTTTACATGTAGTTTATATGTGCACGTTCACGGATCCACTTTATATATGCTAATGACCCTCTAGTCTAGTGGTAGTGGTGAAGCATGCGGTCCGAGTGGTTAGGAGATCGATTTTCGGTGAGAACGTTCGCCATAATTACCTTCTTCCATAATATAAATTTCTTTTTTGAAAGAAGGTAATTGTGGCGAACGCTCCCACCGGCATTCGATCTTCTGACGACTCGGGCCACATGCCTCTCTCTTAACCACTAGAGTAGAGGTCACACACACACACACACACACACACACACCAACACACACCATCTTCATTAGCATCTTCATCTCTAATCTTTCTCCAGGCAGACTGGATCGGGATGGTGGCCCATTAAATAAGGCCAGGAAAGACTGCCGTTTTGTGACATAATGTTAACCTTCTTTTGTGCCATGGGGATACAGTTGGGATAGCATCTTGCAAGACAAAATATAAAAGCCAGATAAAATAAGGAGACTTTCCTTGATGGCTATTCAATATAAGATTATGCAACCAGCAAGCTAATCTCCGTAAATTTTCCTAACTAAAAAGTCCAGATAAAGAGTAAAGATAGTAAGATCGACTACAATGATAACATTCATCTCTAAGGCACAACATGAGCCAAAGTGCTGAACTCTCACTTTCACAAGAAAAAATAAATAAAAGCATAATAACATATTACAGATATTCAAATTATAAAACATCCTTGTGCAGTAAGTATGCGGAAGAACCAAGACTCCAGAAATATACAAGAACCAAGTCAAGAAACTAAGGCACAAAATGAACTTTGCAATGGTATAAAGAGACATTGTTCCCACATGTTGAGAGTACCGAAATGATTTAAACATGATGTAAGAATTCTCAAAGAGAACTCCTGAATCCAAAATAAAGGATGTAACAAAGAACTAAATATTGCTATATTATGCTAGGAAACTGCATTCTCTTTCAGTGTTTATTGAGGATCAGAATAATCAATTTGTCCACAAAAACTTGAAGAGGCTTCAAATTTGTTCAGTTACCTTTCAGACGAGGGCACGGGTGTTGTTTACATCCCGGAGGATGCAACTTGAGCCACAAAAACAACCTCACTTGTATATGGGGTGAGGGGGTAAGGTACCAACGTATTGACCCTCCCCCAAACCCTGCATAAACAGGAGCCCTGTCGAACTGCGATGCCCTTTTTACTTTTCATAACAAAAACTCGAGTTATCAGAAAAGCGTTTAGTTCACGCAAGTAAATTTAAATACAAACCACTAATACAGGGCCATCGAAATGAATAAAGTGATACTTGCATAATCATTTCTCAGCATAGTTACTCCTTTCTAGAGATTGAAGCAAATTACAGCAACAGATGAACAAAAGAGAGGGATTAGAACATTCACCTTCGTTGCAGTTTGGAATCAACCATTTTGCAGTTCAACAATTGACTAGCTAATATCCTACCTGCATGAAAATTTAACCAAAGAAAGCAATTCATACTCATAGTTCTCTTCCAATTTCTTCCATAACTTATAACCTGCCTTGATAAACCTTAGGCCCTCATCCAAGTGAATGTGAAGACGTTTAGACAAACTATACAGACAGAACTGCCTTAAATCTTGTCAAAGATCAGATTATTGTCAACGTTCATGTCAAACGTCACAAAGAAAACTCGGCCTTCGTTTTCCATCTTGAAAGAAGCATATAGAAGAGGATTTTGATGGCCAGCTTTAGTAGTCAGCAAAACCAAACAAACATGCTCGGTGGAGTAAAAGAGAACAACAGAACAATTCTTGAAGTTATGAAGTTCGCTGTCCACCAAATCTATGGCAAGGACAGATTCAGAAGCCAAGCAGTAAAATTGTGAATCAATCAATCAACTAGCACCAATCAATGAAACATTGACATTGTAAACCCATCTAAGAAAATTAAAGGACAACAAAGAAGGAACTGGTCACTCTATAATCACAAAAGGGTGAGTTAACAGTTACCTTGAAAGGCATTGGTATCCCAGGACAATGAATGCTTACCAAGTAGAGCAGCATGTCTTGTGATAGAAGACTTCAATACTTCTTGATTTTGGCCATCAGAAAGAGTGTGATATGATAACTGAAGCTTGACAATGTTTTGAGGTGTTCGAGCATGAGAATCTAAGTAGATATGACACTGAATGGTTCTGGCATGGTTTTTGTAGTGTTTATGCAGGTAAATATTACTAGATTTAGACCAAGTAGAACCCAATATATATGTGGTACTATGAACCTAACCCTTGCTGAATAGACATGTGATTACTATGAAAACTAACACTGACAATGTCATAGTAGAACTAACAATAATGAGATACCTAGTGAACGGTTGATACAATAAGAATGATGATATGAGAAATAAATAGGTACCAACAAAAGATAGGCTAGCATCATCAGCATGCCATTTTTGCTCAAGAAACCATTTGAGCAGAACCTTACAGCAGATCCTTAATAAAAGTAAATTTAAACCTAAGAACTCGAAGATATTCGATCTGGATATTTGAGAAGACAATTCATGCTTATTATAATATAAATGGCAACCAAATATAGAGAGCTGTCAAATAATGACAAGAAACAATTGGTACGTGGAGATAAGGAATAGCACTTAACAATCATGAGGTAATCAAAATGTTCAACATACTAGTATTCTGGTATGGACCTAATCAAACAAACAGATGAAGCTAAAATGTAATACAGACACATATCCATAAACAAGCACATGAGGAAATAACTTAAATTTGTAGCTTCAAGACTTCAACACACTTCAGATTCCATCAGTTTATTTTAAATACATGCCTTGTAAAGTCCATATGGTAGGGAAGAAAAAAAAAAAGTCATGCAAGATCACATGATTCAGTTCCAGGGCACTCTTTTGCAAGTCAATAAATACTTGTATGTACTTGACATAGTTAAGTCAGATATATTAAAAGAGAACAAACAATAGGAATGTAGCAGGTACATCAACAACCATAACAATGCTATTTGAAACAAACAAAACCCAGATTCTACTGTATCAGCTGGATGAAGCATGAACACTCAGAAAATTGTTGTCTTGTCTATGTCGTGAAGTTTCAGACACGACAAAGACACACCAAAATCAATGTCGTGTATGTGTCGTTGTGTCCATAGTGTTCTGTCATATTCGTGTCCATGCACCAGTCTGGATGTCAGGAAGACACACAAGTGCGTTTGTCTGTTAGCAGCCATCATGGCATCATTAAACAAGATTGGCAAGGACATAAAATTTTAATCACCATGCATTACAATTCTATTGCAACGACGCAACCAAGTAACCACCTATGCTTGATTAGTACTCAACGGAAATCAAGTAGCACAGGTAAATGGACAATAGGGAAGGACAACATTCAAACAATTTAATGTTAAAAGGAAAAAATCCTATCTTCGCACTTTCCCAGATTGCGGGTGGCAGTGGGCCAGACAGCGCCTCAGTCCACTCTCTATCGCGACTCTTCCTACTTGTCCTGGCCTCTGATGCGAATACCGAATACGTTATTCATAGCAAGGACGGGACTAAGCCCCTAGTAGTCGGCCATGGCCTAATTACCCACCAAATGAAACAAGGAGTGCTTGATTTCTATTCTTCCGTTTGGATTTTGAATGGGGAAGGCCTGGTGAAGAAATCCTTGTATATAGTTATTACCCGACTTTGCCTCATACCTGTACTTCAGGACTCACCAGCTTCATTCACCACGACTAGAGTAGGAGCCCAACCTTGAAGTTTGAACCTTCTTCAAGATTGTCCTGAGACAACATGGTCATTCCACAGAGGGTTGGTTATCCCGACAGCTACATGGGCTCCTATTTCATTTTTGTGATTTAAATATTCTTTCATGAATGGTGGCTTACTTTTCTTAGACTTAAAACTGCCTATAAAAACATTCAATAACTTGAACACGAGGAGCCGCAGACAACTAATAAAGCCTTCACTTCAAATTTTGGGCCGCGCCTATCGAGCTCTGTAGGACTAACAAAAACTATATCCTTCCGTTTCATTAGTTGAAGACAACTAATGAAGGCTTTTTCTATGGGCACCACACAAATTACTAGGGGCTATCCCAAAAATGTTCAAAAATATTACAAGTTTGCCATCATTTTTTTTTACTTGGGGCTAGCCCAATTTTTTCCAGTTAGTAGGACTGCCAACATGCTGGTAGTCCTAACATAACGTTAGGACTGCCAACTTGCAGTCCTAACATAACGTTAGGACTGCCAATAAGTTGGCAGTCCTCGGAGGAGAAGAAGAAGAAGAAGCAGCAACAGCACCTACATCCATCCATCCGTGTCTCCTCCTCCTCCTTGCTCCTCCTCCTCCTCCGGCCCCGTCCTCCGCCCCCTCCGCTTCTCCACCGCCGTCGCCTCCTCCTCCTCCGGCCCCGAAGAAGAAGAAGCAGCACCTACATCCATCCATGTCTCCTCCTCTCTCCTCCTCCTCCTCCTTGCTCCTCCTCCTCCTCCGACCCCGTCCTCCGCCCCCTCCGCTTCTCCACCGCCGTCGCCTCCTCCTTGCTCCTCCTCCTCCTCCGGCCCCGTCCTCCGTCCCTCCGCTCCTCCACCGCCGCCGAACTCGACTTCATGCACGTCATCCACTCCCGCTACCCCTCCGCTGGAGCAAGGAGGAGGAGGAGGAGGAGGAGGAGGAGCAAGGAGGAGGAGGAGGAGGAGGAGGAGGAGCAAGGAGGAGGAGGAGGAGAGAGGAGAGAGAAAAAAAATCTAATATTGGGCTGCCCCCAAGTAATTTTTGGGACGTCTCCAGTAAAAGTTCCTCAAACCTGGGCTGTCCCCTAGTAAAATGACGCCCCCAGTAATTGTTGTGGTGCCCATAGAAAAAGCCCTAATGAAACACGAAAGCCTAGTCTTGGGAAGGAAGATTCTTTTGATCTTTTCTTCTCTAGAACTTCGAGGTTGATCCTTAGATGCGTGAGTTTAAACTGCACGACCAAGAAAGGTAATCAGTTGATATATCAGTTGATATCTGATATATTGGTAGATACCGTATCAATTTTGGGGAAAAAAAAAAGCTGTTATGAGGCCTAAACCGACAATCTCTCTCTCTCTCTCTCTCTCTCTCTAGTTGCGAGGAAGCCTCCCCCCCCCCCCCCCCCCCCCCCCCCCCTTTCTCGTCTTGTCGAGGCGCGACCGCGAAGCTTACCCCCTCTCTCTATGTCAAGTAGGTTTTTATATTGATACGATATTGTTCATATTAACCATGTTATGTTAGATCTATTTTGTTAGTTAGCTACTTACTTTTAGTCTTTTATGACATCAAGAACATTTAGTACATCTAGAAATTTAAATTTGATAGGACATTTAGTATATATAAAGTATAATATATTTATTGATGTCTAATATTTTAATATATCTCTGATACCTACATCGGATATCTCAAAACCTAAACCAATATGAATCCGCTATCCGATATCTCGAACTTTCCTTTTGTGGAGCTTTCATGAGCTCCATAGTCAGCTGAATTATGATGGGAGAAGGCGTGGATAATGATGACAGTAATGAGATTTTTGTGGCTGTTACTGTTATGTTGAAGGGTATAATACCAATGAAACCTTCATGGCCATCTACAAAGAAGGATAAAGTAGAGGAGTTCAAGTTGATAATTAGGCTTAGCAGCCACTGAACCCACCCAATAGGAAAGTACTATAAGGTAAATTTATTGCTTAACAAATAAGAAAAGAAGAAAAATAATTTGTGTAAGATAATTTACCAGGATAGTTGAACATCAAAATTATGGCACATCAACGTCAACATAAATGCCATAAGTGTGTATCAACTAACATAATATTGTCCATGTTGTGAACTAAGTCAATAAACAAAGAAAAAGAAACAAAGATGTGATCTAGTCACCTTATCAACAATATATAGTGAGTTATCAGCCATCCAGAAACAATTCAGTAATATTACATAGATTATGTCCCCACTTATTTAGTTCCTTTTTTTGGTGTCAGAGCATGAATGCCTAAGAATAACAATATCATCTCTAGTATTTTAGTGGTTGTGCATGAGGTTTGAAAGATTTATGGGATGGTAAGCCTAAAAAATTCTTCTTTAACATATAAAGAAACCATACACGCGGAACATTAAAAATAAAACAACTGCAACTTCCATTTTCTGTTGGAGCATATATATGCTTTGCATGCATGTTAATATGCGACGCTATGAACACAGACAACATTCACAACTTTTCTTATATGAAACGGATGGGGATCAACCCTAGCCACTCACAATGTTGAGAAATATATTTCATATAACTATAACTTCAAAGTTAAAACAACAACGAGAACAAACACACACAGAGTACATCCACATAAAGAATAATAAATCTAATGTCATTTTAAATAAAATACAGCGTGAAGAGCATTCAGCAAAGGTGATGTACATGAGCAAAGAAAAAAAATGACTACAAACGAATTAGAACAAACAAGGACACTTGAATATGGAAGAACAGCTTTTAAAGCTCGACCTTATCAAAAGTTTAAATAAGCACTCTTGCTGAGACTGAACAATCAGCTTGTAAGCTCATATGGCTAGAATAGATGTCTAAAACAAGCATATCAGAACAGAAACAATGTGTATGCATACCTCTCTTTAATTGGATGAAAGCCTCTTGCTAACGTAACTGCATGTCACATGAATACATCACATAATGGTGGAGATGGCATTAGATCACACGATCCAGTTATAAGGTACTAAGTTCAAAATTAAACAGCGTGTCAAGTATGGGTAGACCTGCGTTTGGTATAAATGGGAGGGGAAAGAAGAGAAGGCAAGAGAGAAGCAGCATGCATATAATACCATAACCGTGTATGGAATAATATTAAATCCATAGGCATGACACATGAGCATGTTTGTACTTCGGCAATTTTCGAAGAGTAAGCGTAGCTGAAAGAACAATGGTGGCAAAGTCACAAAAATGATGCAACAGTTGTGAATCAATATCAGTGACGACGTTACTCTCCATTGGAGAATGCATGATCTCATCTCCAGAATCAATTTAGTAAATGCACATTCATACTATATGATGAAAGAATCAAATCCCAATAATTAGCAGCTTCACGTAGCCAACATTTAGTTAGAATTCAAAATAGGTACATCATACCTACACATACTTCCAATGGTTATCATGATCACAACAAACAGGACAGAAATATTCACGAAGCCGAAACCAAAAACCCATTCTTTAAAATTATACGCATAAATTAATTATATGCATGAAAGAGAGTAGCAAACTCCACAACACAACACAAGAGCACATTTCTATAATCTACCATTAGAACAAGAAGAGAACTTTTTCGTCAGCAAAATCTAGCCAAACCTATTTCCACCAGACTGGAAGTCATTCGCGTGATATTGGTACCCCCAATTCCCCTGACACGAATTCCCTCCTTGGCCGTAACCGTACTGTCCCATCCCTGACACCGGCACCGGAACCATCTGCTGCTGCGGCGGTGAGGAGTCGAAGAGCGGGTCCGACGGGGAGGAGGTGGGCCCCCCATCCCCCTGCCGCTTGACGTAGAGGCGGTACTTCTGGAGGTGGCTGGCGACGTTCTCGCGGGTGAGGCCCTCGACGTTCATGAGCTGCACGATGGTCTTGGGGACGGCATTCTTGATCCCGAGGCCGGCGACGACGTCGACGAACCTCCCGTGGAGCTCCGGGGTCCACACCAGGCGGGGCCGCTTCCGCGCCGGGTTGTCGGGCTCCTGATCCAGGCCCCGCTCTTCGTCGTCGTCCTCGGAGGAGAGGCGGAAGGAGGAGGAGATGGGGTGGTTGGACGCTCGTCGGAGCTCGATCGGGTGTCGGTGGGGTTCGGTGGAGATGCTGAAGGCGGATGCGAGCTCGGGTGGGATTAGGGTTTGGGAGAGGGGGGTTAGGTCTTCGGCGCTGGGGAGTCCCCTCTCCCACTCGAGGACTCGGTCTCTGTACGATGCTACTTGTTGGTGATGGTGTGCGTGCTCCATCGGAGGGAGAAATTAGGGCTTCTTCGTAGGAAGGAGATGAGAAATTGGCGGGTGGATTTGGTCTTTGCTAGTTGCTGCTGCTTGTCCAAATTTGTATGTACGTTGCGGTCTGAGCTGAGATATTTGTGGTTCACTTTTGCCACTTCCCTCTTTTGTCATATAGCCCCCTTGGTTTCACAACATTTTAACATTCCACTAGTTGTCATGATTTGTTGGCTTTAGAATTTTTTTTTTTTTATTTTTCCAATTTATTTCGAAAAATAAATGAATTTAATATTTCATAACACCGCCGGCCCGGCCGTTTCGTATTATGGCTGCCAAATGCATGGCACCAAGCCGGCCTTTCGGGCTGCTAGCCATCTGTAACTGCTACTAAAATATTTATGCATATAAAGAAGAAGAATTGTGTATGTAAATCATATGAAAACAAGAGGAAAATGTGAAATCACAATGGGTGTGGCATGCAACAAATATCGCCAAGAGTCCTGTGCAGGTGGGAAGGAGAAGGCCATCAATCGGTGTCAAAGTAGGCATGGTGGCATCATCTCATTTTTCTGAAATGGATGAATCTCAGGGTCCAGTTCTTCTATAGAAAGAAGCTTCCTGGAAATCTACCACAAGATCAAAATATACCAAAATCTTGCTCGGCAGTGGGCAGTTCCAAACAGCTGTGCATATTTAGCATGCTCTACGAGCTGCAGAGCAATTACCATCATAGTGAA
This sequence comes from Iris pallida, assembly GCA_029216955.1. Taxonomy (NCBI): domain Eukaryota; kingdom Viridiplantae; phylum Streptophyta; class Magnoliopsida; order Asparagales; family Iridaceae; genus Iris; species Iris pallida. The sequence goes on from JANAVB010029220.1 coordinate 7,000,111, forward strand.
AATGAAAAAGCAACAGCAAGAGAACCTACTTAGCTGCATTAGGAATATTGTTTATAAACAGTCTATACGAAGAACATAAAATGGCGGCCACTCTTAACTGACAGCTCTGAACATCACTGACATTTGTACAGTCACTTCAACTCCACTACGTACAAGATCTTTCTCCTGTTATCATTTCTTTACACCCTTGTAAACTTGTACAGACATTCTACTGTGAAGGGGCATCTGTGCATTTTACCCACCATCTGCATCTCAGCCTTGCCACCATAACTATAACCTCAAACTAAGTGTACAGTTTTAACTACAAGCAACTTTTTTATTAGCTATATCAGCTTTGGAACTTCGACTAACTAGATAGACAAATTAAGACAGTGCCCACACTGCCCTCGGTTAGCTGTACACTGCCTTGAGCCATCTAGGAGGCATACGAGGACTGAAGTCCGATTCTTCTCTCTGCAAAAGTTGAAGATAATATGAGTTGTTATGACATCCTTGAGGATAAAATTGAAGAAACAACATCCTTTGTAAACAATTTTCCATTAAGGTGCGAGGATATCTGTTAGAACACTTTCATTAGCCACACCAGTAGAGCATTTTTAGATGGAGATAGAGAACTAAATTTACTGAAAAGAACGACCAGCTTTACGTACCTCCAGCTGCTACAAGTTTCTCTACACGGGCAACTATATGCTTTCCGTAAGTATATTTCTTCAGTGCATTTAAGTGAACTTTAATTCGTGAAAGAATCAGATGACGTTGCTGATCGTCACAAGTCTCCAAGACTTTCTGTACAACATAGTTTGCAAACTGATCTTTCATCATTGCCTGACACCAAGATACAGCAGAAGATCAGACGCAGAACACATCAGTTACACATGTATATATATGGTAGAGAATCCATACGCAAGAAACTAAAATATATCAGGATGGCACATCAGGTCCATAGTGTTTGATTGGGCAAACAATGTAATCTGTGAGCAAGTAACGCTTCATGAAACGCCATTCATTGTTAAGATAAAAATATCACAAATTAGTGCAAAGCTCCCTTCTCCCGTCAGATTTTATGCCGGTTTTGGAGCATACGAGAATTGATAAAATTATGACCGGTCTGTCAACCTGATGTAACCCTATATGTTTATATCAAATACCTAGCCAAGGTACCTACGTGCATGGAGTGGAGGGTCATGCCATAAAACCTAGACGGCTGGTTGGCAAGAAGGTAGGCCTATTATCAATGTGTTATACGTCATAGCAGTACTGCAGAATCTTATGAGAATCTTGTCGACAGATTTGACTTCAACAATATTCCAGGTTATCTAAGACCAGATGTAATATATGGTTCACAAGATCATATTCGATGGATCCAATATAAGAAGAACTCAAGCGCAAAACGGTAGAAATACTTGGAGCATATGAAGTGAGGGTTTGAAAAGAGAAATAGATTGAGAAAGGAATGGCATTGTAGGGGATGCTGGCTTTCAACCTCATTTCAGCAAAAGTTATTTTTGCTGAAGTTTAGAAAACTGCAATAGATTTACAAGAACACGTCAGCACAGAACCAATATACCAAAGTTCGTATATCGGAATCGGTTTAGGACCCCTATTATGAGTATCAGTGAAGGCGGCTCCGGCAGTTTCCACTGATTCGGATCAGAGTTTCGAAGGTTTGTTTCCGAAAGACAAAAAAAAAAATCAACTTGTTAAAATCTATGAAAATATTTGATACTTTGGTCATAATTTTATGTATTATTTGTTGTTTCTCGTTAGCTTTGAGGATAATATGTTAACATTGACAAATCCTTCGCCTGCAATAGATATTGTTACTTACTAGCTTTTAGACAAAGTACACCCACAATATGTAAGTTTGAGTTGAGTAAGCTGTGAATTTAAAGGTATATAACTTCAACATATGGAAACAACTTCGAAAAAGGGAAATAGTTAGTGTGTAGCGTGACGATCAGCAGCATAACAGAATCATTGTGTCTGACATTTTTTTATTCCTATACTTCACTTTTTCTTTTTCCACTACTGAATTGATCAGGAAAGAAAGCCTAAATGTAGTAGGTATCATCTGATATTAATATAGTGAAGTTTTGGGACCGGACAGGTCAGTATACATTAAACATACAAGGAACCTCGGAAGAGATAAATTAGGTTACATAATTAACAAAGTGGCAGAACAGAAGAAAATGGTTGAACCAATGAAAAAGATTGCACCAATATGTCGAAGTAAACTTTTGAAATATCACACATAGCATCTTCGTTGGCATGCTTGAGTGAGCAACAAAAATGAAAGAAGTTATCAGCATGTCCTCAAAACCTTATCACGTAGAAAAAAATAAGTGTGATTATCTCTAACAAGATCATTATCAGACGAAAGCTTTTCCCCATCAAAATGGGGTCCTATGGAGCATAATTATAGAAAGCTTTATGGAAGAGTTGCCCAAAATTTTACAAACAGATCTCAATCCTCCATGAGTTGGTGCCTAGTTTCAAGTTTTTATTACAAAGGAACAACCCTCCAATTTGGCCTAGGGTTTGGAAGTGTTCTAATGAAGAGGGAAGTTGACAAAATTATTCAGAGAAATAAAGGACAGCTCACATCACCTGGACTCCAAGTTTAAACTTGGATTTTCTCATTAGCAAGGGAGGCTCTCTACAACCATGGTCTGCACCCTTTTAGAGGAACTTAAGGCCTATCCATCTTCAGGAATGAGATCAAGCTAGGTATCTCACACTCCCAAAGTGATCGAAAAGAATGAATTCGAAAATTTTGTCTGCGCTTAACGGTAACAGGTAGTTTTCTGTTTGCGCTGTGCAACGCTTATTGAGGGAATAGTACACAGCTAGAGAAACTAACTTAAATACACCATAATATTTCCACTAAAAGTTGGTTTCATGCTTTAGTGGGGTGGTTAAGAAACTCTCTTGAGAAGGGGGGAACTCAAGTTAAAACGTGGATGGTAAGCTGTCGGTGACGTCGTTTATTCTCAAAATATCCAAAAGTGAGGTCCCAAAGCCCCATTTTATTTCCTTATATAACATATTTATGGACTGACAAATTGACAGAGATGAAGTCAGGTGTATCTACAAATTACAACGTCAACTAATGGGAACAAGGGTTTAAACCGTGACCATGTTATGCCACTTAACTCTGGAGATACAGATAAACCAAAATTTAAACTGTCAATAAACTATCTCAAAATAACCTTGGGTCTCGAAGGAGATATGTCCAGTGAACTAGAAATTGATGCATCAAAGCTAACATTTATAGATTGCTCCATGAAGAAACTATGAGTTAAATACCAAATACCAGGGAATCAACTGAATTCCACAATGCTGCTACAAGGCATGTTGTTAGCAAGTTGGTAAGGAGATTTCGGGAAAAACAAAGAAAGACCAAGACAAGTTAATGAACAAGTAACGTCAGCATTGCAAGATATAGAAGGAAATGGTAAAAAGTTATCTAATTGCTTCATATGAAACAACTTTCAAAAAAAAATATGTGTAATAAATAACATGAGGATGTGGCCATCACATTGTGGGGTCAAGAAAGAGAATAGAATAATATGTGAATGGACAGTTACACTAGGCTAATGCTTGAGAATTTAACTTGAGGTGAACAAATGGTCAGGACAGAGAAGGCACTCCAAACCAATATGTAAGGATTATTTTTTTAGTCGTAGAAACAAATAGTGACAGTATACTTTAATCAAGGTAGAAAAAGCATTGGATAGCTAACACTAATATCAGGATCGTCTATTGATATTTTAGAAAAGAGAGAGCATACCTGGAGTGGTTCATTCTCATCAGTTGAACCAAGCATTTCATTTACCAATATCTGACGTTCAACAGGCCCACCAAATGTCAAGCACTTCTCAACAACATTTGAAGCGAACTTTTGTTGACTCATTTGAACTATTTTTCCAGCTAATTTTTTTATAATCACAGCACGCTCGTGAGGCTTCCCATGTTCCAGTACATGCTATTAAAATCCCATTTCACATAGCGTTAAGATCAACAATGGATAATGAAAACTATACAATTGCCATGAAAATTAATGTGTGAAACAATATGTGAGGCAACAAAAATATTAACACTCAAGCAAGGAAATAAATCACAGCATGGAAAGCAGATAGATATCACATCGTCCATAATATACACCGGAAAAAAAATTTGATATGAATTTAATCAGCAAAGCACTTGTACATGTCTATGCAGCAGAGAAGTGTGCTTAATTAAAGAGTTAATATTAATCAAGTTCTATCACTTCTAAGAACATGACAAGACAGCTCCATTATGGAGAGGGATCTGAGGTTGGTGTCTTAAGATCAACATATGGGGAAACCTGAATCCAAACATATTGTAGAATAAGTAGCTAAAAACTCATTTCAGAAGAAAAGAATGGATCAAAAACAAAAGGCTAAATTACAACTTGCTACCCTCAACTATCTAAAATGTTCAACTTGATACCCTCAACTTTGATAGGTACTAACTTAATACCCTCAACTATATAATAATTTTATATTGATACCCAAAATTTTAAAAATGACAAAATTACCCCTCCCTCCTCCCTTCCCGCGAGCCCCCCCCCCCCCCCCGTGCACCCCTCCCGTGGCCGTGGCCCCGTGCCCCCCCCCCCCCCCCCCCCCCCCCCCCGGGCCTCCAGCTGCTTCCCAAGCGCGCGATCCCGCCGCCTCGCGCAACTCCGGGCAGGCCAACGCGGGGTGGGGGGAGGGGAGTTCGCGAGCTGGAGGGGGAGGGGAGGTCGCCGACGGGAGGGAGGGGGGGAGGGGGTGGGGAAGGTCACCGGCGGGAGGGAGGGGGGGGGGTTGGGTGGAGGGGGGAAGGTCGCCGGCGTGGGGGGGGGAGGTCGTCGGCCGGAGGCAGGAGGGGGGGGAGTTCGCCGGCGGGAGAGGAGAGGGGGGGGGGGGGGGGGGGGGGGGAGGTCGTCGACCGGGGGCAGGAGGGGGGGCGTTGGAGGGGAGGGACAATTTTGTCAAAAAAAAATTCAGGGTATCAAGTTAGTACCTATCAAAGTTGAGGATATCAAGTTGAAAAACTGAAATAGTTGAGGGTATTAAGTTGTAATTTAGCCAAAACAAAAATCAATATGGGTTAAGAGGCATAATAGTACAACATGTCAGTGGGGACCTAACACAAAAGTATAAAAAAAAATACCTTGGACTGTTGCGGTTGGGGTTTTCTGTTGTGGAGAATGTTGACAAGGACGAGCCAAAGAGTCAAAAGATTGAAGGAAAATGCTTAGATCTATCTATTTAGAGTTGCCAATGCGGACCACTTTGAGATACGGAATGAGTTTACTACTTTCCAAAGCCACTATTAGTCGACTTTAGCCAGTCATTTTATAGTGTGCTGATCATCATAAATAATCCAAGCTCATGATCTGAAAGTGAAGAATCTTGGTCCATTTGATCAGTGAGAGAAATGAATCATGAACAAACCATTAGATGTCTTCCGTACACATTGTACATCTTCGGTAAGTAATATGAGTTCTTTTCAAAAGAAGTAGATTTTGATCATTATTTGCCTCTATCAAATCACCCAATGATCATCCAAATTCTCATATTTACAGATAAAGTTCTTCAGGTTGTCTAGATAAAATAACTTAATCTTCTCTGTGACACACCAAAGTGGCTATGCTCCGGAACAAATTTATTTAGGCAAGATATTAATAAGAACATAAACCATGGTAGTCAAAGACAGGCCTCACAGAAAGACGCAACAGTTGCGCCTCGCACCTCACTAGGTGAGGCGCTTTTCTCCGGACACATCAAAGACGCGCCTTTTAGCAAGGCATGACTTATGGGTTATTTTTGTTCTTTTATATATATATATATATATATATATATATATATATATATATATATATATATATATATATATATTTGAGGTGTCCTTTTCTCCGGGCCGGCGAGCAACGCCGGGGGGATTCAAACCGTGTCCATCCCCACGGGATCCCCCGGTGTACCCAACGGGCTACACCCCCACGGACTATATATATATATATATATATATATATATATATATATATATATAAACTTTGAGGCAGAAAGATGACCCTTACTAGTGGGAGGAAGCTATCCCTTTTTACGGTTGCTAAAGTTGGTTATAGTTGAACTAAAAAAATCAGAATTTACTAAAAACATGGTAGGAAGAATACAAAGTCTTTTTTTAGTTTTGTTGACTGTTATTGCTAATGTTGTCCTGCTAGTTCACTTGGTTATGTTTTAACATGTTTTTGTTGGTTTTAATATGCTATTTGATTTTATTTTTTGCACTACTAATTTTTTTTATTTAGGTATATTTTTTATTTTTGCGTCTTGCTTCGCTCGGACGCGCGCCTTACGTGCAGCTTGCGCCACGGACGATATGGACCCTTTGCACCTCAAGTGCGCCTTGCGCCTTTGACTATCTTGACATAAACTGATACTAGTTGACCTAGGACTCCTTTATACATGTCTCTTCATAGTCACTATAAATACACATACAGTATGTTAGTACTCACTTTAAAGTAATGAGTATTACATAGGATAGGACGCAGGAAGAAATGACAGAAATTGTGTAGATAATAATGTAAAACAGTTTGACCATAAAGATTCGTAGAAAGGAACAAATGTTCACTCCAGTTATCATGGATGGACAAAGATAATACTCATCTATGTAACAAAACAAAGTGGTATTTCCCGACAAAAGATAAGAGGATAAAGATGGGTCGAGATTAAAAGATAGGAGTAAATCGGATGGCTACAAATATGACATGTGTATGGGTCATCTATATAAGTGTCACGATTAGAAGAGAGTCGTCTTTCCCAACAAAACATAAGGCCTCGTTTGGTTCGCGGAATCTCTGGGTTGGGAAAGGAAAGTGATTACCTTCCTATGTTTGGGTGTCCAAGGAATTGAGGAGGAAAGGAAAGTGATTCCCAATGGAAGGAAAATTAGGGGGGAAAGTGATTCCATCCATCCAAGCAAGGAATCACTTTCCTGCATTGAAGTATTCACTTTCCTTTCCAAATTCCTTGGCATTGCCAAACATCGGAAAGGAAAATCAATGGGAATTAAAGTTTCCCAAAGGAAAGGAAATGACGAGGAATTGATTTCCTTTCCCTTCCATTCCGCGAACCAAACGAGGCCTAAGTGTCATGATTAAAAAATAGGAATGGTTAAAAATATGGAACGTATATATAAATGAACGTGTATATAAATGAGAAGCAATTCCAAAAAGCGAATTATCAAGGAGTGCCGGAGGCACGAGGATAAATAGTATCATATAATTCAAGCATTTTCTTATTTCTAACAGACAGAAGCTAAGATACAAAATTTTAGCAGTAATAAAACGACTTTCCAAAACAATTGCAAACCTGGATAACATAATTTCCATATTGGTCTTGTGCTAGCGTGCAAACACACTGCATTATCTCATCCATTAATATCTGCTGTGTTTTAGGATCATCACAGTGCTCCAGTACTCTCTGTTTTGAACATGCAAATTACTTTTAGCTGATGGAATATTGAAGTATACAACAAGGCATATCAGCATATCACATGCATCTATGTAAAAGATATGAACCTGTATAACACGACAGCCATATGGATGGGTGGATAATGTCACAACTTGATCATAGAAGGATGAAATGATAAACTGAATTGCATCCTGAGGAATACACTCAATGCATTTTTGTATAACATGGTTCCCATTTTGATCACGTACACAGCGCATAACATGGCCATCAAGTTCAGCAACCATCTTAGTCTGCTGGTCCAAGTTGACAACTTCTATTGCCTGCATGAAAAGGTTTTCACACTTAGGGTCACATGAGAACAACCTATGTTGAGTTATAGTATTATCTGCATTGCAAGGTTTATCCGCTAATTTCAGGTGCAGATGGAACATCAGATAGTTAAATGACCTCAATTAAAGTTGAATACGTCGGTCTTGTCTGCATCTACCTCTGTGACTATAAAACTTATTTATCCTTCGAGGGATGTGGAATGAGGACTGTGTAGCATGGACACTCTCATCTTAGCAATGTGTCTCGTGTCGGACACGTGACGGACACTCACTTTTACATGTCCTTGTATTTTCATTTGAAATTGGGCACATGCACTCTCCGAATAAGACACGTGCCATTACATGTCCTCGTATTTTCATTTGAAATGGGGCATGGGCACTCCTTGAATAAGGACATGTGTCAGACACTTTTATAGTGTTTTTGTTTAAGATAAGGATAAAAATTCAAATACATATGGTAAAACCTAAAGCATTTTTCTTGTGGAATTTTAATTTCATATAAATCAACTACTTATTTCTCAAAGATGCAGGTATGCAATTATCTAATATTTATGGGTAAAACATGGAGATTATATGCATGTATATGGAGTGTGTGTATGTCCTTAATGTGTCATATCCTAGTTTTTCAGCAAAAATGTGTCACTGTGGTGCGTTGTGTCCCGTATCGTGTCCGTGCAACATAGAATGAGAAAAATGGAACCGTATAATTGTTAGAATCATGGAATTAATGATCTATTAGACACAACAGTTGCCAGGAGTATATATACAAGTACAAGCAGGGATAGTCCCTATCACAACCGATGTGGTCATGTGGGCGACTTGGACGTACTATAATTTTGGAGGCTGCCCAGGATAAAACGCCTTCAATATCCTACTCGTATTTTGATATCCTACTTTCATTTCATACACTTGTCAATAAATAAGGACAGCTTAAGGACTTAAAATCTGGAGAACTCTAGCTCAACTGCTTCATGAAAAGGGGAAAAAAATGATGCCATGACATAGAGGTCTAAGGTCATATCAATAGTTTCCCACAACCTCTTTCTTTTTTATTAACATAGTCATTTAATATATCATCAATGATAAATAACAGGAGGAAAGTGGCAGATGCACTTGTTTAAACAGCTAGAAATGATCTTCCTCAGCCACCGAAGTAGCAGGGAGAAGCTCCTTCCATTTGGAAATGAGGACTTCAACAGTCACCAGTAATTGCAACCCTGCTCGATTCTTGGGGTTTTATGGTCCAAGGAGTAAATTATAGTACAATATGCACTACGGTGCAAAAATAAGCTGTAGTTACATCCGCGAACTAACATGTGGCACAATGCAAATGTCTGACACATGCAGATAAATAAAGTCAAATTACCTTCTGGATCACTCGACAACCGTACATCTGAAGGCTTAATGCTAACACATGACCATTAAGCTGGCTTGCCAATTCCTTTATTTGGGCTGCAGTTCCATGCTCGAAAAACTACAGAGGAGACACTTCTATTAGACAATTTTGAAATAATAAACCTCATGATTCAACATCAAGAATTCCCATAAGATACCTTTTGGATTACATAGTTACCAAAGACATCAGTCATCAATGAAAGACCATGAGGCATAATCTCCTCAAAAACAATGTTTTTTTCTTCAGTTGTAGCTGTCTCGAGTTTCTGCTGTATAAATCGGCTCCCATACTGGTCAGCGCTGGACATACAAAACAAATTACACCATTAGGTTATCAAGCCTAAATAAACTGTCCAGAAGCACAATCCCAAGCTTCGCAATTCTTAGTTAGTGTGCAGAAAACACTCAGGTCAAAGTGACATGCCAGCCAGCAATTATCATCACACTGCAGCAGCAAATGCAAGACATATAATCTGATTTAGCAAAATATTGCTGATGGCATCAAATGATACTGCATTGGCTACTACAAATGCAAGTTATTGTGAATATTCTTAGATATTTTGCATTGTTTTAGGGTTTTTCTAGGGGCACCGCACATTTTACTTGGGGGCGTCATTTTACTGGGGGACAGCCCAAGTTTGAGGAACTTTTACTGGAGGCATCCCAAAAATTACTTGGGGCTATCCCAAACTTAGGGTTTTTCCCTCATCTTTCCTCCTCCTTCCTCCAGCCGCCGCCTCCTTCCTCCTACTCCGCCTCCAGCCGCCGCCTGCCTCCTCTCCCAAACTTGCTGCTGCCAGTGCCACAGTTCTTGCAAGCCGCCACCCCCCCTTCGCCGCAGCAGTACAGCCTCCGCGACTGCAAGCGTCCCCTCCGCGCCCTGCTCAATGATTCGGCAGTGGACGGTGCCGAGGTCCTTCGCACTGGCCGGGGACGGCGGTTGCGGTGGCGCCCACGCACTTTCCGGAGACGACTGGTTCTACGTGGACGGTGCCGAGGTCCTTCGCGACGGCCGGGGACGACTGGTTCTCGTGGTGTCGCTCACGAGGTCCTTCGCGACGGCCGGGAACGGCGGCTGCGGCGGCGCCCACGCGCTGCAGGCCTGCGGCTGCGACAGGTCGCGCGTTGCACAGCTGCACGGGATCGAGACGCTCGTCTGCTTCCAGGCCGCGAGGGGAGTCCTCGAGCTCATCTCGTCGGAGCTGATCGGCGAGAATTGGGTTCTGGTGCAGCATCTCCAAGGACTGCCAACTTGCTGGCAGTCCTAGGACTGCCAACCCGCTGGCAGTCCTAGGACTGCCACCAATCTGCTGGCAGTCCTAGGACTGATTACTGAAAATAAATTGGGCTAGCCCCAAGTAAAAAAAGAATGGCAAACTTGTAAATTTTTTTGAACATTTTTGAGCTAGCCCCAAGTAAAAAGTGTGGTGCCCTTAGAAAAACCCTTGTTTTATCCTCTAGTTTCATCATTTCCAAATCTACCTGTTTAAGGTACATAACTATAAAAAAATATGATAGTTAACCTATAGGATTCCAGATCAACGTGTATTTTGTATTTGTGGTGGTGCATATGTTGTCCCTTGGTTACATGAGCTTAAATCAGCATGTATTGTTCACATATCATAATGTGTGTGTATTATGATGTAGAGACTAGCATGTGAACTGGGTGTACCTGAACTCAACAACATGGCAAACAATGTCAGAAAGCTCGAAACATCCAGTCTTGCTGCTCTTGAATTCCTCTAGAAGTGTGGAAGGAAAACCATCACCCAAAGTGCCACTAGGATCTGAATGCAACGAGCCAGCAGAACTACTCAATCCAGAAGGAAGACGTAGGCCACGCTCGGCATGCCTCAGAGAACCGCCAGGTCCAACTGGAGAAGCAGGAATAGGACTTGCTAAATTGTTTCCTGGATATGACATATTAAGGCCAAAAGCGGGATTTCCATAGTAACCATGACTTGAACCCCCAGATTTACCTAGATAAGGTGCACTGTATTGCTTCTGAGATTGAAGAAGCATTCCAAGGTACGCTTCCTGCATTCCAAGTAAATCCAGATAAGAACTGCCCATGTAACCCCTTTCCAGGGATGGACCATTATAGTTTGAAGCACCTCGTGTTGCATATTCTGCTGTCTTCAAGTATTGAAGATATTGTTGATCCAGAGGTAACTGATGAGCTGAAGCTGCTGTTGGTGAGTGATTTCCAAGTCGATTGAAACTTTGCAAGTCACTTGATCCATTTAAACCTAGTCCTGAAGAAAATACATTCCCAAGTGCCACAGAGTCCATTCCGAGAGCAGCGATTGCAGAAGCAGTAGCCGCGTTTTCAAAAAGGGGAGGCAAATTACCTGTACCTATATGATTTGTGACCATTGATGGTACAGTTTTCATTGAGTAGCCACTCTGTCCATAGCTTGTAAATGGGCCATTTGCATTACCTGGAGAACCACCGGGGCTAGCAAGTGAAGCTGTGGAAGGAGCTTTCATATATGAATTAGAAGTAACAGTTGGTCTATGCAAATCAACTGGGGAGTTACGCAATGCTGAAGTGCTCAAGTCTGTTAAGCCTACACTTCTCTTGGATGGATCATGATGGGAGGATTTTGCTGAATTTGTAAAAGATGATATGTTTGAATGTCCCGAGAAGTTTTTTAAGGGTGAGCGTTGATTCACAAAGTTCTGAGCACTACGCACGTCAAAAATAAATTCTCTCTGAGCATCAATTTCTAGTTCCCCCTTAGACTTTGCAACATCAACAGCATCCACTTCACCGGCACTCGACAACCTCATGCCTGATAAAGTAGCTAAAATATCATGGGATTCGACTGTATTGGATGACACACAATTGAAGGAGTGTGAACCATTATTCGTCTTATCATTGCCACCAAGTCGCCCGCCAGCATGTGGAAGTGAAGGGCTAGGATCCCTTGCTATTAGCTGAGGATCAGTCGTGGGGTTGCGGGACACTGTTGAGCCCAAAACAGATGCAAAGGTTGGAGGTCTCGTACCTTGGAGCCCAAGCACACGATGAACATTTCTGCCAGCTTGCATATCGTCTACGGATGCCATTTCCTGATGTAAAGCAATTTCAACATCAGCAGAACCTAATGTTTCAACGCCATTAAATGTGTTGTGACGCGCTGAACAGGATGAATGGCCATGGGCTGACGTTGTCCGACCAAGGTCATCCTGCAAGAACGTTGACCAAAGTTACCAAAAGGACACGGAAATCTGTCTCTAAGAATGAATCTAACATATACATAAGGAACAATGCAGAAGAACAGGAATGATAATCATTTACCAACTAATGTATGCAAAGAATCCTAAGGTATCAAATAAATGAATACGACAGATGAACAATAGGTAATCTCATGAGGGAGTGTGTGCAGGTTCTAATTCAAGAACCAAGATACACAGAACTGTTACTGTTAGCAAACTTATTTATAGAAACACAGTCAGACTAGTGAAAACTGAATGGCCAGATGATGAGCTGATAATATATCTGAATTGGAGAATGAGTTCCTGCAGAGGAAGGTTCTCAGCACTTGATAAATTTGCCAATTGCATTATAACATAAATTACACAAGTATCAAAACAAGACATGCAGATCACACACCAGCAATGTTCTAAATTTCGCTAGGCGGAGGCGGGGCTCCGGAGGGCCGACTAGCGCCTAGGCCGCCTAGGTTGAATATATGTTTTTCCTAAATATATGTTAAGTACAGACATATATAACTTATATGTAACAAAAAAACATACAAGCTCATGTGCTCTTATGGTTAGTAGCAAGTGTATAAGTCATTTTCACATAGGTTCTGAGTTCGAATCCTCTCCCACACTTTTTTGTATCATTTTTGTTTTTTGTTCATGACCTAAATAAAAGGGGGGAGAGGAGAGTCTACCCTCCCCCCATCTCTCTCCTCCTCTCTCTCCTCTCCCCTCTCCATACTCCAGCAACAGCAGCATACTCCAGCAGCGGCGGCGGCGGCGGGAGACGATGCAGCGGCGGTGGCGGGAGACAACGCCGGCGGTGGCGGAGGCAGACGTTGCCGGAGGCGCCGGAGTCAGACGTTGCCGGAGGCGGCGGCGGCCGAGGTAAGTTCAAAAAGTCAAAAAAAATCTTTCTTTTTTTTTGAATTTTTTGAAAAAATTTCGGAGGCCCGATAACCGCCTAGGATTGCCGCCTAGGGGGTTATCGGTGCGGCCGGCGGCCGCCTAGGCCGAAATTTAGAACACTATTTGTTAATTGCTAATAAACAAGAATGAATCAGTGGAGAAAGCAATCTTACATGGTAATACCATATGTCAATTATTTGTAGACACACGTATACAAGAAGGGAAAAAAGTAAAGTTACATGGAAAATTTACATATCCAACTTTTACCTGGGCACAAACAGTTGGAAAAATTAAGAAGAAAATATGATATCGCCATACACTTCAGCCTGGACTATTCCTTATGAAAGATGCCAAGATAGATCATGCCAAGGTTATAAGTTCAGCAGACATGGTGTGATTCCTTATGTAAGTTAGACATTGAGCACATGACTCACACGTGGAACTTCAAAAATGCTGTAAAGGTTCAGAGCATAACTACATAAATTTCAAATTTTAAGAACCTAGGCCAAATACAGTTATAAAGGTCAATATGTAAGCAGCATTTTGATTGAATAACACAAAAAATTCCAAATTTTATGGTTTACAAGGTTATATGAATGACAACCTCCTCAAGTTGAAGGCTCATATGTGAGACTGTTAACAGAACGCATTCTCCTTTTGCTTCACGCTAAAGACAGCCGCATAATAATAAAAGGAAAATACGGTATCTCATTTGTTCAAGTTTGTTTAAAATTTTGTTAGATTCGCATATTTATCGGGTAGGATTCTAGCAGAACCAATCATACATGCAGGATAAAACATCGGAATGGACAGATAACTTCCATTTAAAGTAAATTTTCAAAAAGTTGCAGTCAGATTAAGGCCATCTCAGCCTGAAACAGGCAAAATTAAAGGAAACTAGCATATACTTTCACCCAAAGTGACTAAAATTGTTATGACTACACTAACCCTTAATTTGTCAAATTTTGAAAAACTATGGTACAATGTTTGAGCCAACTTGTGGCCATTTTGACCCAAATTGGGGACAAATTTTCCAAAAACACTCTTCAACTTTGCCCACACAAGCAGAATTTTCTGAAATTGGCCAAAATTTGGCAATGGTAAAAATACTTCATTTGTTTTTAATTTCATTTCCATGATTTGGAAAAAGTTTTTAAGCCAATATGAGTCTCTTGCCTATTAAAATACCAATTAGAATGTTATAATTTCATGGAAATCATCCAATTGAACTATTCATCAAAACAAAGCTAAAACTATAGACACCATTATCATCCAAAATTCTCCATCACAATTCAGAACTGGGTCAGCTATGAAGCATAGAAAAGCCCAACAAAAGATTTGATAAAGGTTTATGATGAGCTATCAACATGACATCAACCCTGTAAGCTGATGCAAAATATCCTAGTCAAGGTAGATAGAAAGGGTCTTGCAATTGGTGGGTTATGAAGACCTGCATCTCCGATCATCCAGTTCAAGCTCATAACCAAGGAGTATCCAATGAGTTCCCCTATAGACTTGAAAAGAGTCCATACAAAGAGGTAAGATGATACAATTTGATATATTGAACTGAATTCATCTCCATGGCATATGAAACTATAAAGAAAAAGGAACTCGTTACCATAAATAATTTCAGAAATTATGTTCAATTTTAACCCTTTATTTTAATATGTTATAAGTTTTAGCATTTCCTTAAAAAATATCTATGATGCTAAAACCCAATACTCTGATACAAAATCATTGAAATTGCAAAAAATGCAATTGAATTTGTAATCAACAATTTGACAACAATGATACTCTAGAGAGGGTCTAATACTGATTACCAGACCACATTTTCTGAACAATTGTTTCAAATGCACCATTGAGAGCATGTGACCATATATCATCAACAGGGCAGACAGAGGAAGCTTCTTCTGAGGGTAAACAAAGTTTGGTCAGAATGCAAACAATTGTGTTGCAATAGCAGCATCCTGTTGTGTGTCGCAACAATACTGTGATTCGGTCATAAAGCAGTCCAATGCAGAAGAAGAAAAAAAAAATCAACTAGGTGTCTTGTTTTTTGTTTTTTGTTTTTTTTTTAAGTTTGAGAGGGGGCTCAAGACCCTCAACCAAATAAATAGGTCCGTCCCAACCATCATCTTCTACAAAAAAGAAGAAGCAATAATACCAAGTAAAGATTACTCTGGTTTTCATATGGCATATTCTAGACACTTCTGAAACTTGACACTCCTATATCCTATACCCAAAACATATTGGCAAAGAAACGGAATGCCTTATGCATTGGAGTGTTATAATTCTAGTATTCTACAAAATCAATATTATCAACATCATTAAAATGTTGGTGACATGAATAGGATAGCAAATGACAAATAAGAAAGGTTCATTGGTTCAAAAGTTATTTCCATTGATAAATCGTGCTCCATATTTAGAAATCCTTATGCATGATATATCTAGTATAAAGAGAGATCGCAAGAAATGGTATTTATTTAGGAAATGGCATACATTTAGCACAGCCTGTTGTCTAATTATAAGATTGATTGGTATTGTGATCCTTAGGTCCATACTCTGAAGAGTTTCAGTAGTTAACTAGTACAGATGCCAAAATTGGAAGTTGCTAAGACTGTACTAGACTCATGCTCTTTATGTTTCCCTTCAAATTTTTTGTATTCTTGCTTATTTTAACTATGGATGTCTAAAGGTAAAAATTGGCATTGGCACACTGAAGTCCGATCTTTGGGGTATCAATGACTGAAAGAGGATATTTCATTTGGACATTTTTTACAATTTTTTGGGCAAGACACTGAAGTTCATCTTCGTACTAAGATGCATCATTCTTTCAATGGATCTTACACTGATGTAGACCATGCACACATGTTCTTCTTCTTAAGAAATTGGCAATAGCTATACCGATGTAGTCCATACATCAACACTTAAATTTGACTGTGCATTAGGTGTTTCCAGAAGTACATCAATTTAATTGATGTCTTGTTTTGATGACAAGGTAAATATCCCTGTGTTCTGCTTGCTTTCTACACCATGGTACGATTTTGGATATTTAGAGAATGGACCTTGTACTTACGCTATCCTGAATGGGCTTTACACCACTACATATATTTCACTAGGCATTTTAGGTTTTTTAAAGCTTCGCTGCAGTCAAAGAATAAGTAACTTCTTTTACGTGCAATAGTATTGCAAGCACGTATGCATGTTCTATACAGGATTAAATATACATTTTAAGATGTTCAAACTTCAAAGAGATCGACTTTATGCATTGTAATCCTCTTGGCATGTTAACACAGTAACACATTTCATGAGGTCTTAATTTCTCGATATCAACATGACCCTGCTTATTAGAAACTACTGACATGGTTTAATTATAGCTTACCAATCCACACTGACTGGGTATTGAGAACAAGAGACGACATTAAGTTTGTTTGATATAGTTGTGAGCAATTCAGTTGGTTAAATTTCTACTTGCGCTTTGCTTATTAATTAGGCTGTTATCGGGGGTTTCTTCTCCGTTATTTGATTTCTTGCTATAATAGAGGGCTATCTGCAAATTAGAAGATTATATTTACTAAAATATAAATTTGATAATTAAAATTCTGGGAACTCAGCAGTCCAAATGGAATATTATGTAGCAGTTATATTAAATGAGTGTATCCGTGGAAAATTAGAGGTGACGTCAACTGTGGACAAGATGAGAGAAAATCGACTTAGGTGATTTCGCCATGTGAAACGCAGACCAATAGATGCTTCCGTAAGGAGGAGTGATAATATTGTAGTTACCGGAGCCGCTAGGACTAGAGATAGGCCTAAACAAACATGGTTTGAAGTGTTAAAAGAAGGATACGAATTTTGTTAGTGTTAAAGAGGACATGGCCCTTAACATAGCAGAATGGAAGAAGAGGATTCAAACAGCCTACCTCATAAATTTTGGATAAAGATTTTGTTGTTGTTGTGTTATATTAAATTTTTATATTGCAAGAAAGTAGGATTAAGGTATTGTGATGTGCTATACTTGGCAAGATATGATTGTAGATCTTTGGATAATTTCATTTATTTGAGATTGTACGCCTAATAAAAGTTGTAAGATAACCATACTTTAAAAGTTTTCTATCATAATAGGGGGTCATATGCAAAAAAAAAGACTATATATACTAGAATATTGACTGAAAGTAGTAGAAGTATCGGAAATCTAATTGAATATTGGGGACTGACTATATTAAATCTATATTTTGAAAAGATCTTTCAGTAGTCTCGTTTATTCTATTGTAAGCATAATAAAAGGTTGTAACACAATTGTACTTAAAAGATCTCTATCATGAATTACATTATGTGATGATTTTTCTTCACATTGTCTCCTTTCTTGTTGTTTTGTGTTTTTTGTTCCAAGCCTTTTGGTTCCTATACTTGTACAGTTTCTCTACATTTCTTTACTAGGAGTACTGGATCTTAAAACCAATTAACCAAATCTCACCAGGAAGAGGAAAACGGAAAACCAATGACAAAGTGAATTGATTGAATCCTAACAGGAAGAAAATCCAACAGTGGAATAGGTTCTAGAAAACGACACCTCAAATCTCACCAAGGAAACAGAACATCACAAATGAAACAATCATAAAAATCAACAATAAAACTACCAATATCTACTAAGAAATGGGACGCCCATAATCGAGCCTCACTTATAAACAAAATCCAAAGAAACTAAGTGAAATGGCAATACAAGAAATGGATCCCTTGTGTGCTTTTGTTTGTACTGGAGAAGAGATCATCAAATACAAAAGGAAAATATGGATAGCATGGAATAGAGGACATGAAGCCATGAAGTTACGCTGAATTGTGTGAACCGTTGTAGAAGGAAAAAAATGACAAATTAAAACAACCTAAGACGTGAAATAGAGAAAATCAACTATTAGAAAAAGAAACTAAAAGAAAATCTAGATGCCTAGATGCCTCAGATAATATCTATTAGAAAAGCTACAGTAAGGGGAAAAAACAAAGAGAGAGAGAGAGAGAGAGAAAATAAGACAGAAATGAAATTGCAACATCTAAATATTGGCTTAGGACTTAATAAGATTGATGGCTCTGCCACCATGTCAACAAACCAGGGCTTCATGAGGATAGAGAGGAACACCAAAGAAATAAATGAGCATTACGACTCCCATTGATCTCATAAAATCAAATTACTTCATCTTACAGGACACTGAACCGCAAGTTTGAGTAATAGATCAAGCAGGCTCAACTTATTTGTAGAAACCCAAATGATATATCAGCTTATAGAGCAAACAGTAGTTGTGCTCAGTTAAAATCTAATCCGTTGGTTCAGGCGCTGGTTTGCTCTACTAAAAATTGCATATTTCCCAACAGCTACATCTCCACCCATATCTAATCAATACCTCCTTAAGAAACTATTCCCCTACTCATACAATAGTAACCTCCTTAAGCAACTGCACGATGCAACAGTTGTATTGTTGTAGATATATGCATCTCCCTTAGAATTGGCATCAACTTTCAAAAGGTTCTCTACTTTGGGCAACTTAGGTTTCACAGGTAATTCGATATACTTATCGAAATTTCCCATCTCCTTTCCATTTCCGCATATCCACATAATAAATTGATAAATAACCACTCTGGTTGGAGCTTTTCATCTTATCAAGTATATGAATATTTAGACAGGCCAATTGCCAGCTTCTTATGATTTTCTGAAATCATCAAATAACTCGCATTTCAAAATTGAAACCTGCTTTTTTCCACTATTATTCTAGAATATGTGAATATGTAACCGATATAGGAAGGCATAAAAGGTTCTGAAATTTATCATGTCTCAGTTAACCACAGCTGGCAAGACAGTTTCTCTACCAAAATCGTTGTAGATTTGTATATAATAAATGAGGTTCTAAAAGTACTATAGGACAAAATCACTCGAGCTCTACCCCTTGTATTTGTATCAGATCCTAAATTTAAGCATGATCAAATCACCAACTTATATCGTCAAAAAATATTTCCTTCTACTGGCCATCCTTCAAATGATTTTTAAACCATAATGAAATCCCCATTCTATACCAACTTCTGTTAATAAATAACCAGGAATTTGAAAGATCACATAGGCCTTTATTTGATTTATATTTGAAAGGCCTATTTTTATATAAATTAGTATTGCAAGTAATAAATTAAAACTACCCCTTTTAAAGATTAGAAAGAACAATACATAGTTCAGTGTATATGAAAAAAGTGCTGCAAATTGGGTATCTGAACATATATTTAATTAACAGACACAAAGAGAGCTATACTTATTTTGCCAAATTAATGCTTCTATTGTGGAATTTAATTCACCATATTATGTTTTCAATCCACAATAAATAATAGCCTACTTTCACTTCTTACTAGCTACTTTGATTTTTTTTTGGACTCACAATCTTTTCAGTCTTTGAGTCAGTTGATATCAAGCATATATTTAGTCATAATTAGTAAAATTTTATTCAATAAACTTCAAATTGGAAATTTCGTGGAAGAAAAACAAGTCATATTGAATGTTATCCCTTCATGCATGTCTATTCACTAGTGACAATGATATGAAATAAGTCTAGAATTTGCAACCTTTTGCCTAGTAACTTCTAAAGCAACCGGTAATGACAGTCATATAAGTAGTCATAGATTTGGGGTAATGGCTTTGTTGTTGTGACTGTTGTTGATATTTCTGTTTATGAGGAAATCATTGTTGTTGTATGTTGTTATACAAACATGAAACAAATTAAAACTACATGTTAAAGTTTCTAACCAAAAGAAGAATAAAATTTCCAATTAACAATAAATCAGTTGCAGGTTATATATCTTCTATTTATACTTGAAATTTTACTGTTGCGACACAAAAAGGAAATGTACATGTCAAGGATTATAGAAAAAATCTCCAAGAAAAAAGATGATAATTGATGGTTATATTTCTTCAAATCATACCTGAAATCTTAGTTTATATAATTACTTCCAAAAAAAATATTAAAAAAACTGTAGGTAGCCCAATTTTCCTGTTCTTACCAAGTAGGAACCAAAACAGTAAGTTGCTAATTTCTATGATATTGATACATACGCAAGTCTGTCTCAACTTTACTCTCTTGGCATGCCAACAATCATAGTTTCAAGAATCCACACATGCAAATGTACATTGAATGGTATGAAATTTATCTCCATAGTCCCTGTTTTGTCGAGCATCATCCTGATATCCATTCATCCCATGCCTAAAAATCACACCTGACCTAAATAGAAACGGTTGGCACAACAAACTTGTGACAAATATAAATAACCAACAATACTTTCCATAAGCAAGAATTCTATCCGCAATTAATCCATACAAGAAGAGATCAGATCAAAATGATAAAATGTCAGCATTCACGGATGACATCAAAAAGATCCAAACGTTACATTACCAACACCATAAAAAATAGAATTTTGGAGATCACCTGAAGGACATCAGCGAAGCTCTTCTGCCGGCCGAGCGACAGACCGATCAGCCCGTCCCCAGCGCCGCTCGCCCACTCCCGTGCCGCTGTCTCCGAGCCGATAGCCGGCTGGTTCGTAAACAGCGATCCGTCCCCACCGGCATTCCTCCTCTCGCCTATCCCTCCAAGCCGCTGCGTCGAGCGCCAGTCCTCCTTAGACAGGACTGGCGGCGGAAGCCTAGGGTTGAGATTTGCCTGCTTGTAATAGTAATTCAAATACGCCGGATCGGACCGCACCTCCTCCCCCATCAGGCCGCCGATCGCGTTGAGCGATCCTTCGACCGTCGGCGGCGCGGAGCCGCTGCGGAAGATGTTGAGCTCCCTCTCGCGATCGCTCGACTCCTGCATCCTCTGCTCGCGGAGGAGGAACCCTAGCTCCTTCCCCAGATCGTCGCCGTTGAACCCCAATTCCGACATCATCTTCATCGGGCTCCTGGTCGCCATTGCAGTACAAACAGCAATCAAATCTAAACAAATTCAAAGAGAGCAGGAAGAAAAAAAAAGTTTTAAGTTATAAAGTTCCGATCTTTCCACATTGTTACGATCAAAAACCCTAAAATAAAGAGAAAGTAAACATATTGGAAATTACACTATGATCAAAGAAAGAGAGACTTCGCCATTGAAGATAGGAGAGAGAAGTGAAATAGAGAGGAGCGAGAGAGTGATAAGCACAAGGAGAGGACGAATCGCGACCGTTGGATCTGGAGCGAACAGTGGATTGGAGAGGACAAGAACCCTTTTCTAGGGTTTTGTTGCACGCTTTTAATGCGGGGGGATGAGATAGTATATTAAATTGTCAGATGTAGTGAAGATGCAAAAACTAACAAAACCAACTCTTTATCCATACAATTAATTTTTTTTAATCAATACAATTAATTAAAGGTTTGTTTCCTTACATAAAATACTTTTGGAAAAGAGGGACTTGCCGGTAATTGTGCTGTCCTTATTTGGTCCTAAGAGCCACGTAGGCGGTCAGCAACGGAAGCCACGGCTATCCTGATGGTGGAGCCCTCTTACGTGGTCCCGTCACGGCGTTGGGTTTTGCTTTTGGGTGCAAAAAAGATGGACAATATCTTCACTTTTTAATGAGATTTGGTCGGGTTTTTTTTGCAGAGGAAGAGAATAAATAACAATAACGTGCTTCTGTTGATATGGAAGAGGATTTTCAAGTCTGTACATCTCATTGTTTTAATTTTGGGTTTGACCAAATATCCGGTTCAAAACTGAGTGTTCATCGAGTTGTGTTTTAATATATATATATATATATATATATATATATTAAGGAATTGTATTTGAAACATTGTCTTTACAACTGTTTCAGTTTCTGTATTTTCTATCGAAAAGCGTGTCCCGACGTTCCCGGCAATAACAATATATATATATATATATATATATATATATATATATATATATATATATATATATATATATATATATAACTGTGTGGTGGGGGGAGAGGTCGGACCAGGGTCACCGACTCCAAAGATGCATCACTTCCCTCTCTCGTTGTGTGATTGGAATTGACGTCCCACCCTCTCTTTCCTAGGTGGCGCCAACTCTAGTAGCGACTCATCCCCTACACAGATTTGTCAAATTCTTCCTATGACTCCAAATTTGCTAATTCTTTTCCCATATAAAATATGCCAAAAAAATTAACAAAAATATATACATTACCACAAAAATAAAACACATTTTCTTAAGGGATATAATTTCTCTGCGTTGTGGGTTTTTTTAAAAAATTTCGAAAATAAAATTTTCTTATCCTAAACGATATAGAAATAGGTTTTCCACCTAATTGGTCCGGAAATAAATTTTTTCCCCTCCTTAGAATATGATGGCACAAATAAACTTGTTTTTAGATTTGTGAGAGATATGACTTGATATTTTTTTCTGAACTCAAACCTAGGACCTCGTGCTTGTGCAAAGATAAAGTTATTTAGATTGTGGCCCAGCTAAAACTGGGCCGAGCTTTAGTGATTTTTCAAAATCCTAATCCTTTTTAGGTTGGTATAGTGAACCACTTATTGCTGGAGTAGGAAGGATGGTTGTTGGTTATAATCGGAAGGTGATCCATACCTTTTGATTTAGGAATATACTTTCAAAAGACTTTAAATTTAAGTTTTAGATCATGTATATATATGGCTGAATTGTAGCTTTATACTCTCAACTATTGAGTATGTTCAGTTTGATATCCTAAATTTTTTACTTGCCAACTTTATACCATTAACTATTTATTATCTTTAATTTGATAACAAAAAAAAAACAATTATTCCTCCATTTCCATCCCCCGTCGACACACCCCCGCCCCTCCCCCTCTTTCTTTTCTCTCGGCTGCCCTCCTCCACTGACCGGCTGCACCATCCCGTCCCCCTCTCTGCACGTACAGGCCGCCACTGGCCCCCAAGCCTCCACCTCCTTCTCTCTCCGCCAGCCTCCTCCCCCCTCCTTTTTTTGGCGACGAGTGGCGGTATAGCGGCGACGACGCAGTAGCGAAGGAGGTGGAGGGGCTGCGGGAGAGGATTTGGGGTGGGGTGGGTTGGGGTGGGGGAGGGTTGGGGGGGGGGGGGGGGGGGGGGAGGTGCGACCAGAGAGACGCCGGGAGAGGTGGGGGTGGGGGCGTTGGAGAGGAGGGATGGAAATAATTTGGTCTTTTTATGTTTATCAAGTCGATGTATATGATATCAAGTTGAGAAATAGAAATTGTTGAGAATATCAAGTTAAAATCAAGTCTGTATATATCTACAAATATAGCTAGCTAAGTTACAACAGTAGCAAAGCATAGCATAGGGAGGATGCTGGTTGAATCAGTACTGGAGTTAAATCCTAAAGTATTTCGGTCCAAATAATTATCCTTTTTTAAGACTAGAAATAAAATTTACCAAACCATACTGAGATAAAAGTGATTCCATAAGGAACAATTGGGCGTCATAATGGTAAAATTAGCTAAATTATTATTTTCTTTTCATTTGATCAAAATTTACTTCATTGTTTAGTTGCCAACCACTTAAGAATTCACGAAAAAAAGGGAGATTTTTAGTTTTTGATATTTTGGAAAATGTTGACTACACACTATTCTCTTTTTGTTCTCTGAACCTAATCCACGGCTATGAATATTTGAGTGCACGATGAAAATCAATTTTTTTTTAAGAGTCACTGCACCTCAAAGTCTTGTGTCCCTCGTACGTACTTGAAAGTTATAACTGAAAATTAACTTGGCAAATTTTTGTTATGTATTATGTGAACACTAATATTTAAAATATTATAATATATATATATATCGGAAATTGATTTTTTGACCATTTAGGTCGCATGATTTTTTGACCATTTAGGTCGCATGACTCACCAATACTACTAAGTTAGAAATTATTGGATATATATATATATATATATATATATATATATATATATATATATATATATAGAGAGAGAGAGAGAGAGAGAGAGAGAGAGAGAGGCAAATGACCTCTAGCCTAGTGGTTAAGAGAGATGCATGCGGTCCGGGTGGTCAGGAGATCGATTCCCGGTGGGAGCGTTCGCCACATTTACCTCTTTCAAAGAGAGAGAGAGAGAGAGAGAGAGAGAGAGAGAGAGAGAGAGAGGGGGCAAATTCTTGATTGATGAACTTTGAGTTGCAAGGCACTTGGAGAAGCCGCAAAGGTGATTAAGGTCGGCTAAACCAACCAACATGCACCGGCCCACTAAACCAAACAGGACAAGATGCAAAGCCTATCGAGATTTTAGATATTGTCATTAATTTGTAACACTTTTTTTAGTGGATTCTATAATTGGATTCGACTTCCCTCTAATCCATCTCCAATAATTAGCAGTACGACGGCCTACTATTTCATCATCTTAATTGCCAATATGGTCCATAAAAACAATAGTATCTTCTTCTTTTTTGTTAAATAAAACTTAAAAACTTTTTTTTTATCTTGAGCATTTTGTACGTTATTTTATTATTTATAAGAGTGGTTTCTTACGGACCACGGTGATACCAACGCATGAACCTACGTCACGTATCGGTCTTTTATTGGTCGGAGAGTTTAACCGGCAATAGCATGAGAGTAATTTTGTGGGTTCTACGTCCTAACCGATGGAAATCGGTACATTTTAACGATTTTACGACCACGATCGTCCCTCTCAGTTCGTTTAGACTTCTATTTGTTGACATCTCTTCGGAGTTCGGACGATCTCCTTTTATGGCTCGTTTGTAATTGCTTATCATGCATGCTCTATTTTCGGTCCAAAAGTTGTTTTATATAAACAATTTACTGACCAAACTTTGAAAAACATATTCTTGATTTTTCAAAAAACAACACCAATTCCAAACCAAGTAGCTCAGATCTACCATACACTTAGATTTGGAATCACAGTTATTTTTTTTAAAGCTTAATACCCTAAACTATTGCAGTTTTTTAGCTTGATATGCTAAACCTTTTTTTTTTGTAACGACTTACCCCCCTCCCACCCTCCCCTCCCCCTCCTCTTCAACGCTCCCCTCCGGCCACCCATGTTCCACACCCCCCCCCCCCCCGCGACTACCCCCGCACCCACCGCAGGCTGCACCCCCCTCTCTCCGCGGTGCCGTCTCCGCCTGCTACGCACACGTCCGAAGAGAGGGGGGATGGTACAGTCGGCACAGGGGGAGCGGAGGCGGGGCGGGATAGCGGGGTGGTGGGGGTGGTTGGAGGGGGTAAGGGTGGGGGCGGGGAGGTGTGGAGGGGACGGGGGTAGGGTGGGGGGTGGGGGGTGGGTTGGGATGAGAAGGGATGGACAATTTTTTTATTCTAAAATTTTTGGGTATCGAATTGAAATTATTAAATAGTTGATGGTATCAAGTTGTCGAGTAACAAATTTTAGGATATCAAGATGAAAAAGTGAAATAGTTGAAGGTATCAAATTACAATTAGGCCTTTTAAAATGTCACAATAGAAGTAATTATTTTACTACATATAAAAATTTATTTCAAAATTAAACCAACTTTTCAAATGTTACAAGATAATTTATTTTCAAATAATTTTTCAAGGAGGAAAAAAAATACAATAAACAATCCCAAAGACAACCTTAGTTCTCATCACTGCTTTAGTTAACATGGGATATATAAGTATGTTAAAATTGTATATATATATATATATATATATATATATATATATATATATATATATATATATATATATATATATATATATATATATATATATATGGGGGAGCGGATTGGGAGCTCCGTGGGATTTCCATTGCCCTCGATCGTTGGATCGAACGGACGCGCACGCAGACCCCACGTAGCTCGCTCAATCCAACGATGCATGAGGGGCGGGTCAGTCAAGAACCAGAGAACTACAAAACCCAGAGGCCATCGAGGTCCTAGGGAGGAACAACAAAGGAAAATAAAAGAGAAAAAAGTAAAAGTATACCCCAAAATGATGTACAAGTATACCCCGCTCCCGTTGAGCCCCACGGCAAAAAAAGAGGAAAGCTACCGCTCGTCCGCCATCTTGTCAAGTTATCGCTGCACTTCCGAGATCATCTGCGTCTCTGAGTAGGAGTATCCCTCATATATGTACTTGTTTCTATTCTTCCAAAGCACTCAAATAATAGCAGCCGTCGTCCTTCTGGCCTCTCCCGGCCTCGAAAGGCTCCACCAAAGTTTGATACGGTCCATGAGTGGTAACGAAGCATGTCTTAGACTCCAGAGTGCGCCAAAGTGATGCCAAGTCCCACTAGAAATTTTTCCTCCCGATAAAATATGAGAAGAGGTTATTGTCACGCCCCGACTCGCCGAATCGGTCGCCATCGCCTTGACTCGATATAAATCGATCCCCACGGGTCGGGACGTGATGCCGTGCAAGTCTTTATTGGACTTGCACAAGGCAAGGATGTTCAAATGGAAATTCCTTTTGACTCGACGCGTTGAAATTAAACAGTGCAGAGAGTTGAAGGCATAGCATAGGAAAAAATTTAGCTTGTCATTCATAAACTTGCAAAGTATGTGCAAGGTCATTTTTACATTACATATGCCATTGCGGCTACATCTTGAAACACAAAAGAAAAACTCTCGACAAGCTTGCCCTGAAATAATCCTTGTCGTTCCATACATTCACGCCCCTTTATACATTTGAACAAAGCCTTCGATCTGAGTTGGGCTTCAAAATACTTCAAAATAGGAGAGCTTCGTGCCGCCTCCCGTTCTTCAGCTTCAGGTCTAGTCTCGAGCTCCCGCAGCGCGCTCGTTACCTGGGGAGTTGGGGGTTAGCACACTTGCTAGTGGATGGGACGAACCCACTCGTCTAAACCGACACTACTTATTAAGGATTCTAGCATACGAAGTGATCTTTCTATTTAGAACTATATGAATTGCAGTTCATATCGAAGGCACATTTTAAACGATAACACAACCAATTTTTTAAGCATTCTTATCACGGCCGTGCCCCTTTTCTGCACAAAATATACATGATACTTACCACCTGCACAAGACAATAGGTGAGCATGCAATCTAACCTATATGCAGTCATTGGTGATATCGACACCATGAAGGACGATTACGTAGCCTTGCGACGCGCCCTCCAGTCCAGGTAGCGAGCCTAACTGGAGGTCTCGCAATGCCTCGCGCCGAAGCACGATTTCTATAATTTCCTCCTAGGCCGATTCGGTCCCAGGGCCCCGGGTACCGTCTCGAGGAAAGCTCACCTTGTGCACAAGTCGTCCTTGACCATGCGAATGTATGAACAGTTTAATATTTATGAAGTGAATTGCATAGCGTAACCATTATCAAACTACATAATCATTCCTACTCGTGCCAGGGTCCTTTTTCCCGAAACCGTACGTTCTGATTTAGCATCTCGTAGGCACCAAATTCCCGAGGCATGATATACTGCAACCGAGGTTTCTTCGTTGTGTTTTGCATGGCATGAAATATATTCCATCTCTTTCTTAGAACTTTATCTTTTCTCTACTTAGTGTGAACTTAACGATTCGGAGTTAACTTCTCTAGGTTGATACATTATCCCGAGTTCTTTCTCTTAGTGGCAAGCATACATCCCGTTAGCATCATCGATTTGAACGTTGAACTTTAAGAATTTAGTTGGCGGAAAGGAGTAGAAAAGAAGGGGCGAAAGAACCACCCACCTAAGGAGATTACGCCGAGAGTAGGAGAACGCTTCGCGACGGTCAAGCGTCAGTTACACGAACTCGTGCAATGGCACGAGCATCGAATTAGAACCCTTCCTTCAATCCTTCCTTCGAAATTCCCAAAGACGCATTCAGAAATCGACGCAAAAGCACACTATCAAATCCACGCAACAATTCGTTCAGAAAGCCAAGAAAACCAATAAAACCAACGACAGATGTCACGCCCCGAGTCGACAACCGTTCATCCCCGGTGTTACTTTGCCGATTCGATCGTCCTCGCTAAGGCGTGATGTCGTACGAGTCTGGAATTGCACTCGTACAAGGCAAGAACGTTACGTTGCTTTTTGTATTAATACGCCAAGTTGAAACTTCACAAATCACATCAGAATTTAAGACGCATTATAGAAAGATAGAAATGCTTTCATTCATAGCTTGCAACGAAGTGCAAGTCGTAATTACATTGGATGCCGTTGCGGCTACATTGATTGAAAACAGAAGAAAATACATTCGACAAGTTGCCTGAACTAACGCTTGCCGTCCCATACATTCGCCCCTTTATACATAAGCCGTCGACTTGAATTGGCTTCAAAATACTTCAGCATAGAAAGAGCTTCAAAACGTCTCTCCGTACTTCAGCTCCAGTTTAGTTGGGCGCGTCCGTCGCACCTGGGAAAATTGGAGGAATGGGATTAGCACACTTGCTAAGTGGACGAGACGAACCCACTCGTCTAAACTGACTCTGATTGTTAGGATAGGCATGCTTTAGAGTTTTTTTTCTATTAGAACTAAATGAATTCAGTTCATATTCGATAGCCATCTTTGCGTAATAAAGCATACAGTGAACCATAGCAGTTTATCATATTTCTTACCACGGCCGTGCTCGTCCCTGCATAAAAACAGAGATAATATTTACACCTGCATAAGACAATAGGTGAGCATGCTACTATCTTATATGCAGTCATTGATGTTACACATCACATGGGACTATCTCAATGGCATTTCGGCCCGCTCAGTCTAGGTTGCAAGCCTGACTGACGGTCCCGCAATACATCAGTGCCGAAGCACGATTATTCATTCCCCCTAGGTCGATTCGATTCCGATGCCCCGGATATCGATTCGAGGAAAAATATCAAATTGTGCACAAGCTGTCCATGACCATGCCAATGCGTGAACAGTTTAACATATGCAACAGTTTTTTTGTATAGCACGGACAGTATTGAACGGCATTATCATTTCCCCCAACTTATGCAACGATTCATTTTTCCCCAAGTTGTACTCCTGATTTAGCATCCCGTAGGCACCAAATTGTCCGAGACATCATAACCCACGATCGACGTTTCATAATATTTTGCAGCACGTAAAATAGTCTATCTTTTTACTAGAACCTTAAACTTTCTGGTTTATGTGATAGACTTGTATTTTCAGAGTGAATAACTCTAAATCGATACGTTTTTTCCGAGTTCTTAGACTTAGTGGATTGGCATGCAATTAACTTGGCATCGTTCGATTTGAATGAATTCGAGGCAAGGAATAAGTTTGCGGGACAGAGTAGAAAAGAAGGGGCCGAATCACCCACCGATTACTTTGCTTCGTGCAGGTCGTCGAAGTGCTACGCAACGTCAATCATTAGTTACGCGAGCTCCTGCAATGGCACCAACACTTTGTTAGATTTCCTTCTTTTCCCCTTGCATCGAAATTTGTAATTGCATCCATGAAAATGACGCGAAAGCACTTCAATCAAGCCCAGCGGCAAAGCTCTAAGAAAACCATACAATGGTCCGGTCCCGTCGAAGGGACTCTTATAGAGAGCTCACTCGCCGAGATGCAGCCCGCTGCATCTAGGACTTATTCCAACAGAAGTCGTTCCATTAGTTGGATCGATTCTCGTAACTTCCGTCCAAATCGATTTGAATCGATGCCGCAAGGCGTTATCGTTTACCAAGCTTAGCGATCGAGTCAGATGGCCATCTAAGTTTCCGGCCGATCTGACTCGGTGCAAGCATATTATGAAGTTCTGTCGTCTATCGAAAGCGGGGCGCTACATAATATACCACTAAGAAAAAGTTTCATCCCGAAACTTAAGAACAAGGGTCTGACCTTAATTTAAACGAACAATGCAGGGTACTTCTCTTTCATCTCCGCCTCCATCTCCCATGTCGACTCCTCGACTGTATGGTCCTGCCAAAGCACGTGGACCAAGGACATCGACCGATTTCGTAGCACCTTCTCCTTGCGGTCCAAAATTTGAATATGCTCCTCCGAGTAAGACAAGTCAGTACGTAGCTCCAACTGATCGAAGCTAACCACATGACTTGGATCGTGCATATATTTTCGAAGTTGTGAAATATGGAAAACATTGTGTACATCAGCTAAGGCATGAGGTAGTACGATCCGATAAGCAACCGTCGCAACTCGCTCAATAATCTCGAAGGGGCCTACAAATCTCGGGTTCAACTTGCCTTTAACGCCGAACTGCATCACACCGTGCATGGACGTTACTTTCAGAAACACATGGTCCCCGACCAAGAACTCTAGCGGTCGTCGACGAAGATCTGCGTAGCTCTTTTGTCGACTTTGCGCGATACGGAGTCTATCTCGAATCAAGCGGACTTTTTCGACGACGTGCTCCACCAGTTCCGGTCCAAGTACTTGTCGCTCTCCGACCTCATCACAGCATATCGGCGAACGACACTTCCTCCCATAGAGCGCTTCCTATGGAGCCATCTGAATGCTCGACTGATAACTGTTGTTATACGCAAACTCCGCAAGCGGCAAATGCGTATCCCAACTAGTCTTTAGGTCAATCGCACACAGACGCAGCATGTCTTCTAGGATTTGATTTACCCTCTCCGTCTGACCGTCTGTTTGGGGATGGTACGCCGAACTAAAGTTCAGTTTAGTCCCCATCGCCGCTTGGAGGCTCGTCCAGAAACGCGATAGGAATCGCCCGTCTCTGTCCGAAATTATTGAGGCCGGTACCCCGTGCAGTCGAACAATCTCATCGACGTAAATTTGCGCTAACCGATCGACGCTCTATCCTACTTTAATTTCGATGAAGTGAGCCGACTTGGTCAATCGATCAACAATGACCCAAATCGCATCATTCCCCCGCGGCGTCTTCGAAAATCCTATAATAAAATCTATCGATATATTGTCCCACTTCCACTCGGGAATGGCGATGTTCTGCAGCTCTCCGTCTGGCCTTTGGTGTTCCGCCTTTACTTGCTGGCACGCCATGTACTGCGATACGAAGGTAGCCACGTCTTTCTTCATGCCGTGCCACCAGAAGTTTGTGCGCAAGTCCTTGTACATCTTAGTGCTTCCAGGATGTAACGAGTACTTCGCATAATGTACCTCCGTCAGAATTTCTTTCCTGAGTTCGGTAGTTTCATGGATGCAGAGCCTTCCCTTTAGTCGCATCGTCCCGTCTCCGTCTTCCGCAAAGTCAGTCGCCCTTCCCGTTGGAATCAGCTCGCGCATCTTCTTCAGGAATGAGTCGTCCTTCTGTGCGGTCTTTATCTTGCTAAGGAGGCTCGATCCTAACTTCAGCTGAGCTAGGTACAGGTGTCGATACTCAATTCCGAGTTCGATATCCATCGCTTCAAGGTCTCGCCGTATCTCCTTGTTTATGGCCAGTGTTCCCATAAATATTCTGCTAAGTGCATCAGCCACCACGTTTCCCTTGCCCGGCGTATACTCGATCGTTAGCTCGTAATCTTTTATGAGTTCGAGCCAATGTCGCTGTCGTAGGTTGAGTTTCCGTTGCGTAAATAAGTATTTCAGGCTTTTGTGATCTGTGTAGATTCTACATGCCACACCATAGAGGTAGTACCGTCATAACTTCAACGCAAAGATGATCGCCGCCAATTCTAGGTCGTGCGTCGGGTAGTTTTTCTCGTACTGCTTCAACTGCCGTGAAGCGTAGGAGATGACTTTGTCTCTCTGCATGAGTACGCACCCGAGGTCAGTTCCCGATGCGTCGCTGAATATCTGAAAGCCTTCTGGACCGTCTGGAAGTACAAGGATTGGAGCTGAGACGAGCCGTTGCTTCAACTCTTGAAAGCTGGATTCACAGTCATCGCTCCATTCAAATACTACTCCTTTCTGGATGAGGCGAGTCAGAGGCGACACTAGTTTTGAAAAGCTTCGCACGAACCTACGGTAGTAGTCCGCTAAACCAAGGAAACTCCGAATGTCGCTAGCCGAGGCAGGTCGTTTCCAATCCACTACCGCATCAATCTTCTTTGGGTCCACCGTGACACCTTCGGCAGAGATTACATATCCGAGGAATGTCACGCTACTCATCCAGAACTCGCACTTACTCTGCTTGGCGTATAATTTGTTTTCACGCAGAATCTGCAGTACCGTCTTCAAATGTTCTGCATGTTCTTCTCGATTCCTTGAGTAGACAAGGATATCGTCGATGAATACGACTACAAATTTATCTATTTGAGGTCGGAAGACTCGGTTCATCAGATCCATGAACGCGGCTAGGGCATTCGTCAAACCGAACGGCATGACGAGGAATTCGTAATAACCATATCGAGTGCGGAAGGCAGACTTTGATACGTCGTCGGACTTGATCTTCAATTGATGATAGTATAAACGAAGATCGATTTTTGAAAATACTGACGCACCTTGTAGTTGGTCGAACAAGTCGTCGATTCATAGCAAAGGATACTTGTTTCGTACGGTCGCCTTGTTGAGTTCCCGATAGTCGATGCATAGCCGCAACGACCCATCCTTCTTCTTCACGAACAGTACGGGAGCTCCCCCACGGAGAGACGCTAGGGCAAATAAATCTGCGGTATAGCAACTCTTGTAATTGCACCTTCAGCTCCTTTAGTTCTGCTGGAGCCATTCGGTAAGGCGCCTTTGATATCGGCCATGTATCCGGAAAGGTGTCGATGCTGAATTCAATTTCTCGATCCGGCGAATCCCGGGCATCTCGTCAGGAAAAATGTCGAGAAAATCTGCCACAACATCAGTCTGCATTGTGTTTGTATTATTCGTCCGCGTGTCTCGAACTGATGCCAAGTATCCCGTGTAGCCAGAACGTAGCATACGCCTTGCCGAGATTGCCGATACCATCATCGCTGTCTTCGAGGCCGTACCGCACGAATATGAGAACTCTGTCTCGCCAGGAAGATAAAACACCACTCTCTTCTTCGTGCATTCGATCGTTGCACGACAAGCGCCCAACCAATCCATGCCCAGGATTATGTCGTAATCCTTGATGTCTAGCATGACGGCATCCAAGGATAGATATCTTCCTCCGATGCAAATGTGGCCATCCCTACAAATAAAGTTCACAGGCATATCGACTCCCGACGGAGTGCTAACGCTAATATTTATATCTAGTGATTGCATGATTATTTTATTTTCTTTCGCATAATCAGCAGATATAAAGCTATGCGTCGCACCCGAATCGAATAGTACTCGAGCAGGTATATTTTTGTAGAGTAATATACCTGTTACAACAGTATCGGATGCAAACGCCTCATCCCGAGTTAAGGCATAAACTCGGCCTTGAGCTCCGTGGCGTTCGTTCTGCTGGTTGACGGGCACCGCATTCGCGCCTTGCAGTATCGGCATTTTATGCGGATTCGGGACGTTCCTCGGTGGGTTGTGTTGATTCGGACCTTTGTGCGGGCAATATGTAACTATATGGCCTACCTCGCCACACTTGTAGCAAGATCTCGTGACGCAGTCGACGGTTCGGTGCCCACGTCTACCGCATATGGTGCAGTCAACAATTTTTTTGTATAGCGCGGACAGTATTGAACGGCACTATCATTTCTTCCAACTTATGCAACGATTCATTTTTCCCCAAGTCATACTCCTGATTTAGCATCCCGTAGGCACCAAATTGCCCGAGGCATCAAAACCCACGATCGACGTTTCATAATATTTTGCAGTACGTAAAATAGTCTATCTTTTTACTAGAACCTTAAACTTTCTAGTTTATGTGATAGACTTGTATTTTCAGAGTGAATAACTCTAAATCGATACATTTTTCCCGAGTTCTTAGCCTTAGTGGATTGGCATGCAATTAACTTGGCATCGTTCGATTTGAATGAATTCGAGGCAAGGAATAAGTTTGCGAGACAGAGTAGAAAAGAAGGGGCCGAATCACCCACCGATTACTTTGCTTTGTGCAGGTCGTCGAAGCGCTACACAACGTCAATCCTTAGTTACGCGAGCTCCTGCAATGGCACCAACACTTTGTTAGATTTTCTTCTTTTCCCCTTACATCAAAATTTGAAATTGCATCCATAAAAACGACGCGAAAGCACTTCAATCAAGTCCAGCGGCAAAGCTCCAAGAAAACCATACATCGGTCCGGTCCCGTCGAAGGGACTCTTATAGAGAGCTCACTCGCCGAGACGCAGCCCGCTGCATCTAGGACTTATTCCAACAGAAGTCGTTCCATTAGTTGGATCGATTCTCGTAACTTCCGTCCAAATCGATTTGAATCGATGTCGTAAGGCGTTATCGTTTACCAAGCTTAGCGATCAAGTCAGATGGCCATCTAAGTTCCCGGCCGATCTGACTTGGCGTAAGCATATTATGAAGTTTCGTCGCCTATCGAAAGCGGGACGCTACATAATATACCACTAAGAAAAAGTTTTATCCCGAAACTTAAGAACAAGGGTCTGACCTTAATTTAAACGAACAACGCAGGGTACTTCTCTTTCATCTCTGCCTCCATCTCCCATGTCGACTCCTCGACTGTATGGTTCTGCCAAAGCACGCGGACCAAGGACATCGACCGATTTTGTAGTACCTTCTTCTTACGGTCCAAAATTTGAATAGGCTCCTCCGAGTAAGATAAGTCAGTAGGTAGTTCCAAATGATCGAAGCTAACCATATGACTTGGATTGTACACGTATTTTCGTAGTTGTGAAACATGAAAAACATCGTGCACATCAGCTAAGACAGGAGGTAGTGCGATCCGATAAGCAACCGTCGCAACTCGCTCAATGATCTCGAAGGGGCCTACAAATCTCGGGCTCAACTTGCCTTTAACGCCGAACCGCATCACACCGCGCATGGGCGTTACTTTCAGAAACACATGGTCCCCGACCAAGAACTCTAGCGGTCGTCGACGAAGATCTGCGTAGCTCTTTTGTCGACTTTGCACGATACGGAGTCTATCTCGAATCATGTCACTACCACATTTCAAGTATGAGGGTATTTGTGTCATTTTTGGGGTATTTTAAATTTATTAGAATTAATTAGAATTTATGGGAATTTTTAGGAATTATTTTGGAATTATTTGGACTAGATTGATTTTGGCTAGTTTGGACCCATGTAGATCAACCTAGGAGCTAACCCTAGTTAGTTTGAGCTTGGTTAGAATTTGTGACTCTAGTCTAACCTAGCCTAATCTATGGTTAGGTCATTAGAACCTATTTAGCTATAGAAATTAGAAAGCCATAAGCCATGACTTATGATTTAGAGTCTTTATTAATCAAATCAACCATAGCTCATGTAACTTGGCCCAAGCCCAAACTACCAAACCCTAACCCTAAGTGTAGTGGCCGGCCACCTAGTGTCATTGGGATTCTCCTACTATAAAACCCCTCCTAAATTCTAGGGCTAGCCTCCTTTCCTTAGGAAAACTATTTCAAGAAGAAAGAGGTGAGCTCCTAACTTTAGAAATTCATTATAAATCCATTTTAGGTCCTTTTTCCCCTAAACTAGTTGCATTAGATCCTAATATCAATGTTCTTGCTGTTGGTATTGATTGTTTGCAGGAAAGAATCAATTTGTGAGATTTTGGTGGTTGAGGAAATCATTCCATTTGGGGATTTTCCACCCATTGTTCATCAATAGGTAACTTTCCCATTTTTCCATGGATTTTCATTTTGTCTTCATCAATAGGAAGCCCTAAGGGTCCCCTAAGATTTTGGATAGGATTCGTGTCGGGTGTCTTGGGTTTTGTGTCCGTTTTGGACACGTGCCTGTGTCCCTACAGTGGTGTTTGTGAAAATGCCACAAAGGGGCTGTTGGTGTTATTTTCGATTTGCTTTGAATAGGAAATTTAGTTTCATGATTGCTTATGCATTTTTAATCTTCTGTGCTAGTATCATTGTCATTTCGTGTCGGATTCACGGCTTGGACATGCGCGTGCACGACCGCGCGCACCGCTACAGTGCTCCCCTGCCTATCGGGGTCTGTAGCGGATACGACACGTATTGTTTGGATACGAGACTTGACACGTGGCATGGGGCCATGACTGACACCCCGTGTGTCAAACCCCATGTGTCCCCGTGTCGTGTCTAGGTAGGAATTGACTGTGCATGTATTTTGTACTGTCTGTGCACACGAGTTATTTGGCCACTGATACGGGCCTCATGTCCGACACTGACACGTTGTGGACACTGGCCAATGGGCCTATGAGGTAGCCCTATAGGTGGGCTACCTATGTGGGTGACCACGAGACCCCCTCGTGTCTTGTGTCGTGCACACGACACATGTGCACGTGTGCACGAGACAGTGCACTGGCAGTGCACTGTGTATGTATTTTTGAGTTCTGTGTATTGGACACGCCGTGTCAGGCTTTGGGTGACACGAAATAGAGAGTGGGGGTTTGTGCACAAGGGTAGTTTCATTTACCAACCATTAATTATACATTTTAGTTGATTTCGAATTACATTTTCCTATTTAACCTAAATTTCTGAAACATGTCATTTCCTGTATTTTTTCCAGTTTAATGTTGAACTTTGGCAATTAAATTGACCTATTTAAACACTGTTAAATGTTGGTTTTAAACCCTGATATGGTTCTCCCACTTACAATCTAACTATGGGTTGATTTTTGGTTGATTTGGGTGTGAGTTGAATTCAAAATGGGAGATCGATGTTCTGTCAATAAAACTGAACTGTTCAGTATTCTTCAAACTGAGAACATGTTTTATTAACATAGGTTTACATGTTAACCTTGGTGTACACTGTGAAGGGGGATTTGGAAAAAACTGAGAAATTGGTTTTGGTTAAGTAGAGTTGAAACCTGAGTTTAAATGTGGACTAATTTCCAGTTTTGACTTGTGTATTGAATTGTTCCCTTCCTTCTTATCATTCACTGTTTTTCTGAGTTAATGTGAAATGATTCCAGATTTCTTCATGTATGGTTCAATAACTGCCTATTGCTCATTGTTTTGTAATTTCTAGATTTTCATTATAACATAGACACCCTAATGCACCCTCACCCTTCCACACACTATGTTTTTCCTGCCACACTTTGTTCCAGAGGTTAACACCACACACACACATACATGATACTGTTTTGACACTATTTTTCACACTGTTTTGCATCTCTCACTGCTCACACACACATGTTCCTCTCTCTCTTTACTGTAATTTCCTGCACACTGTTTTATATTGCACACCACACTATTTCACTCACTCTCTAATACAGCAGTCACTCACACAACCCTCTCTTGTATTGCCCTATCACACACATACATTTGTTCATGCCTTCCCTATATGCCTACCTCATGTGCAGTCTAATATAGGTGACTATATATTGTAATGCAAATGTATTTTATATATGTAAGTTAATATATGCTTTGTGACATATATGTTCCTATATATATGAGTGTGGTTTTATATATAGACATATATATGGTGTATGATTGGGGGTGCCATATGATAGTACACATATGGAGGTATAGGTTATACAAGTATATGTATATGCCATATAACTTGGGTATTTACTATATATAGGTAATGTGTATACTTGTGTTGAGAATAGGCCTAGGTAGTTTGGTATAGCTTGGTGAGACTAGATAGGGCTTGTACAACATTATTAGACTTAGTATAGTCTAGTTTAGACTTGGTTGACCTAGTTTGACTTCTAGGGTTGACCAGAGTTGACCAAGAGTTGACTTTGGCCTAGATTGACCTAGAATCATGTAGAATGAATATAGAACTTCATTTTACCATTTTAGACTTGTTGTGACTTGTGCTGTTCTGATTAGGAGCCAGACACCACTCCTCGGACGGTACTTTTCATATTGGACACTCAGATACAGGCGAGTACATTCTCTGATCATTTCATATCCTGCTTAGAATTATTTTCTGTAGTAGATTACTTTACTTGTACTGTCACGATGGTCACACGGTTTGGTACTATATGGATCCCTTCTTGAGATGTTATCCTTAGGGAGCATCGGGTACTCTACGTTCTGTGCGTTTTACTTACATAGCGTACCATATGCTTCTTTGGTTCTTTGATTACTTGTGACATATACCCTTATGATCACAGAGTCTCCTAGAATCTCTTATCCCATTTACTGGGTATTCTAGAATCTCCTAGAATCCCCATTTTTGGGACTACTATATACCACCCTTCGGGGGTTATTACATAGAATCATAACATAACCTGTTTGGATCCTTGTGTACTGATTGGAGGTACGGGGGAGTATGAGTAGACATGTAAATACTATCCAAGTAGTGTAGTATCAGAATCTCTTCCATAGTGTAGCATCAGAATCTCCTATGCCATTTACATGTCTATGTTGTACTCTGACTCACTAGTCACATGATAGTTCTCTATTTATAGTAGATATTTCTATTACAGCTTTCTCTCTCTGTTTACATACTGCACTTCTTCAGTATTTGTATCTTACTTTACTGCATGATTATATCTTCTAACCTGCTATGAACTGTTGAGATGTACTGTATTCGCTCCTGTCCTGACTGGACCTGTTGAAAATATTACAGAGGACGAGGAGGAGGCTTGCCTGGACACTTTCTACGGGGCAGCCTTAGATGACACCTGCGAGCTGGACCCTCAGGAGGACCCAGCTCTAGCTGAGGATATCACCCCGATTGCCTAGACTAGATTAGTTAGGCTTATCTTACTTTATGCAGTATTGAGACATATTTTAGCTAGACTATATTTGGAGTTCAGAGTTGTATATATTCTTTCATTCTGTATCTGAGACCATGTACTTCTGAATATTGCTGGGATTATCTTAGACTACTGCTATTTCATCTATTTATTTCCTTGAGTTCTATTTCATTTCGTGCTATATCTTCCTTAGTTGTGATTGAGTTTTACTACTATGTCACCCCCATTCGGGGAGTATAAACTGTTTAGATATATATTGTCAGATGTTGTGACCTAGGACAGCGTTCTACCGTCGACACTGCAACGTAGGCTGGGCGTTGTTACGTTCTCGTACCCTCATAGTGGGTGCAGGTCGTGACACATTTTTAGTGGTGGCCCATGCAGGTCTAGACTAGAAGTGTAGTAGTATTCGAATTAGAGTATCACTACAGCCTACAGTAGGATATAGGACATTAATTTTAAGATACTCAATCACTTTAGAAAAATTTCTTTTATCGCCATCTAAATCCTTTTGTCAGCTGATCCTTTGAATTATAATTGTCCGCCTTTGTTATTTCGCTTCTTTCTCAGAAATTGATACTCTTGTTTGTCTATCTTCAGGATGGTAGAGACTAGATCGCAGCGTGCCATTCATGAGGATGCTATAGAGGGGACTGCTACCTCTCAGCCAGCACGACGAGGCCAGGGGACTGCAGCTCCTGCCACCTCAGCTCGTGTTGAGACCTCGGCAGCCGCAGCAGAGGGTATGCATCCACCGACTGGGAGGCAGGACCCGGTCATTCCAGAGGATCCCTTTCAGCAGCCACCACCTCCAGGACACGTGGACGTAGCTCAGATGTTCGTGTATTTCCAGCAGTTCATGGACCGACAGCAGGCTCGACAGGACAGAGGCATGGAGTTGGCCGTCACGACAGCCGCAGCTCGACCAGTGGTGCAGCACCCGAGGACACCGGGGATCGAGCAGTTTCAGAAGATGAGCTCCAGAGACTTTCTGGGGACAGAAGGAATCCTATATGCCGATGAGTGGATCGAGCATATAGAGGAGATCTTCCGCTTGGCCAGGATTCCAGCAGACCTTCAGATCGAGGCCGCAGCTAGCCGGATACGAGATCTTGCTCGTACCTGGTATCAGTCAGACCCCAGGATGGGAGTACCAGGGCAGACTTGGGAGCAGTTCAGGGGCTTCTTCAAGAAGAAGTTCTTCCCAGATTCAGCAGTCAGAGCCTTAGAGTCACAGTTTGAGAGCTTGGTCCAGGAGAGCCTCTCAGTAGAGGAGTATGTTGGAGAGTTTGGTCGTCTCGGCTGGTTTGTAGAGGGTTTGAGCGAGACGGCGAAGGCCCAGAGGTTCCGGAAGGGTCTGGTCAAGGAGGTCAAGTCCCTGACCAAGGGCAGCAGAGATGCTACGTTCGAGAAGATCTTGACAGGAGCCCTGTTGGCAGAGGATGATCTTGAGCTTAGGCTCAATAGGGGGAGAGACCCAGTTGGAGGCAGCAGTAGCGGGGGCCAGGCCAAGAGGCCCCACTTTCAGCATCAGTAGCTGAGGCAGTTTCAGTCGCAGCCGATCCAGCAGAGGCCAGTTCAGCAGCAGCAGCCGAGACAGCACCAGCAGGGCCAGAGACAGGGAGTCACTTGTGCCTACTGCAAGAAGCCTGGGCACGTCTTCAATGAGTGCCGAAAGAGGCTGGGCCTGTGCATGGTGTGTGGTTCAGCAGACCACCAGATGAGGGAGTGCCGCATGGGACGAACAGCCCAGGGAGGAGGAGTCAGAGCTCCAGCAGGCCAGCAGAGGGGACCAGCCCTGCCGACGCAGCAGCAGAGGTTCGTCTAACACCAGCAGCAGGCCAGGGGAGGCCAGCAGGGGCGAGCTTTCGCCATGGCAGCTGGAGATACGGAGGTGATGGGAGAGCTGATTGCAGGTTCGATTCTTCTCGACTCCAGTCCAGCATTTGCATTATTCGATTCTGGTGCTTCGCATAGCTTCATATCAGTATCTTTTACGATTAGACACGGTATCATAGCTGAATCGTTGCCTAGGACTTACAAGATCACGACCGGGGGTGGTATTATCCTCGTGAGTGATGTTTGTAAGGATCGGAGAGTAGTTTTGGGAGGCCGTGAGTTGGAGGTGAGTCTGCTCGTAATGCCATTGCCGAACTACGATATAGTACTAGGCATGGATTGGTTGAGCAGGAACCACACCAGCATTGATTGCAGAAGGGGTAGAGTTCTCTTCAGAGCACCGGGGAAGCCAGAGTTCGAGTACTCCAGACGTCAGGCAGAGCAGAGCAGCGGAGTCTTCTGTGGAGTTTCGGTCGAGGAGCAGACGATTCCACACCCCATGATAGCAGAGTATATGGATGTGTTCCTAGAGGAGTTGTCGGGATTGCTACCAGACAGAGACATAGAGTTCTCGATAGACTTGGTTCCAGGAGTGGAACCCATCTCTCAGCATGTCTATCGGGTGAACAACAGCGAGCTGGTGGAGCTGAAGAAGCAGGTGGATGAGCTACAGGACAAGGGCTTCATCCGCTCGAGTTCGTCACCATAGGGTGTACCAGTGTTGTTCGTGCCAAAGAATGATGGGTCAGTACGCATATGTATTGACTATAGGGCACTCAACAACCTCACGATCAAGAACAAATACCCACTGCCACGGATCGACGATCTATTTGACCAGTTGAGCGGAGCTCGGGTATTTTCCAAGATTGATCTGAGGTCGGGATATCACCAGGTGAAGGTGAAGAGGGAGGATATTCCCAAGACCGCTTTCAGGACGCGGTACGGGCAGTTCGAGTTTTTGGTTATGCCGTTTGGGCTAACCAATGCACCAGCAGTGTTTATGAACCTTATGAACAAGGTGTTCCACCAGTATCTGGATCAGTTTATGGTGGTATTTATTGACGACATCTTGGTATATTCCAAGACTGAGGAGGAGCACGAGGAGCATTTGAGGATCGTGCTGGAGACTCTCAGGAAGGAGTAGCTTTACGGGAAGCTCTCCAAGTGTGAGTTCTTCTTGGATCGGGTGGACTTCTTGGGGCATGTGGTGACTGGAGATGGTATCTCAGTTGACCCCAAAAAGATTGTGGCAGTTGAGGCATGGGCAGCACCGACTTCAGTTGCAGAGATCAGGAGTTTCCTGGGGCTGGCAGGATACTATCGGAGATTCGTGCAGGATTTCTCCCGGGTTGCAGAGCCGTTGACACGGTTGACCCGGAAGGATGCTGAGTATGTTTGGTCAGAGGAGTGTCAGACAGCTTTTGATGAGTTGAAGAAGCGGCTTACGACAGCTCCGATTCTGACGTTGCCTTCAGGATCAGGTGGTTTCACTATTTATAGTGATGCTTCAGGGAAGGGGCTGGGTTGTGTGTTACAGCAGCACGGGAAGGTGATTGCCTATGCTTCCAGGCAATTGCGTCCCCATGAGAAGAACTACCCTACCCACGACCTGGAGCTGGCAGCAGTGATATTTGCTCTGAAGCTGTGGAAGCATTATCTGTATGGTGAGAGGGTGGAGATCTTCACAGATCACAAGAGCTTAAAGTATGTGTTCACTCAGAAGGAGTTGAACATGAGACAGCGCAGATGGCTGGAGTTGATGAAGGATTTTGACATCCTACTTCAGTACCACCCAGGGAAGGCCAACGTGGTTGCCGATGCCTTGAGTAGGTATCCGACAGCCATGTGTTTGACCATGGATCGGTACTTGCTTACAGACTTGGAGATCCTTGGGATTGAGGTGATCGTGTCCGGAGTGCAGATGCAGCTATGGGGGATACAGATTCAGTCAGACTTGGTGGAGAGGATCAAGTCGGCACAGTTTGAGGACGTTGCTCTACGGTGTCTCCAGGAGCAGGTTCGAGCAGGTTTGCTGGAGGGCGAGTTTTCTCTTGCAGAGGATGGTGTCTTGAGGCACGGTTCCAGATTATGTGTGCCCAGCGGAGAGCTCAGGGAGCAGGTTATGTAGGAGGCCCACAGATCTCAGTACTCTATATACCCGGGTGCCAACAAGATGTACCGAGATCTGCAGGAGCATGTATGGTGGTCAGGAATGAAGCGGAAGGTGGCTCGCTTCGTGCCTAAGTGTCTGGTCTGTCAGCAGGTCAAGGCAGAGAGACAGAGGCCCAGTGGATTGTTGCAGCCACTGCCCATTCCCGAGTGAAAATGGGAGCATATTACGATGGACTTTGTTTCAGGATTGCCGCGTACTCCAGGAGGGAAAGGCGCGATTTGGGTCATCGTTGATAGGTTGACCAAATCGGCCCACTTTTTGCCATTCAAGGTGGGTATGTCTACATAGAGGCTGGCGGAGATGTATATGCGATAGATAGTCAGGATCCACGGAGTTTCGGTCAGCATCGTCTCAGATCGGGATAGCCGTTTTACTTCCCATTTTTGGAGGAGTCTGCAGACCAGCTTGGGCACTCAGCTCAAGTTTAGTACTGCATACCACCTCCAGACGGACGGACAGTCAGAGCGGACTATTCAGACCCTTGAGGATATGCTGCGGACGTGCGTCCTGGACTTTGGGGGTTCCTGGGAGGATCATCTTCATTTGGTGGAGTTTACTTACAACAATAGTTACCAGGCCAGCATTGAGATGTCACCTTTCGAGGCTCTGTACGGGCGTAGGTGCCGTACACCCTTATCCTGGGATGATGTTGGTGAGCGAGCTTTACTGGGGCCAGAGATGGTTGTTGATGCGGCCGAGAAGGTGAAGCTCATCAGGGAAAGACTTCGCGTGGCGCAGGACAGACATCGGCACTGGGCCGATAGCCACCGGAGGCCCTTGGAGTTTGAGGTACAGATTAGAGTAGGATTAGATTTAGGTTGTTTGTTTGTGATTTTGATCATGTTTGTTTATTATATTAATTGAGACCTTGCTTGTGATTAGGTCGGAGACCAGGTTTTCTTGAGGATATCTTCGACTCATTGTACGATACATTTCGGTGGAGGCAGGAAGCTTAGCCCGCGCTTCATCGGCACTTTCGTTATCAGCGGAAGAGTCGGTGACGTTGCATACAGGCTAGACTTGCCGCCTGCACTTGTGGGGGTCCACAACGTATTCCATGTATCACATTTGAGACGGTACGTGGCTGACCCTAGCCATGTGCTCGATCATTCAGAGATAGAGGTTGGGCCTTCTCTCAGCTATCCAGAGCAGCCAGTGGAGATTCTGGATCGACGGGAGAAGGTTCTGAGGAACTAGGTGATACCCTTGGTGCGCGTCGCATGGAGGCATCATTCTCCAGGAGAGTCTACCTGGGAGCGGGAGGATGAGATACGCGAGCGCTACCCTTATCTTTTTGGACCGTGAGGTATGCTTTCTATCCTTCTCATCAGTTGTATTTCGCCTTTCAATTTCGAGGACGAAATTCTTTTAAGGAGGGTAGATTTGTCACTACCACATTTCTAGTGTGAGGGTATTTGTGTCATTTTTGGGGTATTTTAAATTTATTAGAATTAATTAGAATTTATGGGAATTTTTAGGAATTATTTTGGAATTGTTTGGACTAGATTAATTTTGGCTAGTTTGGACCCATGTAGATCAACCTAGGAGCTAACCCTAGTTAGTTTGAGCTTGGTTAGAATTTGTGACTCTAGTCTAACCTAGCCTAATCTATGGTTAGGTCATTAGAACCTATTTAGCTATAGAAATTAGAAAGCCATAAGCCATGA
Organism: Iris pallida; assembly: GCA_029216955.1. Classification (NCBI taxonomy): domain Eukaryota; kingdom Viridiplantae; phylum Streptophyta; class Magnoliopsida; order Asparagales; family Iridaceae; genus Iris; species Iris pallida. The sequence continues at coordinate 7,044,601 of JANAVB010029220.1, forward strand.
CTTATGATTTAGAGTCTTTATTAATCAAATCAACCATAGCTCATGTAACTTGGCCCAAGCCCAAACTACCAAACCCTAACCCTAAGTGTAGTAGCCGGCCACCTAGTGTCATTGGGATTCCCCCACTATAAAACCCCTCCTAAATTCTAGGGCTAGCCTCCTTTCCTTAGGAAAACTATTTCAAGAAGAAAGAGGTGAGCTCCTAACTTTAGAAATTCATTATAAATCCATTTTAGGTCCTTTTTCCCCCAAACTAGTTGCATTAGATCCTAATATCAATGTTCTTGCTGTTGGTATTGATTGTTTGTAGGAAAGAATCAATTTGTGAGATTTTGGTGGTTGAGGAAATCATTTCATTTGGGGATTTTCCACCCATTGTTCATCAATAGGTAACTTTTCCATTTCTTCATAGATTTTTATTTTGTCAAATGCCACAAAGGGGCTGTTGGTGTTATTTTCGATTTGCTTTGAATAGGAAATTTAGTTTCATGATTGCTTATGCATTTTTAATCTTCTGTGCTAGTATCAGTGTCGTTTCGTGTCGGATTCACGGCTTGGACACGCGCGTGTACGACCGCGCGCACCGCTACAGTGCTCCCCTGCCTATCGGGGTCTGTAGCGGACACGACACGTATTGTTTGGACACGAGACTTGACACATGGCATGGGGCCATGACTGACACCCCGTGTGTCAAGCCCCATGTGTCTCCGTATCGTGTCTAGGTAGGAATCGACTGTGCACGTATTTTGCACTGTCTGTGCACACGAGTTATTTGGCCACTGATACGGGCCTCGTGTCCGACACTGACACGTTGTGGACACTGGCCAATGGGCCTATGAGGTATCCCTATAGGTGGGCTACCTATGTGGGTGACCACGAGATCCCCTCGTGTCTTGTGTCGTGCACACGACACGTGCACGTATGCACGAGACAGTGCACTGGCAGTGCACTGTGTATGTGTTTTTGAGTTCTGTGTATTAGACACGCCGTGTCAGGCTTTGGGTGACACGAAATAGAGAGTGGGGGTTTGTGCACAAGGATGGTTTCATTAACCAACCATTAATTATACATTTTAGTTAATTTCGAATTACATTTTCCTATTTATCCTAAATTTCTGAAACATGTCATTTCCTGTATTTTTCCCAGTTTAATGTTGAACTTTGGCAATTAAATTGACCTATTTAAACACTATTAAATGTTGGTTTTAAACCCTGATATGGTTCTCCCACTTACAATCTAACTATGGGTTGATTTTTGGTTGATTTGGGTGTGAGTTGAATTCAAAATGGGAGATCGATGTTCTGTCAATAAAACTGAACTGTTCAGTATTCTTCAAACTGAGAACATGTTTTATTAACATAGGTTTACATGTTAACCTTGGTGTACACTGTGAAGGGGGATTTGGAAAAAACTGAGAAATTGGTTTTGGTTAAGTAGAGTTGAAACCTGAGTTTAAATGTGGACTAATTTCCAGTTTTGACTTGTGTATTGAATTGTTCCTTTCCTTCTTATCATTCACTGTTTTTCTGAGTTAATGTGAAATGATTCCAGATTTCTTCATGTATGGTTCAATAACTGCCTATTGCTCACTGTTTTGTAATTTCCAGATTTTTATTATAACATAGACACCCTAATGCACCCTCACCCTTCCACACACTATGTTTTTCCTGCCACACTTTGTTCCAGAGGTTAACACCACACACACACACACATGACACTGTTTTGACACTGTTTTTCACACTGTTTTGCATCTCTCACTGCTCACACACACATGTTCCTCTCTCTCTCTTTACTGTAATTTCCTGCACACTGTTTTACATTGTACACCATACTATTTCACTCACTCTCTAATATAGCAGTCACTCACACAGCCCTCTCTTGTATTGCCCTATCACACACATATATTTGTTCATGCCTTTCCTATATGCCTACCTCATGTGCAGTCTAATATAGGTGACTATATATTGTAATGCAAATGTATTTTATATATGTAAGTTAATATATGCTTTGTGACATATATGTTCCTATATATGAGTGTGGTTTTATATATAGACATATATATGGTGTATGATTGGGGGTGCCATATGATAGTACACATATGGGAGTATGGGTTATACAAGTATATGTATATGCCATATAACTTGGGTATTTACTATATATAGGTAATGTGTATACTTGTGTTGAGAATAGGCCTAGGTAGTTTGGTATAGCTTGGTGAGACTAGATAGGGCTTGTACAACATTATTAGACTTAGTATAGCCTAGTTTAGACTTGGTTGACCTAGTTTGACTTCTAGGGTTGACCAGAGTTGACCAAGAGTTGACTTTGGCCTAGATTGACCTAGAATCATGTAGAATGAATAGTAGAACTTTATTTTACCATTTTAGACTTGTTGTGACTTGTGTTGTTCTGATTAGGAGCCAGACACCACTCCTCGGACGGTACTTTTCATATTGGACACTCAGATACAGGCGAGTACATTCTCTGATCATTTCATATCCTGTTTAGAATTATTTTCTGCAGTAGATTACTTTACTTATACTGTCACGATGGTTACACGGTTTGGTACTATATGGATCCCTTCTTGAGATGTTATCCTTAGGGAGCATCGGGTACTCTACGTTCTGTGCGTTTTACTTACATAGCGTACCATATGCTTCTTTGGTTCTTTGATTACTTGTGACATATACCCTTATACTCGGACGTATTCTGGCGCTTTGGCGCACCAGATCCTCCCGCATCGTGAGGACGCTTGTTGAAGTTGTTATGGATGCTTGATCCGCCCTTCTGTGACGCTCGACCGAAGATCCGCTCACTATCAAGGGCGGCGTTGTATGATTTCCTGTAAGTCTGGCATCTCTGGTTCATGACGTCCCGGCGCAAATCATCATTCAGGCCTTGCTGGAAGTGCTCGCACCATGCCTCCGTGTTCGGCAGAAAGTCCCCGACAAACTTCGCAAGCTTCGCGAACTTCGCATCGTAGTCTTCAATGGACAAGTTTCCTTGCTTCAAGGACATGAATTCCTCTTCCTTCTGTCGACGAAGGGCACGAGGAATGTATTGCTCGAGGAAGGCCAGTTTGAACGTCTCCCACGACATCTTGGCATTTTTAGTGGTGGCCCATGCAGGTCATTTTAAGGAGGACAAAATTATTTTAAGGAGGGTAGATTTGTCACTAACACTTTTCTAGCTTGAGGGTATTTTGGTCATTTTGGTCATTTTTGAAAATTTGAGAATTATTTGGAATTATTATGTATTATTTAGATTTATTGGAATTAATGTGATTTTTAGAGATTTTTAGTATAATTGATTTTGGTGTTTGAGTTGACTTTGACTTATGTTGACTTTGGAGACTAACCTAGTGGCTAACCTAGGTCATGACTATGTGATTAGGATATGGAAACCTAGGTTGACTTAAGTTAGTGATAATTAACCCATTAGAAATTATTTTGGGAAAATAGGATTTGAATTGATTAGAAATGGCTTGTGATTTCACAAGTCATGACTTGTGACTTAGGCTTAATAGCCCATAGGCCCACACCATGAACCAACCCTAACCCTAATCAGCCCATGGCAGCCACATTGATCCTTTCCTTCTATTTAATCCCCTCCTAGAAATTAGGGCTAGCCTCCTTAGGAATTATTTGCTATTTTGGAAGAGGTGAGTCTCGATCTTTCTAAAATCATAGGAAATCCATTTCAACTCCATTTTCCTTCAAATCAATTGCATTAGGACCTAATTCTTATGTTCTTTCTGTTTGTGTAAGAATATTTCAGAGTAGGATCAATTTGGGGAAGTTTTGGTGGATTGAGGAACCATTCCAATTGGGGCTTATTTGACATCAATAGGTATAATCTATTCTAACCCATGTAAATTCTGTTTAATTTCATTTCTAGGATGCCCTAACCCTAACCTAATAGTAGGATAGGCTAACCCTAGATTTTGAGCCCATTTCGTGTCCGTATCGGACACGTATCAACGTGTATAGGAACGTGTTCGACGAAATACCTCAAAGGGCATTTCGTTTGATTTTGTGGATTGTGTTTGAATAGGAAAATAGATCTTGACCTCGCTTATGCATTTCTCGTGTTCTGAACACGTTTTCGTATTGTGTCGTGTCGAATTTTGGACGCGGACACGCGGTCGTGCACACGTGCGCGCGGGCAGGTGGCATGCCCTGCTACTCGGGCGGTACTGCTCTGTGCACACAGCGTTTTGACCCACGAGACTTGACACATGAGTCATTCTCATGACTGACACGAGAACCCCAAGCTGACACGAACTCTCGTGTCGTGTCGGACACGGATTCGTGTATGCCTTGTTCGTGCACTGTGCACATATCAGTGCACTGTATGTTGTTCTCTGTTTTGATTCGTTTTGAATGTTAATTAGCGATTTTAAATTGTTAATTAGATCACATATATGTTGTATAATCCCTATTAGATTTTAGTTACATGTTAATTTAGGTTTTTAATATGATATTGGGTTTCAAATTGGGCTATTGGCATGTTCCTGAAACTTTCTCTGATACTTAGTTCTAGATTTTCCAAACCTCTTTTAATTTCCTGTGTAATGTTGTTTCTCACTATTTAGATATCCCCACATTTTACAATTCTTGCTAGCTAAGTTTTTACATTCAAATATAGGCTTTTGGAATTGGAAATGAGGAATTAGGCAATGGGTTGGTTTCAAAATACAACTGTCAATACTTGAGTATGTTGAACTGAGATGTGTTCTAGCAAAACCTGAGAATGGGATGTTGGCTAATGTGTGGTTTTGAAATATGTATAAACCTGAGTTTCTGATTTAATTTACATGGTTGACTGAACTGGATTGGTTTCCTTGCATTACATGATTGAACCTGAGATTTCCAGTTTTCCTATTTATGAACTGATAACTGATTGTGTTTTATGTTAATGCAAACCTGAGTTGCATTCTCCCTAAAACTGAATTGGTTTTTCTATGCAAAACCTGAGAATGCTATGAATGAACTGAAAACTGGGTATTGTGAACTGTTTTACTGAGATTAGTATCTCTTTAATCTGAAATCTGGGAATTCAATTTGGGTTTGGTTTTGAACTGTTTGGGATGTGGGGGTTCAAATCTGAGATTGGTATTTCTGTTAAACTGTTTTGTTTTGGTTTTTATGTGAATACTTAACTGAGATGGGGGTTTTTCCTATGTATATAAACTGAGTTGTATGGACTGTAAACTGATTTCTAAGTTTGTTTCTCATTCCCTCTCACACCATTCACTGTTTCATGCTTCATCACACATTCACACTCACTCACTCACATGTCTATGCACACACACACACACACATGCTCTCATGAATAATTCTCATGTATCACCACACTCTCTTGACACTCTAGTCACACACCCATACATGCCTACACACCCTATTGCCTCTTTTGACACACACATACACTTGTACATTTTGTGTTCCCCTCTCTCTCTCTCTTTACACATGTATACATATATATAAATTGAGATACATATATATGTATCCTATATAAAAAATATATATATATATATATATATATATATATATATATATATATATATATATATGTATCCTATATAAAATATGAGTGTGTGTGCTTTTATATATATAGTGTATTGGTGATATTGTATAGTGGCTATAGGTTATGTATTCTAAGTTACATTATGTAGCCTTGTCAATATGTCTATTGTTTAGATATAGATAATATCTGGTGTAGATGGGTTATGGTTGTTAGGGCATGATATTGCCTACTAAACCTAGATTAGTCTTGTTAGAACCTAGAATAGACTAGTTTGACTAGTTTGACTTAGGTTTGACTTGGTTGACCTAGTTTGACTTCTAGGGTTGACCAGAGTTGACCAAGAGTTGACTTTGGTCTAGATTGACCTAGATTCATGTAGAATGCATTGATTTGCATCTTATTATCATTATAGACTCATAGTGACTTGTACTGTTCTATAGGAGACAGACACCACTCCTCGGACAGTATATATTCTCCAGATTTACCGGATACAGGCGAGTACATTCTCTGATCATTTCATATCTTGCATTAGGAGTATATTTTCTGTTTTAGATTACTTTACATGATGCTGACACGTTAGAAACACGGATTAGTACTATATAAATATTGTTGGGCGATGTTATCCCCTTAGCGGATACATCAGATATTTTGTGTTCGTGTACTTTATCGTGAACATCGTGTACTTCTTGTATTTGTGACATTCGTGTACGAAACGTGTGAATCGTGTATAATCATGTATTCACATGACCTTCGTGTACAATAACATAACTTAGCCAGATCCTTGTGTATTGATTGGGGCGGGGGAGTAGAAGTGGTTATGTATTCAATCCAGTAGATTACTCGTGTACAACCTCTGTAGATTACTCGTGTATAACATCGTGCCGTTTATATAACCATCTTGTACTCTGAATCACTAGACACTGTTAGTTCTCTATATACTGTAGCTATTTATTTACAGTCTTTCCTGTTTATCATATTATTCTTCAGTTCTTGTATCTTACTCTCTAGCATGATTATATATCCTGACCTGCTATGATTTGTTGAGATGTACTGTGCTCGCTCCTGTCCTGACTGGACCTGTTGAAATATTACAGAGGACGAGGCTGAGGCGTTCTGCCCTACCTACTATGGTGCTACACTAGACGAATGCCTGGACTTGGACCAGCAGCAGAATCCACTAGCAGTAGATGACACTCCTTTAGACTAGGATTGTCTTTACTTTACTTGGATTACTGTATTTGGATTTCAGAGATTTGGACATGTATTTATTTATAGACACTTAGAATTCTGGTTTGTACCTCTGTGATGTTTCTTTCCTGGATATTATCATCTATTATCATTCTATCTTATTCCTGTTCTACCTTAGCTGTGATTGAGTTATATTCTGTTATGTCACCCCCATTCGGGGAGTATAACTGTTTTTACCTTCAACTGTTAGATGTTGTGACCTAGGACAACGTTCTACCGTCGACACTGCGGCGTAGGCTGGACGTACCCACGTCTCGTGCCCTTACTCTAGGGTGCGGGTCGTGACACGTTTTTAGTGGTGGCCCATGCAGGTCTAGGTTGGAAATGTAGTGGTATTCGAACTAGAATATCACTGCAGCCTGCAGTAGGAATTAGTGTATTTTTTTTGAAGGTACTCAATCACAATAGGAAAAATTCCTTATCAGATTCCATATATCTATTTTGCTGCTTATTGTCTTTCTTAGAAATTTAAACTGTCCTCCTTTGATTTTTTCGACTCATTCTCAGTAATTGTTTCTTGTTTGATCTGTGTATCCAGGATGGTTGAGACGCGATCGCATCGCCCCATGATGGGAGAGGCTGGAGAGGGGTCTGCCACCTCTCGTGTCCAGCAGCCAGCTCCCAGTACCATGGGGCCAGTGCAGCCCTCAGGAGTCGGTGTCTCTGCGACTTTTGGAGGAGCACCTCCAGCAGCCAGGAGGCAAAGCCCAGTGATTCCTGAGATCCTTCCACTGCAGCAGCCTCCGCCTGCAGGGATGGTAGATGCTGCACATCTCTTCTCCTTTGTGGAGAGGATTCTGGAGTCCCACCGGCAGCAGCAGACGAGGCAGACAACCAATTTTCGTCAGGGGATCGACGAGTCACACCAGCTGGTTCGCACTACAGTCGAGATGATTACTGCTCAGGGGGCCCAGTAGCAGCCTCGTCGGAGAGAGAAGGACATTCAGGACTTCCAGAAGATGCATCCTCGGGAGTTCTTCGGCACGGAGGGCATTCACATTACAGACGACTGGATAGAGCATATTGAGGAGATCTTTCGACTGGCGGAGATACCAGATCGACTCCAGATCGAGGCGGCGGGCAGCCAGATGCAGGACTTAGCCCGTGCGTGGTATCAGGCAGATCCCAGGGTAGGAGTTGAGGGCCAGACTTGGGCCCAGTTCAAGGAGCTGTTCAAGGAACAGTTCTTTCCTGATGTTACCTTGGGAGGTATCGAGGCACAGTTCGAGGGCCTGGTTCAGGGGAACCAGACGGTAGCTGAGTATGTCGGAGAGTTCTGCAGATTGGCCCGGTTTATAGATGACTTGACCGAGAAGACGAAGGCAAGGAAGTTTCGCCGAGGTCTGATTAGCAAGATTCGGTCGCTGACTAAGAGCGACCAGAACGCCACTTTTGCTGAGATATTTTCTGGGGCCATGGCGGCGGAAGACGACCTAGGGCTGAAGCAGAAGAGGGGTCACAACTTCCAGGGTGGCAGTAGCAGTCAGGGACAGGCTAAGAGGCCTCACTTCCAGCAGCACTTTCAGCAGCAGAGGCCAGTTTAGCAGCACCAGCATCAGGGCCGTGTACCTTTTCAGCAGGTGCAGCACCAGCAGCAAAGAGGGCAGCAGGCACCCAGGCAGCAGGCTATTAGTTGTACTTTCTGCAAGAAGCCTGGGCACAAGTGGGGCGAGTGCAGGAAGAGACTTGGCAGATGCTTGATGTGTGGATCAGCGGACCATCAGATGCGAGAGTGTCCAGTTGCGTCGATGCATCCGATACCAGGAGGAGCTGGGGCAGCCAAGGCTCCAGCAGGCCAGCAGAGGGGACCAGCCCTGCAGACCCAGCAGCAGAGGTTCCAGCAGCACCAGCAGCAGGCACGAGGTGGATAGCAAGTGCGAGCTTTCGCCATGGTAGCTGAGGATGCCGAGGTCATAGGAGAGCTGGTAGCAGGTTCGGTTCTTCTCGATTCCCTTCCAACGTTCGCACTCTTTGATTTCGGGGCTTCCCACAGCTTTGTGTCAGTATCGTATGCTATTAAATACAGTTTGGTTTTTGAACCATTGCCTAGGACCTGCAAGATCACGACCGGGGGTGGGGTCATCCTCGTGAGTGATGTTTGCAGAGGGCGGAGCGTCTTATTGGGAGGCCGAGAGTTGGGGGTGAGTTTACTCATCATGCTATTACCGAACTACGATATAGTATTAGGTATGGACTAGCTGAGTAGACACCACGCCCGCATTGATTGCCGTGGGGGTAGAGTTTTGTTCGGGGTGCCAGGAGAGCCATAGTTTGAGTACACCTGGCGGCAGGCAGAGCAGGACGGCGGAGTCTTCTGTGGAGCTTCAGTTTAGGAGCAGGTGGCTCCGCATCCCTTGATCGCAGAGTTTATGGACGTATTTCCAGAGGAGTTGCCAGGGCTTCCACCGGACAGAGATGTAGAGTTATCGATAGACTTGGTTCCCGGTGCGGAACCGATTTCTTAACATGTCTATCGGGTGAATAACAGGGAGCTGGTGGAGCTGAAGAAGCAGGTGGATGAGCTGCAGGACAAGGGCTTCATCCGATCTAGTTCTTCACCTTGGGGTGCACCTGTCACGCCCCGATTCTGTAGAATCGATAGTCGTCCTCCGGACGTGATGCCGTGCGAACCTAAGTTGCGATTGCACAAGACAGTCATAAGGTTATCCGAAACACAACATCAAGTTAGAGTATGCAGAGAAATTGAATGACATATTGAAATAGAAATAGACTTTTTCATTGATAATAAAGCTTCATTTACATTGACTTCATTACATGCATTGCCGCGCGGGCTACAATATGACTCGACTTACAAAATGAACGCCGATGAGATAGTCGTTCCATACATTACATCCCTTTATACAAGCAAAAACCATTACACATTTCCACCTGCAATCGAGGCGAGTCGAGCCGCCATCTTCTTTTGGACTGAGTACGGGGTCTTCTTCAAAAGGAAACCAAAAGCAAGCCTTTACACGGACGAGGCTTCAAAAGTGTCCACGCCGCCTTGAGATTTTAGGTGGCACGCCCTTCGTGGTTCGGGGTACCTGCGTGGAGAGCGAGGATCAGTACATTACACTTTGTACTGGTGCGTGGCAAGTTAAGTTCCAAGCTCTCATTTGGTTCAATGAGTTTATATGACTTAGTTCATGAATGTTTCTAACCATCCTAATGAATTTCAAGCGAGAAATGACAAGCATAATAAAATTTACGTTGAAACTTACCAACGGCGGCCCGTGTCGTGCCTTATAAAACTTACCATGTTCTTCCCTGTCAATTGTTATCATTTACATTTCAAGTGCAACATTACGTGTAATTGGTCACTGACATCACAAGCCATCCTGGACTATAGCTTTGTTAGCCGGGGCCCTTGCAGCGCAAGTAGCGAGCCCCGCTGCAAGTCCCCGCTTAACCCGTGCTATCATCCAGCACAGCTATACCGTGTTTTCTCCTAGGCCGAGTCGGTCCCGTGGCCCCGGGTAGTCGCTCGAGGAAACTCTCTCCTTGTCGACAAGTTGTCCAATGACCGAGTTAAGACAACATTTAGTTATTAAGGCCTAGCCTATTTTCTATTTGAAACTTGATCATTTTACCATGTCCGTGCCCTTGCTTTCATTCTTTCATCCACAACAACACTATCGATTTACTTAAGAAGGGGGTCGAGAAGAGAAGGGTCAGCCACTCACCTTGAGTTTTCTTCGGTGAGGGAACTTGTTGGTCGCGCTAGACGTCGCCTACGCGATTACCTGAAATCGCACAAACAACCGATTAGAATACTGCATTAATCAAGAAGTTCGATAGGAAATGCGAGTTCGAAATGCAAGCCATGAAAACTATCGAAAACATTCACGAAAGCGCATTCAGAAAACAAAGCCAAAACCAACGCAAGCGGCATGAAAAGCAGAGCAACGGGAGGTCTCTCCCGACTCAGCCGCAGAGTCAATCCTCGAGGCGCAGCCCGCTGAATATGGGACTTGGTTTCGAAGAAGACATTCCATAACGAGGAATGGATCTTAATTCAACCGTTCCCGTTCGATCGACTCGGCCGATCCCGACCTATCGGTCCCGACCGAATCGATAGCGACAGTGTTCCTTTCTTGCACACCCTTTGGACAGAGTACGGGGCACGATGTAGGGACGGGGCACTATACCATTACCATCTAAGAAAAAGTTTCATCATCGTAACTTAAAATAGAACCTACCTCTATGAGAACAACGAAGGAAACTTCTCTTTCATTTATGACTCAAGCTCCCACGTCGACTCCTCGACTGAATGGTTTCTCCAGAGGACACGGACGAGGGGAATAGCACAGTTGCGGAGAAGTTTATCCTTGCGCTCCAAGATTTGTACCGGCTCTTCGACATATGACAAGTCCGCCTTCAGGTCCAGCTTACCCAAATCCACAACATGGCTCGGATCATGCACGTACTTCCTCAATTGCGATACGTGGAAGACGTCATGTACCTCTGACAATGCAGGCGGCAAGGCGATTTGGTAAGCTACCGGGGCGACTCGCTTCAATATTTCGAACGGGCCAACAAATCTTGGGCTCAATTTCCCCTTCGCACCGAACCTGGAAACTCCATGCATAGGCATCACCTTCAGGAATACATGGTCGCCTTCCGAGAACTCGAGGGGGCGTCGGTGCGTGTCGGCATAGCTTTTCTGCCGGCTTTGTGCTATCTTCAATCTTTCTCGTATCAACTTGACCTTCTGCACAGTCTGCTCCACCGGCTCCGGACCAAGTATCTGCCGTTCCCCGACTTCATCCCAGCAAATGGGCGATCTACACTTCCGGCCGTACAAAGCTTCATACGGCGCCATTTGGATGCTGGACTGATAGCTGTTGTTGTATGCAAACTCGGCCAGCGGTAGATGGACGTCCCAACTTGACTTCAAGTCGATCGCACAGAGTCGTAACATGTCTTCGAGAATTTGGTTCACCCACTCTGTTTGGCCGTCAGTCTGAGGATGATAAGCTGAGCTGAACTTCAACTTGGTCCCCAGTGCTGAATGAAGACTACTCCAGAAGCGCACTACGAACCGTCCATCCCGATCCGAGACGATAGAAACTGGGACCCCGTGCAGCCGAACTATTTCATCAAGGTATATCTGAGCAAGGCGGTCGACGCTCCAAGTAACTTTGATGGCGATAAAGTGCACTGACTTGGTTAGTCGATCGACGATGACCCAGACGGCGTCGTTTCCCCGCGACGTCCTCGGCAAGCCAACAACGAAGTCCATAGTGATGTGATCCCATTTCCACTCTGGAATGGCGAGGTTCTGCATCTTCTCGCTCGGTCGCTGGTGCTCGGCTTTGACTTGCTGACAGGCCATACATTTTGACACAAAGAGCGCTACGTCCCTCTTCATGCCGTACCACCAAAAGACAACGCGGAGGTCCTTATACATCTTGGTGCTGCCAGGATGCAAAGAATATTTTGTATAGTGCGCCTCCGTCATTATCTCCTTTCTAAGTTCTACGTCGTCCGGTACGCATAGCCGTCCCTTCACGCACAACACTCCCGACTCGTCCTCTGCAAAGTCGGACGCTTTCCCTATCAATATCAGCTTCCGCATCTTCTCCAAGTAGGGGTCTTCCTTCTGTGCAGACTTGATCCTCTCCAGTAGGCTCGGTTCCACCCGCAGTTGCGCCAGTTTCACGTCTCTGAAACGAACTCGGAGCTCGATGCCCATTCCTTCCAAGTCATGCAGCAGTCGGTCGTTGATACATAATGAAGCCAAGTACTTCCGGCTCAGCGCATTCGCTACCATATTTTCCTTGCCCGGCGTGTAGTCGATTGATAAGTCATAGTCTTTGATTAGTTCGAGCCATCGCCTCTGCCGCAAATTCAGTTCTTTCTGGGTGAAGAGATACTTGAGGCTTTTGTGGTCCGTATAAATCCTGTACGCCACGCCATAGAGATAGTGACGCCACAGCTTCAACGCGAACCAATTGCCGCTAGTTCTAGGTCATGCGTGGGGTAGTTTTTCTCGTGCGGCTTCAACTGCCGGAAAGCAAAAGATATCACCTTATCCCGCTGCATGAGCACACACCCCAAGCCCTGGCCAGAAGCATCGCTGAAGATTTGAAATCCCTCCGTCCCGTCAGGAAGAGCAAGTATCGGGACTGAAACGAGTCATTGTTTGAGCTCCTGGAAGGAAGCTTCACAGTCGTCTGACCACTTGAATGCGACTCCTTTCTGGATGAGGCGAGTCAACGGCGATGCGATCTTCGCGAAGTCCTTCACGAAGCGTCGGTAGTATCCCGCCAAGCCTAGGAAGCTTCGAATTTCGCTAACTAATGCGGGCCGTTTCCAATCAGCAACTGGCTCGACTTTCTTCGGATCGACTGCGATGCCCGCGGCGGAGATGATGTGCCCAAGGAATGAGACGCTGTTAAGCCAGAACTCGCACTTGCTCATCTTTGCGTACAACTGATTCTCTCGAAGGGTTTGGAGTACCATCTGCAGATGCTCTGTATGTTGCGCTCGATCCTTCGAGTAGACGAGGATGTCGTCGATGAAGACTACTACGAACTTGTCAACGAAGGGACGGAACACCCGATTCATTAGATCGATGAAGACAGTCGGGGCGTTTGTCAGACCGAACGGCATTACCAAGAACTCGTAGTGGCCGTAACGAGTGCGGAAGGCAGACTTAGACACGTCGTCTGGCTTGACTTTGAGTCGGTGGTAACCCGATCGCAGATCAATCTTCGAAAACACCGTTGCACCTTGGAGCTGGTCGAACAAGTCGTCGATACGGGGCAGGGGATATTTGTTTCGGACGGTGGCTTTGTTCAATTCCCGATAGTCGATACAGAGTCGCATCGATCCATCATTCTTCTTCACGAATAGCACGGGCGCACCCTACGGCGAGACACTCGGACGGATAAACCCTCTGTCAAGTAATTCCTGAAGTTGTGCCTTCAATTCTTTCAATTCTGCAGGGGCCATTCTGTACGGAGCCTTCGAGATCGGCCGGGTGTCGGGGAATGTGTCGATGGTGAACTCTATTTCTCGATCGAGCGGCATGTCGGGTAGCTCGTCCGGGAACACGTCTGGGAATTCTGCCACAACGTCGGTCTGACCCGCGTTTGCACCATCCTGTCGCATGTCTCGAACGGAAACTAAATAGCCTTCACACCCGGAATGCAGCATCCGTCGAGCAGATATTGCGGAGATCACCATGCAGGTCGGCGACGCCTCACCATACGAGTAGCAGAATTCAGGCACTCCAGGCATGCAGAATGTGACCCTTTTTTCAGCACAGTCTATGGTTGCGTTACACGGCCCGAGCCAATCCATTCCCAGAATGATATCAAAGTCCTTCATATCTAGAACTATCACATCCAGACCGATCTTTTGACCGCCGATACAGATAATCCCGCCGGCGTAAGCTAAGTTTATGAGAATTGGTGTGCCAGAAGGCGTGCTTATGCTAAGGTCGAGATCTAATGATATTACAGGAAATTTGTGCTCGGCGGCAAAGTCCGCCGATATAAAATTATGCGAAGCGCCTGAATCAAATAACACACGAGCAGGCACATTATTGAATTTGAGTATACCTGACACTACTGTATCTGATGCCAGCGCTTCGTCTCGAGTCATGGCGTAGACGCGGCCCTGAGTGTTGGGGCGACGGTCTCGGCCATTTTGCGGTACGGGTTGAGTGGACGGAGGAGGGTGAGGCGCCTGTCCTCGATTCTCTTGACGGTGTTGTTGTGGCGGGACGTTACGATTCCATATCCGGGGGCAATCCCGCTTTTGGTGGTTTCTTGCTCCGCAGTTGAAGCACCCTCCTTCGAGGACATGGCAATCGTTGGCATGGTGACCGAAGTTTTGATATTTGGCACAAGAAAATGGTGGGGTTCGTCCCTGGTAACCGTCGTGGTTTGGACGCTTTGAAGTGTGATTGTTGCCTCCGTATAGCTAGGATGTTTGTGATTGGAGTGGCGCACAACGTCATCAGCACCGGAAGGATGCAGGTTCTCAAGGCGGAGCGCATGATTCAGAGCCTCGCCCATAGTCTTATACTCCGGGACCCCGACATGCGCACCGATAGAGGGTCGCAGACCCACTTCGAACCGTCGCACACGACACTCTTCAGTAGGCAGAAACTGGCCAGCAAACTTAGACAACTTGTTAAATTCTGCGGCGTACTGTTCCACTGTCCGGCTCCCTTGCTTCAACTGCATGAATTCATTCTCCTTCGTTTGACGAATGGCTGACGGAAGGTACTGGACTTCGAAAGCTTTGCGGAACGTGGCCCAAGAGATCGGTACGATGTTGTTGTCCGGTCGGATCGCTCGCTTGCGTACGGCCCACCAGTCGTACGCGTTCAACCGAAGTTGAAGTTGTACGCAGGCGACTTGCTTGGATTCTTCAATGCCGAGCAGCTCGAAGTGATCTTCCAGCTCTTTCAACCAGTCGATCGCTATGGAGGGACCCTCGGTACCGCTGAAAGAAGTACGGCACGCTTTCTTGAATTCTGATACTTCAAAGTTGTACTTTTTTGGTACTGCTGGTTGACGCTCGGGATCCTTCATGTCGACATCAATGGGTTGGATCGCCGGCTCGGTGATGGTAGGCGTAGTCGTAGAATTTCCGTTGGCCGCCATTGTCTAGACGATCTGCTGAAGGGTATCTAGCTGCTTTTGCTGAAGTTTGGCATGTGCATCAAATCGAGCTTCAAACTGGGCCTGTCGTTCCTCTACTTGTTGATGTTGGTTCTCGGACTGGTTTCGCTGCGCCTCCATCATGCGCAGTATCCTTTCGATGGTATCGTTAGAAGGTCCGGCCCGTCGACGATGCGAACTACTAGAGCCGCTTGAAGCGCTCTGTTCTTTCTCAGCCGTGGGTTCCGTCACTTCTGTGATACGAAGGCAAACGCATCAGTCACAAAATATTACAGACTCATTGTATGGAACAACTTATCTCATCGATGCGAGGTCAAAGGATGTAAAGCCGTGCTCTGATACCATTATGTCATGCCCCAATTCCGTAGAATCGATCGTCGTCTCCCGGACGTGATGTCGTACGAACCTAAGTTGCGATCGCACAAGGCATAGTCATAAGGTTATCCGAAACACAACATCAAGTTAGAGTACGCAGAGAAATTGAATGACACATTGAAATAGAAATAGAATTTTTCATTGATAATAAAGCTTCATTTACATTGACTTCATTACATGCATTGCCGCGCGGGCTACAATATGACTCGACTTACAAAATGAACGCCGATGAGATAGTCGTTCCATACATTATACCCCTTTATACGAGCAAAAACCATTACACATTTCCACCTGCGATCGAGGCGAGTCGAGCCGCCATCTTCTTTTGGACTGAGTACGGGGTCTTCTTCAAAAGGAAACCAGAAGCAAGCCTTTACACGAACGAGGCTTCAAAAGTGTCCAGCCGCCTTGAGATTTTAGGTGGCACGCCCTTCGTGGTTCGGGGTACCTGCGTGGAGAACGAGGATCAGTACATTACACTTTGTACTGGTGCATGGCAAGTTAAGTTCCAAGCTCTCATTTGGTTCAATGAGTTTATATGACTTAGTTCATGAATGTTTCTAACCATCCTAATGAATTTCAAGCAAGAAATGACAAGCATAATGAAATTTACGTTAAAACTTACCAACGGCGGCCCGTGCCGCGCCTTATGAAACTTACCATGTTCTTTCCTGTCAATTGTTATCATTTACATTTCAAGTGCAACATTACGTGTAATTGGTCACTGACATCACAAGCCATCCTGGACTATAGCTTTGTTAGCCGGGGCCCTTGCAGCGCAAGTAGCGAGCCCCGCTGCAAGTCTCCGCTTAACCCGTGCTATCATCCAGCACAGCTATACCGTGTTTCCTCCTAGGCCGAGTCGGTCCCGTGGCCCCGGGTAGTCGCTCGAGGAAACTCTCTCCTTGTCGACAAGTTGTCCAATGACCGAGTTAAGACAAAATTTAGTTATTAAGGCCTAGCCTATTTTCTCTTTGAAACTTGATCATTTTACCGTGTCCGTGCCCTTGCTTTCATTCTTTCATCCGCAACAACACTATCGATTTACTTAAGAAGGGGGTCGAGAAGAGAAGGGTCAGCCACTCACCTTGAGTTTTCTTCGGTGAGGGAACTTGTTGGTCGCGTTAGACGTCGCCTACGCGATTACCTGTAATCGCACAAACAACCGATTAGAATACTGCATTAATCAAGGAGTTCGATAGGAAATGCGAGTTCGAAATGCAAGCCATGAAAACCATCAAAAACATTCACGAAAGCGCATTCAGAAAACAAAGCCAAAACCAACTCAAGCGGCGTGAAAAGCAGAGCAACGGGAGGTCTCTCCCGACTCAGCCGCAGAGTCAATCCTCGAGGCACAACCCGCTGAATATGGGACTTGGTTCCGAAGAAGACATTCCATAACGAGGAATGGATCTTAATTCAACCGTTCCCGTTCGATCGACTCGGCCGATCCCGGCCTATCGGTCCCGACCGAATCGATAGCGACAGTGTTCCTTTCTTGCGCACCCCGTGGATAGAGTACGGGGCACGATGTAGGGACGGGGCACTACAGCACCGGTACTCTTCGTACCCAAGAAGGATGGGTCGGTACGGATGTGTATCGACTACAGGGCACTTAACAACCTGACAATCAAGAACGGATACCCACTGCCGCGGATCGATGATCTCTTTGATCAGTTGAGCGGAGCTCGGGTGTTCTCCAAGATTGATTTGAGGTCGGGTTATTACCAGGTGAAAGTGAAGGGTGAGGATATTCCCAAGACCGCTTTCAGGACGCGGTACGGGCAGTTTGAGTTTTTGGTTATGCTGTTTGGGCTAACCAATGCACCAGCAGTGTTTATGAATCTAATGAACAAGGTGTTCCACCAGTACTTAGACAAGTTCATGGTAGTGTTCATTGATGATATCTTGGTATATTCCAAGACAGAGGAGGAGCACGAAGAGCATCTGCGGATAGTGCTAGAGACTCTCAGGAGGGAGCAGCTTTATGGAAAACTCTCCAAGTGTGAGTTTTTCTTGGACCGAGTGGACTGCTTGGGGCATGTGGTGACTAGAGATGGTATCTCAGTTGACCCCAAGAAGATTGTAGCAGTTGAGGCTTGGACAGCGCCGACTTCAGTGGCAGAGATCAGGAGTTTCCTGGGGCTGGCAGGATACTATAGGAGATTTGTGCAGGATTTCTTCCGGGTTGCAGAGCCGTTGACTCGGTTGACCCGAAAGAATGCTGAGTATGTTTGGTCAGAGGAGTGTCAGACAACTTTTGATGAGTTGAAGAAGCGGCTTACGACAGCTCCGATTCTGACATTGCCTTCAGGATCAGGTAGATTCACTATTTATAGTAATGCTTCAGGAAAGGGGCTGGGTTGTGTCTTGCAGCAGCATGGGAAGGTGATTGCCTATGCTTCCAGACAATTACGTCCCCATGAAAAGAACTACCCTACCCATGACCTGGAGCTGGCGGCGGTGATTTTTGCTTTGAAGTTGTGGAAGCACTATCTGTATGGCGAGAGGGTGGAGATTTTCACAGATCACAAGAGCCTGAAGTATGTGTTTACACAGAAAGAGATCAACATGAGGCAGCGCAGATGGCTAGAGTTGATGAAGGACTTTGACACACTTCAGTATCACCCAGGGAAGGCCAACGTGGTTGCCGATGCCTTGAGTAGGTATCCGACAGACATGTGTTTGACTATGGATCGACACTTGCTTGCAGACTTGGAGAGCCTTGGGATTGAGGTGACTGTGCCAGGAGTGCAGATGCAGTTATGGGGCCTTCAGATACAGTCGGACTTGATGGACAGGATCAAGGCGACACAGTTCGAGGATATGGCTCTGCGGTCTATTCGAGAGCAGATCAGTGCAGGATTGGAGGATAGTGAGTTTTCACTTAGAGAGGATGGTGCCCTGAGGCACGGTTCCCAGTTATGTGTGTCCAGCGGGGAGCTCAGAGAGCAGATCATGTAGAAGGCTCACAGATCGCAGTACTCTATACATCTTGGTGCCAACAAGATGTACAGGGATCTGCAAGAGCATGTCTGGTGGTACGGGATGAAGCGGGGGGTGTCCCACTTCGTAGCTAGATGCTTGGTCTGTCAGCAGGTCAAGGCAGAGAGGCAGAGGCCCGGAGGATTATTGCAGCCGTTGCCCATTCCAGAGTGGAAGTGGGAATATATTACCATGGATTATGTATCGGGGTTGCCGCGTACACCAGGAGGGAAAGACGCGATTTGGGTCATCGTTGACAGGTTGACCAAATTGGCCCACTTCTTGCCATTCAAGGTGGGTACGTCTACAGAGAGGCTCGCAGAGTTGTATATGAGGCAGATAGTCAAGATTCACGGAGTTTTCGTCAGCATAGTCTCAGATCGGGATAGTCGATTTACTTTCTATTTCTGGAGGAGTCTGCAGACTAGCTTGGGCACTCAGCTCAAGTTTAGTACTGCATACCACCCCCAGACGGACGGACAGTCAGAGAGGACTATTCAGACACTTGAGGATATGCTGCGAATGTGCGTCCTGGATTTTGGAGGTTCCTGGGAGGATCACCTACATTTGGTGGAGTTTGCTTACAACAACAGTTTTCAGGCCAGCATTGAGATGTCACCGTTTGAGGCTCTGTACGGGCGTAGGTGTCGTACACCCTTATCTTGGGATGATGTTGGAGAGCGAGCTTTACTTGGACCAGAGATGGTTGTTGACGCAGCCGAGAAGGTGAAGCTCATTAGGGACAGACTTCGCGTGGCGCAGGACAGACATCGGCACTGGGCCGATAGCCACCGGAGGCCACTGGAGTTTGAGGTACAGATTTAGAGATAGGATTAGAATTAGGTTGTATATGTTTTGTTTTGTTTGATTGATCGTGTTTGATTTTTTAGTAACTTGAGATCTTTCTTGTGATTAGGTTGGAGACATGGTTTTTCTGCGGATATCTCCGACTCGTGGTACGATACGTTTTGGTGGAGGTGGGAAGCTTAGCCTGCGCTTCATCGGCCCTTTCGTTATCAGCGGGAGAGTCGGTGACGTGGCATACAGGCTAGACTTGCCACCTGCACTAGTGGGAGTTCACAACGTATTCCACGTATCACAGTTGAGACGGTACGTGGCTGACCCTAGCCATGTGCTTGATCATTCGAAGATTAAGGTTGGACCTACTCTCAGTTATCCAGAGCAGCATATGGAGATTCTGGATCGCCGAGAGAAGGTATTGAGGAACCAGGTGATACCCTTGGTACGCGTCGCATGGAGGCATCATTCTCCAGGAGAGTCTACCTAGGAGCGGAAGGATGAGATGCGCGAGCGGTGCCTCTATCTTTTTGGACCTTGAGGTATACTTTTCTATCCTTCTCAGCAGTACTAAACTTGAGGATGAGATGCGCGAGCGGGGACGATCAAGGACTTCATGGGTCTGAATCCCAAGAAGTTCTCAGGTACTGAGGGTATAGTAGTAGCAGATGACTGGCTAGACTCGGTAGAGAGAAAGCTTCTTGGAGTTAGGATGTCGGGTGACCTCCAGGTCAAGGTAGCGAGATTTCTGCTGATAGACTTGGCAGGAGTCTGGTTCCGGAATGAGCCGTTATTTGCGAGAGGGAGAGCCACTTAGGATCAGTTCAAGACCCAGTTCAAGAAGAAATTCTTCTCGACCACTGCTAGAGTAGCCATGGGGCTACGATTCCAGAACATCCAGTAGGGGAACCATTTTGTTGACGAGTATACGACAGAGTTTAGTCGCCTGAGCCGTTTCGCTCCTAGTCTGGTTGCAGATCCAGAGGAGATGACCCGTAGGTTTTGCCATGGTCTAGTTCCCGACATCGGCATTCTTATAGTGGCGAACGGTACGACTGACTACTACCAGAGCCTAGAGTTGGCCCGGAGCATCGAGGAGCGTCTTCTGTCATGCAAGAGGCCAGCTTCTGTACATCATGAGGGATCGTCCAAGCGTCAGGCTTTCCAGCAGAGAGCACCGACGCCGCCCCAGCAGACTTACCGCCCCCCTACATCACATCACCCGACCCCGCCAGTTAGAGCCCTGGGACCACGATAGCAGCAGCAGCAGAAGAAGGGAGCTTTGTGTGTATACTGCAAGAGTCCAGGCCACGATTCTTTCGTCTGTAGGAATAGGTTGGGTCAGTGTTTGGCTTGTGGGTCTGCCACCCATCAGCTTCGAGAGTGCCCAGTAGCGAAGACTAGAGGACCGCTCCCGACTCAGCAGCAGAGGTTTGGGCAGCATCTACAGCAGCAGAAGGGACCTTAGGGGAAGGTTTATAGTCTAGCCCTTGAGCCAGAGCCGGAGCAGGTTTCGGAGCCAGATTACTTAGCTGACGTCATCACAGGTCATGTTTATTTGTATACTTTTCTAGCTCTATGTTTGTTTGATTCTGGTGTATCTCATAGCTTCCTATCATTAGAGTTTATGCATAAACACCATCTAGTAGCTACACCTACTGCGGAGATTAGTAGAGTGATGACGGGAGGAGGACCAGTGCCTATTAGATCTATCTATAGATGTTCTATTTTTATAGCCGGGAGAGAGTTCAGGGGACGATTCTTTGTGACGCCACTCCCCGGTTATGATATCATATTGGGGATGGACTGGCTTAGCTATGCCCATGCATCTATAGATTGTCATGAGGGTAGTATTTTGTTCAGTCCCCCAGGCACAGCACCATTCAGTGTCAGGAGGACAGGGCCGGAGATCAGCCTAGAGCCGAACTGTTGTGCGACAGTTGGGGACATAGCACCGCCACACCCTATCATTAGAGAGTTTATGGATGTATTCCCAGAGGATCTTCCAGGACTTTCGCCTGACAGAGATGTGGAGTTCACTACAGATTTAGTGCCGGGTTCATCACCAATATCCCGAGCTTGTTATAGAGTGAATCCCAAGGAGGCCGTAGAGATGAAAGAGCAGATTGATGACCTGTTGAAAAAGGGTTTCATTCGATCCAGTGCTTCTCCATGGGGAGCACCAGTGCTCTTTGTGCCTAAGAAGGATGGTACAGTCCGGTTGTGTATTGACTACCGGGCCTTGAATGCCATCACCATCAAGAACAAATATCCTCTGCCCAGGATAGATGATTTGTTCGACCAGTTGAGCGGGGCGAAGGTGTTTTCCAGGATAGATTTGAGATCCGGGTACCACCAGGTGAAGGTTAGGGCAGCAGCCATCCAGAAGACGGCGTTCAACACGAAGTACGGGCAGTACGAATTTCTGGTGATGCCATTTAGTCTCACAAATATGCCAGCTGTCTTTATGAATTTGATGAATAAGACATTTCACCAGTATCTGGATAAGTTCGTCGTAGTGTTTATCGACGACATCCTGATATACTCGAAGACGCCAGAGGAGCATGCAGAGCACTTGCGGATAGTTTTGGGGATTCTGAGGAAGGAGAGATTGTTTGCCAAATTGCCGAAGTGCGAGTCCTTTTTAGACCGAGTGGAGTTTCTCGGCCATGTAGTTACTGGAGATGGAATCTCGGTGGATCCCAGGAAGATTGCTGCAGTTGAGACATGGAAGGCTCCGACGTCAGTTTCAGAGATCAGGAGCTTTCTGGGTTTAGCAGGCTATTATAGAAAGTTCGTCCAGGACTTTGCTAGGATAGCTGAACCCATGACGAAGCTGACGCGGAAGGACGCAGAGTACATCTGGTCAGAGGACTGCCAGACAGCATTTGAGGAGCTGAAGAGGAGGCTGATGACCGCTCCAGTTCTGACATTACCTTCAGGTTCTGGAGGTTTCACCATTTACAGCGATGCTTCTGGGAAGGGGCTAGGATGTGTCCTACAGCAGCATAGAAAAGTGATTGCTTATGCATCTAGGCAATTGCGGACTCATGAGAGGAATTATCCTACCCATGACCTAGAGTTAGCTGCGGTGATCTTTGCACTCAAGTTATGGAAACATTACTTATACGGAGAGCCTGTGGAAATCTTTACTGACCACAAAAGCTTGAAGTATGTGTTCACGCAGAAAGAGCTAAACATGAGGCAAAGACGATGGTTGGAGTTGATGAAAGACTTCGACATCGATTTACAGTATCACCCCGGGAAGGCAAATGTGGTGGCGGATGCGTTGAGCAGGCATCCGATGGCATGGTTGTAGGTCCTAAAAAATTAAGTTGTACACATCAACAAAGTCATGAAGATCAAGAAATAAATCTTTCAAATAAACTGCGCAGACATCAGTTTGCGCAGCAAACAGATTGTGCATACTAGATTGCGTACACTCCCAAGTGTGCAGGCTGACGTGGCAGATCATCATCATTACCTGACACAAATCAAATCTTCTGACAGCTGACAGCGCGAAGAACGAGGTGACCGTTCGTTTAATCGTGCAGCACGGCGCTCGAGGACAGCTGGCAGCGCAATCCATGTTGGCGTAATCCATTCCTGCGCAGTCCAAATCTGCGCAATCTAAAGCCAGTACAATTCAGGTTGCACATTTTATCAACACAACTGACAAAGTACATGTGGCATTCATGCCATCAATTGCTTATTACGTGGCAACCGTCTACACATGATCATGCGCAATTCAATCAAAGTTGCCATGTGTCTAAGACAGTTGGACCACGATCCAACAACTGCCTGCGCAGTCCACTGTTGCATAATCCAATTGCTGCGCAAACCATCCTGCGCAGTCCAGAATAACTAAAAGTTAGTTATTTTTCAGAACTCTATAAATAGGGTTTCAAGTCTTCATTCAAAGGGATCAGGAAGGAGGGATCAGAGATCAGATATCAGATTATAGAGAGTCCAGGAGTTCTTGCCCAAGTGCTGCTGCATTCTTCCGAGGCTTTTGCCTTCAATTTCTGAGGCTTTTTGCCTTTAATTCCAGAGTTGTCTTCAACTTCAGAGGCTCCGTCTTCAGAGTTTACATCGTCCAAGGGATAAAGCAATCGTCATCTAGATTGAATTCCTACAGTTGTACCATTCCCAGAATTCAAATTGTAATCTTTTACAAAGTTTGTATCAATAAAGTTCTACACTTTTGTTTTTGCAAACAAAATGGCGACTCTGCTGGGGACGACTTTCTCCTCCGATGAGAAAGTGACAACTCAATGTGACGTAGCGTCTATCGGAAAGATGCAGAAGACACTGGTTGTGAAGATCAACCAGACATCCTACGAGGCTATAATCAACTCCAAGACCACTCCTCGCACTGTAACCACTTCTGCCACAAGCAAAGTGCGCCCAGTGTGGGTCCCAAAGACTGCTGCGCAGTCCATTGATGCTACCAGCAAGACTTCTGTGCAGTCTGCTATCACGACTGCTGCACAGTCCAAAGCTTCTGTCATCAAGCCTGCTGTACAATCTGTCTCTGCTACTGCTGCGCAATCTGCTATTGCCAGTACACAGAAGACTTCATTTGCTGTCTTGGCTAAGTACAAGACTCCTATGCCCCTGGCGCAATTGGCTGCCAATCTGTCTGTACAGTCCAATGCTCCAACATCCAGAATCCACCCTAAGCACTCTGTAGCAAGAACTCCTGATGCGCAAACCACAGTTTCTGTGGCCAAAACCAGTGCGCCATCCATTCATGCGTAAACTGCTCCTACGCAATCCAAGAGTGACAGCCTTTTGGCTAAACTCTCTTCTTCCCATAACAAGGAAAAAGGCTCTGCTCCTCTTCCCAAACACACTGTTGCTCCTGTGCAATCTACTGGGGGTAGTCCTTTGGCTATTCCTCTTCCTCTTTAAAACAAAGAAAAATGCCCGTTGGTCTTTTCTCAAACTTCCTTGTCCCATGACTTGGAAGACAATAGAGGGAAACGCTCTTTAGCTAACCCTTCTTCACAAAACAAAGGAAAAGGCCCTTTGGTCTTTTCTCAATCTTCTTCAGTTTTTACCGAAGAAGATCAATCTGAACGTGCCTCGGCACCAATCAGTACTAGAACTCTTTCAAACAAGGATTCTTCTTTCCTTTATGACAAGAGAACTTGTACTGACCAAAGAGGTATTCTGCCTACCCTGGTAGCAGAATTCCAGGACCTTCCAACTCTCAAAATTTCCCGTTCCAGGCAGGGAAAACTGCTGGTGTCTCAAACAGAAACCCCTGGGGGTGAGTTTGCAGATCTAAGGACATATCTCAACAGACCCACTTCGGTGAAACGCAAGCAACCAATGCCGAAGATCAAACATCATCAAAAACAAATCTCCAGGGCCAAAGATCCTGACACTTATGCCAATGAAGTGAGCACTTCCCTGTACACTCAAGGGACTAAACATTTGAAGAATCGGAATCATATTCCGAACATTATCAAAGAACATATCCCTCAGAGTTTTTCTCGTCCTGCTGTTGTTTCCGATCTCCGAGAACATCTCAGACAAAAATGAGACAATGTTTCAACACCTTCAGTTCAACCATCTGATCATCATTGCAACCACAAAGTCATCATCCAATGTTGTTGTCAAACAACAAAACGATCTATCTTCGATCGTCTGACTTTTGTTAAATCTTAAGCTATGTCAGAAGAAGATGAAGTCTTGTATGCTTCTATCAACATGACTCCCCGAGATACTGGGGGTAGAAGATGCTCCAAATACGGCAAGCCTCGTAAGCTAAGCCAGCGGTATTTAGATTTACTCCAAGAATCCTCTGAAGGAGTATTTTGGCATACCCGGTCTCGAAGCCGAGATACAATCGGTCAAAAGAATCTTCCTCAAAACCCTTCAGGTTATCTTCCTACTTCTCAGTCAGGAGATGACTCTTTCTCCGACTATGATGCATACAGCAAAAGCTCTGAACAGACAGTGTCTTTCACTGTACCAAGAGAAGTGATAGCTTATGTTGTCACTGATGATCCAGATGCTTCAACTTCAGCAAATCAAAAACAAAGAATTGCTGCACTGGAAGACAAGCTAAAGACCATGGCTGAAATGGTCGCCATTATGCATTCTATCATTGTGGCACAACATGCCACACCATCGACTGTACCTACTGCGAGTCCAGAAATCATAGCATCTTCAGTACCTGCCAATACTGGGCTGGGGGTAGTGTCTCCTCAAATGCCTCCTATACAAGTACAAGTTCAAACTACACCTAGTCAGTCAGGAGCTGGGGGTAGTGCTTACAATACTGTTCCTCCTCCTACCACTCTAACTCAACCTGCTCCTTCTTCGTCATCCGAAGATGCCAATGAAGCTGTCAAACTCTTGGAACTCAGTTCGAAGCTTTCAAAGAGAAAGACAACTTGCAAAGATTGGGGATCAAGCAGCCTTATCCAGTTGAATGGAAAGAAGTCCCGTTCCTACCAAAGTACAAGATCCCAACGATCTCTTTGTTTGATGGCAGTACTTCCCCTAGTCAGTTCATCAATCATTTTGAGGTAATGACCGTTCAACTCCAGCCAAATGACGCTCTTCTTACCGGAGTGTTCGTCGGTTGTTTAGCCGGCGTAGCATATGATTGGTACAGAAGTTTGCCCGATGGTTGTATCACTTCCTTCTCAGGTCTCAAACAAATCTTCCTGGAACGGTTCTATGAAGGATTCAACGACATGACTATGTCGGCTCTCAACAAAATCAAACAGAAACACAATAAAACTGCTGAGAATTTCATCGAACGGTTCCGCCATGAAGCCTTGAAGATGTCTCCCGGAACTCCAGCTGCTGTCACTATTGATACTTGTAAGGCAAATCTTTTGCCTATCATCAGTATGTGGACAGGATCTACCCAGTTCCAAGATTGGCCCTTATTCATTGTCAATGCCAAAGCTGCGGAAGTGAGTGCCGAGAAGTTCAAGCAATTGGGGGTACAAATGTCTAATCCCGATCGAGATGAACACCAGACATCAGGTGGTGGCAACCGCCAGAACAACCGCAAAGCAAAAGAGACGTTGAACATCAATCTGAACAAGAATAAAGAGTCTCTAGCTGTTAATGTAGCTCCGCCTACATCAACTTCCACTCCTTCTGCACCTCCACCGAAGGAACCTCGTCCGAAAGTAGAATATTCCTTTGACGAGAATGATACTGCAAGCATTTTTGATTGCTTACTCAAAAGCAACAAGATTCAGCTCCCAGACCCAAAGAAACCTGATGAAATCGGTAAGATAGATCATCCTAAATATTGTGTTTACCACAGGTTCATTGGACATCCTACTCGAGCATGCTACGTGCTCAAAGGCAAAATTCAAGAGCTTGTCAATGTTGGTGTCGTCACTCTGCAGCAAGATGAGAAGACTGTTACTGCGAATATGGTTTCAGTCCAATTTGGTGACTTTCCTCCGCAGATGGTACAGCACGGTGTCATTCCTATTCCCAAAGCTACTCTTGAGATTATGAATCTTCCTCTTCCACCAAATGAAGGTCTCGTCCCTTTGTCTCTTGACAATGGCAAAATTATGTGGATTCATCCCGATCTTGCTCCGGAGTCCGAAGTGCCCTCTTCTTCCAAGAAGAAAGGTCGTTCTAAAGGCAAGACAAAGACTTGCAACATGGTGTCTTTTGACCCCATAGTTGACAAAGAAATTCTGCTAGGCACCAGATCAGGGAAAGCCTATTTGAAAGATCATTTTGAAGCTCAAGAGGATCCTACCTCTTCTTCTGAACCTGTTCCAGTACAATCTACTTCCTC
Organism: Iris pallida; assembly: GCA_029216955.1. Classification (NCBI taxonomy): domain Eukaryota; kingdom Viridiplantae; phylum Streptophyta; class Magnoliopsida; order Asparagales; family Iridaceae; genus Iris; species Iris pallida. The sequence continues at coordinate 7,071,967 of JANAVB010029220.1, forward strand.
TGAAGAGATTCCTTCCATATCCTCACCAGTTGTAGTGCCTATTCCTCCCAAGCCGGTAGTTGCTGGCAAAGGCAAGCAACAAGTCCGCTTTGACAAGCTTCTGAAGAAATCATCTCCTACAGGACTTGAAAAGCCGTACAACTTTGATATATTGGCTCAACTAGCCAATACACCGGCTAGGCTATCAATCTTTGAACTCTTGCGTCTTTCCAAAGAGATTCGAGAAATTTTAAGTGAAGCTCTGATGCAGGCTGAAACTTGCTTAACTCTTCTCAAAAAGCCAGAATCAGAACCAGTCTCTTGCTGTCACTGTCATAGTGTCCTGGAGTTGATTCCAAATATCACTTTCACTCAGAATGATATGCTACTGGAGGATAATAGACATGATCGTCCTCTCTGCTATATAGGGTATGTCGATTCGATAAAAGTCGATCGTATCCTGATAGATCCAGGGTCTGCTCTCAGCATCATGCCAAAGACGATGCTAGACGCATTGAAGATACCAGTGTATAGTCTTTCAAACACAATCACCACTATCTTGGGATTCAACCAAGGAAGGAGTGAACCTTTGGGCAAGATCCGCTTAAAACTTCAAATAGGTAATCTTCGCACAAAGGTGACCTTTTATATCATCGACAATCATGGTTGTTCTTACAATGCTCTTCTGGGAAGACCCTTCCTCCATGAACATAATGTTGTTCCATCAACTCTTCATCAATGCTTTAAATATGTCGATGACAAAGGAGAAGTTCACAAAGAAGTTGCAGACCTTTATCCTTTTAAGGGTGTTGAAGCATACTGCAATGACGCTCGTATGTATAAGAAAGAATTTATAAAATTGGTATTGGCCATGGATACTGAAGAAGACCAAGAAGCAGTGCCCAAAGACACTCTTATTATACCTGTCAAAGGGCGTGTTTCCCATCCTCAGTCTTCTAAACCACTGGCTATTCACTCGCCAGTCCAGAGGCAATCTACTGATGACGATCAGGATAAAAGGGAGCTCACCTCTTCTGAGCCACTTGTAATCGACTTACGTCGTAACAAGGACAAAAAGCAGCTCACTTCTTCTGAGCCACTTGTTGTTGATTTAACTCATAACAAGGATAAAAGGGAGCTCACCTCTTCTGAGCCACTTGTTATTGACCTTCGTCGTAACAAGCCTCCTCCACGTTCTTCTTCTCCTCCTCTTGTAATCAATCTGACCGAGCCTGTTAAGGCTAAAGGTCCTGCTGTAAATACAGATATACAAATCAATGAAAAAGCATCTACTTTCCAGTATACTGATGTTATTTATCATACTAAATGCTATTTGGATATATTAGATAGCTTCAAATCATTTACAATGGGAGTTGTACAATCTTTTCAAACATAAGTTTCATGTGAACACCTAAAAGATTCATATCGTATTGTTCCTGCTCGCAAGAAAGGCGAACGTCCAATACTTTTTAGTAAAAGACCGGAACAACAATTCAGTTATACGGATGATAGTAGAGTTAACGACACGGGTCATCTTCAATTTCGTCGTTACAGTCAACAATCAAAAGACATCGTCCGAAAGATGGGTTATGACTTCAAGAGCGGCCTCAACTACGGTAAGGACAGAAAGACTCCTCTCCGTACCGCTGTTCCACAAGGAAAGTCAGAGATGTATTATAGCAGGACCAAAAGAGATCTCGGATATGCTTCTCCTCCGATGTTATCCCCAGCAGGCTCTGAATCTGATAGCGATGAGCGTTCTAACTCTTCTGATTCCAGATCATGGGATTCTGATACTAGCATTGGTGAAGTCCATCGTGTGATTGTATCTTCTAATATGGTCTCCGCTGAACTTCCTGAAGGTTATGATGAGGATGTTGAAGAAAATCCTGAAACAGATCATTGGGCTCAACAGATGGATAATCAATAGGTACTCCGATTCGAACAAAGAGAACCTCCTACAGAAGATCAATTAGTTCAAATTGATGTAGGAGAAAGTGGGTCACCTTGTCCAATATTCATTAGCAAGAATCTTCCAGAAGTAGATAAGCAAGAGTTGATTCTTCTTATTAAAGAATACATTGATGTCTTTGCCTGGAGTTATGAAGACATGCCAGGACTAGATCCCAAAATTGCTACTCACAAATTGAATATCCTGCCGAATGCAAAATCGGTCAAACAACAACAACGACATTTCAAGCCAGAAATGATGGACGCAATCGACGATGAAGTTAAGAAGCTCATCGCTTGTGGCTTTATTCGAGAAGAATAACATCCCGATTGGGTAGCCAATGTCGTCCCAGTTCTGAAAAAAACCGGCAAAGTTCGAGTCTGTATTGATTTTCGGAATCTTAATGAAGCATGTCCAAAAGATGAATTTCCTCTCCCTATCACGGACGTCATGATTGACAATACCTGTGGGTTCGAGCGAATATCTTTTATGGAAGGATTCTCTGGATACAATCAGATCAAGATGAATCCCGAAGATGAAAAACACACATCTTTCCGCACTCCTCGGGGAGTCTATTGCTACACAGTGATGCCATTTGGTCTCAAGAATGCTGGTGCAACTTACCAACGAGCTATGAGTACCATTTTCAGAGAACATCTTCGTAAAACAGTTGAATGTTATGTTGACGATATCGCTGTGAAAAGTCATCTGAAAGAAGATCATATCCAAGACTTGAGAACAATCTTCAATCTCATGCGCCAACATCAGCTCAAGATGAATCCTACCAAATCGTTCTTGGGTGTCTCTAGTGGTAAGTTTCTCGGCTTCGTCATTACCTCTAAGGGTATACACGTGGATCCCGAGAAGATCAAAGCCATTCAAGAGATGCGTCCTCCACGCAACCTAAAAGAGCTACGAGGATTCCAAGGTCGACTTGCGTACATAAGGAGATTCATTTCGAACTTGTCTGGACGCTGCAGACCATTCACTCAACTAATGAAGAAGGGTGTATCTTTTATTTGGACTAAAGAATGTCAACAAGCATTCGACGACATCAAACGATATCTCATGAACCCACCAGTCTTGGTACCACCAATCTCAGGTATTCCATTCTTGATGTACGTCCGTGCTATGGACCATTCATTGGGTGCATTACTTGCCCAAAAGAATAAAGAGGGTCACGAACATGCCATCTACTATCTCAGTCGTACTATGATTGGTGCTGAACACCGTTATAGTCCGGTTGAAAAAGAATGTCTAGCTCTTATGTTCGCTGTTCAAAAGACAAGGCATTACATAAGTGGACAAACTATTCATGTTATTTTTCGAGTTAATCCTCTTAGAGTACTCATAAAAAAGCCCAGTACACTCAATTCTCGGCTGGCTACATGGGCTATTCTTCTAGCCCAATATGACATGGTGTATGTTCCTCAAAAGTCTGTCAAAGGTCAAGCATTGGCAGATTTTCTGGCGGCTCATCCTGTACCAGAAACATCCAAGCTTTACGATGAAATTCCAGATGAGACATTGGAAGTCAATATGATCTCTGAAGAATTTCCAACCTGGCGTTTATTCTTCGATGGTGCATCCAGGATCGGACCAAATGGTGCCATTGTAGCAGGAGTCGGAGTTGTCCTCGTTTCTCCAGACGGATCAACTATTCAAAGAGCTTACACTACACCAAAAAGGATAATTTGAAACATTTAGCATTTTTGGGTTTGAAACAGTATATAAGTGTTCCCAAATATTGGAACATATTTTATCTGTTTCAAACTGATTATATGTCTCTAAAATTATTTTTATAAAATTAAAACATATATTATATTTTTCGGAATGACAAATAAATGCTTTAATTTGTGTTCTAACTCGGGTACTCCTTACGTGATTGATTTAGAAAACGTTCCAGAAATTTATTCCCCCACCCTCATCCCAAAAAAGTGCCAAGTACAAAATACCCAAACTCCCAAAGGAAACACCAGCTCCACTATCACCTTCATTCCCTTCCCTTTCTTTCCCTTCCCTTCCCTTCCCATCCCCTTCAAACCCTAATCCCAGCCCAAAGCCAAATATGAATCCTCTCCCTTCTTCGACCACCTCCTCGCCTCCCTCCCTCCCGTCGCCTCTATCTTATTTCCCTCATCTTCCTCTTTGGTCCCGATCCTCCTCTCAGTCCCCCCACCTCATCCACGGGGCCCCTCCGTCGCGAAGACCATAACCCTCCTCCACACCCTCCGCCACCTCCGTTGCCGCCCCTTCGCCTGTGCTGCACCCCGAGATCCCTCTTCGAGTCCCTCATCTCCCATCTTGACCCCTGCACGAATACTCCCAATTTCGACAAAGCCTCTGACTTTATTGACCTGAACCTAGCGGTTTGTGAGTTTTCTTTTGACAAAAATGCATATCATTCATGAGAACAACATTTACTATCATATTCTACTTATGCTTTCCTTGCAAATGTTTCTGACATATGAATTCTCTAGCAGATGTCCTCTATTACCTTCAAGTGATGACTCCAAAGCGAATAGGTACAGGGATTCTCTTTTGGTGAGCATGTCTACGGATTCAAGGGTATGTATGTGCAAGATTTATTTCTACAGTCTGATATATGCCTAAGGAAAACAAATATGGTCTTTCTTGTTTTCCTTTTTTATACGGGAATGATGTTTACTACCATTTTCCTTTTCAAAATGGTTTGCAACAATCTAAGAAGAGAGGGCGTTTCCTACCTATCTTCAAATTTACAACATAAAGCAATGACAACAATAGCAACAACAGCAACTTTGGCATCTGACACATCTAATTGGTTTCCCCTTGCGCTTATCTATTCAAATCAAGGTTTACAATGTCTGCAAAAACCTATAGTGTAACTGCGAAAACTACCGAAACCAACCGAAGGTGGGGGTACGAAATTGATATTGTAAATATTGATTCAAATTATGCCACTCTAATTTAAGGCTATCATTGAATAGAGTTTGTCAACTTTCATATACGCGCACTCCTTTGGAATCATACAATGAAATATGAGCATTTCTATATCTTTGTATGAATATACAATCACTTAAGTGTAGGTTTGTTATTTTATGTGTTACTGTAAAGCATTATTTATTGTTTAAGTTTTACATTGTCTTTTGTATTAAATTAACTGTCAGTACACTTTTTCTGTATACCAATCCTTTCATTATTTTCTTGCAGTTTTTTTTTAAGCATCGGGTAATAACTTTCCATTTCTCTGTCGTTATAGAAGATGAAGATGACTATGTCTACACTTTTAATGGACATTCAGGTAGGCTTTCACATAACTATGTAATGTGTCCCAAGCAGAGTTAGTTTGTCGGATTCAATGGTTTGTATTAGTGTTAGATTCTTTTTGGTATATAAGATGTTCATTAAGTCCTTTCCAGCACAACTACTGAAAACTTTCCAACATTTACTGGTTTCATTTGGTGAAATTTTATTCACTTAAATTATTTTGTTCTAGTCTATTCTACCATCTATGTTGATTGAAAAATTCATCTTTCAAACTCTTGTACACTGGCATCCACATGTTGTAAAATTCATGTGTATCGGGTGATTTTGAAGCAGACCGTGATAGGTTAACTTCTCACTTTATTGTTCTAACAAAATGCAAAAAGTTCCATCATCTTTCTTAATGCAATACTTTTGGTTATTACTGATTCTTTCTCAACGAGTGAGTGGTTTTGCACAAATCTTGCCTATGTGCATTGCGCATGCTACTTATGACTATATCTCAGTAGAGACTACTTTTTTGTTTGTGTAGATGAACTCTTCGCAGTTGCGTGCAGTCCAATAGATGAATATTTAATTGCTACGGGAGGCAAAGATGATAAAGGATTTCTTTGGAAGATTGGTTCGTCAGATCCAACGTTTGAGCTTCAAGAATTTTTTTTCTTTATTTTATCTTTAAAATGTTGTTGCCAATTATTCTTTTGCAACTACAACACTACCACAATTCCACATTTTCGATCCCTTGCATGAATTCTTCTCCATTTAGTTCAGTTGCAAGGCATCTCATCTATTTCAGAGCAACTACCAGTAGAGTAATATTCAAAATTTTCGGTTCCTTGCATAAATGATCATAGACTAGATACTGATACGAGTAATGTATATTCAACATATTGAGAAGAATTAGTTCTTGGGTACTGAGTATTTGATCAAAGTATTTTCTGTTGGCAGAAAAAGTGAGGAGAATCTCAACCTGAGCAGTATGCTTGCAAAGAATTTATCTGTTGCTAATTAAGTATAAAGTCAAATAGTAAAGAGAATGACAAATTTGTCTTTAGGACATTGAATATATGATAAGTCTGTAAAAAGATGCAAAAATGGCATCTAGGTGATAGGAATCGGTCCCCTTGGCTTAGCTGAGATATACTACTGATACATGTGAGTCGAATATGGTCTTGAAGTCAAACTTAACTCAAGTTTAGGCTTTCTTATGTTTTCTTTGAGCTTTAGATCAATATTATTTGATTCAAGGTTCTTTTTGTTGATCTATAATCGTATGTAGGTGTCAATTTTGGCTAAGATTTATCTCCTTATTGATATAGTTGTCCTTCTGTTCTTGTATAGGTGATTATTGATTTTTTTTTACATATATCATAAACTTAGAGGAGTGAGATATGCTTTCTGTTCTTACTGATATAGTTTTGTTCCTATCATGTTCTTACATAGCTTTATAAAACGAGAGGGTGTTTGGTTAGTAAAGAATGATGGTGAATCAGTCAGCTATTGAGAGTTTTTCTTCTCTTATATACCCTTCAGACAATTTACGCACATTTATCTTCTAAAAACTGATATGCTCGTTTTATATTTCTGTAGTCTTTTGTTTATTTTATGCACTCTTCAATACCAGAGTTGCTGGGGGTTGCAAAAGTCTATTGAAAATCTTTGGCATTCCTTTCTTCACTAGAACGCCTTAGGTTTCATGGTGTCTGACTCTGACTCTGATGAGATTCAGAAGGCATTAGGCATGGTAGATGGAGGAGAAGAGTTAATGGCTAACCATAATATTATAAAAAGAATAGTCTATAGGGAATAACCAACTTACTCCCCAATGAGGGTTTCTTATTATTTATAGTAACTCAACCATACAATTGTAGCACTTTAATAGTCAAGAATACAAATATAGACTCCTAGATTCAATATGGAAAGAATCTGACTCAATCTAGAAATATAAACCAAATCTTTCTATTTTTGTTTTATATAAGACCCAAGTTAAAGATAAAGCAACTGGTTATGAGTTTACCATATCAAATATTTAATACCCGAATGACTACTACCATGGTTCTAGGCCTAAACAAGGTTGCTGGTTATATATTTTGTTGATATTGTCTTGTCATGTATGAGTTCTTTTTTCCTTTATGCTTAGTTATATGTGTTGTAGAATCCAAACTCTACAGTTGAGGATGCTATTTGAAGTGCAAATACAGATTGGTACTTTTATGTTATATCCTACTTATTAGAGTATTCCTATGAGTATATGATTCTTTGAGATAGTATTTTTTTCGAATTTGACTCAAAACTCTCTAACAGGAAACCTTTGTGTCCATCTGATAGATTTGCAACTGGAGTTTTTTTATCAGAAAAATGAGGATTCTATAGTCCAGTTCTGGATAAAGGTTTCTGAAGAAAGTAGAAAATCTGGATTAGCTATATGATGTAAAGCTGGAAATAGTATATTGTGCAGGTATTTATTCTCCATGTAATCTACTTAAATATTTTTCATACTCAACTTTTATTTTGCACCTTCTTTTCTTTTTTATCATGTCTGAACTAGTACTTCTAATACATTGATATTTTTTTATTTGATTTGATTTTATTCATTTCTAGTGTCTCAAGAATGAAAGTTTTGGGCTAGAAAATTTTGAATGTAGCCCAAGAGCACCGCCCTTGCCAGGAGATGCTCTGTCCTTGCCAACTCTGGCTATTGATCTTGGAGGACTTCAATATTGTGTTACAACGGCAAAGAAAGGTATCAATATGACATTCTAGACTCTTTATTGACCAATTTCATATTTTGACCTGAACTTGTGCTCCAATTGGTCCCCTATTCTATTCATGTCTAGAATTATTTTGGCACATCATGATTAGAGAATCATCAGTTCATTCTTCGGTAGACTTAAATTTGGTTGAAACTAGGCCAAATATTAATTTACTAATTCTTTGATATTGTTCATCGTCACACTTAATTATTCAACTAAGAAACTTATAAAACGACTTTATATTTTGAAAGTAATACTAAAACCAGACTATGTAATTTCTATGTGATGCTACATAAAATCTAGAATAGAGACTTTTGTGGATATCTTTCGTTCTCTGTTGTCATAATGTTTTAGTTGTTCTTCACACGAAGTATTTTCCTTTACAATTTGTTAAATTTAGTCAAAATATATCTTGCATAATATATTTGCGAGTGGATTATCAAGTTGATGCCATTTGTTTGGCACATCTACAACATGTTTAAGCAAATTAGTTATGCGATATCACCTGGTAGATTTTTACTGCAATATTACTAATTTGTTGTCTATTAGATATTTGCACCTCTATTTTGGTAAGCTATATTTACTTGTATACTTACCTTCTCCAGCTTCTTAATTTTACTTTTAAATCGCATGGTGGATAAGAAGAGTCTCCACAACTCTGGCATTGCGCTGACATCAATGACCGCTCTGGGCATCGACAACGACAAGAATAGCTAGCATGTGGTGTTGATGAAGTTAAAGGAAGCTACATACTAACAGTTTTGTGGCTGCCTTGAAAAATGAAACACTAAGATGTATATATACATGTATTTGGATATATTTTTCAGAAAATATGTAATTGAGATGGTGTATGTACATTTGGAATATGATATTTTTAATTCAAAAAGAATGTTTCAAATGTTTGTTAAATTTAATAATTTATGTTGTCTGGTTTGAAATGAATGTTTTGGAAACGGTTAGTATTGACCATTATTTTTTATAACGTTTTGACAGGTGACATATATATATGTGTGTGAATTATATCCACAACAGTTTGAAACGTTATATAAGGCTTTGAAAATAAGTGTTATATATAGGAAACATATTTATAATGCTTTAGAAATTTAGTGTTCTATATAGTTGTATTATTTATAGCGTCTTCAGAAAAAAAAAAGTGATATATGAAGAGATCATTTATAACGGTTTTAGAAAAATATTTGTAACACTGGTTTTTATAACACCTGCAGGCTTACAAAAAAGTTATAAAATGTCATTTATGACAGTTTTAGCCGTCATAAAAATGTATTTTTGTTGTAGTATTCAAAAGTGTTACAAATTACATTTAGGAACGTGCATAAAGCGTTTCAAAATAACATATAGAAACGTTTTTAGGGTGTTCTAAAAATAATTTAAGAACACATTATATGTGTTCCAAATCTAATTTTAGGAACGTCTGGTAACTGTTCCAGACTAACTTTCGGAACACTTTATAATCGTTCCAAATATTGCAACGCCACTTTTAGAAACGATTATGATATGTTCCTAAAAATAATAGAAACATATAAAAACTGTTCCTAAATGCCTTTTTTGGTGTAGTGTTACTCTCTAGATGAATCCTGCTCCAATAATGTAGCAGAGTACAATGCTCTACTCATCGGCCTTCAGTTAGCCAAGCAATTGGATATCGAATATCTCGAAGTCTACGGTGACTCTAAGCTGGTTGTCAATCAGGTTAGAGGAACTTATGAAGTTCGCTATCAAGGTCTGGTACCTTACTTTGAAGCAGCAATCAACATGGCTATATCATTCAAAGCCTTCTTCATCGAATATGTACGCCGAGCTTGCAATACCGAAGCAGAAGCTTTGGCCAATCTTGTAGCAGTCTTAGCCATTCCCATCAGAAGACAACAAGTGGTGGTTATCTCTAATCGAGAATTGTTTTGTGTCGAAAACAATCGTAACATCGAGTTCAGTAATCTTGCTGAAGTTAATGTTATCAATGAAGATTGGAGAACTTCTTTCATCGACTTCGTGGTTCATGATATACTTCCTGAAGATCCTAAGGAGGCTACAAGTATTCGTCGACGATCTCTACGATTCTACTACAACCAGACCACCAAGACTCTCTATCGGCGAACTTATGACGGCCTACTCTTGCGCTGTCTAGCTGGTGATGAAGCAAAACAAGTATTACGTGAAGCTCACGACGGTGTTTGCGGAGCACATCAACCTGGTCCTAAACTACAGGATCGTATTCGACGCATGGGTTACTACTGGCCTTCTATGGTATCAGATGCCATTGAATATGCAAGAAAATGTCGAGCTTGTCAAATCCATGCAGATTTTATTCATCAACCGTCGGAATTTCTACATCCGACAGCCTCTTCTTGGCCTTTCGAAGCTTGGGGTATAGACATCATAGGTCCTATTAATCGTCCTTCTTCCAGAGGACATCGGTTCATACTAGCAATAATCGACTACTTCTCTAAGTGGGCTGAAGCTATACCTTTGGCTGAAGTCAAAACCAGCAGTGTTATTAACTTCGTTAAACACCATGTCATTTATCGATTTGGTGTCCCTCGACGAATCATCCATAACAACAGACCGCAATTTATCAGCCAGAAATTCACAAGATTCTGTGATGATCACCGAATTGACAATGTCGCTTCGACAGCTTACAATCCTGCTGCTAATGGATTAGCTGAAGCTTTCAATAAAACCATTATCAAGCTCCTCAAAAAGTTTGTATCCACTAACAAACGGAATTGGAGTGAAAAGCTTGGCGAATGTCTTTGGGTCTATCGAACTACGGTCCGTAACCCTACAGGCTTTACACCTTTCTCTCTGGTGTACGGTTATAAAGCAGTTCTTCCTCTGGAACTTCAAATCCCTTCTTTAAGGATTGCCATTGCTAATGAGCTCACTACAGAGAATAATGACCTTCTTCGACTTCAAGAATTGGAGGCGCTCGATGAGAAGCGGTTAATGGCTCAGCAACATATAGAGCTATATCAAGCCCGCATCTCGAAGACTTTCAACCGCAAAGTTAAAGTCAGAGCCTTTCAACAAGGTGAACTTGTTCTAACAGTCAGACGTCCTATGACTATGACTCACATGAGCAAAGGCAAATTTGATGCGAAGTAGGAAGGTCCCTATGTTGTAAGCAAAGTCTTCTCAAATGGGGCTTATCAACTCTCAGAGCTCGATGGTCGAATTGCAATGATGCCTATCAATGGCAAGTTCCTTAAAAAGTACTATGTATAAATGTAAATGCTTGTAAATCATCAGACAAGTCCAAGTTCATAAATAAAATTTTATTTCATCATGAATGATAGTACATGATATTAAGGGAGATCACTATCATCCTTCTTAACATTGGGACGCGGACCACTGCCGTCCTTCTCAAAGATACGGTCAGCAAAAGAGCCGAGAATCTCCTTGCTGGAGCCCACGAGGAACTTGCAAGCAGCCAGCCTCATGGCCTCTTCTTCTTCAGTCTTTCCTGGTTCAAGCAGGAAGTCCAGAATATCTCGCGGTGGTTTTGGTGCAAACGAACCTTCGCCTGCCTCTACCTGCTTTGGTTGAACCGGTTCGGCCGGACGTTCTTCAACGCCTTCTTCAACCTTCGGGGCGAGTTCAGTCTTCTTGGGTGCATCTCCAGACGATATTTTTATGTTAGAAAAGTGAAAGTGCTCATTTTTGCTGAATTTCTGTTCTATTTATAGACAGAGATTTTCCGAATAACAAAGCGACATATTCACCTGACGATTCACCCGTTCATTTATTTTCACCCGACGGTTCATCCGTTCACATTCATCCGACAGTTCATCCGTTCATTCACATTCATCTGACGGTTCACCCGTTCATTTCTTATCACCCGACGGTTCATCCGTTCACATTCATCCGACGGTTCATCCGTTCACATTCATCCGACGGTTCGTCCGTTCATTCACATCCATCTGATGGTTCGCCCATTCAGTCATTATCACTTGACGGTTCATCCGTTCATTATCATCAGACGGTTTTATCCGTTCATTTTGACGATTCATTTTCGTTCGTTTAATCATTCACATCAGTAACTTATCATCCTTGATTAAGTTATCTATTGAAATAATAATATTCGATATATTCTACCACGTCCATATTACCTCTGAGCATATATAATGAATATAATTATTTTCCTACAAAATTCAGAAATATATCATGTCTTGCACCTCTGACTATATTTTCTATCTCTATTATTTATATCTGAACAAGATATGCAATAAATGATAGAGCCACAACAAAATGTCTTTTATTAATCAAAATATAAGACATTACAAAAGCACATATGCTACAAAAGATACAAAATATTTTACTGAGACGGAGGTATTATCAGAGTAGCAATTTGCTGCTTCAGGATATGCAACCGTTCTTCACGTGATGTCATCACCCTTCTCCTGGCTTATTCCATCCCAGTTTCTTCATTGAAAGCAGGCATGGCCACCATTCGGCGAGTGATCTTATCATTATGTGTTGCTACATACTTATTCCTTTCCTGAGTAAGAGCATCAATTTGTTGGACCACTGTCTGGTGTTCTGTAACTTCATTTTCTAATTCTTCTTCAAGACGAGCAATCTCCATTTTCAGATCTGCAATTCTCTTCTCTCTCCGCTCAGCAGCTGAGATCACCGATTCTAATTTAGAATTATATTCAGCAGCTTTTGTAGTATAAGCATCCAAGAAATTTTGGAGGTTCAAACTTTCGATTGCCGCTGCCTGAGCCAGTTGTTCGAATTCTGCCTGCACTAGAGACTCCACTTCTCCTTGGTTGAGCTCTTTATAGTTTTTGATGGAAATCTCTAGCTCATTCAAAACATGATCCAGGAAAGTGGCCTGAGCCTCGTCACCTTGTTCTCGGATAGCCCTTACTAAGAGAGAGATTGGACCTCTAACCATAAAAAAATCGGTACCCTCTTTTTCCATCATTCTATTTACTAGAGGTCTCAAAGACTCAAAAAAGCATATGGTAAATAATTGGATCACAAGCTGATTAGTCGCCAGAGCGCCATGAGTTGCAACTACTCCTGTCAATGATGAAGCAGTAGGACGCTCGACTTCTCGTATTTGAACTGCAGGTTCTTTGATTAAAGGAACCGAAGTGGAGCTCGTTGCCCCTCCTGGTCGTTCCTCTGCAAAATCAGAATGTTGTCATTTTGCCTGTCATTGGCGATTGATAAAGAAAATCAGAAATAAAAACATGCATTACCGTGGATGGATCCAGCAATAAGCTTGTCATCTGCAGGAGCAGAGTCTGGCTGAGCTGAAGTAGCTTCAGATGCTACTGCTTGGCTGCTGCATGCTTCAGAGCTACAAGAGAGATGACGGCTGCTACCAGCAATCTCCGTTGCAAGAACTATATCCAGACATACTGGAGGTGCTGGAGGAGCTTCAATCTCTGCATGGAGTACATATGTAAAATGTCAGCTATCAATCTATTTTAAAGAAGATTGTTGATTTCATTTTATACCTTGGGGATCGACGGCGGGAATTTCCTTCAAGGCCACTTCTTCAGTTATTGGAGATGCCTCTTCCTCAATATCCTTTTCAGGATCCAAGGAGTCATCAGCAGCTTTAGTGGATATATGATCTTCATCATCCCTTTCGGGATCCTGTGTGTCTTTGTCAGTCTCTGATGATGAACTTTCATCATTTTCATCTTCTGCTGGTACCTCCCCACTATTAGTATCAGTGGCTTGATCAACATAGTCTTCCTGTGAGCCGAAGTCACAGTGCTCTAAAGCTTCAATCATTGTACGATCTTCTTCTGCGCGAAGGGCCCCAGGTATAAGAGGCAGTTGAGAAGATTCCGCAGCAGGTAAAGGAGATCGGATGGCATTATACTCTTCTTCTGCAATGTTGACTCTGGGCTCTTCAGCCTCATTTCTCTGTTCAATTTCCTCCCTCTGTTTCGGACTAGGAGTTTTATGTCCAGTCTCAGAAACAGGAGTTGGAGAGGGCATGGTGATTCCCGCTGCAGCGTCTATTACAATTGAAGATGAAACTTGTCCTCTACGGACCAACCTTTTCCTTCTATGAAGAGGTCTCTCAGGACTCTCTGCATCTATTGTCCCGACTTGTTTTTGAACAGAGGTCGGAGTGATAGCTTCTTCTTGCTGACTTGTCTCGGCCAGCTGCCGAGATTGAGATCTAGTGGTAATCTTTTCAGAGGAATGATCTAAGATCAGTTTCTTCTTTGCTGCCGGAGCAGGAGGCTCCTCTCTTCTCCTCTTCTTAGCTGGAGATTTAGCCACCCTCAAAGAAATACGTAGTGGTGCGTTAACCTCTTGAGGGAACATACCGTCCCTTAAAGCTTCCAAGGGTGCATCTACTGGCTCATGCACTTCATCATTTCCTGGGAGTGATATGGCGATTCCTCCCCTCTTCAATCTTGTTGAAGATGCAAAGCTATCCGCAAGATTGAAATTTTCAGCAAAGGTGTTCGAAGATGTATAGAATACTGAGTATGTAAAAAGCATCCGAGGGCCATGATTGCTGTTTACTGGCATCGAAAATGTTACTTTCGTATCTCGAGCATTATAATAAGCCCAAGCTCGGGCCCCATCTATCAAGAAACCCTTTCCTTGAAGGCACGTGATAGCATTTCCTACATGGAATTGGTCGTACCCGAACTGTCGAGCAAATCGAGTGGGGAGATATGGCTCTAAATAACATTCTTCTTCGAACCGATACACCAAATGGGACGGTCGAATTGTCTTCAACCACTCAAAAGCTGCACGGCTCAAAGGTTGCATCTTCGAGTCAATCATATTTGTCGGCATTTGTTCATATCCAGCAGGAGGAGGAGTGCAACAAAAGTTCCATCCTTTGCTCAGGTTCAGAGCATATCTACAATCTCTCAGAGCAGTGTATTTCCACTTACTATGAGAGTATCTCCGTAAAAAGCTGCCGTCGACCGGTCCCATGCCGGGGTCCATCAAAGTAGGATAGTGAAGGAGCAACCACCCAAATAGATATGTATACGGCAATTCTAGCCGAGGAAATTCTTTTTCTCCTTTAGTTTTCAGCATCAGATCAACGTACAGACGAAGACCGGCATTCAACTTACAAGTCATCGCTGACAAAAGATCCATCTTGTAGCCGAAGACTAATCTAACGGCGGCAAAAAGAACACCGCGATGGAAGCGGTCTACAGCACTCGATCCTGGGACTACAAACTGACGGAGCCAATATGTCAGAAACCCTGCTAATTGGGCTTCTTTTGACATAAATCTATATCCTACTCTCAAATAACTCTCGAGAGTATCTCCTTTCTTCAAAAGAGGACATTGATGATCATCCTTCATCTCTTCATCCAAATCTCCACTTTCCTCCATCAGTTTCACCACTTCACTGTTGCTCAGTGGTCTAAAGAAGTCAGGATAGCATCTATCATGTTCCTTAGTCTTCGTTTCTGTAATGTGGTTAATGAACAGATAAGGCAACCATTTTGAGGAATAGCAGGTATTTGATGTAGCACTTTTGTAGAACAGAGAACAGATTTTATAATGACATAGCAGTAATTCGAAGACTGCTACCATTTCTGCGTTCTCTTTCCGAAGTCTGTCCAACTCATCATTGGTTGGGACAAATTCTTCATATGGGGCATCTCCCATTGGCAAGTAGGAGATGTACTGCATCTCATGAAGTGCAAACCCGATTTCTCCACTAGGAGTCATGAAAGTCCCTGTTCTATAATTGTACCTTTCTGCTAGAGCCAAGAACAGATGCGGGTTGGGAGCAAAACCATAAACAGTGGCAAGCACTGCTTGGTATAAGTTGATTTGCTGAAGTTTGTTTTCAAACTTGGTCAGAATCCAGTTTGCTATGCAGCTCCATCTCTTAAAATCTGGATTCACCAATCCAGTTAATCTGATGTCCTGCTCGGGATACCTTCCTTCGACCTTCGTAAACTAATTTGCGAATATTGGAGTTCTGACAGGCAATAACAAGGAAGAATTCTCCGGCGGAATGCAACCGAGTTTCAAACCTCTTAACAAGACACTGTACCGTTCTGAGGAACTGTAGAACATGTCCTTCTTGTTCGGCCCCTTCTTCACAAAAATCCTTTCTGGATGGGCATCTTGGAAAGGTGTAAGGTTCTATTCCATCTTCCTCGGATAGCTCGCATGAGCATACCGGGATAAGGGGAGGCAGCGGAAAACATCTGGTATCGAGAATGACCTATCCGTCTGATGAACAATCCTTTCTTCCATCCTTGGTCTCGGTTGAGAACTTTTCTCAAAAGCTTTGCCGAACAGGAAAAATGGCTTCTTGTGAATGACAGCGTCTGCTGACTCCAGAGGTTGTCCATTCATCAAACATAGCAGAGTCTCAATATCTTGGGATATCAAAATAGCTTGACGGGAAGTTGGTAGATCATATTGAGGATAGTGCACATGAGATAGGTCCTCTTTGTATTCTGATTCTGAAAGGGTCCCTACGAAGTTCTCATATTCTGGATCTTCTCTAGTATTAACTGCATCAGACAGAGAAAACAAAAAATTCAGCATAAAGATAAAGAAAAGTCAAGGATGCTATCATCAGTTTGCGCAAATCAGGATTGCGCAAATCAGACTGCACAAACAATCAGACTGGGCAAACAAACAGTAATCAGTTTGCGCTGACAGTCTTGCGCAAGTCAGCAAGTTGCGCTGACTTTTGTCAGCGCAGTTCAACCGATTGCGCAGAATGTTGTCCTTCATAAAAATGAAGAACGAACTGATTTGTGCAACCAGAACCCTAAAAAGGGTGCCTCAGTATGATCACATCTCTAAAAAGAGATGGATTCTGAAGAACAGTGACATCAAAACCCTAAAAAGAGTTTTGATTTGGTTATCTACCTATCAGTGCGGGATGAGCAGTTTCGTGACGAGAAGCACGTCGCGCAACCCTTGTCGAAGATTCGGCGGGGGCATTTCCCTTGGCAGCGACGGAGGATCGTCGGGGAGCCATCGGGATCGTCGAAGAAGAAAGGAAGAAAGAGCTCGGAAATTTTTTTCTCTCAAGTGTACGAAGAAAGCAAGTAAAGAACACTTAGAAGGAATTGAAGAGCTATTTATAGTTTTTTAAATAGAAACGGCCGCCTTAGATTGCGTCTAAAAATGGGGCTAATCCCTCAGATTGCGCGGACAGCTCACTACATGCGCAAATTGATTTCAATTTCAAAAATTCAAAGTATTTCGAAATTTTGAATAAATTCAACTTTCGAAAACTTTGAAGGGGGTCTTGTAGGTCCTAAAAAATCAAGTTGTACACATCAACAAAGTCATGAAGATCAAGAAATGAATCTTTCAAATGAACTGCGCAGACATCAGTTTGCGCAGCAAACAGATTGTGCATACTAGATTGTGCACACTCCCAAGTGCGCAGGCTGACGTGGCAGATCATCATCATTACCTGACATAAATCAAATCTTCTGACAGCTGACAGCACGAAGAACGAGGCGACCGTTCGTTTAATCGTGCAGTACGGCGCTCGAGGACAGCTGGCAGCGCAATCCATGTTGGCACAATCCATTCCTGTGCAGTCTAAGTCTGCGCAATCCAAAGCCAGCACAATTTAGGTTGTGCATTTTATCAACACAACTGACAAAGTACATGTGGCATTCATGCCATCAATTGCTCATTACGTGGCAACCGTCTACACACGATCATGCACAATTCAATCAAAAGTTGCCATGTGTCCAAGACAGTTGGACCACGATGCAACAACTGCCTGCGCAGTCCACTGTTGCGTAATCCAATTGCTGCACAAACCATCCTGCGCAGTCCAGAATAACTAAAAGTTAGTTATTTTTCAGAACTCTATAAATAGGGTTTTAAGTCTTCATTCAAAGGGATCAGGAAGGAGGGATCAGAGATCAGATATCAGATTATAGAGAGTCCAGGAGTTCTTGCCCAAGAGATGCTGCATTCTTTCGAGGCTTTTGCCTTCAATTTCTGAGGCTTTTTGCCTTCAATTCCAGAGTTGTCTTCAACTTCAGAGGCTCCATCTTCAGAGTTCACATCGTCCAAGGGATAAAGCAATCGTCATCTAGATTGAATTCCTACAGTTGTACCATTCCCAGAATTCAAATTGTAATCTTTTACAAAGTTTGTATCAATAAAGTTCTACACTTTTGTTTTTGCAAACAATGGTATCTGATGATTGATCGGTATTTGCGGAAAGATCTGAAGAAGCTCGGTATCAAGCTAGTTCGGCCAGGATCAGTGATACAGATGATGGTGCTTGACATTCAGTCAGGTTTGATGGAGCAGATTCTGGAGGCACAGTCTACAGATGAGAGCCTTCACAGACTTCGAGCCCAGATATTAGCTGGATTGTTGGATGACTTCACTATAGTAGAGGATGGATCCTTGAGGCATGGAAGCCGATTGTGCGTGCCGAAGGGAGAGCTGGTAGAGGCAGTCTTATAGGAGGCGCACTGATCGAGATATTCTACTCACCCTGGTGCTAACAAGATGTACCGTGACTTGTGGGAACATCTTTGGTGGCACGGGATGAAGAGGGATGTATCACGTTTCATCTCGAGATACCTAGTTTGCCAGCAGGTCAAGGCGGAGCGCCAGAGGCCAACTGGTTTGTTGCAGCCGTTATCCATTCCTGAGTAGAAGTGGAAACATATTACGATGGACTTCGTCTCAGGGCTTCCTCGTTCCCAAGGAGGGAAGGATGCCATTTGGGTCATCGTGGATAGGCTAACGAAGTGTGCGCACTTCATACCCTTCAAGGTGGGGCTTTCTACCGAGAAGTTGGCGGAGCTATACATGCAGCAGATAGTTCGCCTACACGGAGTGCCGGTGAGCATCGTGTCGGACAGAGACAGTAGATTTACATCCCACTACTGGAGGAGCTTGCAGGAGGAGTTGGGCAGTAGGCTCAAGTTCAGTACAGCGTACCACCCGCAGACATATGGGTAGTTCGAGAGGACGATACAGACACTAGAGGATATGCTGAGGACCTGCGTGCTGGACTTCGGAGGATCATGGAAGAGCCATCTGCACTTGGTAAAGTTTTCATACAACAACAGCTACCAAGCCAGTATCGGTATGTCTCCTTTCGAGGCGCTTTATGGACGACGATGCCGCACACCGCTCTTTTGGGATGATGTTGGGGACAGAGTTATGCTTGGGCCAAAGATGATCACGGATGCAGCAGAGAAAGTCGGGATGATCAGAGACAGGCTCAGAGTAGCTCAGGACAGACAGAAACACTGGGCTGATGCTAGTCGCAGACCGATGGAGTTCGCAGACGGTGATATGGTGCTAGTGAAGATATCATCTACTAGAGGGACGATCCGGTTCGGACGAGGAGGGAAGCTGAGCCCCAGATACATCGGGCCATTCGAGGTACTTGGCACGATTGGAGAGGTAGCTTACAGGGTTGCACTTCCACCCAACCTAGCAGGAGTTCACGATGTCTTTCACGTATCTCAGCTGAGGAGATATGTTCCAGACCCCAGTCATGTGCTAGATCATTCAGAGTTGGAGGTCGGATCGAGCCTTACAATTTCTGAGCAGCCAGTGGAGATATTAGACATGAGAGAGAAGAGACTGAGGAACAAGGTTAAATCCTTAGTACGAGTAGCTTGGAGCCGTCACTCTCCAGGTGAATCTACTTGGGAGAGGGAGTTGGACATGAGGGAGAGATACCCTTACTTGTTCGATCCAACCGCTGCGAGAGAACCACCCGTTCCTGCTTGATACCTTAGAGGTTAGTTTCGATCGTAGCCTTAATCATTGTGTTGCATTGCTTGCTATGTTAGAATATTGTAGGGTCTTCAATCCTTGTGAATTTCGAGGACGAAATTTTTCAAGGAAGGAAGACTTGTTAGCCCCTATTTTTCAAAAAATTATTTGATTAGTGTTAATTAATTATTAATGTCATATTTAGCCTTAAATAATTATTAGGATTTTTGAGAATTTTTCTAGAATTTTTAAATGATTTTTAAATGAGTTTTAAATACAAAAATATTATTTTGCAATTTTCTAAAATATTTTAATATAGTTTTGTAATAATTAGAATAGTTTTAATATAGTTTTGTAATTATTAGAATTGTTTTAATATAGTTTTGTAATTATTAGAATTGTTTTAATATCAGTTTGTAATTTATTAATTGTTTTAAGTATGGAATGCAAATTATTATTTGCATTGATTAACTGTTAGGACCTTCTTGTAATTTCCTAAACTATGGAGGCCAAATTGCTAACCAACCCTACCCCTCTCCCCCCCCCCACGATCACCCTCTCTCTCCTCTCATCCACTCCCTGCCCGACTGCCCGACGGCCACCGCCCACCTTTCCCTCGCCATTTCCGGCTGCCCCCGACCGATTCGACCCCCTATAAAGACCCCCCTCACTCCCCTCGACTCGACTACCACCACGAAACTCCCCAGCCACCCACAACCGCCCCGTTCTTCCCCAAAGCCCATCACCGGAACCCTAACTCCGGCTAACCCCCAGCGCCGCTCCCACGACGAACGCCACCCCCTACCACCACCACCGAAAGGTTCGCCGTGACGAGGCGAGTCGATTGCCACCACTCTGCCGCGACGACGACGCCTCTGCCGCCGTCCAGCCCCTTCGAAACCTCCTCAGCAAATCGGACACGTGAGTAGCGGTGTCGAAAGCGTGTCGTGCGTGTCTCGTGTTTGACGTATGTTGTTCGTCGTGTCTTGACGAACACGAAGGTAGGACTGGACACGAGTTTCATGGCCCGTACGTGGCGTGCTTAGCACGGACACGTAGAATCCTGTGTCCCTAACAGTCCGAACACATAATCGATTTTATTATATTTTTTATATATAATATTTAACCTAACCTAAATAAATTAAACCTAAACCTAATCCTAACATAACCAGCGGGCTGACCCCCTGGCCAGCCCGACCCAATCAAACCCCCCCCCCCCCCCCCCCCGCGCGCGCGCGCTCTCTGGCTCGAGTTCGAGCCCCCTTACTGCTGTTTCCATTTCTTTTCTTTTCCTTTTTCTTTTCTTTTTCTGTTATTTATATATATATGTATATACATATATTTGTATATATATATGTATTATTATACTGTATTATATATATATATGTACTGTATTTATTTATTTATATATATATATATATATATATATATATATATATATATATATATATATATGTATATTTAGTACTTTATTATAATATGTATATATGTATATATGTTCATGTGTATATATATATTATTATTATATATATACTATTATATATATGTATACAATATTTGTATATATATATATATATATATATATATATATATATATATATATATATATATATATATATATATATATATATATATATATATATATATATATATATATATATATATATATATATATATATATATATATATATACTTTATAATTAAGTATTTTCTTATATATATATATATGTACTTTTAACATATGTATGTATATATTCATTTTATATAATTTTAGCTTATTAAAATATTAATATTTATTTTGTACTTTTACCAATTTGTATTTTAGTGTATTTAAATTACTGCAACCCTTTGGTGTCCAAGCCTAGCATGGGTTTTTGGGCCCAAATATGTTTTCACACATTCAAGACCTGTACAAGTCATATTGGACTTGATTCATGGCCTTGGGTCCTGTATTTGGACTTCGGTTCAAATTATATACATGGACAAAATACGCAGATAATTAATTATTTAATTTCGATTGTGTGCAATGTTATTTATGATTTTCTAAAAATACTTAAAGTACTGTTAAAATTCTGGAAAAATAGTATTTAGATACTATGTTAATTTAGCTAATTTAGTATAATTTTTATAGTATTTAATTTATAGTTTTGCCACTAGTTTGGCATATGAAACCAAAACTCATTTTCTGTATACTTAGGAAAACTGATTTTTATAAAATACTTGTACTGGTTAATAAATTCCAGAAAAATTATAATAAATTTCTATAATTAACAAGGATCATTTTGGTACTTTATTTTATGTAAAAACTAAGCTTTTTGTCTATCTCAAAAATTGTTGGAACACAATGATCATTTGATTTATTTATTGATTAATTACGACTTGTAACTTTTTGTGCTATTTTGAGTTTTAGCCGTATTTGAACCCCACCCCTCACTAGTGTAAAGACCCTAGAAAGTTAGTTAAAGTAGTGTGTCACCCCACATTGGTCTCCTATGCTAAAAATCATCATTTTGGCTAGGTGCCCAGTCACAAGTCGTGTTTCACCAATTAGTGTCCTAGTGTTTTAGCTTAGTGTAAAAACTAAGTTTATGCATTTATTTCTACAGTGACGAGTTACCAGACATCTATAGCACTTTTATCGCAGCTTGCTTTGCTTTGCTAGAGGCAAGTACTTTCTATAAACTTTACATACTGCTATAATAATAAACTGTGATTTACCAACCATGTTAAATGCTGATCCTTGGGGTAGCAAGTTAGAACTTTACATGTTGTATTACTTTTAGTCTCTACCATGTTTAGACAGTATCTCATATCTCTCACATGTTTAAATAACGGGTTAAGGGAAAACTGTTAGTATTGTACGTGAACATGACCCCCTTCTCCGTATATATTTACCGCGCTCGGTGACATTCTATATGTGACCTTGCCGTATGTTCTGATCCCGCATTTGTGTATGGATATACACCGATGCCGTTCGTGCACGTATATGCATACCAGAAAAACTTGATATATACCGTTGTACATCCTATACACCTATTGACCGATTCACGTACATGCTACGGTTTTAAACTTTTAAACTACATGTTGTTATTTCTAAAAAGAACTAATTAACACATGATATGCCATGATTCCAGTTTATTACATTCCTGTTCATGCTTCGTATATTTAGTTTGCTAGATTCAGTACTTGCTCCCGTCCTGACAGGATAACGTTGTAGGTGTCCTTACTGAGGAGGAGTTACTCTGCGACACATATTATGGAGACACTGTCGAGGACCCGGCCTTGCTTTACGAGGATGTTCCTGCAGGGAACCTCACATAGTTGTCTTTTTGCTTTAGACTTTTTGAGAGTAGTCATGTATTAGACTACGTATTTTGTAACTGGACATGTATCCAGTTTTACATTTCAGACTTGTACTTTGGACATTTTACTATATGTGACGACTTTTGTGTTTGGAGCATTTATGACTTTTATTCACTTATAGAACTGTTAGCACATTTAGTCTTATCCTGTTGTCTTTAGAACAGCTTACTACATTTTATATCAAACGTAGGCTGGGCATGACTCGGCGTGGCCCAATAATTTGGGTTGCGGGTCGTGACATATTTTTAGTGGTGGCCCATGCAGGTCCTGACTAAATTGTTTAGTTACGTTATTGTACCAAGCATGCCTGCAATTAGGAACTTAAGGTAATTAGACAACATTAGGAATGACGCTTAGAACACCTAGAGGAATGCTAGGATTGCAACATAGGAAAATATCACATGCTTGCTATTATAATTAGATTTTCTTGCCTATGATTGCTTACATTAAACAAGTCCTTATAAGTCCTTTTTATTGTAATTAGATGGTGCTTACTCGTTCATCCCAGTAGTCACACCTGAGAATGGCGCACTCCCTATCCAGTCAGCTGACAAGTTGACTGATACACCTCCACCTCTACCTACCACTTTCCCCCACTCCACAGATCCACAGACCCAGATGCCTCCACCACCTTCCACATCACAGTCCCAGCAGGCCCTGATACTTCCACCACCCCCTATTATCATACCTACCCAGGCTTCCGTCACACTCGACGGGAACCAACTGCTCACTATGATCCAGGGGTTTCTAACAACCCATCAGGAGCAGACTACCCTACTCCGCCAGAGCATGGAGCGTTCTGAGGAACGTACCGTGGTCCCACCACCTGTAGAGCCACGGCAGAGAGCAGGGACGATCAAGGACTTCATGGGTCTGAATCCCAAGGAGTTCTTAGGGACTGAGGGTATAGTAGTAGCAGATGACTGGCTAGACTCGGTAGAGAGGAAGCTCCTTGGAGTTAGGATGCCGGGTGACCTCCAGGTCAAGACAGCAGGATTTCTGCTGATAGACTTGGTAGGAGTCTGGTTCCGGAATGAGCCATTATTTGCGAGAGGGAGAGCCACTTGGGATCAGTTCAAGACCCAGTTTAAGAAGAAATTCTTTTCGACCACTGCTAGAGTAGCCATAAGGCTACGATTCCAGAACATTCAGCAGGGGAACCGTTCTGTTGACGAGTATGCGGCAGAGTTTAGTCGCCTGAGCTGTTTTGCTCCTAGTCTGGTTGCAGATCCAGAGGAGATGACCCGTAGGTTTTGCCAGGGTCTAGTTCCAGACATCGGCATTCTTATAGTGGCGAACGGTACGACTGACTACTACCAGAGCCTAGAGTTGGCCCGGAGCATCGAGGAGCGTCTTCTGTCATACAAGAGGCCGGCTTCTGTACATCATGAGGGACCGTCCAAGCGTCAGGCTTTCCAGCAGAGAGCACCGACGCCACCCCAGCAGACTTACCGTCCCCCTACATCACATCACCCGACCCCGCCAGTTAGAGCCCCGGGACCCCGACAGCAGTAGCAGTAGCAGAAGGGAGCTTTGTGTGTATACTGCAAGAGGCCAGGCCATGACTCTTTCGTCTGTAGGAAGAGGTTGGGTCAGTGTTTGGCTTGTGGGTCTGCCACCCATCAGCTTCGAGAGTGCCCAGTAGCGAAGACTAGAGGATCGCTCCCGACTCAGCAGCAGAGGTTTGGGCAGCATCTGCAGCAGCAGAAGGGACCTCAGGGGAAGGTTTATAGTCTAGCCCTTGAGCCGGAGCCAGAGCAGGTTTCGGAGCCAGATTACTTAGCTGACATCATCACAGGTCATATTTATTTGTATACTTTTTTAGCTCTATGTTTGTTTGATTCTGGTGCATCTCATAGCTTCCTATCATTAGAGTTTATGCATAAACACCATCTAGTAGCTACACCTACTGCAGAGATTAGTAGAGTGATGACGGGAGGAGGACCAGTGCCTATTAGATCTATCTATAGATGTTCTATTTTTATAGCCGGGAGAGAGTTCAGGGGATGATTCTTTGTGATGCCACTCCCCGGTTATGATATCATATTGGGGATAGACTGGCTAGCTATGCCCATGCATCTATAGATTGTCATGAGGGTAGTATTTTGTTCAGTCCCCCAGGCACAGCACCATTCAGTGTCAGGAGGACAGGGCCAGAGATCAGCCTAGAGCCGAACTGTTGTGCGACAGTTGGGGATATAGCACCGCCACACCCTATTATTAGGCAGTTCATGGATGTATTCTTAGAGGATCTTCCAGGACTTCCGCCTGACAGAGATGTGGAGTTCACTATAGATTTAGTGCCGGGTTCATCACCAGTATCCCGGGCTTGCTATAGAGTGAATCCCAAGGAGGCCGTAGAGATGAAAGAGCAGATTGATGACCTGTTGAAAAAGGGTTTCATTCGATCCAGTGCTTCTCCATGGGGAGCACCAGTGCTCTTTGTGCCTAAGAAGGATAGTACAGTCCGGTTGTGTATTGACTACCGGGCCTTGAATGCCATCACCATCAAGAACAAATATCCTCTGCCCAGGATAGATGATTTGTTCGACCAGTTGAGCGGGGCGAAGGTGTTTTCCAGGATAGATTTGAGATCCGGGTACCACCAGGTGAAGGTTAGGACAGCAGACATCCAGAAGACGGCGTTCAACACGAAGTACGGACATTACGAGTTTCTGGTGATGCCATTTGGTCTCACAAATATGCCAGCTGTCTTTATGAATTTGATGAATAAGACATTTCACCAGTATCTGGATAAGTTCGTCGTAGTGTTTATCGACGACATCCTGATATACTCGAAGACGCCAGAGGAGCATGCAGAGCACTTGCGGATAGTTTTGGAGATTCTGAGGCAGGAGAGATTGTTTGCCAAATTGCCGAAGTGCGAGTTCTTTTTAGACCGAGTAGAGTTTCTCGGCCATGTAGTTACTAGAGATGGAATCTCGGTAGATCTCAGGAAGATTGCTGCAGTTGAGACATGGAAGGCTCCGACGTCAGTTTCAAAGATCAGGAGCTTTCTGGGTTTAGCAGGCTATTATAGAAAGTTCGTCCAGGACTTTGCTAGGATAGCTGAACCCATGACGAAGCTGACGCGGAAGGACGCAGAGTACATCTGGTCAGAGGACTGCCAAGCAGCATTTGAGGAGCTGAAGAGGAGGCTGACGACCGCTCCAGTTCTGATATTACCTTCAGGTTCTGGAGGTTTCACCATTTACAGCGATGCTTCTGGGAAGGGGCTAGGATATGTCCTACAGCAGCATGGGAAAGTGATTGCTTATGCATCTAGGCAATTGCGAACTCATGAGAGGAATTATCCTACCCATGACCTAGAGTTAGTTGCGGTGATCTTTGCACTCAAGTTATGGAAACATTGCTTATACGGAGAGCGTATGGAAATCTTTACTGACCGTAAAAGCTTGAAGTATGTGTTCATGCAGAAAGAGCTGAACATGAGGCAAAGATGATGGTTGGAGTTGATGAAAGACTTCGACATCGATTTACAGTATCACCCCGGAAAGGGTAAATATGGTGGCGGATGCGCTGAGTAGGCATCCGATGGCATGGTATCTGATGATTGATCGGCATTTGCGGGAAGATCTGGAGAAGCTCGGTATCAAGCTAGTTCGGCCAGGATCAGTGATACAAATGATGGCGCTTGACATTCAGTCAGGTTTGATGGAGCAGATCCGGGAGGCACAGTCTACAGATGAGAGCCTTCGCAGACTTCAAGCCCAGGCATTAGCTGGATTGCTGGATGACTTTACTATAGCAGAGGATGGATCCTTGAGGCATGGCAGCCGATTGTGCGTACCGAAGGGAGAGCTGGTAGAGAAAGTCTTACAGGAGGCGCACCGATCGAGATATTCTATTCACCCTGGTGCTAACAAGATGTACCGTGACTTGCGGGAACATCTTTGGTGGCACGGGATGAAGAGGGATGTATCACGTTTCATCTCGAGATGCCTAGTTTGCCAGCAGGTCAAGGCGGAGCGCCAGAGGCCAGCTGGTTTGTTGCAGCCGTTACCCATTCCCGAGTGGAAGTGGGAACATATTACGATGGACTTCGTCTCAGGGCTTCCTCGTTCCCAAGGAGGGAAGGATGCCATTTGGGTCATCGTGGACAGGCTGACGAAGTGTGCGCACTTCATACCCTTCAAGGTAGGGCTTTCCACCGAGAAGTTGGAGGAGCTACACATGCAGCAGATAGTTCGCCTATACGGAGTGCCGGTGAGCATCGTGTCGGACAGAGACATCAGATTTACATCCCACTACTGGAGGAGCTTGCAGGAGGAGTTGGGCAGTAGGCTTTAGTTCAGTACGGCGTACCACCCGCAGACAGATGGGCAGTCCGAGAGGACGATACAGACACTGGAGGATATGCTGAGGACCTGTGTGCTGGACTTCGGAGGATCATGGGAGAGCCATCTGTACTTGGTAGAGTTTTCATACAACAACAGCTACCAAGCCAGTATCGGTATGTCTCCTTTCGAGGCGCTTTATGGACGACGATGCCGCACACCGCTCTTTTGGGATGATGTTGGGGACAGAGTTATGCTTGGGCCAGAGATGATCACGGATGCAGCAGAGAAAGTCGGGATGATCAGAGACAGGCTCAGAGTAGCTCAGGACAGGCAGAAACACTGGGCTGATGCTAGTCACAGACCGATGGAGTTCGCAGACGGTGATATGGTGCTAGTAAAGATATCACCTACTAGAGGGACGATCCGGTTCGGACGAAGAGGGAAGTTGAGCCCCAGATACATCGGGCCATTCGAGGTAC
The DNA here is from genome assembly GCA_029216955.1 of Iris pallida. NCBI lineage: Eukaryota > Viridiplantae > Streptophyta > Magnoliopsida > Asparagales > Iridaceae > Iris > Iris pallida. The sequence continues at coordinate 7,099,748 of JANAVB010029220.1, forward strand.
TTGGCAGGATTGGAGAGGCAGCTTACAGGGTTGTACTTCCACCCAACCTAGCAGGAGTTCACGATGTCGTTCACGTATCTCAGCTGAGGAGATATGTTCCAGACCCCAGTCATGTGCTAGATCATTCAGAGTTGGAGGTCGGACCGAGCCTTACAGTTTCTGAGCAGCCAGTGGAGATATTAGACAGGAGAGAGAAGAGGCTGAGGAACAAGGTTATACCCTTAGTACGAGTAGCTTGGAGCCGTCACTCTCCAGGTGAATCTACTTGGGAGAGGGAGTCGGACATGAGGGAGAGATACCCTTACTTGTTCGATCCAACCGCTGCGAGGGAACCACCCGTTCCCGCTTGATACCTTAGAGGTTAGTTTCGATTATAGCCTTAGTCATTGTGTTGCATTGCTTGCTATGTTAGAATATTGTAGGGTCTTCAATCCTTGTGAATTTCGAGGACAAAATTTTTCAAGGAGGAAAGACTTGTAAGCCCCTGTTTTTCAAAAAATTATTTGATTAGTGTTAATTAATTATTAATGTCATATTTAGCCTTAAAATAATTATTAGGATTTTTGGGGATTTTTCTAGAATTTTTAAATGATTTTTAAATGAGTTTTAAATACAAAAATATCATTTTACAATTTTCTAAAATGTTTTAATATAGTTTTATAATAATTAGAATTGTTTTAATATAGTTTTGTAATTATTAGAATTGTTTTAATATAGTTTTGTAATTATTAGAATTATTTTAATATCAGTTTGTAATTTAATAATTGTTTTAAGTATGGAATGCAAATTATTATTTGTATTGATTAACTGTTAGGACCTTCTTGTAATTTCCTAAACTATGGGGGCCAAATTGCTAACCTACCCTACCCCCCCCCCATGATCACCCTCTCTCTCCTCTCACCCACTCCCTGCCCGACTGCCCGACGGCCACCGCCCACCTTTCCTCCGCCATTTTCGGCTGCCCCTGACCGACTCGACCCCCTATAAAGACCCCCCTCACTCCCCTCGACTCGACTACCACCACGAAACTCCCCAGCCACCCACAATCGCCCCGTTCTTTCCCAAAGCCTATCACCGGAACCCTAACTCCGGCTAACCCCCAGCGCCGCTCCCACGACGAATGCCACCCCCTACCACCACCACCGAAAGGTTCGCCGTGACGAGGCGAGTCGATCGCCACCACTCCGCCGCGACGACGACGCCTCCGCCGCCGTCCAGCCCCTTCGAAACCTCCCCAGCAAATTGGACACATGAGTAGCGGTGTCGAAAGCGCGTCGTACGTGTCTCGTATTTGATGTATGTTGTTCGCCGTGTCCTGACGAACACGAAGATAGGACTGGACACGAGTTTCATGGCCCGTACGTGTCGTGCTTAGCACGTACACGTAGAATCCTGTGTCCCTAACTGTCCGGACACAAGATCGATTTTATTATATTTTTTATATATAATATTTAACCTAACCTAAATAAATTAAACCTAAACCTAATTCTAACATAACCAGCGGGCTGACCCCCTGGCCAGCCCGACCCAATCAAACACCTCCCCCCCCCGCGCGCGCTCTCTGGGTCGAGTTCGAGCCCCCTTACTGTTGTTTCCATTTCTTTTTCTTTTCCTTTTCCTTTTTCTTTTTTCTGTTATTTATATATATATATATATATATATTTATATATATATGTAGGGAGCCGATCAAAAGCCCCCCTTAGAAAGCCCCCAAAAAACCCACTCACTCTAATTCGTAATATTAATATTAATGTTAATATTAATGTTAATGTTAATATTAATGTTAATATTAATTTTAATGTTAATATTAATTTTTTTAAAATTATTTTTTATATTAATGTTAATGTTATTGTTAATATTAATGTTAATGTTAATATTAATGTTAATATTAATTTTAATGTTAAGTTTAATGTTAATTTTAGTATTTAATGTTAATATTAATATTAATATTAACATTAACATTAATATTAACATTAAATTATGAATTAGAGTGAGGGGGGGTTTTGGGGGGGGGGGGGGGGGGGGCTTTCTAAGGGGGGCTTTTGATCCGCTTCCATATATGTATATACATATATTTGTATATATATATGTATTATTATACTGTATTCTCTCTCTCTCTCTCTCTCTATATATATATATATATATATATATATATATATATATATATATATATATATATATGTTATATTTAGTACTTTATTATAATATGTATATATGTTCATGTGTATATATATATTATTATTATATATATACTATTATATATATGTATACAATATTTGTATATATATATATACTTTATAATTAAGTATTTTCTTATATATATATGTACTTTTAACATATGTATGTATATATTTATTTTGTATAATTTTACCTTATTAAAATATTAATATTTATTTTGCACTTTTACCAATTTGTATTTTAGTGTATTTAAATTGATGCAACCCTTTGGTGTCCAAGCCTAGCATGGGTTTTTGGGCCCAAATGTGTTTTCACACATTCAAGACCTGTACAAGTCATATTGGACATGATTCATGGCCTTGGGTCCTGTATTTGGACTTCGGTTCAAATTATATACATGGACAAAATACGCAGATAATTAATTATTTAATTTCGATTGTGTGCAATGTTATTTATGATTTTCTAAAAATACTTAAAGTACTGTTAAAATTCTGGAAAAATAGTATTTAGATACTATGTTAATTTAGCTAATTTAGTATAATTTTTATAGTATTTAATTTACAGTTTTGCCACTAGTTTGGCATATGAAACCAAAACTCATTTTCTGTATACTTAGGAAGACTGATTTTTATAAAATACTTGTATTGGTTAATAAATTCCAGAAAAATTATAATAAATTTCTACAATTAACAAGGATCATTTTGGTACTTTATTTTATGTAAAAACTAAGCTTTTTGTCTATCTCCAAAATTGTTGGAACACAATGATCATTTGATTTATTTATTGATTAATTACGACTTGTAACTTTTTGTGCTATTTTGAGTTTTAGCCGTATTTGAACCCCACCCCTCACTAGTGTAAAGACCCTAGAAAGTTAGTTAAAGTAGCGTGTCACCCTACATTAGTCTCCTATGCTAAAAATCATCATTTTGGCTAGGTGCCCAGTCACAAGTCGTGTTTCACCAATTAGTGTCCTAGTATTTTAGCTTAGTATAAAAACTAAGTTTATGCATTTATTTCTACAGTGACGAGTTACCAGACATCTATAGCACTTTTATCGCAGCTTGATTTGCTTTGCTAGAGACAAGTACTTTCTACAAACTTTACATACTGCTATAACAATAAACTGTGATTTACCAACCATGTTAAATGCTGATCCTTGGGATAGCAAGTTAGAACTTTATATGTTGTATTACTTTTAGTCTCTACCATGTTTAGACAGTATCGCATATCTCTCACATGTTTAAATAACGGGTTAAGGGAAAACTGTTAGTATTGTACGTGAACATGACCCCCTTCTCCGTATATATTTACCGCGCTCGGTGACATTCTATATGTGACCTTGCCGTATGTTCTGATCCCGCGTTTGTGTATGGATATACACCGATGCCGTTCGTGCACGTATGTGCACACCAGAAAAACTTGATATGTACCGCTGTACATCCTATACACCTATTGACCGATTCACGTACATGCTACGGTTTTAAACTTTTAAACTACATGTTGTTATTTCTAAAAAGAACTAATTAACCCATGATATGCCATGATTCCAGTTTATTACATTCATGTTCATGCTTCGTATATTTAGTTTGCTAGATTCAGTACTTGCTCCCGTCCTGACAGGATAACGTTGTAGGTGTCCTTACTGAGGAGGAGTTACTCTACGACACATATTATGGAGACACTGCCGAGGACCCGGCCTTGCTTTACGAGGATGTTCCTGCATGGAACCTCGCCTAGTTGTCTTTTTGCTTTAGACTTTTTGAGAGTAATCATGTATTAGACTACGTATTTTGTAACTGGACATGTATCCAGTTTTACATTTCAGACTTGTACTTTGGACATTTTACTATATGTGACGACTTTTGTGTTTGGAGCATTTATGACTTTTATTCACTTATAGAACTGTTAGCACATTTAGTCTTATCATGTTGTCTTTAGAACAGCTTACTACGTTTTATATCAAACGTAGGCTGGGAATGACTCGGCCTGGCCCAACAATTTGGGTAGCGGGTCGTGACACTAGGATTGTCTTTACTTTACTTGGATTACTGTATTTGGATTTCAGAGATTTGGACATGTATTTATTTATAGACACTTAGAATTCTGGTTTGTACCTCTGTGATGTTTTTTCCTGGATATTATCATCTATTATTATTCTATCTTATTCATGTTCTACCTTAGCTGTGATTGAGTTATATTCTGTTATGTCACCCCCATTCGGGGAGTATAACTGTTTTTACCTTCAACTGTTAGATGTTGTGACCTAGGACAGCGTTCTACCGCCGACACTGCAGCGTAGGCTGGACGTACCCATGTCTCGTGCCCTTACTCTAGGGTGCGGGTCGTGACAGGATTGGCCTCTTGGAGTTCCTGCTTCTTCGCCTCCTACCAGTCGTAGGCCCTCATGTTTAGCTGCAATGCTGCGCACCTGACTCGCTTGGACCCCTTGATGCTGAGGAGATTGAACAGACCCTCAATCTTTACTAGCCACCCCATGACTTCGTCAGGCTCTGCTCGACCATTGAACTCAGGCGGGTTCATCTTCTTAAATTTGGTCGTCTTGAGCAGGGAGGATGAAGACATATGCTTCGCCTTTACGGGTTGTACTTCTTCTTCTGACATGGCGGTCGTCGAGTTCTGTTGGGTCGCTATGGTGCTCACGATCCGGGTCAGGGCCTCCATTTGCTTTTGTTGGGCGCTGATTTGGACCTAGATCTGTTCTTGCAGCTGTCTTTGCTGCATCTCTGACTGGCGTTGTTGGAGTTCCATGAGGCGTAGTAGTCGCTCCATGGCAGATTCGCTAGGCGTCGTGCCTTCGGTGCTATCCGTGCTAATCAATGTGGCATTGACAGCAGGGACACCCAGTCTTTTCGGCATTCCTATAAAATTGAGCAAACCCGTTAGTATTCTCAAAATATCTACGGGCTTATATGTATGGAACGATTATTTCAGACCGCATATGTCGAAAAGCATAGTTTTGAAAAATCGCAACGACATCTAAAAGAAAATATTTTGAAAGGTCCGAGGTGTGAACCGAGCTCTGATACCAACTTGTCACGCCCCGACTCGCCGAATCGGTCGCCATCGCCTTGACTCGATATAAATCGATCCCCACGGGTCGGGACGTGATGCCGTGCAAGTCTTTATTGGACTTGCACAAGGCAAGGATGTTCAATTGGAAATTCCTTTTGACTCGACGCGTTAAAATTAAACAGTGCAGAGAGTTGAAGACATAGCATAGGAAGAAATTTAGCTTTTCATTCATAAACTTGCAAAGTATGTGCAAGATCATTTTTATATTACATATGCCATTGCGGCTACATCTTGAAACACAAAAGAAGAACTCTCGACAAGCTTGCCCTGAAATAATCTTTGTCGTTCCATACATTCACGCCCCTTTATACATTTGAACAAAGCCTTCGATCTGAGTTGGGCTTCAAAATACTTCAAAATAGGAGAGCTTCGTGCTGCCTCCCGTTCTTCAGCTTCAGGTCTAGTCTCGATTGTCATGCCCCGAGTCGACAAACCGTTCGTCCCCGGTGTTACTTTGTCGATTCGATCGTCCTCGCTAAGGCGTGATGCCGCACGAGCCTGGAGTTGCGCTCGTACAAGGCAAGATGACAAGTTCTCAAATGGTTATCTTTTAATTTTGATATTAATACGCCAAGTCGAAACTTCACAAATCACATCAGAATATAAGACGCAGTATAGGAAGGTAGAAATGCTTTTCATTCATAGCTTGCAACGAAGTGTAAGTTGTAATTACATTGGATGCCGTTGCGGCTACATTGATTGAAAACAGAAGAAAATACATTCGACAAGTTGCCTGAACTAACGCTTGCCGTCCCATACATTCGCCCCTTTATACATAAGCCGTCGACTTGAATTGGCTTTAAAATACTTCAGTATAGGAAGAGCTTCAAAACGCCTCTCCGTACTTCAGCTCCAGTTTAGTTGAGCGCGCCCGTCGCACCTGGGGAAATTGGGGGAATGGGGTTAGCACACTTGCTAAGTGGACGAGACGAACCCACTCGTCTAAATCGACTCTGATTGTTAGGGTAGGCATGCTTTAGAGTTGTCTTTCTATTAGAACTAAATGAATTCAGTTCATATTCGATAGCCATCTTTGCATAATAAAGCATACAGTGAACCATAGCAGTTTATCATATTTCTTACCACGGCCGTGCTCGTCCCTACATAAAAACAGAGATAATATTTACACCTGCATAAGACAATAGGTGAGCATGCTACTATCTTATATGCGATCATTGATGTTACACATCACGTGGGACTATCTCAACGGCATTTCGGCCCGCTCAATCTAGGTTGCAAGCCTGACTGACGGTCCTGCAATGCATCAGCACGATTATTCATTCTCCCTAGTTTGATTCGATTCCGATGCCCCGGATATCGATTCGAGGAAAAATATCAACTTGTGCACAAGCTGTCCATGACCATGCGCCAATGCGTGAACAGTTTAACATATGCAACAGTTTTGTATAGTGTGGACATTATTGAACGACATTATCATTTTCCCCAACTTATGCAATGATTCATTTTTCCCCAAGTTGTACTCCCGATTTAGCGTCCCGTAGGTACCAAATTGTCCGAGGCATCATAACCAACGATCGACGTTTCATAATATTTTGCAACACGTAAAATAGTCTATCTTTTTACTAGAACCTTAAACTTTCTGGTTTATGTGATAGACTTGTATTTTTAGAGTGAATTACTCTAAATCGATACGTTTTCTCGAGTTCTTGGACTTAGTGGATTGGCATGCAATTAACTTGTGATCGTTCGATTTGAATGAATTCGAGGCAAGGAATAAGTTTGCGGGACAGAGTAGAAAAGAAGGGGCCGAATCACCCACCGATTACTTTGCTTCGTGCAGGTCGTCGAAGTGCTACGCAACGTCAATCCTTAGTTACGCGAGCTCCTGCAATGGCACCAACACTTTGTTAGATTTCCTTCTTTTCCCCTTGTATCAAAATTTGTAATTGCATCCATAAAAATGACGCGAAAGAACTTCAATCAAGCCCAGCGGCAAAGCTCCAAGAAAACCATACAGCGGTTCGGTCCCGTCGAAGGGACTCTTATAGAGAGCTCACTCGTCGAGACGCAGCCCGCTGCATCTAGGACTTATTCTAACAGAAGTCATTCCATTAGTTGGATCGATTCTCGTAGCTTCTGTCCAAATCGATTTGAATCGATGCCGCAAGGCGTTAACGTTTACCAAGCTTAGCGATCGAGTCAGATGGCCATCTAAGTTTCCGGCCGATCTGACTCGGCACAAGCATATTATGAAGTTCCGTCGCCTATCGAAAGCGGGCCGCTACATAATATACCACTAAGAAAAAGTTTCGTCCCGAAACTTAAGAACAAGTGCCTGACCTTAATTGAAACGAACAACGTAGGGTACTTCTCTTTCAACTCCGCCTCCATCTCCCATGTCGACTCCTCGACTGTATGGTTCCGCCAAAGCACGCGGACCAAAAAAATCGACCAATTTTGCTGTACCTTCTCCTTGCGGTCTAAAATTTGAAAAGGCTCCTCCGAGTAAGACAAGTCAGTACGTAGCTCCAACTGATCGAAGCTAACCACATGACTTGGATCGTGCACGTATTTTCAAAGTTATGAAACGTAGAAAACATCGTGCACATCAGCTAAGGCAGGAGGTAGTGCGATCCGATAAGCAACCGTCGCAACTCGCTCAATGATCTTGAAGGGGCCTACAAATCTCGGGCTTAACTTGCCTTTAACGTCGAACCGCATCACACCGCGCATGGACGTTACTTTTAGAAACACATGGTCCCCGGCCAAGAACTCTAGCGGTCGTCGACGAAGATCTGCGTAGCTTTTTTGTCAACTTTGCGCGATGCAGAGTCTATCTCGAATCAAGCGGACTTTTTCGACGGCCTGCTCCACCAGTTTCGGTCCAAGCACTTGTCGCTCTCCGACTTCATCCCAGCATATCGGCGAACGATACTTCCTCCCGTAGAGCGCTTCGTATGGAGCCATCTGAATGCTCGACTGATTACTGTTGTTATACGCAAACTCCGTAAGCGGTAAATGCGTATCCCAACTAGTCTTTAGGTCGATCGCACAAAGACGCAGCATGTCTTCTAAGATCTGATTGACTCTCTCCGTCTGACCGTCTGTTTGGGGATGGTATGCCGAACTAAAGTTCAGTTTGGTCTCCATCGCCGCTTGGAGGCTCATCCAGAAATGCGATAGGAATCGCCCGTCTCTGTCCGAAATTATTGAGGTCGGTACCCCGTGCAGTCGAACAATCTCATCGATGTAGATTTGTGCTAACCGATCGACGCTCCATCCTACTTTGATTACGATGAAGTGAGACGACTTGGTCAATCTATCAACGATGACCCAAATTGCATCATTCCCCCGCGGCGTCTTCGGAAATCCTACAATAAAATCTATCGAGATATTGTCCCACTTTCACTCGGGAATGACGATGTTCTGCAACTCGCCGCCTGGCCTTTGGTGTTCCGCCTTCACTTGCTGACACGCCATGCATTGCGATACGAACGTAGCCACGTCTTTCTTCATGCCGTGCCACCAAAAGTTTGTGCGCAAGTCCTTGTACATCTTGGTGCTTCCAGGATGTAACGAGTACTTCGCATAACGCGCCTCCGTCAGAATTTCTTTTTTGAGTTCGGCAGTTTCAGGAATACAGAGCCTTCCCTTTAGCCGCATCATCCCGTCTCTGTCTTCCGCAAAGTCAGTCGCCCTTTCCGTTGAAATCAGCTTGCGCATTTTCTTCAGGAATGAGTCGTCCTCCTGTGCGGTCTTTATCTTGCTAAGCAGGCTCGATCCTAACTTCAGCTGAGCTAGGTGCCGGTGTCGATACTCAATTTCGAGTTCGATACCCATCGCTTTAAGGTCTCGCCGTATCTCCCTGTTTATGGCCAGTATTCCCATAAACATTCTGCTAAGTGCATCGGCCACCACGTTTCCCTTGCCCGGCGTATACTCGATCGTTAGCTCGTAATCTTTTATGAGTTCGAGCCAACGTCGCTGTCGTAGGTTAAGTTCCCGTTGCGTAAATAAGTATTTCAGGCTTTTATGATCTGTGTAGATTCTGCATGCCACACCATAGAGGTAATGCCGCCATAACTTTAACTCAAAGACGATCGCCGCCAATTCTAGGTCGTACGTCGGGTAGTTTTTCTCGTGCTTCTTCAACTGCCGTGAAGCGTAGGAGATGACTTTGTCTCTCTGTATGAGTACCACTCGAGGCCAGTTCCCGACGCGTCGCTGAATATCTGAAAGCCTTCTGGACCGTCTGGAAGTGCAAGGATTGGAGCTGAGACGAGCCGTTGCTTCAACTCTTGAAAGCTGGATTCACAGTCGTCGCTCCATTCAAATGCTACTCCCTTCTAGGTGAGGCGAGTCAGAGGCGATGCTAGTTTTGAGAAGCTTCGCACGAATCTACGATAGTAGCCCGCTAAGCCCATGAAACTCCGAATGTCGCTAGCCGAGGCAGGTCATTTCCAATCCACCACCGCATCAATCTTCTTTGGGTCCACCGCGACACCTTCGGCAGAGATTACGTGCCCGAGGAATGTCATGCTACTCATCCAGAACTCGCACTTACTCTGCTTGGCGTATAATTTGTTTTCACGCAGAATCTGCAGTACCGTCTTCAAATGTTCTGCATGCTCTTCCTGATTCCTTGAGTAGACAAGGATATCGTCGATGAATATGACTACAAATTTATCTATTTGAGGTCGGAAGACTCGGTTCATCAGATCCATGAACGCGGCTGGGGCATTCATCAAATCGAACGGCATGACGAGGAATTCGTAATGACCAAATCGAGTGCGGAAGGCAGACTTCGATACGTCGTCGGACTTGATCTTCAATTGATGATAGCCTGAACGAAGATCGATTTTTGAAAATACTGACGCGCCTTGCAGTTGGTCAAACAAGTCGTCGATTTGCGACAAAGGATACTTGTTCCGCACGGTCGCCTTGTTGAGTTCACGATAGTCGATGCATAGCCACATCGACCCATCCTTCTTTTTCACGAACAATACGGGAGCACCCCACGAAGAGACGCTAGGGCAAATAAATCCGCGGTCTAACAACTCTTGTAATTGCACCTTCAGCTCCTTCAGTTCTGCTGGAGCCATTCGGTAAGGCGCCTTGGATATCGACCGTGTATCCGGAAAGGTGTCGATGCTGAATTCAATTTCTCGATCCGGCGGCATCCCGGGCATCTCGTCAGGAAAAACGTCGAGAAAATCTGCCACAACATCAGTCTGCATTGTGTTTGTATTATCCTTCCGCGTGTCTCGAACTGATGCCAAGTATCCCGTACAGCCGGAACGCAGCATATACCTTGCCGAGATTGCCGACACCATCATTGCCGCCTTCGAGACCGTACCGCACGATTATGAGAACTTTCTCTCGCCAGAAAGACGAAACACTACTCTCTTCTTCGCGCACTCGATCGTTGCACGACAAGCGCCCAACCAATCCATGTCCAGGATTATGTCATAATCTTTGATGTCTAGTACGACGGCATCCAAGGATAGATATCTTCCTCCGATGCAGATGTGGCCATCCCTACAAATAAAGTTCGTAGGCATATCGACTCCCGACGGAGTGCTAACGATAATATTTATATCTAGTGATTGTATGGTTATTTTATTTTCTTTCGCAAAATCAGCAGATATAAAGCTATGCGTCACACCCGAATCGAATAGGACTCGAGCAGGTATACTTTTGTAGAGTAATATACATGTTACAACAGTATCGGACGCGTACGCCTCGTCCCGAGTTAAGACATAAACTCGGCCTTGAGCTCCGTGGCGTTGGTTCTGCTGGTTGACGAGCACCGCATTTGTGCCTTACAGTATCGGTGCTTTATGCGGATTCAGAACGTTCCTCGGTGGGTTGTGTTGATTCGAACCTTTGTGCGGGCAATATGTAACTATATGGCCTACCTCGCCACACTTGTAGCAAGATCTCGTCACGCAGTCGACGGTTCGGTGCCCATACCTACCGCACCTGGTGCAGTGTTGACTGCCATGGCCTCGATCATCGAATCTGTTCGGACGCTTTGTTATTCCTGATCCACCGGCGTCGTTAGGACGCTTGTTGAAGTGGTTACGGATGCCTCTACTCGAATTACGGCCAAAGATGCGCTCACTATCAAGAGCGGCATTATAGGATTCACGGTATGTTCGGCACCTTTGATTCATGACGTCCCTTCGCAGTTCGTCATTTAGGCCTTGTTGGAAGCGTTCACACCATGCTTCCTTGTTGGGCAGGAAGGCGCCGGCAAACTTTGCCAGATTTGAGAAGCTTGAATCATAATCGTCGACAGACATATTTCTCTGTCGCAGCGTCATGAACTCGTCTTCTTTTTGTTGACGGACGGCGCGAGGAACGTACTGTTCGAGGAAGGCTTCCTTGAATATTTTCCAGGAAATTGTGGCGTCTGTATCGGCTTCATAGATTTCCTGCTTTTTAGCGGTCCACCAGTCGTACGCCCTCAGTTGCAGCTTTAACGCCACACAAGTTACTCTCTGGGACCCTTCAATGCTAAGCAGATTAAACAGGTCCTCCATCTCCGCGAGCCATCCCAAGATCACATCAGCCTCTGCTCAACCGTTGAACTTTGGTGGATTCATCTTGCGGAACTCTTTTTCCTTGAATAAGGAAGAAGAATTTATCATTTGTGGTTGAGTTTCTTCTTCCTCGTTTTCTTCTTGGTTGCCTTGCTTTTCCTCGGGCTCTTCGTCCATCGTCTTGGTATTGCCCGCCATTCTGCTCACTATCTGAGTCAGGGCATTCATTTATTTCTGTTGTGCCTCAAATTGGGCTTTGAATTGTGTCTGAAGCTGCTGCTGCTGCAGTTCCATCAACTGTAGCATCTTCTCCATAGTCGTCTCGCTAGGCTCAGTACTTTTTGTGCTCGACGTACTATCTACAGTTTGGGTTGGGGCGGGATTGTTTCTTTTCTTAGTCATTCCTACAAAACATAGTAAACCCGTTAGTATTTTTCAAAATATCTACGGGCTTACCTGTATGGAACTTTTATTTCACGCAGCATGTCGACAAGCATTCAATCGAGCCATCGCAACGGACACTCCAACAATAAAACATCTTTCGAAAATTCGAGGAAACATAACTGTGCTCTGATACCAATTTGTCACGTCCCGAGTCGACAAACCGTTCGTCCCCGGTGTTACTTTGCCGATTCGATCATCCTCGCTAAGGCGTGATGCCGCACGAGCCTGGAGTTGCGCTCGTGCAAGGCAAGATGACAAGTTCTCAAATGGTTATCTTTTGATTTTGATATTAATACGCCAAGTCGAAACTTCACAAATCACATCAGAATATAAGACGCAGTATAGGAAGATAGAAATGCTTTTCATTCATAGCTTGCAACGAAGTGCAAATCGTAATTACATTAGATGCCGTTGCGGCTACATTGATTGAAAACAGAAGAAAATACATTCGACAAGTTGCCTGAACTAACGCTTGCCGTCCCATACATTCGCCCCTTTATACATAAGCCGTCGACTTGAATTGGCGGCGATCGCCTTTGCGTTGAAGTTATGGCAGCATTACCTCTATGGTGTGGCATGCATAATCTACACAGATCACAAAAGCCTGAAATACTTATTTACGTAACGGGAACTCAACCTACGACAGCGACGTTGGCTCGAACTCATAAAAGATTACGAGCTAACGATCGAGTATACGCCGGGCAAGGGAAACGTGGTGGCCGATGCACTTAGCAGAATGTTTATGGGAACACTGGCCATAAACAGGGAGATACGGCGAGACCTTGAAGCGATGGGTATCGAACTCGGAATTGAGTATCGACACCTGCACCTAGCTCAGCTGAAGTTAGGATCGAGCCTGCTTAGCAAGATAAAGACCGCACAGGAGGACGACTAATTCCTGAAGAAAATATGCGAGCTGATTTCAACGGGAAGGACGACTGACTTTGCGGAAGATGGAGACGGGACGATGCGGCTAAAGGAAAGGCTCTGCATTCCTGAAATTGCCGAACTCAGAAAAGAAATTCTGACGGAGGCGCATTATGCGAAGTACTCGTTACATCCTGGAAGCACCAAGATGTACAAGGACTTGCGCACAAACTTTTGGTGGCACGGCATGAAGAAAGACGTGGCTACGTTCGTATCGTAATGTATGGCGTGTCAGCAAGTGAAGGCGGAACACCAAAGGCCAGGCGGCGAGCTGCAGAACATCGCCATTCCCAAGTGGAAGTGGGACAATATCTCGATAGATTTTATTGTAGGATTTCCGAAGACGCCGTGGGGGAATGATGCGATTTGGGTCATCGTTGATAGATTGACCAAGTCGACTCACTTCATCGCAATCAAAGTAGGATGGAGCATCGATCGGTTAGCACAAATCTACGTCGATGAGATTGTTCGACTGCACGGGGTACCGGCCTCAATAATTTCGAACAGAGACGGACAATTCCTATCACATTTCTGGACGAGCCTCCAAGCGGCGATGGGGACCAAACTGAACTTTAGTTCGGCGTACCATCCCCAAACAGACGGTCAGACGGAGAGAGTCAATCAGATCTTAGAAGATATGCTGCGTCTGTGTGCGATTGACCTAAAGACTAGTTGGGATACGTATTTGCCGCTTGCGAAGTTTGCGTATAACAACAGTTATTAGTCGAGCATTCAGATGGCTCCATATGAAGCACTCTACGAAAGGAAGTGTCGTTCGCCGATATGCTGGGATGAAGTCGAAGAGCGACAAGTGCTTGGACCGGAACTGGTGGAGCAGGCCGTCGAAAAAGTCCGCTTGATTCGAGATAGACTCCGCATCGCGCAAAGTCAAAAAAAGCTACGCAGATCTTCGTCGACGACCGCTAGAGTTCTTGGCCGGGGACCATGTGTTTCTAAAAGTAACGCCCATGCGCGGTGTGATGCGGTTCGGCATTAAAGGCAAGTTGAGCCCGAAATTTGTAGGCCCTTTCGAGATTATTGAGCGAGTTACGACGGTTGCTTATCGGATCACACTACCTCCTTAGCTGATGTGCACGATGTTTTCCACGTTTCACAACTTCGAAAATACGTGCACGATCCAAGTCATGTGGTTAGCTTCGATCAGTTGGAGCTACGTACTGACTTGTCTTATTCGGAGGAGGCTATTCAAATTTTGGACCGCAAGGAGAAGGTGCTGCGAAATCGGTCGATGTTCTTGGTCCGCGTGCTTTGGCAGAACCATACAGTCGAGCAGTCGATGTGGGAGATGGAGGCGGAGATGAAAGAAAAGTACCCTACGTTGTTCGTTTAAATTAAGGTCAGACCCTTATTCTTAAGTTTCGGGACGAAACTTTTTCTTAGTGGTATATTATGTAGCGCCCCGCTTTCGATAGGCGACGAAACTTCATAATATGCTTGCGCCGAGTCACCGTTCGTCCCCGGTGTTACTTTGCCGATTCGATCGTCCTCGCTAAGGCGTGATGCCGCACGAGCCTGGAGTTGCGCTTGTGCAAGGCAAGATGACAAGTTCTCAAATGGTTATCTTTTGATTTTGATATTAATACGCCAAGTCGAAACTTCACAAATCCCATCAGATTATAAGACGCAGTATAGGAAGATAGAAATGCTTTTCATTCATAGCTTGTAACGAACTGTAAGTCGTAATTACATTGGATGCCGTTGCGGCTACCTTGATTGAAAACAGAAGAAAATACATTTGACAAGTTGCCTGAACTAACGCTTGCCGTCCCATACATTCGCCCCTTTATACATAAGTCGTCGACTTAAATTGGCTTCAAAATACTTCAGTATAGGAAGAGCTTCAAAACGCCTCTCCGTACTTCAGCTCCAGTTTAGTTGAGCACGCCCGTCGCACCTGGGGAAATTGGGGGAATGGGGTTAGCACACTTGCTAAGTGGACGAGACGAACCCACTCGTCTAAACCGACTCTGATTGTTAGGGTAGGCATGCTTTAGAGTTGTCTTTCTATTAGAACTAAATGAATTCAGTTCATATTCGATAGCCATCTTTGCGTAATAAAGCATACAGTGAACCATAGCAGTTTATCATATTTCTTACCACGGCCGTGCTCGTCCCTGCATAAAAACAGAGATAATATTTACACCTGCATAAGACAATAGGTGAGCATGCTACTATCTTATATGCGCTCATTGATGTTACACATCACGTGGGACTATCTCAACGACATTTTGGCCCGCTCAGTCTAGGTTGCAAGCCTGACTGACGGTCCCACAATGCATCTGTGCCGAAGCACGATTATTCATTCCCCCTAGGTCGATTCGATTCCGATGCCCCGGATATCGATTCGAGGAAAATATCAACTTGTGCACAAGCTGTCCATGACCATGCCAATACGTGAACAGTTTAACATATGCAACAGTTTTGTATAGCGCGGACAGTATTGAACGGTATTATCATTTCCCCCAACTTATGCAACGATTCATTTTTTCCCAAGTCGTACTCCCGATTTAGCGTCCCGTAGGCACCAAATTGTCCGAGGCATCATAACCAACGATCGACGTTTCATAATATTTTGCAGCACGTAAAATAGTCTATCTTTTTACTAGAACCTTAAACTTTCTGGTTTATGTGATAGACTTGTATTTTTAGAGTGAATTACTCTAAATCGATACGTTTTCCCGAGTTCTTGGACTTAGTGGATTGGCATGCAATTAACTTGGCATTGTTCGATTTGAATGAATTCGAGGCAAGGAATAAGTTTGCGGGACAGAGTAGAAAAGAAGGGGCCGAATCACCCACCGATTACTTTGCTTCGTGCAGGTCGTCGAAGCGCTACGCAACGTCAATCCTTAGTTACGCGAGCTCCTGCAATGGCACCAACACTTTGTTAGATTTCCTTCTTTTCCCCTTGCATCGAAATTTGTAATTGCATCCATAAAAACGACGCGAAAGCACTTCAATCAAGCCCAGCGACAAAGCTCCAAGAAAACCATACAGCGGTCCGGTCCCGTCGAAGGGACTCTTATAGAGAGCACACTCGCCGAGACGCAGCCCGCTGCATCTAGGACTTATTCCAACAGAAGTCGTTCCATTAGTTGGATCGATTCTTGTAACTTTCGTCCAAATCGATTTGAATCGATGCCGCAAGGCGTTAACGTTTACCAAGCTTAGCGATCGAGTCAGATGGCCATCTAAGTTCCCGGCCGATCTAACTCGGCGCAAGCATATTATGAAGTTCCGTCGCCAATCGAAAGCGGGGCGCTACATCGATCTCCCGCAGCGCGCTCGTTACCTGGGGAGTTGGTGGTTAGCACACTTGCTAGTGGATGGGACGAACCCACTCGTCTAAACCGACACTGCTTATTAAGGATTCTAGCATACGAAGTGATCTTTCTATTTAGAACTATATGAATTGCAGTTCATATCGAAGGCACATTTTAAACGATAACACATAACCAATTTTTTAAGCATTCTTACCACGGCCGTGCTCCTTTCCTGCACAAAATATACATGATACTTACCACCTACACAAGAAAATAGGTGAGCATGCAATCTATCATATATGCGGTCATTAGTGATATTGACACCATGAAGGACGATTACGTAGCCTTGCAACGCGCCCTCCAGTCCAGGTAGCGAGCCTAACTGGAGGTCTCGCAATGCCTCGCGCCGAAGCACGATTTTCATAATTTTTACCTAGGCCGATTCGGTCCCAGGGCCCCGGGTACCATCTCGAGGAAAGCTCACCTTGTGCACAAGTCGTCCTTGACCATGCGAATGTATGAAAAGTTTAATATGTATGAAGTGAATTGCATAGCGTAACCATTATCAAACCACATAATCATTCCTACTCGTGCCAGGGTCCTTTTCCCCGAAACCGTACGTTCTGATTTAGCATCCCGTAGGCACCAAATTCCCGAGGCATGATATACTGCAACCGAGGTTTCTTCGTTGTGTTTTGCATAGCATGAAATATATTCCATCTCTTTCTTAGAACTTTATCTTTTCTCTACTTAGTGTGAACTTAACGATTCGGAGTTAACTTCTCTAGGTTGATACATTATTCCGAGTTCTTTCTCTTAGTGGCAAGCATACATCCCGTTAGCATCATCGATTTGAACGTTGAACTTTAAGAATTTAGTTGGCGGGAAGGAGTAGAAAAGAAGGGGCCGAAGAACCACCCACCTAAGGAGATTGCGTCAAGAGTAGGAGAACGCTTCGCGACGGTCAAGCGTCAGTTACACGAACTCCTGCAATGGCACGAGCATCGAATTAGAACCCTTCCTTCAATCCTTCCTTCGAAATTCCCAAAGACGCATTCAGAAATCGACGCGAAAGCACACTATCAAATCCATGCAACAATTCGTTCAGAAAGCCAAGAAAATCAACAAAACCAACGGCAGACGGGTTGCGTCGCTCCCTTTAGAGTTCCTTCGCCAAGACGCTGCCTACCGCATCTAGGACTTATTCCAACAGTAGTCGATCCATTAGTTGGAACGGTACTCATATCATTCGTCCAAATCGATTTTATTGATGCCATAGTTTTTGTATACCAAACTCGTCGCCGAGTCAGACTAGCCATCTTTGTTCCCGACCATATCTGATTTGGCACGAGCCTATTACATAGTGCTTCGCCCCAACGGGAGCGGGGCACTACAGTTATGGCTACTCTCCTATAGCAGCAGTGGCAGTGAGTGAATAGTGCGAGGCCTCACTCCGATGATTCTGAAAGCAATGTAGATTAATTTTCAATTAAATAAATAATTGAAATTTTTTGAGTTGTATCCCCACTTATTTTACCATAATCCAATGTGCATTCCACATGAAAGATAAATTTTCATTGTACCCCACTTGTTTTACCATAATGCATGAATCCTCCATTTTTAACGAAAACCGTCAATAATTAACTGTTAACTCCTTTAACCTCTCAATGTAGACATTTTTAAGACAAAAATATCCTCAATATGTTGTTTCCACTTGGCATTTATCTATGGATATCTTCGTGTGAAGCTACATGTACCAAAAGATTTTTGGTCTCAAAAGTGTCTACGTGAGAGTATTTTTGTCTTAAAATTATCCACGTGGAAGGGTCAAAGGAGTTGACTGTTAGTCTTTTACGATTTTTTGTTAAAAATGGAGAATTGTATGCATTATGGTAAAATAAGTCAGGTGCGACTCAAATTTTTTCTTTCAAGTGAGGTGCACTTTAAATTATGGTAAAATAAGTAGTGTACAACTCAAATTTCTCTAAATAAGTTCACAATACGAGCTTGAATATGCTGAGTTCAACTCGTTTTGATCGTTGTTAGAATAATAAACAATTATTTTTAAAATTGAGTGACCTTTGCTAGACTAAGGTGTATTTTAGTCTCAGCTGTTCGTCCGCTTAAAAATAAAATCACCAAGATGCAAATAGTTTTATGCTATTGAATAAAATTAAATAATAGAAGATGCATACTTTTCTTAATATTGAATAATGGGAAAGAAAATTTTTTCTTAAAACATTTAAATACTTTTATGTATCTTATAATTAATTAAAAAGGGGCCGAATTTCAAAGACCATTGTGGTTATTAGATAAAGCATAAGGGCCTTTGATAGGTGGCGAAAGATTCAATCCAGCCACGAGAATTTTAGGGGAGTTAAAATGATAGATAATAGAAGTTGGAGATAATGGATTCAAAAGACACGGGTTACTGAATTTTTTTTAAAAATTAAAATGCAACCTTACAAAGTTTAGCAAATTATAAGGTCGAGACAAGGGCTAAGATTAAATAATTTTTTCTTGGAGAAAAAGTATAAGCAGGGGAGAAGAAATATCTTAAGAAAATGGTTTAAATAGCTTAATCTTGATTGTTCATTTAAATGGACGGTTGACCAATATGAAGAGTTTTTTTCGCTTTATATTTGTGCAAAGAGAGGACTCGAATTCTTCAGCTTTATTCCCAAATAAAAAAGAACAGAAAAACAATAAAATGTCGTCATTTCTCTTCCGACAATGCAACCATCCTTCCAATATAAAAGATCAAATGGTCAATTCATTGACGATTGTGTCTTTCAATATATAATTAAATGCATAACACATACCTTTTTTTGGTAAATAAAGTATGAATTATTTCGGTGAAGGTATTCAATTACAAATTAGCCTTCAATTCAACATGTATTACACATACAGGAGGGATCGAGATCTTGACATTTAAGTATTTTCATATGTTTTCCGAAATAATAACTTTTTTGATAGTTCATATTAGATTCTAAACTATTTATTTTCTTGCAAAATTTTGATTTAATATAAACCGAAAAAAATCTAACCATTGCTATTTCGAAAAACATATGAAAATATTTAAGTGTGAAGATTATAATATATAATGAGGCTTCAAAACGGTTCAAAAGTGAGCCGTCTAAGCCGTATATATATATATCATGGTCCATTTTATTTTAAAAAATAAATTCTGTAAAAAAATATTGAAACAAATTTAAATTTATTATATATATATATATATATATATATATATATATATATATATATATATATATATATATATATATATATATATGTTGGTGTTTTTGCCTTTGGACTAGAAAAGATAGTCCCACATCGGCTACACCAAATGGTGAGTATCTCAATATAATGCATTGCTTGTGTTGAGGTGTGCACATGAGGTGTAGTGGGGCACAAGTTTGTGCCATGTGGGAGTAAAAAGGATTAAATCCAACAAGGATGCAAGTTAATTTTTGTTGTGCGGACTCGGACTCGGACACGGACTCCAGGATGTCTCGTGCATGCACGGGAGTGTTCCGGGTGTAGGCGTGGACTTAGGGGTGAGCATTCGGTTTATTCGGTTTAAAACCGAACCGAATAAGCAAAACCGAATTCGACCGAAACCGAATAAACAAAACCGAAACCGAACCGAATTGGTCAATAACCGAACCGAACCGAACCGAATTAAATCGGTTCGGTTTTCGGTTTATTCGGTTTATTCGATTTTTTTGATTTTTTGTGTTTTTTTGTTAATATATATAATAACTAAATATACCTAGATATATTTATTATATACATATAGTATATACCTCTATATATATATATACCTATAGTATATATCTATATATATTTAGTATATACCTATAATTAATACCTATATATATATATATATATATATATATATATATATATATATATATATATATATATATATATATATATATATATAAACTAAAATTTCTTATTCGGTCTTCGGTTTTGAACCGAAACCGAAACCCAAAACCGAAACCGAAACCGAATAAGAAAATTTAGTATTTTCAAAACCGAAACCGAACCGATTTTTTTCAAAACCGAACCGAATCTCTTATTCGGTTCGGTTCGGTTCGGTTCGGTTTTCGGTTCAAAACCGAATAATGCTCACCCCTACGTGGACTGGCACACTTCTATGCTGATTGTGGGATAATCTAAAATATCAAACTCTATTTTTGAGTATTGGTATTTTAGTCCCACATCGGATAGGAGAAGAGGTGAAGTCTCAACTCCACTCTATAAATAGAGCCCCTTGGCCTCCTTTGAAAGATGCACCAAGAAGAAAGTTAAGGGAGTCTGTAAACTCCAGGAAGCCCGTTCAAGTCTCAAATATTGACTTACGAGCGTTCCAGAAGTTCTTCGTGAACTTGCTGGTTCCTGGAAGCAGATCGTATTGGGGCGAATCTTGCTTTGAGCAACGGTGATCTTAATCACCCCAGCAAGAACCTTTCCTCTTCTTCTTTCTTCTTTCTTCTCCTTCATCTGAGTTGTAACTCAGTTTTGTCCATCTGCAACTGCGATTGCGAGAAAGAACATGAGATTTATTTTCTGATTATTGTTGCTTTTGTAATCAGATTCATATTATAGTGTTCCTCTTGGATCTCGAGAATAATCAGAAGGTGAACGTTTGTTGAACCTCTGATCTCGACATCGAGTCTACCATCTTTGATCAAGCCCCGGAAATAACAATCTCAAAGCAAGATCCTTATAGATGGAGAACTCTCATGCTTCTCTCATCAATACCAGCTTTAACAAGTTGGAGAAATTCGACGGAGAACATTTCCAAATCTGGAAGAGGAAGGTCACCCTTAATCTTCAACTCGTGGACGTAGACCATGTATTGATTGGAGATGAACCGACAATTCCAGAAGGAGGAACTGCCGAAGCTATTGCTGCTGCACTCATCAAGCAGAACAAATGGAAGAGAGAAAACAACATATGTAAACTGTTGATTCTCAATTCTATGGAAGACTCTCTGGCAGAGTCATATTCCAAGAAGGAGAAGGCCAAAGAGATCTGGGATTCTTTGGGTAAGCTATACGAAGATGATGAGAACAGGTCAAAAATCTTCATCGTCGAGAAGTACCACAAGTGGCTCTTCGAAGACGAGATGGCGATGCTACCTCAAGTGAAGGAATTCCTGAAGTTGCGCCAGAAGTTAGATGACGAGAAGATGCCCCTCGTCGACAAGTTTGTCGTTGGAGGGATAGTCTCAAAACTTCCTACTGGTTGGAGCAACTTCTATGCTAGAATGCATCGAAAGAAGCTGGACATTAGCTTGGAAGATCTCCTACAAGAGATCCACATTGAGGACGAAATGCGATCTCAACAGAAGATGGACTCTCTGTCCAACCAACTAGCTAAGGCCAACTTGGTGCAGACAAGAGAGTTTAAAGGGAAGCAGGTGACTTCTCATCACAAGAAGAAGGACACCAATAATCTGAAAGTGAAGGGTCCTTCGTTCAAGCAACAGAAGTCCAAGTCCCACGTGACTTACTTCAACTGTGGCAAGAAGGGCCACTATAAGAGTGAATGCAAACCCAAGCCCAAACAAGCTGAGCATGGTGAGCCTAGCAAGGTTTCCATGGTTTCTAATATTGTTGCTATGATTGCTCAGGTCACAGCTGTGGGGGCTGACTCTTACTGGTGGATAGACACTGGTGCGACCTGCCATGTCTGCTCTGGCAAGGAATGGTTCGTCACATACCAGCCAACTTCTGAGAAAGTTATCATGGCGAACCAAGCCCAAGCTGAAGTTCTGGGGGTCGGAATTATGGAGCTGAAACTCACATCCGGGAACACTCTGACGCTTCAAGGTGTGAAGCACGTTCCGGTGATTGTAAAGAACCTGATCTCTGGAAGCCTGTTTAGCAACGCAGGCTTGAGGATGGACATCAATGATGGCCAGATGGTGATGTCCAAGAAGGAAACATACTTCGGAAAAGCTTTTCAAACTGAAAGGATGTTCAAAATTCAGCCAGTCAAATATAATCAATGCAATCACTCGTTCTGATTATTCTCTTGAGTTGTGGCATAACAGGCTAGGACATGTTCACTGTAAAAGAATTAACAAAATGTCCAGTCTAAGATTTATCTCCAAATGTGGGGGTAAGGTAGAGAAGTGTGAAGTATGTGCTCAGACAAAGATCAAGGAAACCCTTTCATCGGGTCAATCGAAGCACAGATCTTCTGGAGTTGGTGCACTCCGTTATCTGTGACTTCAAGAAATTCTCTACAAAAGTCGGGATAAAGTATTTCATAACCTTCATCGATGACTTCTCAAAGTACGCGTTCGTCTACTTGCTCAAGTCTAAAGGCGAAGCGTTCGAGAAGTTCAAGGAGTTCATGGCCGAGGCTGAACGGCAAACTGGATAACAACTCAAGAGGCTAAGAAGTGATCAAGGCAGAGAGTATCGGTCTCATGAATTCATATTGTTCTGCAATGAATATGGAATCATAAACGAGACTACTGCTCCGTATTCTCCTCAATCTAACGGAGTAGCGGAGAGGAAGAACAGAACGTTGACAGAAATGATGAACTCAATGCTGCTAACTGCGGGTCTTCCTAAATGCTACTGGGGAGAAGCTGCATTGACGGCCACTTTTATTCTTAATAGAGTGCCGTGTGCAACTTTGGACGTAACTCCTCATGAACTCTGGTTCAAAGTCAGACCTAACTTGAATGTCATTCGAGTGTGGGGGTGTCTGGCCTATGTGAAGCTCCCAGATCTAAAGATTCAGAAGCTGGTGTCACTACCACATTTCTAGTATGAGGGTATTTTTGACATTTTTTGGGGTAATTTAAATTTATTAGAATTTATTTGAATTTATGGGAATTTTAGGATTTATTTTGGAATTGTTTGGACTAGGTTGACTTTGTCTAGTTTTGACCCTTGTAGACCAACCTAGAGGCTAACCTAGGTCCTGACCATTGATTAGGACAAGAAAACCTAGCTTGACCTAAGTTAGTGGTAACTAGTTCATTAGAACTAAATTGAGGAAATTAGGAATTTAATTGGTTGAGAAATGGCTTGTGATTTTACAAGTCATTGTTATGACTTAGCCTTATAGGACTAGCGAACCTAGTGCAAACCTAGCCCTAGTCCACACTTAGCCGGCCACTTAGCTAAACCTAGGGATTCCCCTACTATAAAATCTCTCCTAAAATCTAGGGTTGCCTCTTTCTTAGGAAAGCTCAAAGTTCAAGAAGGTTAGTTTCCTATTGTATTTTAATCCCTAGAACCCCATTCCTCTTCCTTTTTCATTCTAATCTTTTCCATTAGGTTCTTATACACCTATTCTTGCTGTCATTAAGGTTCCATCTCAGTTTGATGTGATTTGAGTGGATTGGGACATCAAGAGAAGAGCTATTGATTGGAGAGTTTTTCTTGGAAGTTCAACAATAGGTAACTTTCTCATTTCTCCATGAAATTTCATTTTGTCTTCATATTTAGGAAGCCCTAGGGGTCCCCTAAGTGTCTGTGTTGGTGTCGTGTCGGGTTTCATAGGTTTCGTGTCCATTTGGACACGTATCAATGGTAGTACGTAGGTATTTGTCGAAATGCCACTGAGGGTATTTTGATTTCTTTTGTGCAAAGTTTTTAAATAGGAAAATTGGTTTTACTGTTGCTTATGCATTTCTATTCTTCTGGGGTGATTATTGTGTCAGCCTGTGTTGTTTTCGATGCGTGGACACGCGTGGACACACCCGCGCGCGCACGCTACAGTATTCCCCTGCTATTCGGGGGCTGTAGCGGACACGACACGTAATATATTGACACAAAACTTGACACGTGGCATGGGGCCATGACTGACATCCCGTGTGTCAAGTTCCATGTGTCCCCGTGTCGTGTCGGGGGAGGAATCGATTGTGCACGTGTCGTGCACTGTGTGTTTTCCGTATTCATATATAAGTGTTCCTGTGTAAATTGTTTTAATGTTTTAAATTATGAATTTATCTGCTAAATTAGATCCTAACATGATTAATGATATATGTTAGATCTAGTTTATATGTTAGATAGGCTATTGATGTGAGTTTAGATTTCGATTTGGGTTAAGTGGTATTCACTGATACACAGGACTGATACATGGGTATTCTCAATTCATGAACACTTAATTTTTTCCAAATTACCTGATGTTCTTTACTGAAATCATCCCCCACATTTGTGTTGATCCACATTGTTGAGGTTTATCTTTTCAAATTTAGTTTTTGTTGGTGAATGGCCATTTTGACCATTGGGTTGATTCAAATGAACTGCAAACTGAATTCGATTTTAAATGTTAATTGGTTTTAGTTGAGAGGAAATCTGGGAATGTATTATTGGTATTTTGACATGTGGGATACTAGACAGTAGACTGATCTCAGTTTTAATAGTATGCATAATCGAATTCAGGAATTAGGTTCCTGCTTACTGACAGGATATCAGTGAGTATCACTGAATACCCTTATGCAATGAATTATTTTCCTTCCCATTTTCTTAGCTGTTAACTGCTAACACCCACACACTAATGTTGAACACACAGGGACATGTTAATGTCAATTGTTAGATTCATGTGTTAACTGTTTTATTATGACTAAACCTGAGATGCATTACTGGGTTTCCTAATACCCTTCCCTGTTTCCAATTTTTGCCCATGCACTGTCTTTCCAGATTTTTATTTCACTTTGTTATACACACTCAGCTCACTCATGATGTCTCACATTACACACATACACAGCCACTGTTCCAGATTTTGATTCTTTTTAGCTTGCACACTCTCATGTATATCTGACACACACACCCTCACATTCCTCTACTACTATCTAACTGTACACAGGCTCACCTTTTCACCCTTTGTTCACATACACAAATCTGTAAACACACACTCCCTATCAAGTAACCTATCCACACATATTACACTCTCATGTGTAACACACAGATTTTTCCTTAGGAGTAGCATATACACCCACACACATTTCTGTTTCCCTCTCTATGGTATCCTATTTCTCTATGTGATTATTTGCTATGGGTAATATATATAGAGGTAATGTATATATATGTATATATGTAATTGGTGGTTATGTATTTTGGGTATCTAGTCTAGATACCTACATGGGATGTGTGGGTTACACAAGTGTATGTGTATATCACATATATATACAACTTGTGTATGTATTATACCTAGGTAATATATGTTCATGTGTTAAAGAATAGGCCTAAGTAATGTAGTATAGCTTGGTGAGCCTAGATTGGGCTTGTACAGTTATTTGGACCTAGTATAGCCTTGTTAGACTAGTATAGACTAGTTTGATCTATTTTAGACTTGGTTGACCTAGTTTGACTTCTAGAGTTGACCAGAGTTGACCAAGAGTTAACTTTGGCCTAGATTGACCTAGAATCATGTAGAATGCATAGTAGGACTTCATTATTCCATTTTGGACTTGTTGTGACTTGTGCTGTTCTGATTAGGAGCCAGACACCACTCCTCGGACAGTACTTTCATATTGGACACTCAGATACCAGGCGAGTACATTTTCTGATCATTTCATATCCTGCTTAGAACTATTTCCTGCAGTAGATTACTTTACTTGTACTATCACGTTGGTCACACGAATTGGTACTATATGGATCCCTTCTTGAGATGTTATCCTTAGGGAGCATCGGGTACTACATGTTCTGTGCGTTTCACTTACATATCGTATCACTATGCTTTACTGGTTCTTTGATCACTTGTGACATATACTCTTATGATCACAGAGTCTCCTAGAATCTCTTATCCCATTTACTGGGTATCCTAGAATCTCCATTTATGGGACATCCATGTATCACCCTTCGGGGGCCTTGCGTGGAATCATAACATAACCTGGTTGGATCCTTGTATATTGATTGGGGGTATGGGGGAGTAGAAATAGATATGTGAATACTATCCAAGTAGTGTAGTATCAGAATCTCTTCCATAGTGTAGCATCAGAATCTCCTATGCCATTTACATGTCTATATTGTACTCTGACTCACTAGCCACATGTTAGTTCCCTATTTATAGTAGATATTTCTATTACAGCTTTCTCTCTCTGTTTACATACAGTATTTCTTTCAGTACTTGTATCTTACTTTACTGCATGATTATATCTTCTAACCTGCTATGAACTGTTGAGATGTACTGTACTCGCTCCTGTCATGACTGGACCTGTTGAAAATATTACAGAGGACGAAGAGGAGGCCTGCCTGGATACTTACTACGGGGAAGCTTTAGATGACACTTGCGAGCTGGACCCTCAGGAGGACCCAGCTCTAGCTGAGGATATCACCCCGATTGCCTAGACTAGATTAGTTAGGCTTATCTTCTTTTATGTAGTCTTGAGGCATGTTTTAGCTAGACTTTATTTGGAGTTCAGAGTTGTATATATTCTTTCATTCTGTATCTGAGACCTTGTACTTCTGGTTATTTGCTAGGATTATCTTAGACTACTTTTCATCTATTTATTTCCTTGAGTTCTATTTCATATCGTGCTATCTCTTCCTTAGTTGTGATTGAGTTTATTACTGCTATGTCACCCCCATTCGGGGAGTATAAACTGTTTAAATATATATTGTTAGATGTATGTTGACCTAGGACAGCGTTCTACCGCCGATACTGCGGCGTAGGCTGGACGTACCCACGTCTCGTGCCCTTACTCTAGGGTGCGGATCGTGACAGCTGGGGACAAGGACTACGTAGACGATCTTCTTGGGGTATGCCGAGAAGAGTGATGCTCAGAGATTTCTTGATATTGAGTCAAATCATATCATCGAATCTCGCGATGCTGAATATTTTGAAGACAAGTTTATAAGGCACAAGAACATTGTTCTAACGGACATTCCGGAGAATAATGAAGGTGCAAAGGTGTCTGAGATCTTCAATGAGCCAGTTGTCCAAGATGAAGTTGCTACTGAGGAGACAACGATTGAACCAGAACTCGTTGAGCCGTCGTCGAAGCGAGCGAGGAGGCCGAAGAACTTCGGAGATGACTTCGTCACCTATCATGTGGAAGCAGATCCGATTACTATGATGAGGCGATGAAGACCAGAGATGCTATTTTCTGGAAGGAGGCGATAGACAATAAAATTGAATCAATCACCTCCAATAACACTTGGGTGTTGGTTGATCTACCTGAAGGAGCAAAACCTATCGGATGCAAGTGGATCTTCAAGAAGAAGATGAAAGCTGATGGAACCATTGACAAGTTCAAGGCCAGGCTAGTGGTAAAGGGGTTTTCTCAGAGGCAGGGGATCGACTACTTTGATACGTATGCTCCAGTAGCCCGGATGACCACCATCAGAATATTGATTGCTCTCACAGCGATACATAAGATGGTGATACATCAGATGGATGTGAAAACAATATTCCTGAATGGCGAGCTGACCGAAGAGATCTACATGCAACAACCAGAAGGGTTTGTCATCAAAAGTCTTGAAGACAAAGTCTGCAAGTTGGTAAAATCTCTGTATGGATTAAAGCAAGCTTCCAAAATGTGGCATGAGAAGTTTGACAAAGTCATAAGGTCAAATGGCTACAGGGTCAGTGAAACAGACAAGTGCGTCTATACGAAGTTTGCTGAAGAAAGAGGAGTCATCGTTTGTCTATACGTGGACGACATGCTAATCCTAGGTACGGATATAAGCTGTGTCACGGAGACAAAGAAGTTCCTCTCGACAAAGTTCAGTATGAAGGACTTGGGGGATGCTGATGTTATATTGGGACTCAAGATCATCCGGAAAGATACTGGATTAGTGCTGTCACAATCTTATTACATTGAGAAGATGCTCACTCGATACGGGTATCATGATCTTCCTTTAATTGATACGCCGTACCGGGGTGATCAGAAGCTGGAGCCAAACTCGAAGGAAAGCGTCAGGTAGCTGGAGTATGCAAGCATAATCGGAAGTTTGATGTATGCCACTACTGCCACAAGGCCTGACATAGCTTTCGCCGTGGGAATGCTGAGTCGTTTCACGAGCAATCCAGGCATTGAGCACTGGAAAGCTGTGAAATGGGTTATAAGATATCTCAAGAAGACTCAGACATATGTACTGCACTACAGCGGAGATCCGCCGGTAGTGGAAGACTTCAGTGATGCCAGTTGGTACTCATAATTAGAGAGCGAGAGGTCCATAGGTGGATTTATATTCACAATGGGTGGAGCTGCTATATCGTAGAAGTCGAAGAAGCAGACTATGCTCTCGCGATCATCTATGGAATCTGAGTTCTTTGCACTTGATACCGCAGCAGATGAAGCAGAGTAGCTTCAGGAGCTCATGTATGATCTTCCAGTGGTTGGGGCACAGATACCAGCAATTTTGATATACTGCGACAACCAGGCGACTGCAGCGGTGGCATCGAATGATCTCTTCAACGAGAAGAAGAGAACTGTGCAGTTGAAGCACAGGGCAGTGAACGATCTCATCAAGAGAGGTGTCATTGCAGTGATTGATGTTCGGAGTCAGGAGAACCTGGCGGATCCGTTCACCAAGGGCCTCAAGCGCCAGCTGGTCGATGACACAGCTTGTAAAATGGGCTTGAAGGCATTATGATATTGTGTTATTACATTCCTATCATAAAGTTTTATGCTATTAGTTCAAAGAGAAATCTAGTAGGCATCTAGCTTTTGGTTCAAGGGAGGACTATTAACCAGAAGAATATCAGGAACGGTGGGTACTTGTCCTATGTGACATGGAGAGGTTACGGACCTACAACCACTGTTGTCTACTGTTGTTTTCTGCGAAAAATGGATCCTGTGGGAAGGTTGGCTTAAATGCCTTAATGAGTTCTCAGACAGAGTGAATGTCTGGAGTGCTTTACAGGAAGCACGGTAGCGCAGCACTACAAGGAGTGTAACTCCATGCTACAGTGGGGTGACTCCACCATGAGGTTCCCAGGTAGGGTAATGCCTCGGCTTTGCAAGCCAAGTCACAGCGGAGTAGCACCGCAAATAGGCAGGTAGCCTAATGCTGTATGATAATCGTAATAAAGAGAGGTAGACAACACTACAAAGAGGACGATGTCCTCATGTTACAGTGGCATGACACCACGAAGAGGTACCAGGTAGGGTAAAGCCTCGGCTTTGCGAGCCATGTCATAGCGGCGTAACACCGCACGGAAGTGCAAGGCTTCATGCTGGGTAGTTTGGCACTACAAAGAGGCCTGTGACCTCATGCTACAGTAGTATGACACTGTAGCACCCAGTTTCCCAAATGAGGATAATTTTGCAATTTCGTATTTATAATTATTTTAATAATGATATTTAATTCATGATATGATTTTTGGTAATTTTAAATCATTTTAACATTATTTAAATCAATGACTTATGGTTTTGACGTTTTGTTAGTGAAACCTTAGAGACTGTTTGACCTAGAGTCTAACCATGTGATTATGATATTTAATATCATTTTTGGCCTAAGGATATTTTTGCATTTGACCTCTTTGAATTATTTTGATATTATTTTATTATTTATGATATTGTTTTGGGGTTATTTGAGTCGGGTTCGAATTTCAACTCAATTCGACTTGAAACGGGGACCCGGGGGTAGTTTGACTCTAATGGGACCCACACACTAGTTAGGCATGGCCCACATGATATTAATTTTAGTCCACATGATAGAAATATTTTAGTTAGAGGTTAGACTAATTATTATGGATAATGTTAGTGTGATTAGAGACTTTAGAATGACTAATTCAGCCCCAACCAATTAGCCCTTTCCTAATACTCATAGAATAGGTTAGTAGGGGCTTTTGGACTTTTCCTAATAGGACAAAACCACCTTTATGGCCATCCATAATAAGGATAGGATTGAGCCTCCCATTTGTCATTATCCATCTATTTTTCTCTCTCTTGTTCTTCCCCAAATTCTTAGAGAGCAATTCCTAGCAATTTCTCCACCAAATCCTTCCATTTCACCACCAAATCTTCTTCTTTCCTTCTCCATTCTAGCCAAGGAGGAAGCTACCCAAGTTTGGGAGGATTCGGAGCTCGTTCGTGTCCTTTTGGAATCTCTACGTGTTGGTGTCGCTCCGGGAAGGTTTTTCTTCGATTCGATCTACCGGGAGGTATAAATCCCTTCTTCTTTTCATTTTCTCATGCATATAGGTCTATTTTGAACCCATAGGAATGACCCCCATGGTTGTATCTCCATTTGTGTCCATTTTGTGTCCATTTGGAGGTCATAGGAGTGTCCTTTGTGTTGTGGATGTGTTCATGTTACATATATAGATTTATATATATATATATATTGTAATGAGAGTGTATCTATATTTATATATGTAATAAATGGTTCATGATGATTATATAATCAAGTTTATGAGTGTGGTTACTCATATTATTATTGCTATTATTGTTGTGGATAATTAGGATATATATTGTGTATTCTTTTGGCTCAAACTATCTAAATCCGTCATGATTTTTATCCACGTTTTTAATTTCAGCCCTAACTTAGAAATGTCATAACTTCTAGCTCAAAGCTCGGTTTAATCTCTTATTTTTTTTAAAAGAAGCGTATTGAAGTTAGCTTTCCAAAAACATGTACTAATAGGCCTAATTATTTCTGTAACTTTCTGGAGAATTATTTGAGTGTCAGCTGTACGAAAGACAAACGCGTTCTCGGTGTTTTCGCGATTTCGGGAGTTTTCGGAAACGAAAATGCGATCCGTTTAAAGTTTCGAAAAGCTAACACATAGATCTATAACATACTTTAATCCTAAATTTTGATTCATGCTGAGATGGTACAGTATTCATTATTAGTAGGAGTTACTATTCGGCATATGCATTTTGTGCACCCTTGTGTGTAATATAATGTTCTATTTGATTTTAACCCATGTTAATGTATATACATTATGTAATTAAATAGAGAATACAAGCATGAGTAAATGGTTAAATAAATGATGTATGAGGTATAAGTATCCTATCTAATGTAAGCATGTATAAGTATGGCTTGTAATGAATATGTAGGTTCCATAGTATGTAATGTATGGTGCATATAGTGGTGCAAGAGAATAATGAATGATGAATGAATGCAAGCATGAATGTAATATAATAATAGATGTAATGTATGCAATATACAAGTTAATGAGATGTAATGTTCTATGTTAACACAAATCCTATATTACCTCATGTACCCCCTTACACTATGTTGACACTATCACACTTGACACATTGTTCACTTACACTTTGACACTCTTTGATATGTATACACTATGTATGCCCATTTAACCCTCACTTGCCCCTTTGCCATGTTCACATACACACATAGCCTCTTAAATAAGTATTTATGAATATAGTTAACTTAGCTATGTATGTATATTATATATATGTTAGCATATTGTGTTGTAATATATAAGTTTATATAACCATTTGAAATACCATGATTATAGACCTAATGTTGAATACCAATATATGCATGTGTATATATGTGTAGACATGTATAGCTTAAAGTAATAGATTACCTAGTATATATCTAATGTGAATTCTTGCCTATTTGAGTATTGAATAATTGTATGCTATATAGAGTTGGGTGTATGTTGGCTTGTATAGCCTTGTATTGATGTGTGCTTGCTAGGATAGTCTTGGTTAGGCCTAGTAAGACTTGCTGGGTTAGGACATGAACTAGTTTGACCTAGTTTGACTAGTACAGTTGACCAGAGTTGACCAAGGGTTGACTTTGGCATAGTTTGACCTAGATTCATGTAGAATGCATTGTAGTGCTTTATATTACCCTTCTGGACATATTGTGACTTGTGCTGTTCTAAATAGGAGCCA
Source organism: Iris pallida (assembly GCA_029216955.1). NCBI lineage: Eukaryota > Viridiplantae > Streptophyta > Magnoliopsida > Asparagales > Iridaceae > Iris > Iris pallida. The sequence goes on from JANAVB010029220.1 coordinate 7,131,979, forward strand.
GACACCTCTCCTCGGACAGTACATTTTCTTTGGACATTCAGATAGCAGGCGAGTACATTCTCTGATAGTTCTCTCATTTATTTGTCAATTACTGTATTTCAGTTCTAGTTAGTTGTATGCGATTCTCTGTTACAACACGTATGGATATTACTGGATTCATGTATACGACACACATTTATTTTCTGGCCTCTATTACTGGTATCATCATTTTCGACTTCTATTACTGGAATCACCTGCTGGAATTATTTGCTGGAATCATTTACTGGAATCATTTACTGGAATCATTTACTGGTATCATTATATTTTGGCTGGACTCATCTTGAATCATTGTGTCGGAATTCTGGATTCACTTCCTGGGAGGGGAAATACTAGAGTAAGACATGTAGACATACCCAATTACTGGAATCATCCCTACTGGAATCTACTGGAATGATAGCCATCTCTCGCCTGATCAGTGAGAGGTGTGCCGGATTATCCACAGCCGTTTACATGTCGATCTCGATATTTTAAAACACACTGTTAGAGTATAGGCTGGACTCACCCTGGAATCATTGATCACTATAACTGGAATCGTCCCTTACTGGATTCATCTTGTATTAGATTCATCTTGTACTGGACTTACATTGGAGTTACACTGGTCTACATTGTTGTCTGGACTTTATATCATATTACTCTAGTTCAGCTAGTTCTATTTTTACAGACTTTATTGCTATGATTCTTCTCTTGTTTAGTTATTTACTTTCCTTGCACCTTATCTGTCTTTCTTACCATCACCTGAATATAAACTGCCATTTTCATCAATACAACTGCCTATAACTGCTTTATAGTTCTCTGTCATTTACTTGGGTTTTCTAGATGAGATGTGCTCGTTCCTGTCCTGACTGGACCTGTTGATAAATTTTACAGATAGCTTGGAGGTTGCCTGCTAGCCTAGAGGAGACACCTTAGAGGTTGTTTAGATAGTTATTTCATTTGTCTGGAGTTGTATTTACTTTGTGGATTACTGTATTTGAGTTTTGAGATATATTTCTGGGTTTTTGTATCTTAGACACTTAGACTTCTATCTCCCGTATCTTTTTGGATTTTATGTTTTATCTAACCTTATCATGCTCTACCTTAAATGTGATTGAGACTGTATCTGCTTAGAATTATATTGTTAGATGATGTGACCTAGGACAGCGTTCTACCGCCAATACTGCGGCGTAGGCTGGGCGTTGTTACGTTCTCGTACCCTAACAGTGGGTGCGGGTCGTGACACGTTTTTAGTGGTGGCCCATGTAGGTCGAGTTTGTGTAGTGGTATTCGAACTAGAGTACCACTACAGCCTGCAGTAGGATTACGATATATTTTGAAGGTACTCAATCACAAATAGGAACCCTTGAGAGATTCCTGGAACGACCCTTGAGAATCTTATTTTAACTTCGATTTGAGAACTCTCTTTTTTTCCTTGATTTGATTTATTTTACTTACTGTTGTTAAATTTGATTTTGATGGATTATGGTTGAATTTGAGTTGTATTCATTGATTTTGATAAATGATTGTCGAATTTTGAATCTTGATGATAGCTGTTGCATCCGAGTTATATTTTGATGGATTTTTGTTCATTTTGAATTTTGAAGTTCGTTGATAAATTTGATTTGATTTATGGGTATTCATTGTTGATTTAATTTATTTTTTTTTGACAAGATGAAATTATATGGGCTAGGTCATCTATGTTATGGAATCTAGTCTTCTATAGTCACATTAGCCAGCATGGTGAGGACATATAGTCTGACTCTGGATATATTTCTCGGGTGTGAGAATTTAAGGTTTTCGCAGCCAAGCTAGCGGCACCGCGAAAATATTAAATACCATGATTCTAGAGGTATGTGCATAAGTCAAGGACTCTGTGATTATCGTAGCCTTGCTTACTAGTATGACGGAGATTTAGAGTACCATAATTTTGGATAGACGCATATGATTATCAGATTATACCTTAAATATTTTGAAGCATATTTTCTCTACTTTGATGCAGTCCTTCAAAAAGAATTATTATTTGTTTTGCTTTGTTTTGCTTCTAATTATTTAACTTAGGAGTAGCTTGTGTAACTTCTTGCTTTGAGTTTCTTCTTAATACAATGAATCGATGATTTTGCTAGACTTTATCTTGGATTTGATATTTAGCTCTGGTTTTAAAATGGTTCCTTCTTTTAGGAAAATAAGCAAACATCTTTTATCGTTATTTCCTTCTTGCTATTATTCTAGTATTGAATAATAATAATAAAACTGCCTTGATTTCGTCAATCACCTATTTTGCGATCTTGGTAGGAATCTAAATGTTGGTCTTAACGTAGAATTAATTTTTTTGGGACATGAGAATATATGAGTATATTTACATAGTGGACACTTGCCTGATACGTATGCATGCTACACTTGATTTTCCACCTATATAAATACATATTAATATGTTGTTAATGTTAAAATTTTTAAAACCCCAATATTTCTGGTTTTCTGCTTTCCCAGTTTAAATTCGTAATTTAAATATAAATTTCATGTTATTAGTTTTGTCTACATAACTGCACATGTATGATATCTGCAGAGTTTCAATTTTTAGAGAAATTGGTTAAGTTATGTTAAATTTATAAAATCTGAGACTGCATTATGTTAATATTATACTGGTTTAAATGTTAGCTTATTTTCAGATTTTGTATGTAAATGCTGAACTAAAACTGGGTTTAACCTTTCAATACTAAGCTATAACCCTGTACAAGGACACACACACACCCTAACTTAGTATACGCTGTCATGTAACCTAACATTTCCTCTCTATGTTATGATCACATACTTGTATAGATATATAGAGCTTAGGCATACATGTTATAATACATGTTTATACATAACTAAATCTCTACCTCTTATAGATGTTTATGGTTAGCCATGCATGTTATGATTAAATAGGTTGTGTATTGTAGGTTGTTAACCCATATGCCATGAGTAGTGTTACAGGATAGCTCATATACAATTTCATGTATATTTCACATACACCCATACACACACAAACCACATAACATTACATAATGCTAGTTTTTCCTCTCTAACGCTCTCTCTGTATATATATATATATATATATATATATATATATATATATATATATATATATATATATATATATATATATATTGTGATTTGGATTTCAATGCAAGTGATTTTCAATTCCTTAATTTTTGAATTTGATTTTCTGTACCCTTTTTCAGATAATTGGTAGTTGCCTTTATTTTGTTTTGATAAGTAACAGTTTCATATAGGATGGTAGACCGCCTTACAGTTTTGATGGTTTGTTGTTTCTGTAACTTCTCTATTTTAGCACCCTAAATTGCTTGTATGTTTTGATACCCTATGACCGTTTCGGTTAGCATGACTAGTATACCTAGATGAGACTTTCACTACCACCGTATGCCATGATCCTGTATGTCGTCCTTTTGATCACATGATTTGTTTTAATCTGGGACTTTGATTGTGGGGGTTTGACCTAGAGGGAGTATGGACATTTTAATTTCGAGGACGAAATTTTTCTAAGGTGGGTAGAGTTGTAGCACCCATTTTCCCAAATGAGGGTAATTTTGCAATTTCGTGTTTATAATTATTTTAATAATGATATTTAATTCATGATACGATTTTTTGTGATTTTAAATTATTTTAACATTATTTAAATCAATGACTTGTGGTTTTGACGTTTTGTTAGTGAAACCCTAGAGACTGTTTGACCTAGAGCCTAACCATGTGATTATGATATTTCAATATCATTTTTGGCCTAAGGATATTTTTGCATTTGACCTCTTTGAATTATTTTGATATTATTTTATTATTTATGATATTGTTTTGGGGTTATTTGAGTCGGGTTCGAATTTCAACTCAATCCGACTTGAAACGGGGACCCGGGGGTAGTTTGACTCTAGTGGGACCCACACACTAGTTAGGCATGGCCCACATGATATTAATTTTAGTCCACATGATAGAAATATTTTAGTTAGAGGCTAGACTAATTATTATGGATAATGTTAGTGTGATTAGAGACTTTAGAATGACTAATTTAGCCCCAACCAATTAGCTCTTTCCTAATACTCATAGAATAGGTTAGTAGGGGCTTTTGGACTTTTCCTAATAGGACAAAACCACCTTTATGGCCAGCCATAATAAGGATAGGGTTGAGCCTCCCATTTGTCATTATCCATCTATTTTTCTCTCTCTTGTTCTTCCCCAAATTCCTAGAGAGCAATCCCTAGCAATTTCTCCACCAAATCCTTCCATTTCACCACAAATCTTCTTCTTTCCTTCTCCATTCTAGCCAAGGAGGAAGCTACCCAAGTTTGGGAGGATTCGGAGCTCGTTCGTGTCCTTTTGGAATCTCTACGTGTCGGTGTCACTCCGGGAAGGTTTTTCTTCGATTCGATCTACCGGGAGGTATAAATCCCTTCTTCTTTTCATTTTCTCATGCATATAGGTCTATTTTGAACCCATAGGAATGACCTCCATGGTTGTATCTCCATTTGTGTCCATTTTGTGTCCATTTGGAGGTCATAGGAGTGTCCTTTGTGTTGTGGATGTGTTCATGTTACATATATAGATTTATATATATATATTGTAATGAGAGTGTATCTATATTTATATATGTAATAAATGGTTCATGATGATTATATAATCAAGTTTGTGAGTGTGGTTACTCATATTATTATTGCTATTATTGTTGTGGATAATTAGGATATATATTGTGTATTCTTTTGGCTCAAACTATCTAAATCCGTCATAATTTTTATCCACGTTTTTAATTTCAGCCCTAACTTAGAAATGTCATAACTTCTAGCTCAAAGCTCGGTTTAATCTCCCATTTTTTTTTAAAAGAAGCGTATTGAAGTTAGCTTTCCAAAAACATGTATTAATAGGCCTAATTCTTTCTGTAACTTTCTGGAGAATTATTTGAGTGTCAGCTGTACGAAAGACAAATGCGTTCTCGGTGTTTTCGCGATTCCGGGAGTTTCCGGAAACGAAAACGCGATCCGTTTAAAGTTTCGGAAAGCTAACACATAGCTCTATAACATACTTTAATCCTAAATTTTGATTCATGCTGAGATGGTACAGTATTCATTATTAGTAGGAGTTACTATTCGACATATGCATTTTGTGCACCCTTGTGTGTAATATAATATTCTATTTGATTTTTACCCATGTTAATGTATATACATTATGTAATTAAATAGAGAATACAAGCATGAGTAAATGGTAAAATAAATGATGTATGAGGTGTAAGTATCCTATCTAATGTAAGCATGTATAAGTATGGCTTGTAATGAATATGTAGGTTCCATAGTATGTAATGTATGGTGCATATAGTGGTGCAAGAGAATAATGAATGATGAATGAATGCAAGCATGAATGTAATGTAATAATAGATGTAATGTATGCAATATACAAGTTAATGAGATGTAATGTTCTATGTTAACACAAATCCTATATTACCTCATGTACCCCCTTACACTATGTTGACACTATCACACTTGACACATTGTTCACTTACACTTTGACACTCTTTGATATGTAAACACTATGTATGCCCATTTATCCCTCACTTGCCCCTTTGCCATGTTCACATACACACATAGCCTCTTAAATAAGTATTTATGAATATAGTTAACTTAGCTATGTATGTATATTATATATATGTTAGCATATTGTGTTGTAATATATAAGTTTATATAACCATTTGAAATGCCATGATTATAGACCTAATGTTGAATACCAATATATGCATGTATATATATGTGTAGACATGTATAGCTTAAAGTAATAGATTACCTAGTGTATATCTAATGTGAATTCTTGCCTATTTGAGTATTGAATAATTGCATGCTATATAGAGTTGGGTGTATGTTGGCTTGTATAGCCTTGTATTGATGTGTGCTTGCTAGGATAGTCTTGGTTAGGCCTAGTAAGACTTGCTGGGTTAGGACATGAACTAGTTTGACCTAGTTTGACTAGTGCAATTGACCAGAGTTGCCCAAGGGTTGACTTTGGCCTAGTTTGACCTAGATTCATGTAGAATGTATTGTAGTGCTTTATATTATCCTTCTGGACATATTGTGACTTGTGCTGTTCTAAATAGGAGCCAGACACCTCTCCTCGGACAGTACATTTTCTTTGGACATTTAGATAGCAGGCGAGTACATTCTCTGATAGTTCTCTCATTTATTTGTCAATTACTGTATTTCAGTTCTAGTTAGTTGTATGCAATTCTCTGTTACAACACGTATAGATATTACTGGATTCATGTATACGACACACATTTATTTTCTGGCCTCTATTACTGGTATCATCATTTTCGGCTTCTATTACTGGAATCACCTGCTGGAATCATTTGCTGGAATCATTTACTGGAATCATTTACTGGAATCATTTACTGGTATCATTATATTTTGGCTGGACTCATCTTGAATCATTGTGTCAGAATTCTGGATTCACTTGCTGGGAGGGGAAATACTAGAGTAAGACATGTAGACATACCCAATTACTGGAATCACCCCTACTGGAATCTACTGGAATGATAGCCATCTCTCGCCTGATCAGTGAGAGGTATGCGAATTACCCACAGCCGTTTACATGTCGATCTCGGTATTTTAAAACACACTGTTAGAGTATAGGCTGGACTCACCCTGGAATCATTGATCACTATAACTGGAATCGTCCCTTACTGGATTCATCTTGTATTATATTCATCTTGTACTGGAGTTACATTGGAGTTACACTGGTCTACATTGTTGTCTGGACTTTATATCATATTACTCTGGTTCAGCTAGTTCTATTTTTACAGACTTTATTGCTATGATTCTTCTCTTGTTTAGTTATTTACTTTCCTTGCACCTTATCTGTCTTTCTTACCATCACCTGAATATAAACTGCCATTTTCATCAATACAACTGCCTATAACTGTTTTATAGTTCTCTGTCATTTACTTGGGTTTTCTAGATGAGACGTGCTCGTTCCTGTCCTGACTGGACATGTTGATAAATTTTACAGATAGCTTGGAGGTTGCTTGCTAGCCTAGAGGAGACACCTTAGAGGTTGTTTAGATAGTTATTTCATTTGTCTGGAGTTGTATTTACTTTGTGGATTACTGTATTTGAGTTTTGAGATGTATTTCTGGGTTTTTGTATCTTAGACACTTAGACTTCTATCTCCCGTATCTCTTTGGATTTTATGTTTTATCTAACCTTATCATGCTCTACCTTAAATGTGATTGAGACTGTATCTGCTTAGAATTATATTGTTAGATGATGTGACCTAGGACAGCGTTCTACCGCCGATACTGCGGCGTAGGCTGGGCGTTGTTACGTTCTCGTACCCTAGCAGTGGGTGCGGGTCGTGACAGACACTACGATGAGGTACCCAGGTGGGGTAAAGCCTCGGCTTTAAGCCATGTCATAGCGGCGTAGCACCGCAAAGAAGCGCAATGCTTCCTGCCATGACTCTTTATAAAGAAATCACCTATAGTGTATGGATAGAGATATCAGGCCGTCTCTTGAGGGTAAACTTGTAGACGCCCAAAAATTATACACTGAAACCAGCCTGGCACAAGGCCTTCAATGTGCAGCCAGAAGCACAGTTGATGTCATTATGTGAGTAGGAAGAATTACAGTTATGGTGCAGAATTCAAAGCTTAGTTTATTCTTGTATCATGCTGTTATTTAACCTATACGGGAAGATTCAAGTCGTAGCGACATCTCTCCTAATGCATGATGGACAGTCACAGTGGGGAACGTTCAACCCATATATTGAGATATGTGGGGGATTGTTGGTGTTTTTGCCTTTGGACTAGAAAAGATAGTCCCACATCGGCTATACCAAATGGTGAGTATCTCAATATAATACATTGCTTGTGTTGAGGTGTGCACAAGAGGTGTAGTGGGGCACAAGTTTGTGCCATGTGGGAGTATTTTCCTAGAAGGAAAAAGGATTAAATCCAACAAGGATGCAAGTTAATTTTTGTTGTACGGACTCGGACTCGGACACGGACTCCAGGATGTCTCGTGCATGCACGGGAGTGTTCGGGGGGTATGCGAGGACTGGCACACATCTCTAGTGTGCCCCATCTTCCCACAATAAGTACAGCCCGCTGGGGGTTGCTGGTTCTTCTTCTGTTGTTGCTGCTGCCTGGGTGGTGGTGCTGGCCCTCGCATTGCCACATCGTGAATGCGAATGCCAAGGGATGGTGCTGTTGTTCGGGGCGCTGCTCCCCCTCCTCCTTCAATCTGACTGTGAGATCTCTTCTGACCTTCAGTACTCCTTACTGTGATCCTCTGAATGGTGATCTCATGCCTTCGGGTTGCCGTCAATATCTCATCAAAAGTCTGGTAATTGTGCCCCTCTATCAATTGCAAGAGCTCAAAATGAAACCCTTGCTGAAACCTCATAGCCCTCTGGCGCTCCGTCGCTACCATCTCTGGGGCAAACCTACTCAATCTGCAGAACTCCGCTGCATAAGCATCTACCGTCTTGTCGGCCTGCTTGAGGTTGATAAACTTCTGTTGTAGCTCAAACTGCGCCACAACTCCATAGTACTTTGTCTTGAATCTTGCTGTAAAATCGTTCCAAGCCACAGGACGTCTGATGCCTATCTCCTCTGATTCCCACCAATCACGTACGAGATCCTGAAGTAACAACTTCACCTGATCCACACGTTCTTCTGCCGGTACCTTAGCCGCCGTCAAAATAGCCTCAATATCCTTAAGCCATGCATCTGCTGAGATGGCATCCTCCGTTCTTTCAAAACGGCGGGGGTTGAACTTGCAAAATCTGGTTGATGCTCCAGAATCCGGCCTTGCCCCTCTTTCCAAAGCTGTCTGCAACCCTTGGTTGAGTAGTACGTTCTGCTCTTGCAACTGAGCGTGCATGCGCTGTTGGGCTAACATCTGATGTTGTTGAGTAGCCATCATCCCTCTCATGATTTCCAGAAGAGCCTGTGTGTCCATTTCCGCAGGGGTAGGTGGAACTGTTGGTGGTGGTGGAACATCCGGATACTGCGATCCAGCTGCTGCTTCCACTATCACTTCTTCCTGGGTAGTCTCTTGAGTTAGTACCGGCCCTTATTGCTGACCAACATGGTCATGTTGTCCATGTTGATGTCTATGTTGTTGCTGTCCAGCTCTGACAGGTGCGGACGAGGTGCCCCTAAGAAAAGGGACAAGAGAAAAATCAAACGACCGGACAGGAAGGATCAATGAAGTCAAAGGATACTGGAATGTCAAGATGGAGTTAAGAACTAACGAATCATGAGATCAAGGGAAAACATTTGTGATTTGAGACATCCTATAAATTAAAACACCCCACAAGTCTAGAACCAGACCTGCGTGGGCCACCACTAAAACCTTGTCACGCCCCAGAACCAGAATACTGGAGAGCGGGGGAATGACTCAGCCAGCTACGTATTACGGGTAGATGAATACCGTATAATACGATCAATGCTGTCTTCAAGACGAGGGGGTGTGTCACTCTCCAATCCTGGAATACGTATTTTAATACGTAAACCGATAAATTGTATTTACCTTGAATTTATACGATATTTATTATGCAGTATTTCTTCATGCATTTCCCAAAAATATTCGACAAAATATTATTTCCTAATTTATTTTCTGCATTTGGGCCTACAGTTTTGGCTCATTTGGGTAACCTATTCTTGGTTCACCCATGGTTCATCATGAACCCTTTGGTTCATCATGAACCCATGGGTCCAAGAATTCTATATATATAACTCATCTCCTTCTCTCTCCTCTCATTTACTTCTTCTCATTTACTTCCTCCACCAACCAAGGCAAGTACCAACTTGCTCAAGAGAAGGATCCATTATTTTGTTAATGATTCTTACAAAACTATTTGCCAAAACATGTTCTTCTCCTCAATCTATACTAGTTTAGAACTTGGAAATTTCTATTTTGAAGCTTTGATTTTTGTAGATCTAAGTTTTAATCATTTTCGGATTTTGCATGGTCTGATCTACTTTAGTTGGATTTTATGGGTTTTTGATGCTTCCATGTGGAAGAGCATTCAGTTTCACCCAAGTTGGAGCTTTGGAAATCTGGATTTGGAGTTCGGATGGCCAAGTTATGATACTTTGAAGCTTGGGTTCAGCCATGGTGTTCTTGCTGTTTTGGAGAAGACAGTGAACAGTGTGCTCCTGTTTGAGCATGCTTCCTGTTGGAAGCGTGTCTTCCCTTGAGCTTGCGTGACTTTTCACGCAGCTCTTTCCTTTGAGCCTGCGTGACTTTTCACGCAGCACTCTTCCCTTGAGCTTGCGTGACTTTTCACGCAGCACTCTTCCCTTAAGCTTGCGTGACTTTTCACGCTGCTCTCTCCCTTGAGCTTGCGTGACTTTTTACGCTGCTCTTTTCTTTGAGCTTGCGTGACTTTTCACGCTGCTCTTTCCCTTAAGCTTGCGTGACTTTTCACGCAGCACTCTTCCCTTGAGCTTGCGTGACTTTTCACGCTGCTCTTTCTCTTGAGCCTGCGTGACTTTTCACGTACGCTGCCTTGTTGTGCGTATGCTTTTGATATTTTATTAGATATTATATGCCCATTTTATATCCTTACGCCTTTTGTCCCGAGCATGATATGAGCACTGATGTGACCCCGGAGAACAAAGTGTTCTTACCTGATACATGTACCTGAATGTCCCAGTTCTTGTTCATGCTCGACAAATGACTCGTAACTCCACGTGGCGTATTTGTAATGATGCATTACACTAAGGAGGGTAGCACATGTTGACATACTGATTGACATGGATCCTCACTTAGGGTACTCGTACTAAAGTACGACTTTAGGAGGATAATCATGCAGGCCACAGCATGAGAGTCCAATATTTCACCTAGGGTTAAACTAGGCAACTGAAATATACTAGATGCATGGGGAGGGCAGAGTCCCGAGATCGTGTTACACCAGCCGCCCTGAGATATTGTCTTGGCGCGTCGGCTGGTCTCCACGGATACTGTGTCATCCGCAACGAGTGGATGACTGTATCCGATTAATTCCTGCTATATATTACATGTCTTGGCAAGGTGGCCTCACGAGGGACCTGTGCTCCATGACACCTATCTACGCGAACCCCTGGGTTGGCTAGCCTTGCTGGAAAGATACGATCTGAGGATTTTTCTAATAACATGACGCGAGGATAACCTCGTTCCACTAGAAACTCGTAGACTTGATTGGCCGTGAAAATGACTTGCATGTTTCCTATTTACCTTCCGTGAATAACTGAGGGAAGCGGACTGTCATGGTGCGTGATCCAACCCATGTTCTTGTTTGATTGTTGGGTTGGTTATCGTACTATGACAGGCTGTGGACCGAAGTTATGAACGGAAGACTTATTCTGGTTGTGAAGTGCTACTTCTGTGAATGACTGAGGAACATGGTCTATCATGGTACATGATCCAACCCATGTTCTTGTTTGATTGTTGGGTTGGTTATTGTGCTGCGATAGGCTATCGATCGAAGTCACGATCAGGAGATTTTATGGTTTTTACCTTTTTAACTTATGTGAAAGTTATAGAGTACGACACGTCCCGACTCCATGCGGCACCTTTTGTCCTTGTTTGGTTGTAAGGGTGCCATATGGGTTCGAGGATGTTGCGCTACCCTATAATAGTAGCATAAGTATTACTATTATCAGTCATTCTATTAGTTGGGTTTTTAATCTTAACTCTTGTGTCCCTTTGGCGGTACTTGCTATTCGGGGCTGACCCCGCTGGTTTTGTTTGGCCAGATCTCGTAGCAGAGCCAGAGGACACGATCTTCCTCCCTGACATCCATGGTGCATACTAGGAGCATGGCGGTTCGGGGACTCGAGTGGGTTTCTTCTCCACCACTCCTGCTTATACTTTTGCGGCGTTTAGCCACCGGCACCTGTTAGCCGGATTACTTGATATTTTGTGTCAGTACATAATTATAATTAAACAGACTGCAGCTGTGTATAATTTTGTACTCCTGACTCTCTGAGATAGCTAAATTATAAAGCTAGTCTCTCATGATCATTTTGATGAAGCGTCAGGGACGCCTTACTGCTTTATCTTTAATGTTCATTTAATTGCTGATTTGACTTAATTGATTGAGACATAGAACTCTGTGGGACCACAGGAGACTTGATTGTAGCATGTACCCCCTAGTCTCTCGACAGCCACGATCGTCGTATGACGTTACGTACCTCATATGGAGTAGCTGGCCTAGTCCGTCCCCGTATTTCGGTACTGGGGCGTGACAGGGTGCATACTACATGAAAGTCTCCCTATGGTCACTTTACTTCTATTGTCTCAATCATTCAAACAAAAAACAGAAATAGAGAACATGTGAGATAAAGCAGTAAGGCGTCCCAGACGCTCAGTCAAAATGTTTTTGATATCTGGCTTTACAAAATACAGCCAGATGATGTAGTAAGTATACACAATTGTTAGCAGCTGCAGCCTGACTTAGTTACAATTATGGAAAAGTAGGTACAAGACAATCCGACTAACATGTCGGTGCCAAACGGCAAAGTATAAAGTAGATAACAAAACGGGCGGGGAAGTAAGAAACCCACTCGAGTCCTCCTGCGATCATCCCTCTAGTGTTGACCATCTTGGAGGTAGAAGTAAGCTGGATCCTCAGGGATCGGCTCTAAATCTGGCCATGTAAAACCAGAGAGGTTAGACCTCTAATAGCAAGTACCGCAAGGGAGCACGATATGAGGAATGAAGCCAGTAATAAGAGAATATGATAATAGATCTCTGCTATCTACTAGGACTCACACAACATCACGATACTTCGAACCAACCTCCCAACCAAACAAGGACAGAAGTAGGCCCGTCATGTCCTGACATTCTGATCATCTCAGTTAAGTAACAGAGTAGGTACAGTACACAAACAAATCAATTTAAACGGCCAGACATCTACTACGGCTTGCTATTGTGAGTCCCAAGTTATCTTGGAATTATGCAATAAAGGATTTCTCAGTTCTTACTATGCACAAGCAAGGCTAGTTTACCCAGTCAATCAATTGCGCCAATCATGAATTAGACGAGTCCCAGCGGGACGCCCGTCATTAATATACAATATTCAATAGATAATATAACCAGATACCGCTCCCTGCCCGTGTGGCAGATTTGCAGTATCTGTGGGAACCAACCGGCCTGTCGGGCACTACTAGTCCTAAGAGGGCTGCCATGTAAGAACTCGGGAATCCATTCTCTCCATGCAATTATTATTTTATTTAACTTAATAGTCTCTACGTTGAGTGAAGTACCATGCCGTGGATCATGGTCATTCAGAATGAGTACTTTCGTACGGGGTACGATATGCACAACTCTACAATGATACCAGTGCGGTCAGGTTGTAGGTCTTACATAGCATAATGCAACAATCAAAACTAACCACGGAGTAATCATGCCTTGACCATAAAGTACACATGCTTCTTTGGTAAGATAAATAAATAATAAATGAATTGAAGCCTGCATGTGCCTGTATGCCAATATTCGGGATTAGCCAGTCGATTTCAATAGTTTATAATTAATATGAATGTGTCTCATTCATTCAATTCAAAAAGACGACTAGCCAGTCTCTTAGTTCCAATTAGGAACGCATGATCAATTATTAGTCAAGGTCACAATCATTATCAATGGTGACAAGGCATGAAAGTCAACTAGTATTCAGTGGGGTCGAGTCTACAACTCTCAGGATTTAATTCCAGTCATTCGAGGTATCTATAACTCAATTCACGACACATGGTACATCCTACGTAACAATTTATATTTAACAGAAATATTAACATATCATGATTATATCAAGTTTATGCCAAAAGGCGTAAGGATATTTTAAGAGTGTCATGCATGCCAAAGGGATACGCTCAAATAAAGTTGCGCGCGTAAAAAAAACTCGTTTTACGCCGAGCCAAGAAGTACGCGTAAAAGAATATATTTTTACGCAAGAAACACTGTGCGCGTAAAACATTGCATGCATAAAGGTAGCTCGTGTAAAGGGTCAAGTTACGCCCGAAATGCTGTGCGCGTAAAAGAATACGCAAGGTCAAGTAGACTAGCGTAAAACAGTTTTACGCTGCCACGAGCGATCTCTCTAATTGAATTCCTACATTCTCCGTCTCTACACGGACACGTATAACGTGAGCGTAAAAACTCAATATTATGCTGGCATGTACAACATGAGCATAAAACTCAATACTACGCTGACACGTACAACGTGAGCGTAAAGTTAATACTACGCTGGCACGTACAACGTGAGCGTAAAGTTAATACTACGCTGATACGTATAACGTGAGCGTAAAGTTAATACTACGCTGGCACGTACAACGTGAGCGTAAAGTTAATACTACGCTGGCACGTACAACGTGAGCGTAAAGTTAATACTACGCTGGAATGTACAATGTGAGCGTAAAGTTAATACTACACTGGCACGTACAACGTGAGCGTAAAGTTAATACTACGCTGGCACGTACAACGTGAGCGTAAAGTTCACCCTGAACTCCAATTCTCATGGAGCCTTCGTTCCAAGCCAGAAATGGGGTTCCCATGGGTCAAATGGCATAAAACACAACCTCAACAATCTAGTATGAACAAAACTTGGAAATAAGGAAGTTTTGACAGATCCAAACTACTGAAAACCGAAAAAATATGAATTTCTAGATCTACTAAAAATAAAACGAAAAACGAAAAATGCCAAGTTCTAATCTCTCTTAGAATCACAAGGGAAAGAGAATGGAACCATAAAAATGGATTTTCATGTGGAAGCAAGATGTACTTGCCTACGAGTTGGTAGGTAGAGGGAGTTATGAAGAAGAAGAAGAAGAAGAGTAAATGAGAATGAGAAGTAATGAAGAGAGAGAGAAAGGATTGGGGCTTTAAATGGTGATGATGGGTTCGGTTCATGATGAACCACCATAACCCAAAAATAAACCAACCTAGGCCAAACCTAATGTAAGCTAAAGCAGAAAATAAAAGCAAAAAATAAAATACAGAAAATTAATTGCAGGAAATTAATTAACATGAATTTAAAGAGATTTAAATACAAAACAGTACATGATAAATATTTAAATAAATATATTAAAGCAGTACATGTATTAAAAATACGTATTCTGGGAACGGGGAGTGACATCTCTACCCTCCTTAGAAAAATTTCGTCCTCGAAATTTTAAATTCAAGCAGGATAGGAATATCAAGGCCAAACTAGTACAAGCAATTTAAGCAAGTAATCATTTTACAATGTCCATAGCAAGTAACATATCTATATTTAACAATCTACGATATCAAGTTATTTCTACTCATAGGGCGACTAGCATGCGGAGTTAAGACAATCAAGGTACACGGGAAGAAATATACCTTGTGAGTCAAACAGATATGGATACCGTGATCGGATATCATCCTCACGTTCCCACGTTGACTCTCCTGATGAGTGATGACTCCAAGCAACCCGGACAAGACTAATTGTTCGGTTCTTGAGTATCTTTTCTCTTCGATCCAAAATAGACACAGGCTGTTCCTCATAAGACAGGTTGGTACCAACAACCAGCTCAGAATGATCAAGGATATGGCTTGGGTCCGATACATACCTTCGCAGCTGAGATACATGAAACACGTCATGTACCTCTCGTAACGAAGGCGGAAGGGATAAACGATAAGCAACATCGCCCACCCTATCAAGGATAATAAATGGGCCTACGTACCGCGGACTCAACTTCCTGCGAACGCCAAATCTAATGACCCCACGTGTAGGTGAGATCCGTAAGAATATGTGGTCTCCAATAGAAAACTCTAGCGGCCTACGATGCTGGTCCGCCCAATGATGATGTCGATCCTGCGCAACTCGAAGTCGCTCTCTAATTCCTTTAACCAATTCAACTGTCTGAACAATCATTTCTGGACCTAACATCTTTCTGTCCTCGATATCATCCCATGCTAGTGGCGACCTATACTTCTTACCATATAGTGCCTCAAATGGCGCCATCTGGATACTGGCTTGATAACTGTTGTTATATGAAAACTCAACTAAGTGCAGGTGGCTTTCCCAAGATCCTCCAAAATCTAGGGTACAAGCTCGCAACATATCTTCCAAAGTCTGAATTGTCCTTTCTGATTGGCCGTCCGTCTGTGGATGGTAAGCCGTACTAAATTTTAACTTGGTGCCCAAACTACGATGTAAGCTCTTCCAGAAATATGACGTGAAACGGGTATCTCTGTCTGACACAATACTGACAGGGACTCTATGCTGCCTGACTATCTGCTGTATGTACAACTCCGCCAACTTTTCTGTAGATTGTCCTACTCTGAAAGGAAGAAAGTGTGCTACCTTTGTAAGCCGATCTACTATCACCCAAATAGCATCTTTACCACTTGGTGATCTCGGTAAACCGGTCACAAAGTCCATTGTGATGTGTTCCCATTTCCATTTCGGGATAGAAAACGGTTGTAATAATCCAGCTGGCCTCTGCTGTTCTGCCTTTACTTGCTGACATATCAAGCAACGAAAAACAAACCTAGCTATCTCCCTCTTCATCCCGTTCCACCAGAAGTGCTGCTTGATATCTTGGTACATCTTGGTCCCTCCAGGATATATAGAATAATGAGAACTGTGAGCTTCTGTCATTACTTCCTGTCTGATATCTCCACTAGGTACATATAGACGTGATCCAAACCTAAGCGTACCATCTTCGTGGATTTGTATCTCTTTTTTGAGCCCTGACTCACATTCTGTCCTAAGCTTCTGAATTCTTGGGTCCTGTGCCTGGGCTGCCTTGATCCTGCCTACCAAGTCGGATTGAACTTGTAGACTCGCCAGAATTCCTATATCATTAGGAAGTATAACTTCGATGCCCATCTCCTGAAGGTCTTCTAAGATGTGCTTCTGCGTTATCAACATAAATGCGCCGCCTCTTCTGCTGAGAGCGTCTGCTACCACATTAGCCTTGCCTGGATGATACTGAAGCTCTACGTCATAATCCTTGATCAGCTCTAACCATCTTTTCTGCCTCATGTTCAGCTCCTTCTGAGTAAAGATGTACTTCAGACTTTTGTGGTCTGTGTACATGTCCACTCGGTCACCATATAATTAATGCCTCTATAGCTTCAAAGTAAATACTACTGCCGCCAACTCCAAATCATGAGTTAGATAATTTTTCTCGTGGTCTCGAAGTTGCCTAGATGCATACGCTATCACCTTCCCATGTTGCATAAAGACACATCCAAGTCCTTTACCTGACGCATCATAATATACAGTAAAACCTCCGGGCCCAACTGGCAATGTAAGGATAGGTGCTGATATCAACTTCTGCTTCAGATTCTCAAATAATGCCTGGCATTCTGCCGACCAGACGAATGGTACATCCTTTCGTGTCAAGCGGGTCATGGGTGCTGAAAGTCTTGCAAAACCTGATACAAACCTTCTGTAATATCCTGCCAATCCTAAGAAACTTCGTACATCAGCTACGGTCTTGGGTACTGGCCAACTCTCTACTGCTTCTACCTTCTTGGGATCTACTGCTACTCCAGCTCCTGATATGATGTGACCCAGAAATAAAATATGGTCCATCCAGAACTCACACTTGCTGAGCTTGGCATACAACTGGTTCTCTCTCAGTACCTGCAACACTTTCCTGAGGTGGTCTTCATGCTCCTCTTCACTAGCAGAGTATACGAGAATGTCGTCGAGAAACACCACGACAAACTGATCTAAATATGGCATAAAGATGCGGTTCATCAAATCCATGAATATAGCTAGAGCATTGGTCAAACCAAACAGCATTACTAAGAATTCATAATGTCCATACTTCGACCTGAATGCTGTCTTAGAAATGTCTTCCTTTCGAACCCTCACTTGATGGTACCCTGAACGAAGATCTATCTTGGAGAAAACTCTAGCTGTGCTCAACTGGTCAAACAAGTCGTCGATCCTGGGTAGTGGGTACTTGTTCTTTACTGTCGCCGCGTTAAGCTTCCTGTAATCGATGCATAATCTGGATGATCCATCATTCTTTCCCACAAGTACCACTGGTGCTGCCCATGGTGATATGCTAGCTTGGATAAACTTCTTCTTCTTCAATTCCTCTATGTGCTGATACACCTTGGCCTGCTCCGAATCCGCCATTCTGTAAACCCGATCTGATATTGGTTTAGTTCCAGGTGCCAATTCTATGCTGAACTCAATATCTCTAATCGGTGGTAGACCTGGAAGTTCTTCGGGAAACACGTCTAGAAATTCTTCAACTACCTTCGGAACTTGAACTTCCTCCATTACCGTTATTACTCCCTGCTCTTGCTGAGTTGCCTCTGATCTGACTAAGGTGAATTTCTTCATGCCTGGAATATCAAAAGATACACTCCCACTACGACAATCTATTGTCGCATGACTGTCTTTCAGCCAGTCCATGCCTAAGATAACGTCAAAATTTCCAACAGGAAATTCTATCAACTGGGCGGGTAAGGAATGCCCGCAAACTACAACACTACACGCTAGAATAACTCTACTAACTCCTACGAGCCCATTGCCAGTGAGTATATTCAACCTTCCTGGCAATGTCTCGAACTCCATTCCTAGCTGTGTCGTAAATTGTGCAGATATAAATGAGTGTGATGCTCCTGAATCAAACAATGCTACTGCGGGATATGAGCCGACGAGAATGTTACCTGCCACAACATCTCCCGATGTTAATGCCTCCTCCAAGGACAGTGTGAATGCCTGCCCTCGACCTCCTTGCTGGTTTCCATGCGGTGGCCTAGTCTGGTGCTGCTGCTGGCCCCTGCCTTGATGATGCTGGGGTGGTCTATGCTGGTGTTGCTGCATCGGCGGTCCCTGCTGTCGAAACATCTGAGCCTGTGGTATTAACGGACGATAGGCCAATGGTCTCACTGCTACCGCTGGTCCTCGATACTGCCCTGCCCCTGGTGGTGGCAGAGCAGGAAACTGTTGCCCTGGTCCTCCTGACCTCGAATTCATGGGACATGTGGTAACCCGATGATCTGGATTTCCACATATCAAACACAGTCCGTTTAATGCCCGACACACATCTCTAGTGTGCCCCATCTTCCCACAATAAGTACAGCCCGCTGGGGGTTGCTGGTTCTTCTTCTGCTGCTGTTGCTGCCTGGGTGGTGGTACTGGCCCTCGCATTGCCACATCGTGAATGCGAATGCCAAGGGATGGTGCTGTTGTTCGGGGCACTGCTCCCCCTCCTCCTTCAATCTGACCGTGAGATCTCTTTTGACCTCCAGTCCTTACTGTGATCCTCTGAATGGTGATCTCATGCCTTCGGGTTGCCGTCAATATCTCATCAAAAGTCTGGTAATTGTGCCCCTCTATCAATTACAAGAGCTCAAGATGAAACCCTTGCTGAAACCTCATAGCCCTCTGGCGCTCCGTCGCTACCATCTCTGGGGCAAACCTACTCAATCTGCAGAACTCCGCTGCATAAGCATCTACCGTCTTGCCGGCCTGCTTGAGGTTGATAAACTTCTGTTGTAGCTCAAACTGCACCACAACTCCATAGTACTTTGTCTTGAATCTTACTGTAAAATCGTTCCAAGCCACAGGACGTCTGATGCCTATCTTCTCTGATTTCCACCAATCACGTACGAGATCCTGAAGTAACAACTTCACCTGATCCACACGTTCTTCTGCCGGTACCTTAGCCGCCGTCAAAATAGCCTCAATATCCTTAAGCCATGCATCTGCTGAGATGGCATCCTCCGTTCCTTCAAAACGGCGGGGGTTGAACTTGCAAAATCTGGTTGATGCTCCAGAATCCGGCCTTGCCCCTCTTTCCAAAGCTGTCTGCAACCCTTGGTTGAGTAGTACGTTCTGCTCTTGTAACTAAGCGTGCATGCGTTGTTGGGCTAACATCTGATGTTGTTGAGTAGCCATCATCCCTCTCATGATTTCCAGAAGAACCGGTGTGTCCATTTCTGCAGGGGTAGGTGGAACTGTTGGTGGTGGTGGAACATCCGGACACTGTGATCCAGCTGCTGCTTCCACTATCACTTCTTCCTGGGTAGTCTCTTGAGTTAGTACCGGCCCTTGTTGCTGATCAACATGGTCAGGTTGTCCATGTTGCTGTCCATGTTGTTGCTGTCCATCTCTGACAGGTGCGGACGAGGTGCCCCTAAGAAAAGGGACAAGAGAAAAATCAAACGACCGGACATGAAGGATCAATGAAGTCAAAGGATACTGGAATGTCAAGATGGAGTTAAGAACCAACGAATCATGAGATCAAAGGGGAACATGTGTGATTTGAGACATCCTATAAATTAAAACACCCCACAAGTCTAGAACCAGACCTGCGTGGGCCACCACTAAAACCTTGTTACGCCCCAGAACCAGAATACTGGAGAGCGGGGGATTGACTCAGCCAACTACGTATTACGGGTAGATGAATACCATATAATACGATCAATGTTGTCTTCAAGACGAGGGGGTGCATACTACATGAAAGTCTCCCTATGGTCACTTTACTTCTATTGTCTCAATCATTCAAACAAGAAACAGAAATAGAGAACATATGAGATAAAGCAGTAAGGCATCCCAAACGCTCAGTCAAAATTGATATCTGGTTTTACAAAATACAGCCAGATGATGTAGTAAGTATACACAATTGTTAGCAGCTGCAGCCTGACTTAGTTACAATTATGCAAAACTAGGTACAAGACAATCCGACTAACATGTCGGTGCCAAACGGCAAAGTATAAAGTAGATAACAAAACGGGCAGAGAAGTAAAAAACCCACTCGAGTCCTCCTGCGATCATCCCTCTAGTGTTGACCATCTTGGAGATAGAAGTAAGCTGGATCCTCAGGGACCGGCTCTAAATCTGGCCATGCAAAACCAGAGAGGTTAGACCTCTAATAGCAAGTATCGCAAGGGAGCACGATATGAGGAATGAAGCCAGTAATAAGAGAATATGATAATAGATCTCTGCTATCTACTAGGACTCACACAACATCACGACACTTCGAACCAACCTCCCAACCAAACAAGGACAGAAGTTGGCCCGTCATGTCCTGACATTCTGATCATCTCAGTTAAGTAACAGAGTAGGTACAGTACACAAACAAATCAATTTAAACGTCCAGGCAACTACTACAGCTTGCTATTGTGAGTCCCAAGTTATCCTGGAATTATGCAATAAAGGATTTCTCAGTTCTTACTATGCGCAAGCAAGGCTAGTTTACCCAGTCAATCAATTGCGCCAATCATGAATTAGACGAGTCCCAGCGGGACGCCCGTCATTAATATACAATATTCAATAGATAATATAACCAGATACCGCTCCCTGTCCGTGTGGCAGATTTGCAGTATCTGTGGGGACCAACCGGCCTGTCGGGCACTACTAGTCCCAAGAGGGCTGCCATGTAAGAACTCGGGAATCCATTCTCTCCATGCAATCATTATTTTATTTAACTTAATAGTCTCTACGTTGAGTGAAGTACCATACCGTGGATCATGGTCATTCAGAATGAGTACTTTCGTACGGGGTACGATATGCACAACTCTACAATGATACCAGTGCGGTCAGGTTGTAGGTCTTATATAGCGTAATGCAACAATCAAAACTAACCACGAAGTAATCATGCCTTGACCATAAAGTACACATGCTTCTTTGGTAAGATAAATAAATAATAAATGAATTGAAGCCTGCATGTGCCTGTATGCCAATATTCGGGATTAGCCAGTCGATTTCAATAGTTCATAATTAATATGAATGTGTCTCATTCATTCAATTCAAAAAGACGACTAGCCAGTCTCTTAGTTCCAACTAGAAACGCATGATCAATTATTAGTCAAGGTCACAATCATTATCAATGGTGACAAGGCATGAAAGTCAACTAGTATTCAGTGGGGTCGAGTCTACAACTCTTAGGGTTTAATTCCAGTCAATTGGGGTATCTATAACTCAATTCACGACACATGGTACATCCCACGTAACAATCTATATTTAACAGAAATATTAACATATCATGATTATATCAAGTTTGTGCCAAAAGGCGTAAGGATATTTTAAGAGTGTCATGCATGCCAAAGGGATACGCTCAAATAAAGTTGCGCGCGTAAAAAAAATCTCGTTTTACGCCGAGCCAAGAAGTACGCGTAAAAGAATATATTTTTACGCAAGAAACACTGTGCGCGTAAAATATTGCATGCATAAAGGTAGCTCGTGTAAAGGGTCAAGTTACGTCCGAAACGCTGTGCGCGTAAAAGAATACGCTAGGTCAAGTAGACTAGCGTAAAACAGTTTTACGCTGCCACGAGCGATCTCTCTAATTGAATTCCTACATTCTCCGTCTCTACGCGGACACGTATAACGTGAGCGTAAAAACTCAATATTACGCTGGCATGTACAACATGAGCGTAAAATTCAATACTACGCTGACACGTACAACGTGAGCGTAAAGTTAATACTACGCTGGCACGTACAACGTGAGCGTAAAGTTAATACTACGCTGGCACGTACAACGTGTGCATAAAGTTAATACTATGCTGGCACGTACAACGTGAGCGTAAAGTTAATACTACGCTGGCACGTACAACGTGAGCGTAAAGTTAATACTACGCTGGCACGTACAACGTGAGCGTAAAGTTCACCCTGAACTCCAATTCTCATGGAGCCTTCGTTCCAAGCCAGAAATGGGGTTTCCATGGGTCAAATGGCGTAAAACACAACCTCAACAATCTAGTATGAACAAAACTTGGAAATAAGAAAGTTTTGACAGATCCAAACTACTGAAAACCGAAAAAATATGAATTTCTAGATCTACTAAAAATAAAACTTCAAAACGAAAAATGCCAAGTTCTAAACTCTCTTAGAATCACAAGGGAAAGAGAATGGAACCATAAAAATGGGTTTTCATGTGGAAGCAAGATGTACTTGCCTACGAGTTGGTAGGTAGAGGGAGTTATGAAGAAGAAGAAGAAGAGTAAATGAGAAGGAGAAGTAATGAAGAGAGAGAGAAAGGATTGGGGCTTTAAATGGTGATGATGGGTTCGGTTCATGATGAACCATCATAACCCGAAAATAAACCAACCTAGGCCAAACCTAAAGTAAGCTAAAGCAGAGAATAAAAGCAGAAAGTAAAATACAGAAAATTAATTGCAGAAAATTAATTAACATGAATTTAAAGAGATTTAAATACAAAACAATACATGATAAATATTTAAATAAATATATTAAAGCAGTACATGTATTAAAAATACGTATTCTGGGAACGGGGAGTGACACAACTCCACTCTATAAATAGAGCCCCTTGGCCTCCTTTGAAAGATGCACCAAGAAGAGAGTTAAGAGAGTCTGTAAAGTCCAGGAAGCCCGTTCAAGTCTCAAATATTGACTTACGAGCGTTCCAGAAGTTCTTCGTGAACTTGCTGGTTCCTGGAAGCAGATCGTGTTGGGACGAATCTTGCTTTGAGCAACGGTGATCTTAATCACCCCAGCAAGAACCTTTCCTCTTCTTCTTTCTTCTTTCTTCTCCTTCATCTGAGTTGTAACTCAGTTCTGTCCGTCTGCAACTGCGATTGCAAGGAAGAACGTGAGATTTATTTTCTGATTATTGTTGCTTTTGTAATCAGATTCATATTATAGTGTTCCTCTTGGATCTCGAGAATAATCAGAAGGTGAACGTTTGTTGAACCTCTGATCTCGACATCGAGTCTACCATCTTTGATCAAGTCCCGGGAATAACAATATATATATATATATATATATATATATATATATATATATATATATATATATATATATATATATATATATATATTTTTAACATGGAAAATCGAACTAAACCAAACAAGAAGAATACCTCCCACCTTAACCGCATGAGTTAGGATAAATATTTGAGTATAACTGGATAATATTCTTATTATATGTGCAAAGCACGTGCATTTACTAGTCTGTATTATTATAAGGGAGCTTAAAAAGGGTTAAGATTGAGCCGTCTAAGCCGTGTGTATATCATCAATCATTTAATTATTAAAAAATGTTGAAAAAAATTTAAATTTGTTATAAATATTCAACACGGAGAATCGAACTCAACAAAATAAGAAGAATATCTTCTACCTTAACCACATGAGTTAGAAGAAATATTTGATTATAATTGGATAATATTCTTATTATACGTTGTTATACGTGCAATATATATAAATGAGCTTCAAAATGGCTCAAGATTGAGCTGTCTAAATTGTGTGTATATCATAAACCATTTAATTTTTTAAAAAGTAAATTATTTAAAAAATTATTGAGAAAAGTTTAGATTTATTATATGTATTCAACATGGGAAATCAAACTAAAAAAAAAAAAAAACCCTCCCACCTTAGCCACATGAGTTACAAGAAATATTTGACTATAATTGGATAATATTTTTATTATACGTTAGTATACGTGTAAGGTAAGGTATGTACATTTACTAGTATAAACCAATACAAGTAATTTCAAGTTTGCACATAAAATTCTAATTTTTCTTGCGATTTAAGCTAGCAATAAGCAGACAGAATACAAGTATGCAAAAAGAGGAGTATTTTCTGAGTCAGGACAATACTAAATCCAAGAATAAAATATAAAATATATTTTTTGTTTATAATTACGTTACAGTCAGTCCACCCTAAAGAAATAATATCAGACTGACAACACAATAAATAAATATATTTGCAAGTTGGTACATATCTGCACAGCTTTATATTTTCAGACAAAAATAAGGAAAAAAAACTAACTATATTATTTACCGTTGCTAATTTCCTTACAAAAGTATTTCACTAATTTTAGTATTTAACACTGAAATCTTTCCTAAATTATGACGCGATAATTCTTACCTAATATTCCATTACAAGCGTTAATGACTTGACATAATTAGCCTTTGCTT
This sequence comes from Iris pallida, assembly GCA_029216955.1. NCBI lineage: Eukaryota > Viridiplantae > Streptophyta > Magnoliopsida > Asparagales > Iridaceae > Iris > Iris pallida. The sequence continues at coordinate 7,156,874 of JANAVB010029220.1, forward strand.
CTGCCACCAGTTCATTTCCTTGAGGGACATTTTCGTAAAATAGTCGGCCAAGATTCGGACGCCATAACGGAGTTCGGATCCAACGAACGATTGGTGTCCACGCGTCACTAGTTTCCGCCGTTAAAGCGTAGACGAGCGAATAAAACTCCTCCCACAAACACACAATTCGACCCACCCCCATTTCCCCCTCTCCGGATCGGAGACCCGCCCGGTCCCCTGCTCTTGTAGTCACCGCACCATCTTCTCCCGCAATTTCCCCAAATTTCTAGGGTTTGCTCTTGCTTCTCTCGATCCGGTCACCAAGATCTGATTTTGATTTAGGTCTTTCGTTCTTCTTCCAGATCTAGTCTGCCTGCCTGCCCGCCCGCCCATGTCTTCTTCCTCTGGGATCGGCTCCTTCTGGTGCTACCGCTGCTCCCGATTCGTCAGGGTCTTCCCCCATGGGAATACCAGCCCGATCTCTTGCCCGGACTGCAGCGGCGGCTTCCTAGAAGAGCTCTCTACCCCTCCCCGCCTCGCCGCGGCCGCTGCGGAGCACCGACGCCGCCGAATCCCCTCCGCTTTGGCCTCCTCGTCGTTCGGCCCCATCGCCCCCGACTCGGCCCGCCGTCGCAACCGCCGCGGCTCCGCCGGCGACCGCTCCCCCTTCAACCCCGTCATCGTCCTCCGCGGAGCCTCTGAGGGAATCGAGCCCGATCGATCCAACACCAGCAACAGCTTCGAGCTCTATTACGATGATGGCGCCGGTTCGGGTCTCCGTCCGCTCCCGTCGACCGTGTCCGACTTTTTAATGGGTTCGGGCTTTGATAGGCTCCTCGGCCAGCTTGCCCAGATCGAGACCAACGGCGTTGGTGGGGTCCGTGCTTGCGACCATCCTCCGGCTTCCAAAGCGGCGATCGAGTCGATGCCGACGATATCTATTGACCCTTCCCATATCGGCATGGACTCCTACTGCGCGGTTTGCAAAGAAAAATTCGAGCTTGGCACTGAGGCCAGAGAGATGCCGTGCAAGCACATCTACCATCAAGATTGCATCTTGCCGTGGCTTTCTCTTCGGAATTCATGTCCAGTCTGCCGCCACGAGCTCCCCACCGATGTCCGTCAGAGGAATTCGGAGTTTGAGAATGATGACGATTCGGTGGGACTCACCATATGGAGGCTTCCCGGCGGCGGGTTTGCGGTCGGGAGATTCTCTGGCGGGAGGAGGCCTGGGGAGAGAGAATTGCCCATGGTTTACACAGAAATGGACGGTGGTTTCAATGCCGGAGGGGCACCAAGGAGGATTTCGTGGTCGGCCAGGGGGAATCGGTCTAGGGAGAGCGGGGGGTTCGTCAGGACTTTGAGGAATATGTTCTCCTTCCGGTGTTTCGGTGGCTCCCCTTCCTCATCCGCGTCAGCTGCTGGTGCTTCCACTTCCAGGTCTGTATCAACGTCGTCCTCAAGGCGGAGTTGGAGGGCTCCCATCTTGAGGAGGAGTAGAGGCTCAAGGAGGGATAGCTGGGCTTTGGAAGACGGAAGCGGAAATTCCATATCGAGGTGGTGATTAGAAGAAAATAAATGGAAAAGTTTGGTTTTTGTTACCTTCTGATTCTTGAATTGAGATTAAAGTGTAGTTATCCTGCGATATTAGGCCCAAGTCAAGCTTTTTGTTTTGATAATCATGTCAGCATGAGCTTGGTGAAGAGATCCTTAGAGTTACTTTATGGAGGATTAGAAGGGGAAGAGGAGGATGTGGGCGTGTTTGTGGCTGGATAGGAATCAAGAAGGTACATGAACTCATGTACATTGCATACGATGAATGTTATGTTTCTGAGATTCATTAAATTCCAACTTTGTTCTGTATGAATATTTCAAATATATTCTTTTCTAATGTCTTATAGTTCGTATATATAATGATTTCCTTCTTTTGGGTTGTGATTCTTGTTGTTGTATTACATAGGGTACTTGATATCAACCTTTCCTGGTCTCTTTTTTTTTTTTTTTTTTTTTTTTTGGGTGTCCATTCTTACTGGAGCTTAGGCGCGTGCGCCTAAGGGGGGATTCGAACCCGGGCCATCCGCCCGGGGAGCCCCCGTCGCTACCACTAGGCCACGACCCCTTGGACCCTTTCCTGGTCTCTCATTTGTTGGACATTCAATGAATTCCAACTTTGTTCTGTATGAAATTTTCAAATATATTCTTTTCTGATGTCTTATAGTTTGTATATAATGAATTCCTCCTTTTGGGCTGTGATTCATCTTGTTGTATTACTTAGGGTACTTGATATCAACCTTTCCTGGTCTCTCATTTGTTGGATAGGTTGGGTATGTTTGTAAGCAACTCCTTTCAAATTACATTCATGTGGATAGTCTTTTTTCCTAACAATTGTGTTGTACGTTATTGCCAAGGAAGGACTATATAGCCCATAACTCCATAAGGTTAAATTACATAGTGTTTGAACTTAGTATTAATTTGATAATGGTTTAAGGTTCAGTTCTTGTATGATTTCATTTATGTGGATAGTCTTTTTTTCAAACAGTTGTGTTGTACCTTATTGCCAAGGAAGGACTATATAGCCCATGACTCCATAAGGTTAAATTACATAGTACTTGATCTTGTATTAATTTGATAATGTTTAAGGTTCAGTTCTTGTATGATTTCATTCATGTGGATAGTCTTTTTTCTTCTTCTAACGATTGTGTTGTACGTTATGGCCAAGGAAGGACTATATAGCCCATGACTCCATAAGGTTAAATTACATAGTGTTTGAACTTGTATTAGTTTGATAATGTTTAAGGTTCAATTCTTGTATGATTTCCTTAGTAAGTAGTATGTTTCATCAGGATTAAGATAGATTCTGTTTACTGGTAAAGACTTGGTGATGGAGAAGTGTCTTACTGATCATGTGCATGAAGAAAGAATATCTTTGGAGTTGTAGGTAGGGAAAGGATCTTGGTTATCTGTTGAACGTTTAGAGCAGAAGAGGAAGGCTTGATCTGATTCGAGGCTATGCAGCTATGCCGTGTGCGGAGGGCAAAGGCCTAAGATAAAGGAAAGGAAGTTATAGGGTTTGAAGAAACTTGCCCTGTACATGATATTGTTTGAAAATAACTGGTTAATTAGACTTCATGAGGGCGACCCAAAATAATTGAAAAGGTTCTATTGGATGTTATTATGTTTCATGATTTCTAAGTGCAGAAAACTGATTTAGGCCTGTTACTTGATTGAGTGAAGTGCATAAGATATTTCTTCTAGTAGGAAGCAAGAGCCTCTAGTGTGGAAAACTAATTGGATAACTTAGGGAGAAAGCATTAAAGGCATCTCTATGCAAAACAATTGGTAGTAGTAGTTTCATTGTAAGTAGACTGATTCTGACCTATATACGACTCCTACAATGGCCTATATTCAACCACATAATGGCGTCTTTAAATGGGTATGTGAATTATGTCTTCCTCTTACAAAGTATGGTTGAATATAGACAGTTTCTTTTCGATATCTTTTTTCTAGTCCCTGTTACAGGGTTTTAAAATTTCAAGATTTGCCCAAAGTTCATTAAATAGTTGTTCATCTAATATATTTTGTGATGTTACCCATTTCTCCCTGTTTCCTGTTATCTGAATTTTTTTTGATCTGTTACCTAACTTTAGATTCTTCTATGGATAGGAAATCATCAGCTATCCATGGACGATCTCAAGTATGTATGTGATGAATGCGGTATGCAACTATAGATGCATGATTCGCGGTCTAAATATATTTTTCTCTAAGACTAGTGGACTTTGTATCTCCTTTCAAAGTTTGTGTCTCAGATCCTGAGTTCTTTCTGACCATTGCCTACCACCCAATTGACTTGTTATCTGAAGTTTTATGTTTACTCTCTTTTAGTAGTTGTAGTTCCTTAAATTATTCTTTTTTGCTTCTGCCGGACCAGGTTATTTGTTGAGTTTCAGTTCAGTCTTGTATTAAATATGGTATAGTTATTATTTAGTTTTCTTCTTGATGGTAGTCTCTTTTGCATTCGGTCTTCATATTGAGAGTCATCTGGAGAATGGCGACGAACAAATACATGAAATTGTTTCTTTAAACTAGATCTATAAAGTTACATTATGTAGAAGTGTCAAGTGTTTAGAGAATTTTCCGAATACCTGAATTTTTTGTTGTTCCTTAAGATGGTGAGGTAAGATATAGAGTAATACTTCCTTGGGTGTACAAAATGGTTTATACGATTTTACAATGCCAGTTTTTTATTTTAGAAGAGTCTCTTATTTATTGGGAACTTGTTGAGGTAAGACTGAGTAAACTATTAAGACATTTTTGAGGTCTAATAAAATTCCACTTTTGAGACGCTATGTACATTATTAAGGCTGAGTAAGCTATTAAAATATTATTGAGAATGTTTCCAAGTCCAACAAGCTATTAAGACATTGTTGAGGTCTAGGTAAGGAGAGGAGCTTGGGTTTGTATTGAGTGTGTTAGGAATTAGAGGTAAATGATTGAACGACTAACCTAAGTAGTGAGACACTAACAATCTTGTTTAAACACCATTTGTTTTGAAATGATTGACGGACTAGGGTTGGTAATGGCGATCTCAAATAAATGAAGCTCTTAATGAATGCAGTATGCAACTAACTCATTAACATTGTGTAGAGTGAAGTGATTTTATGTTATGATCGTGACATGTAGGCAACTCCTATGCATTGTCCTTTGTAAATGGATATTAACAAAAACCAAAAGATTTGTGGTTCCATTTTGTTGCTTTGGCCTTATGCTTTGACCTAGAGTGGATCCTTGAAAACTAAATCTGTACTTTTTTCTAGGATGCCACTTCTTGATATCTCATAGTAGTTGTCATATTAGATTTCTCAGACCTCTCTAGGTCCTTTCTAGTCTACCTACATCGAACAGATTCACTCTTTTTCCCTGCTAGTGTAGCTGCAGGATTTAGTTTCTTATCCAATTTTCAGAGTATTCTTAGGAGAGGGTTTATCTAATGTCCAAGAACTGCATTGGGTGTTTATGAGTAGACTTAGTAATAAGTACCTCTCCATCCATCATATGCATTGATTGACACTTTTCTTGGTCTAAGAAGGTGATCTTCACCAATGATTATGTAAATCATCTAGTATCTCTTTTCAGATTCTCAACTTCTTGCTATACCAGTATCTCCTTGCATTGTGTGTTCCACAGTACTCTACTCTGCCAAATATTTGCCTAGTCAACTGACATGCTATGAGAGGCTTACATGTATCCTTTCCCTCTTACAAGTGTTTCTAATGCTGTAATTTCTTCTTCTCTTATGATTCAATAGTGAGCCAATTATCCGTATGTGGAGATCACATGGGAAATGTGTTTATTATGTTTAAGCAGGTATTTATTTAACAGTAAGTTAGTCTACGTATAATCCTCAGTGTTTTGACTGCTGCTAGGTATTGTTGGCTATTAACATTAGGTGGCTGATAGAATGATAGCATAAGTTGTTGCAAAGTATTACTTGTCTTATTAGGTGAATCAACCTGGTCTTATTTTATACCTATAATGATGAAAATTGTAATTAGTCTAGTAGTTAGTCTATCTTGGTTGGTTTTGTGTATGTCTTATTCTTGATGTTTGGAGATCTGTTGGTTTCTTAATGTGTTATAGTAAGTCACCTTGAAAATGAAGATAGATACAGATGCTGCAAAGTCATGAAATGATGTACATTTCTGGGGAGCTACACCTAAGTTCTTGTAATAATTTGTATTCAACATTCACTGGACTATGTTATGTCTGCATATTTTCATCCGAGTTAACAATTGGCCATACAAGATTAAAGTGTCTGTTTCTTGTAATATGCAAACATCTGTAGATTTAAAAGATGCTTGGTGTTATGTGCCAAAATCTGCAGAAGGAGAACAGAGGCCAAGTGCATTGCCAACTAGGTACGTGCACCTTCAGGATGTAACATTTCACGGGATTAAGATCATTACTTAGAGCTATACCAGTTCATGCTGCTGCTTCTGTTTTTAATTCATCTTTTGCTTTTCTTATGTGAGGATATTTGATGACATGGACCTCCTCCTGCTAGATAATAGGAAAATGATCAAATGAACTATGAAAACAGTGATTTTGCTAAGCTTTGAATATTGTGAAAATTGTCCATTGTCCTACTAAGAAAAAGAAGGAAGAAAAAAAGGTACAAAAGAGAAAAAAGAAGAATGAAAAATGTGATTTTGCTGAACTTTTGATTTAAACTGTGATTTCAAATTGATGAATGTGTGGATGGCTGAGGGACTCTAAAAGGCGCCCTTACTCCTCATGTCTAAAACAATCAGGTTTGAATTATCTCTATGATTATGAGTCTTCATTAGACGGAAAAGCCTGGATATTGCATTGTTTTTTAGCAGCTCCATGGAACTTTGAATAGTATTTATTACCTGAACTGAGGACAAATACTGTGTTTTAGCTTTTGCAGTGACAAGTCCTCGTGGGGAAGAAAGCAAGCAATGGGTTGCCTTACACTTTGCACATATGCCTAAAGTTCAGCATACAGCCAGGTGACACGCTGTTCCTTTATGATGTGCTTTCTTGATGCTCTTTTATCATGCAGCACTCTTTTTCCTTGGCATCTCATCTCACAAAGCTCACCCTTTATTATAGATGATAATCTGTATGTCCCTTTCTAGTTATTTAGTGGTATTCTTCAAACCAATGGGTAGCAAAGGATGTGTTATCTTAAAAACTTGAGAGAGAGGACAATACAATTATTGGTCATTTAGTAGAGAGAGATTTTAAAGGATGCTTTTGATTTGAACTCCCAATTATGCAACAAACAGCTAACATGTACTCTCACTTTCATGCCTCCCCAAATAATATAATTCAATCAGCCTATCTATCTATCTATCTATCTATCTATCTATCCCTAGAGTTACAATGCCTTTGCATGCTCAACTTGCAATGCAGGTAGAACCCTTCCCCCTCTTTGCTCCCAGTTCATGTGCTCCCTGGTCTGAGGAAACTCAGCAGTGGTCCCTTCCTTAATGGCTTTGGTTGGGGATTGGAGATGATGACCCACCCGACCCACTCAAGGGGAACGAGACAATGTTAGCATCACATGGTCTTATCGCGTCTTCACGTTGTTTTCGAACAGCTGTGAGCCCATTCTGAGATTAAGCTGCTGCTTTTTTTACACATGAAACTGACAATATATAGAAGTCTCCGGTTACTCTAATCAATAATGAGCATTCCCAAAGTTTGTTTGTATGGCTGGCTGATGGCTTGTGTACACGTACGTTATGGGTCTTCATCACCATCTTAGCTTTGTTATCCATCCTTCGAATTGGTGGCCAATGAAAGATTACAAAGCCATGCAGCAGGGTTAGTAGCTGAAGAAGAAAGACTTCGAGTGGTGAACCACCCTGACCCTGTTGTTGACACAGTTGAATTTAACAACTTTTTTTTTGTTGTCTTAGCCAAATTGTCTCTTCTCATTTATACTGGGCTCTTCTCATTTATAATGGGCTCGATACCAAGGTGTTACGTACAGGGTCGGAGCTAGGATTTTGAATCGGGGTGGGCTAGGTTAGGTTGGGGTGGGCTGGGTAAGGATAAACTCGTATAAAAAAAAACTAACACAAAAAAATATATGAAAAAAAAAAAAAAAAACAAAACAAAAAATTTAGAGGGGGCTGTAGCCCAACCCCAACCTTTATATGGCTCCGCCCCTGGTTACGTAGGAAATTTTTGTGCACGCTGCATTGCAAACCTTTTGGGTTTACTCTTTTCAACTCTCATCATTTTTTATAAAGAGGAAATAATACACCCTGTAGTTCATCCACTGATCTTCCGTCAGGTAAACACAAGGGTCACTCGAGTTTGGCAACTCCCCACAATTCAAACCCCATACTTTTGAGAATTTTGTTTAGTTCATATCGGATTCTCTTACCAGTTTACCTTTGCACCACGTCTTTGTTTTATCCGTCAACAAAGGCAGGCTCATAATACCTTGACATACTCTATTTCGTTGTGAGAATAGTCAGAATTGTAATACCTACTAGAGTTGCAAAAGCTCTATTTCGTTGCGAGGATAGTCAGAATTGTAAAATTCCCATACTTCCTAGTATTGAATTGCAAATTAGCAGCTAAATGATAATTAAAATAAAAAATATATATCTTGTCAAGAATGGGATTCGAACCCATGCCCTTTCGGACCAGTACCTGAAACTGGCGCCTTAGACCAACTCGGCCATCTTGACTTGCTTGCTGTGTTGTCCATTTGTTTTCATTTATCAACATCTGTTTGTTGCTTGAAAGTGTACATTTAGAATAAAAAGGTGCAAATCTCAAAATCCATTAGTAAATGTTAAAATTAATTTATGGATTTGCATTTGAAGATTGAAAATTATTAAAACACTACGTATTCTTTTGAAATTTGAATATGCAGAGAGAGTCACTAATGACATTGTCATCATTGTTCAGACACCGAACATCTTTATTAAAAATTTATTGATTAATTTCATTTTGTGTTCGTCTTATTTTAGAAAGTAGTCAAATTCCAACAGATACAGTAGCTAATTATGATTATATTTTGCTTGTCAAGTCATGAAGGCACTTGTTGATTGTAGTACAACTGAGCACGTTTTGGATGCAACTGACTTTATACCTATACAACGTACAATATATTTTTCATCTTCTTTTAACATGTTTATAAAATATGCTTTCAAATATTACAAGAAACGTTTTTGAGAGAGATTAAGAACAATGATGTATAGTAGTAAATCAATGTAGCAAAAAAAAAAAAAAAGAAGAAGAAAAAAAGAAGAAGGAAAGACGCAACAATTATTTTCGAAGAGTAGAAGAAGCTCATTACAAATAGCAATTAGGACAGTTTGATTATTTTTACTAGTAATAGGATATATGTACGTGCCTTACACGTATTCTTTTAATTGAATTAGAAAGACTACTTATGTAAACCAAATGACAGTCTTCGTAATTACTAAGTTGTCCTTATTAAAATTAGTGAACCATTTTAATTAGTATAGATATGCAAGAGTATTTTTGGAAGAAAAATTTCTCGGTGAAGCCTACCTTTTGGCATTATATAGTAGAATAGATTAATGAACCATTTTAATTAGTATAGATATGCAAGGGTATTTTTGGAAAAAAAAAAATTTAGTGAAGCCTACCTTTTGGTATTATATAGTAGAATAGATTAAGAATTCCAAGATTCTTTAATGGATTATTGGATAAAACCATTTTAGAAATTAAACGTAAAAGGGGCTGGCCCAGCCCAAAATGTTACTGGGCTAACTCGTTACAGAAGGGAGGAGTACGCACTTCGGTGGCTAAGGATCATTGGCCGTACGTGCTATTATTTCATCACTTATGTGGTCTTTGATTTTACCTCTAACTAGATTAGAGGTGAATTAATTACTAATTGGGTCCAATTAGAAGTGGGTCTACAAAAATATCTTTTGTTTTTTTATACCATTAGAGTTTGACGATTAATTAGAGATTCCAAAAGATAAAGCAGTTCATGCTGCTTTCTTTGCAACCAATATAAAGCAGTATACAATCAATTAATGGCCGGGCAGAAGGAAATATAATGCTGATGTACTTGTATTCCTTCAGCCCGGCCATTAATATATGATCAGCCACATTTGGTTTGTAAAATTGGATCCTTAGAAAAAGAAATGTGATTCCTTTCCTTTGTTTGAATGTCAAAGAAAATTGGGAGAAAATAAATTTGATCCCCAAGAGGAGGAAAAATAGAGGACAAAATGGTTCCTCTCACCAACCCAATGATTCATTTTTTCCCAAGCATTTTCTTTTCCTCTCAATTTTCTTAGCTTTTCCAAACACCGGAATTTTTTTTTGCAATTTTCCAAAGAAAAGAAAATATCATAGAATCAATTTCCTTTCCCTTCCGTGAACCAAACGAGGCCTACATTTGTAACCAAAAAAATCAACATAAATAGACAAATAGTGGTTATTTCACTTTTGGGTGTGATAAGATTTCTTAGCTGCAAAGATTGTCCAACTTAACTCGGCAGGACACCGGTTTTCAATATGTTCTTCGTGCAAATGTTGCGAATGTAAGAAAACTTGTATTAATCTAGACCAATTATAATTCTTCAACAAGAGCGTACAATGAATATCTACAATTTAAATTTCTCTACAAAAGTGTGCCAATAAAAGCGCAAGACCACTCTATACCGTTGACTATCTATACTCAATACTCGATCTTCCGCTTAATTTTTGCAACTCCTCCGGCGGGGGCTTCATGAAAGACTAATAGCTGAGTCTCAAGCTGGCTGAGTTACTAGCAAAGTAATTGTTACATTGCTTTGAAGGTCAATGGAAAACTCTCTTCTCTCTTTTATGGCCAAAGTGGAATCTTCATCCATTTACCCCTCTTTAAAGACACAATTTTAACAGCATTTCCAATTTATGTTACCCCTGCTTTCTCCATTTTTTTTTACAAAAACTACAAATAGCTTTGTAAGGTCGCAACTTGTATAAAAACTGACAGATTTCATAACCAGCACTAGCATGGGTCATCAGCAACGGTAACATGCCAAACTTAATATCAACTCGACCTCTACTCTTCTCTCCTGCAGTTTCTCTGTTCAACTTGGCTTGGTCATCGCCACAGCTCCTAGAATTACCTAATTATCTATAAAAAAGAGACATGGGTGTTCTTATTTTTCTCCTTTTTTACATGAGAAAGCAAAGCCGATTTATAACCGGTTTTCTATTTGAAAAGTCTTTTTTATACAAAAATATACTTCTTCTGCGACTTTCGATCATGCATTTGAACAGTCTGAGCCTTAATTATCTCTATCAGCTATATCAGCAATAAACACATGATCATCTAAAGTAACTATTTTCCTTTCCCTTTGCCCTTCCCCTGACCTTTTTTTGCATCCAACTTGGCTTGGACTCGTGCTGCAGCTGCTGCCTTTGCCTCTTCTCTTTTCTTTTTCTCTTCGTCTTTGCTTGCAGCAGCCAATTCTCTCTGCTTCTTCAGCTCTCTGTACCAAAAACAGCAGCAGTCAAATTACCTGGCATTCTAAGATAGTTATTCCAAATTCGACAAGATAAATCTTCGCAAATGCAACCAAACAAAAATGTATTTGAAAGCTCGTATTCTTTCACAAGATACGTGTGTATAAAAGAAGGATATACTGGGGAATAATGGATTCATGAGGAATGGATCACTACAAAGATCATGATCATGCACATTTGGTACATGGATAGTTATGGAATAGGCACACTTACTCTAGCCTAGCTCTTTCATCTGAAACACTTCCCAGACTTGCACCTTTCCGAGGCCTACAAGCCACTAGTTCAACTTCAAATATGAGTGTTGCACTGCATCAATTATCGTTGTGTTAGAAAAGTAGTTGCTAACAATATAATGTAAATGCATCTCCTTTTCAATTAACTGCTTGTATCAGTGTGCCACAGAATAAAATTAGTATTAGTCAGTATTCTTAATGTACTGCATAGTAGTAAAAAAGATGTTACTTTGGTGGTATCTCTGGCGGCGAACCTGCACTCCCATAGGCATAATCTGGTTTGCAAGTAATTTTTGCTACTTCTCCAACCTTAAAAGATCCAATATATCCATGTATTTAGTACTTGTAGCTAAAATTAGCTAACAATTATGGTTTTTGCTGGACTTACTTTCATAGTTCTTAAGGCTATATCCCAAGCTTTGATCACCGAGCCTGCTCCAATTTCGAAGGTGAAAATGGAATTGTCTTCATGTGTAGTATCAAAAACTTCCCCAGTTTCAGCAAGGGTGCCTTCATAGTGAACTGTAAATAAAATTGGAAGAATTAGCAAGCATATAATAAGTGGTAACAAATATAGAATGTACAAGAAGCAAATGTCTAAGATTGCACAGTGCATATAATAATGTCTTACATGATTTATAATTCCCTATCACAAATCTTCTAATTTCCCCTTCCATCTAGAATCCTACATAATATGGAAAATTTGTAGGATTTCTAGGTGGCCCGAGCATCAGTTTCACGCTAGCTTCTTTCATTAAATGATGCAATTTGCACTCGTTCTATCAGATTGTGTAAGCTTAAATTCCATAACCAACAGTCTCGACTTCTCGCCAGCAAGCCTTCCTCTTGCCTGGAGTTTCCATGATCAGGAACTCGGGATCAAGTCAAAGAAGATCGAAGTCATGTTGACAACCAAATGAAAGATTCATAGGAGTTAAATGCTTTCCATGATTAAACCCCAAGTTGGGTAAAGACATGGATGGTGATGGTTAGACGGTCATAAGGTGAGAAAGCAAGAGGCAACAAGAGACAAAATTTTGCTCTTCCCTGTTCTGGAATATATATATATATATATATATATATATATATATATATATATATATATATACACACATTCTCATAGGAAAGGCCCTTTAAAATTTTATTCCTTAACTCAAATAGGACAAATACGCTTACCTCATAGAAGTTCAGTATCAGCTTTTCTTTCAAATCATTGTCAAAGAGATTATTGCACTAGGAACCAGCTAGAAGCAAGCTACTGAAAGCAGAATAACAAATTTACACACCGGACTCCACCAATGTTCTGCTTAGAATTGTCTGGATGGCGGTAAGTGTGTTGGATTTGTCTTTATACTACATATTTTGTGCAACTACTGCTGTATTTCATTACTTCCTCGGTTTGGATGGTATTAGAAGAGGGGTGAGGAGCAGGAAATACTGACAGAACAGTAGTTCATAACTCCTTTTCCCCCCTTTCAGCTTTTTCATCAAACTTTTAGATGTGGATTGGATGTAGTGAATTGGTCTCTACACTTCCTCCTACCAATCGAATATGGATTTCATCCTCTCGTTCCGTCATTTTACAACTGTAAGTTTTCCCTTCAAAAGAGAATAGGATAGTGTTCCGAGAATGCTACATTCTGAAATGTGGAACGTTCGCTAATTGTAGGATAGTGTTCCGAGAATGCTACATTCCGAAATGTGGAACGTTCGCTAATTGGAACATATAAATCTAAGTTCCAACGAGCGAACACATCATATACTTGGATTTTCATCCGTGAGCTTTTAAAGGGAATATCTTTTTTCTTTTTTGTTATTGTTTGTAGAGACTAAGACTGGCTACTTCTTTTCGAAAAGACACTACTACTATAATTGTCTGGAACTTGTGAGTCTTTCTTAGTTTTGAATGTTTTAAGATGTTATAATATGATACATGATTAAATTTGAATCTTATATATACTTATATATTGTATTACATATTTGTTTCTTAAAAATGTCTAACATTGATGGAAATTGTTTGAGTAATAGGCTATGGTTGTTGACCATTCAAGAATTCTTGTTTAGGCAGTTCATATTGTCCATACATAGTGTTTTGATCTTAAAAATGTCCAACATTTTAAATAAATACGTCCGGAAGAAGCCTGCCTCGACATATCACGCACCAAGACCCCGTGTATACCATGTTCCCGTTTTCATTCCGTATTATGGAGCGTTCCAAATTCCAAGTAAACATGGTTTAAAGGAAAAGGTTATAGTTGGAAAATAGCGGGGCAAGAGGTGAGCTTAGAGGATGAAATCCATAAGTTGTCGTGAGAATGAGGTGCAGAGACCAGAAGAGAGTGTTCAACCCACTTACCGCTATCCATTAATCTCTTCATTTGGGAGGATTTCTTTAAGTCCTCTTATTTGCTATGGAGTGGTAGGAGTTGGGGGGACGATAATAACCATATGGACTTATCCCCATGCCACATAGTCATCAAGATTTCCAAATTCCTTGATCAAGTTCCAAGCCAAAAGTGAAAGAACTTGGATAACTTAACTGTAGGAGGGAGACGTAAGTAGCAACATCCCAAAAGCTCAAGTTTTTTGCATTTCAAGCTCAATCCCCCCCCCCCCCCCCCCCCCAAAAAAAAAAAAAAACCAAATATAATTAAGTTAAGAGAGAGGGAACAAGAACTTGATCATAGAACCCACCACATAGATTTTTAGGTTATTTGGTTTCTCCAAGTTCCATAGGTTCAAAACAACCAAACAGTCCCTAAATGTCTTGTATTTTCAGTGCCGGTCCCAAGCCCGAATAAAGGAAGAGGATTGCGTTAGATAACCGACAGCCAACATAGATCATTGTCGAATCCCTATGAGATGAATCTTTACATAATTTAAGGTTCCAACTGAATAAACAATTCAGTCCGAAACAAAAATTTAATAGCAAACCAAAATCAGTTACAGAGTCTATGGGTAAAGATAAATTATCTAAGGGAAACATAGCTTTCAAGGATGCTTGATGAGGAAAGTTGAGATAAAAAACTACTAACCAAGACACAGAGTTCACCTGGAAGCCTCGTAGGATTGACCTTGAGTTCTAAAGTCTGCCTCAGACGAAGCATTGAGAAATTAAATTGGAGCTGATAAAGGAGGAAAAAGATGCTTGCAATTTTGAGAAGTTGAAGCAGCAAATAAGGTTTAGAATTACTCAAGAAGAGAAATGTTGTGCTCCCTACTCTTTCATCACTCTCAAAAGAGGCAACCATCACAATCTCCATCTACTCAAGCTGGGGATGGCATTGCAGAAAATATAAATGCCAAACTTCCTAATAAGCTACAGTTCGGTGAGTATATATGGGGTTATAAGCTTATTCATGTTTTCTATAAGTATAAACAGTGCATAATTTTAACAAAAGCCGCAAGAGAAGGCAATTCATGATCCTGGTCCAGTGTGTTTTCTTGCAAATTTTCTTGATGATTTGCAACAGTTCACCAAACCCTAGTTTACTCTTCATTTTGGTATCACACAAGCATAAGCAGCCTATGAATCAAAGATGATAGTGGCATATTAATTAAAGATGATAGAGGCTTAGTAGATATCCACTCAAATAAAAACGATGTCGGAATTGACACTTCCATTCCCATTCCCAACCTTTTGATAAAAGAGGAAACCAACTACAAACTAAAGTTGATGTTTTTTCTATTAGAAATCTCTTACTTCCGCAGTAAACCTAAATTAATATCTAGATTCATCTGCTCATCAGAAGTAGCTAATAATGAATCTTGCTCGCAATTGGCACTTCCTCTCCAATAACTTACCATCTATAATATAAAGCACAGTGGGTTTTTGGTCCGACCCATGTGCTTTGGTTCAACGATGATGAAAGGACTAAATTGCCCCTCTCTAAAACTCAATTTTGCTTTTAGATTATAGACAACCCACTGTTTTTGTTTCTCCCACATAAATAAAAGGACAAGTTGTCCCAACTTCTCCCTCACGTTCATCCCAGCATCCTAACTTCTCCCTCACGTCCCTCCGAACGGCGGCGTAGGCGGCGGCAGCGGGGCCTCCCCTCCGCCGCGGAGAACCGGAACTCCAGTTTCGCCGTGAGCCTCGACCCGCAGCACGAACCGGAGCAGCCGGCGGCGGTGAGATTACCACGGAGGATCTCCGGGAGACATTCTTCGGCAGAAGAGAAGTCACTCGACCCTTCTCCAGGTGGTTGGTGGTCCAGCCGGATCAGTCTCCGGAAAGAAGAAATAACAGAGGTGGAACGACCTTCGGCCGTCGAATCTACTGTTCGTGCCCATGCCATTATGGCACGGGTTATCCACTAGTCCTATATAAACAACAGCTGGATACTCCAAAATTTCGTCAGCAGCAGCACACTTACCACCGATGTACGTATCGACTGATGAAGAGCCACTACATAATGCTCTAAATATAAGAATTGGGAAAAATAAAAGTTGCACAGTTGATCAGAAATGTTGGTGTAGGAGAACAAGTGAAGGTGGAGATACCATCGACGAGCGGAAGGTTATCGGTGGGTGCCATAGCACCGGCTTTGGCACTCCTCACGATTGTCTTGAGCACACCTCCATCCCCACTTAAATCTACTGCATCGCCCATGGCTCCTTCTTTCCCCTATTCTCTGTAAGAAGGAATAAACACACAAGAAAATAAACAAGCGGCGTCACTACAATTACTCAAAGAATAAGAAGATATGCGAAAACCCTAACCCTAGAAAATGAAACGATTACTGAAAGAAAGAGATTCGGAAACCCTAACCCTAAAAACAGAGTGAAAAGAGAGGGAGACGCAGAATTCCCTCGCCGACCTTCTTTAGGCCAGTGGGGCCACTTCTAAAAAAGGAATATATAACTAAGCGAAGCGGGTTCATTTTGGAAAAAATCCAAACCCACATTCTGTTTTGTTGGGCCTCCACTTTAATAGGCTTTTGGAACTCACTCGTTCAATTTTTTGCACCAGTACAATAGTTCCTAATCCAGTGATAAGCTTTTTATACTTTGGAGTGTGTCTGTGTAATATACTAGCACTTTAAAATATAAACTAGTAATGTGCCCTTGCATGTGTGTAAAAAATTAAATATAAATTTATTATAAAAGTTGTCATTCCTATAAATTGAACTTTTAAGCAATAAATGAAAATGTCTCCCACCTTAACTACTTGAATAGAGTTATTTTGTTATAAATATATCATATTATGTAGTTAAATGTTTGGTTAAGTTTTTTTTTATTTTATAATTAGAGTATTTAGGTAGTTATTTAGTTATCTTTTTATTAACTTTTTAATTTATTTAAATGATGATATACATACGACTTGGACGGCTCACTTTTGAGCCGGTTCCAAGCCGCATTCTATAGTAGAAGATATATGTTTTTTTTTCGTAATTATTAGGGAGTTTTTTTTTTTTTTGAAATAATCAGGATTTTATTAAATCAAACAAAAAGATTAACAGAAGGGTAGTCTTCAGCCATCAACTTGGCAATACAAGCCGGAGAAGAAATAAAAGATGAACCTATTCTATTCTGAATAGCCAACTTAGCCAACTCATTGGCCACCAAGTTTCCAGTTCTTCTCACGAATTGGAATTTGATATTGGTGCAGGCTTTAATATCCGAGAAAATTTCGTGGACCAAACCCGAATGTCTCCATGGAATAAATGAAGAATCGCCTCTCATGATCCGGAATACTATTAAGGAATCTCCCTCAATGATGTACTCCTTCATATTAAGCTCCCGAGCAAGGCAAATCCCCAGTTTAGTAGCCTCAAGTTCAGCCTGAATACTGAGTTCAGGGCTAAAAGAGTCCGGCAGGAAGGAAGTGAATGCTCTCACAAAAACACCTCTGTCATCCCTAGCAATAGCAGCAGCCGCCAGTGAGGTAGGAGAAGTAGCCCCATCAACATTAATCTTAATAGTACCCTCACTACTAAAATCTGCTCATATAGCGACGTATATTAGCGACGGATGCTTGTGGCGTCGCCAAACATTGAAATATAGCGACGCCACGAAGGAAACGTCGTAAAACGTCGCTGACTAGCGACGTTCTGCGACAGAAGACTAAAAACGTCGCTGAATAGCGACGTTTTGTGACGTAACTTACTTAACGTCGCCATTTTGGCGACGTTTAGCGACGGCTAATAAGGACGTCGCTAACTCTTTTATAATTAGGGCAGAGAGTTCAGTCGAACGAAAATTTTCGAACGAAAATTTTTTTCCCCCCTCGACCCGATTTCCTCCTCCGGCGAATCCCTCCCCCCTCCGCCCCGACGACTCCACCGTCCCCCCTCCCCCCCGACGAGTCCCCTCCTCTCCCCGACGACTTCCCCCCTTCTCCACCGGCGAATCCCTCTCCCCGACGACTTCCCCCCTTCTCCACCGGCGAATCCCTCTCCCCGACGACCCCCCCTCCCGTCGAGCTCCTCCTCCTCGAGCTCAGGTAAACCCTAAGCTCCCCCTCCTCCTCCTCCTCTCCCACGGACACACACACACACGGACACACACACGAACACACACACGGACACACGTACACACACAGACACACGTACACACACAGACACATGGTTTTGTTAGATAGATCTGAGTTTTGTTCAGTCTTTAAGCCTTTTTAATGCATTTGTTTAGTTCCTCCTTGATCATTCATGTAAACCTTATGTTATTGGATATATATAGGCTATTATGGTTACATGAGGATGTGAGTTATAGGTTAGAGGTTGAATTGGGGCTGAGTTAGCCTTGAAGTCATGGGTTGAGAGTTGAGAGGTTGGAGTATGGAGTTAGGAGTGAATGTGAGGGATAAGTTTATATGTAAGGTATGAATTATATATATATATATGATGTTTTGAATACATGTGATTGGTAGTCCAAGTTATTATAGGATTTTGGTTTATAGCTTGTATATAGGCTCTTGTATATATAGTTTACCCAATTAGGATTGTTTCTAGGGTAACATATAAGGCTATGTTGGTTAGGCCTAATTAGACTTTAGTTGACTAGCCCAAGACCTAGAATGCCTTGGTATTGAACCTAATAGGCTATGTTTGACCAATAGTTGACTTTAGTCTAGATGAGGCTAACCTAGACTAGTTTGACCTTGTTTGACCAAACTAGACTAAGGTTGACCTAGTTTGACTGTTAGAGTTGACTAGAGTTGACCAAGTTTGACTTTGACCTAGATTGACCTAGAAATCATATAGATTGCATTGTATCCTTCATTTCTCTTGTATTTTGCATATCATGACCTGTATTGCTCTATTTAGGACTTTGTGGCTCAGATTCAGACACCTGATATTTATCCGTCTTAGAGCCTTGGTTTGGGATACCAAGTTGGGGTTAGAAATAGGATACTAGTTAGCTATTGGTATGTGTAGATATATATTAGATAGATAGTTGGATGGATAGGTGGATAGATGGATGGGGAGTAGAAGGTGAGCTGCTGCCCCCATTCCAGCAACAGCAGCAGCAAGAACAGCTGTTGTAGCAGCAGTTTACATCAGCAGTAGCACCCCCATGGCCCCCCACTTGTAGTGATTAGCACTAATGGGGGCAGGAGAGGTAATTATAGGAGTAATTAGATCTAGATCTAATTAGCACTTGGCTACAAGGCATATTCCAAGAATATTCTAGAGAATATTCCAAGTCTATTCTAAGGAATATAGCGACTCCTATCGTTTGAATTAACCACATCTTGGCTATTTGTTAAATAGATCGACCCTGAGCTCCCATGTTCAGTCGTGCCTTCAACATCATGTTCAAATGAAGGTGACAAGCAGATGACTATGAAAAAATATGTCGTATTGAGCTTCATAAAGAAATGCAAGATTACTACATAGGAGGAAAGGTTTGGTAGGATTACGTCAAAGCACACGGCTTAGAAAATTATGACATATTTGTCTTCCGACACCGTGGTAACATGGTTGTCACATTAAGGGCCTTTGAGGAGGTGGCATGTTGTGAACAAATATATCCTTAGTTCTCCTACGTAATGTTAAAGTAAATCCGTAGAAGAACTATAAGGATATATTTTTTCACAACATGTCACCTTGTCAAAGACCCTTAATGTACCAACCATGTTACTACGGTGTCGGAAGACAAATATGTCATAATTTTCTAAGCCGTGTGCTTTGACGTAATCCTACCAAACCTTTTCTCCTATGTAGTAATCTTGCATTTCTTTATGAAGCTCAATACGGCATATTTTTCTATAGTCAGCTGCTTGTCACCTTCATTTGAACATGATGTTGAAGGCACGACTGAACATGGGAGCTCATGGTCGATCTATTTAACAAATAGCCAAGATGTGGTTATTTCACAGAAGCCATGAATTACCGGGAAAGCTGATGTCGCGGTCTAGTCACAAAACGTCGCTGTTTTGTTTAACTCAGCGACATTTTGCGACTCCACATTAGGGACGTGATTATCAGTATGTGTCAGATCTTAGTATTCCTAAGTAAGAGTGGGTATATGTGAGTGAGTATCATTAGAGTGTTAGAGAGTTAGTTCAGTCCTAGTACCTAGAGTATATAGAGTATCTTAGAAATATAGGTATGATTGGTACAGTGTTTTGAGCCATTCTTTAGAAATTAAATTTACTTATGCCAAGCCTTTTGGGCCTATCAGAGTTATAGATTTTTTTCGGAAATCTAGTATAACGCTGATTGCCTCAAAAGGCTTGTATAAGTAAGAGTGTATAGAGTACCTTTTGGGCCTATAAGAGTTACTTCACTCAGTTTGTCAAGACAAGTAAACTTTTTAAATGTTGACGGTATATATACCGTCAACATTTGGTACTTTTGCTCCGATAAATTATTACTAAGATAATATATTTAATTACAGGTAAGGAAGGTCGGTAACGCCGACATGGTGACCGTCTTCCTGGCCACCCATCGGAAGGGCGGAGTCCTTATTGACGAGAGGGCCGAGCAGACCTATGTAAGTATTACAATACGTTATCTTAATTTAATACTTCGTGTCCATTTTAATATAACTTAGTAAATATGATGCAAATAAATATTCATGAAGTTAGTAAAAATAAGTACATTAATTATAAATTAGAAATCATAGAGTACTATCCATACTTTCTAGGCCGAGTATAAGAGGCTGCGGGAACGGGCGGCTGCTAGTGCACCTGATGCAGGAGAGGCCGGTACTTCCTCGCAGCCCACTCAAGCTCCGTCGGAGGACGAGCTGTGGATGACCGCCGCTGGTGGCCTCCGTAGGGGTACGTACTACGGTACGGGATCCTATGGCGCCCTAGTTGCGACCCAGTCCTCTAGGACATCTCCTGCTAGTGTGCATGGTCCACAGCCGTCCCAGGAGTCTGCCCGAGTCCACCAGATGATGGAGTCTCTCCGTGACGACCTGCTACGACGGATCGAGCAGCAGTCTCAGCATCCTACGGACGATCCTGCGCTGCTAGCACGATTGGATGCGCTCGACCGCGGCATTATAGACCTCAGGGAGACGACTGAGAGGACAGAGCGCGCCGTTGGAGGGTTAGAGCGCACGGTGACGGAGTTGCAGACAGGACAGGTGACCATGGCCGAGACGGTGAGAAAGGCGCAGGATTCGATGGTCCAGAGCACTGGTAGAATGTTATCTATCATGGATTCATACAACCAGCGACTTACAGCGTTGGAGCATGCTGGTACTCTGGGTGCGCCTTCATCGTCGTCGACTCCGCCGCCTCCACCGCCTTCTTCTTCGACACCGACTCCACCGACGTCACAGCCTGGCGCTCCATCTGTATCGATTTCACTTGCGGAGTATGAGGAGTTTTTACGCCTTCGTCGCGGCGGTGCCCCTCCTGCACCAGATCACTAGTAGTCCTAGTTAGGACTTTTATTTGTGTTTGTATCATCTTATGTTTGTGACTTATGATTGGATGTTTGTATTGGATGTTAGTTGTGTATTGGATGTTTGTGACTTATGATTGGATATTTGTGACTTATGATTGGATGTTTGTATTGGATGTTTGTATTGGAATTGTGAGTGGGGGTTTCAATGCGCTGTGATTTGGAATTGTGAGTGGGGATTTGAATGTGTACCTATATGTGTTTTATAGAATTGTGAGTGGTAATATAGAATCTGTGTTTTATTTTTTTTATTTTTTTTACAACTTTAGCGACGTTTAGCGACGCTTACTGACGTTTAGCGACGTCGTTTTCCGACGTTTACCGACGACAAGCTGCAAATAATATATGTTTGCGACGTTTTACCGACATTTACCGACGACTAACTGCAAAAGAGTACAGCTCTCCGACGTATTTACCGACGTCTAGCGACACTAGCTGCAAAAATGTACAGGACCATTACCGACGTCTAGCGACGAAACTCACGTCGCTATATTACCGACGAAACGACGCTAGACGTCGGTAACTATTCCAGGTTTTACCGACGTGTGGCGACTACGTATACGTCGCTAATATACCGACGGAACGACGATACACGTCGATAACTCACCGACGTACTCGTACGTCGCTGAATGTCGGTAATTGCGACGTTCAGCGACGTTTTCGTGATCACCGACTAAGGAAACGGCGACAAAAGCTAAACGTCGGTAAATACGTCGGTGATACAGATTAGCGACGGAATTTCCTATTTTTCCGACGTTTTTGGGCGTCGCTAAAACCACTTATTTTGGTAGTGCCTCCGGAGGTGGAGACCAAATGCTTGGCATAAGGGTTGTGTAACAAGTCTCCTGAGCCTCTTGAAAGGATGTGGTGCAACCAGACTCATAAAGATTGAAAAATTGCACTGCCGAGGTCACAATTCGCTGAATATTAGGGGCTACATGTTTGAACACACAATCACCCCTAGCTTTCCAAATCGCCCAAGCAATAGCAGCTCCCATTTTAAAAGTATCAGAAGCATTTTTATCATTAAGCCATAGCTGAATCAGAGATGAGAATTTGCAGTTGTTATCATAGCGGAGACCCATAGGGCTGGCAAACCATACTCTTTTAGCAATATTGCAATGGAGGAAGAGGTGGTCTATGTCTTCGTCCATGAGCATACAGAAAGGACATAGCGGATTGGTAGACTGAATTATTTTGTTGATGGAGGAAAATAACGGCAGTGCATTGTTCAGTAATCTCCAAGTGAACATTTGGATATGCGGAGATATCCCGCTCATCTTCCAGAGCACTCCCCAATTGTTTCCAGTCATAGATGTAATCGAACAGCTAGGTGCTTGAAGGCGAATGTTTTCATACAACGATTTGGCGGAGAAGGCCCCCGATTTTACTTTGGTCCAAATAAGAATGTCCTGACCATCTCCTTCGCATAGGCTGATAGCAGAAATAGCCTTGGCTTCCATGGGTGAGAAAAGTTCATAAAGGAGAGGCATGTTCCAGACTCGCATAATAGGGTCCATGAGATCTCGGACAAGTCTAGGACCATCACTTCGAGTATTGCAGGAAGTCACTCGATAACCCGGAATGCCAGGGATCCACGGATCGGCAAAAATGTCCACCCACCCGCCTCTGATTTTCCACAAGAGACATCCTTCCAAATTACGACGAGTGCCGATCAGACTCTTCCAAGTCGGAGAAGCCCGATTGCACTCTTTTGCAAGCCAGAAAGATTTGTTTTGAAGATAAATACCTCGGAGCAATCTGGCCCAGAGTTGATGAGGAGCATTCAAGAAACGCCAAGCTAGTTTACCTATCAATGAGTCGTTCACCCAAGCGGGAACTTTAAAACCGAGTCCTCCAGTTCTTTTCGGCTGTGTGAATTTGCTCCATGCCAAGAAATGAATCTTTTTGTCGCCTATATCATGTCCCCACCAAAATGACCTGTAAATCATCTCCAGCTTGCGGCAAATAGAGATAGGAAGTTTATACGCTGCCATTGAGAAGACAGGGATGGCTCCCAGAGTCGATTGTATAAGGGTAGACCGGCCCGCGTGGGATAGAGTTTTGGATTTCCAACCTTTGAGTCTTGTGTTCACTTTCTCCAGCAGATCATGGTACGACGCAATGCGACCCTTCGGAAGGAGAAGGAAGTGTCCCAGATATCTGTCCGATTTATTCATGGATGAAACATTTAGGATGGCAGAGAGCTCCGCTTGAGTATGGTTGTCCACTCGCCCGCTAAAGAGGACGCTCGATTTGTTCAGATTAATGGATTGCCCCGACCATGAAGCGAAGCGCTCAAGGATGGATAGAGCACTCGTCACCGCGGAAGCCTTTGCTTGTCCAAATATGATTATATCATCTGCAAACATTAAATGAGAAATGGAAGGGGTATATCGGTTGATGCGGATACCTTGATATAGATCCTCTTGCTCGTGCTGATAAAAGAGACGAGATAACACCTCAGAGCACATAATGAACAAGTAAGGGGACAAGGGACATCCCTGTCTAATCCCTCTTTTCGGTTTAATAAAGCCTTCAGGAACACCATTGATGAGAATAGAGTAGGTCGCCGAAGTGATACAACTCATAATGAGTTTGTTGGAGTGCCCCCGGATTCCCATGCCGTTTAGCACTGATTGGATGAAAGGCCATGCCAACCTATCGTAAGCTTTTGCCATATCTATTTTAAGCGCAAAAGAGTTCTTCTTGACAGGAAAATTCCTCATAGCATGAAATACCTCCTGTGCGATAACAATATTGTCGTTGATTTGACGACCTGGAACAAAAGCATTCTGGAAAGGCGATATTAGCTTATCTAATAAAGGTCGAATTCTATTAGCCAATATTTTAGAAATAACTTTGTAGGATACGTTGCAGAGAGCAATTGGACGGAAATCAGCTGGAGAAGCAGGGGACGAGCATTTGGGAATGAGAGCCAGATTGGTGTGGTTGATACGTGGCTCGAGAACTCCAGAGGTGAAGAATCGCTGAACCATTCTGACAAGATCATCTCCAACAACTGACCAGTATTTTTGATAGAAAATAGCCGGATAACCGTCCGGCCTAGGTGCTTTAAGCTGTCCCATATTTCTGATAGTACGTTCGATCTCGTCACTACTAGGTGCTCCTCCGATCATGACACATTCAGATTCTGTAATAGGATTGGAAGAGACATTAAACTCTGGATCAATGGCAGTGGAATCATCGGCTTCAAAAAGCATTTTGAAGTGATTAAGGATAGATGAATTAATAGCAGTCTGATCGGAAGTCCATGATCCGTCTTGAGTGATAATCGACCGAATCTCGTTCTTTCGTTTTCTGATAGTGGCTTTAATATGAAAATATTTCGAATTCCTGTCTCCATCCTTGATCCAACGGCATTTCGCACGTTGTCTCCAATATGCTTCATCGATAAGGAGAAGCTCGTTGAGTTCAGCATTGATATTTTTCTCCATGAGGATGGTATCGTTGGAAGTAATACCCTTCTGGAGTTCTAGGAGTTGGGATTTGAGAGCACTGATCCGTTGCTTAATGAGACTGAAATTACATCGGCCCCAAGACTGGAGTCTTTTAAGAGAAACCTGGAGTTTTTGAATAAGGCTAACGTCTTGTTTGGAAGAAACATCCCTCCAGATGTTGGCGATGGTAGCATCGAAATCTTCATTCATAAACCAGAAAGCTTCAAACCGAGGAGGCCTGTATCTCTTTTTCAGCAGGTTATTAGTGTTAAGAAGAATGGGAGCATGATCACTGTTGAGACGGGGAAGAGTGTGAACCGTAGAGTGCGGATGAAGGCGACATCAATCAGCATCCGCCATGGCCCTGTCCAATCTTTCCTTGATGTGATAAGCAGAGCTGCGGCCATTGGTCCAGGTGTACGCTGGTCCAATGCAACCCAGATCAATAAGGCCACATTGATTTATCATCTGAATAAATGAGTTAGTCATGTGGTGGTCGAAACTTTTGCCTCCAAACTTCTCCTCCGGTTTGGTGATATCATTAAAATGATCACCTATACAGCACCATGGGACCACGAATTTGGCAGCCAGGTCAATGATAATCCGCCAAAGTCCAGTACGATCCTTCCTTCTCGGGCAGCCATATACACAAAGTAAGTTCCAGGCTGGTGAGTTGTCTTTATTGAGAATGGAGAGCAGAATGAGATTGGTGGATGAGAATATGACGGAAGCCTTTATGGCATCGGACCATCCCAGCCATAGTCCCCCTGTTCGGCCAACAGGGGGGGCAGAGAAGGTGTTGGGGTAGCCAAGTAGCGGAAGAGTAGTAGAGGTATGGTGGGGAGAAGTGCAGGTTTCAGAGAGGAAGAAAATGGTAGGGTGAGTGGCGGAGAGGAATGAGCGGAGGGTTTGAATTGTCGGGGCATTCCTCGCACCCCGACAATTCCAAGATAGAATGTTCATTGGTCCTGCAGCTGTCTCTGGACAGCCGCCTCTGATAATAGGGGTGGATGAGCAAGGAAAATCTCTATAGCCTGTCTTTTGGAGGCTCTTGGATTGATTAATGAGGAATCAGTGCGTTTCCTCGACCCACTGGGAGTGAATGGGATATCTAGAGATAGGTTGTGCGCCATCCGGGCACGTTTTTTCCAACTGAGCTTATGATTTTGAGGAGCATAGATTTGGATCCGTGGTGGCGATGGCGAAAATTCTATGATGGGGACATTAAGCGGAACACGAGGAGGGGAGGTGTTGGTTTCATCTGAACTGAGCGGGTTATCGCGAGAAACCGAGAAGACAGGTGGAAGGGGGAAACTTGCTTGGGAAAACATACCGAGGTTAAAGTTGCTGATCATGATATTAGGCGTTTCACAAATTGTGGAAGGGATAATGGAACTGTAACCGGGATGAGAACTGCCAAAATCCAGAGAGAATAGGTCATTGGCATGAGGCAAGGATTGCTGCTCAATACTCTGATCATGGTCCATACATTCTGCTGTCAACCGTTCATCTTGGACCTCTTCTATAGAGTTCAAGATCTCCTTCAATTGCTCAGAGTCCCAATCACGAGAAGGAGTTAATACTGGAAGGGGCTCATGATTGGGAACCTGGGTTGTGGCTTCATGTTGCTTCCCTGATTGTTGTAATGACATCGTGCTCGAATTAGAAACACTTTGATTAGCCCTTCGATGTGGGGGTTTGTACTTGGACATCTGGAGTTGACGAAGGCCGCTGGAAGAATCAACATACGTGTCTATGGAGACAGGGGCAGTAGACGTATCATTAAGCAACTCATTTCTGTCTTCACTCTCCGATGTCCTCCGAGGAGGGATATCAGGTGGTACGCCTGGCGAGCCCATCTGTCGACGGCCCATCAGTCGAGGCAAGTCTGCCCTGTAATCATCTTCTTTGATCCTCGGCTTCAGAAGGTCTGCCATTCTAGTTCTCTCTTCTACAGACCATTCTTCACCTATCAGAGAGGAAAAGAGCTCTCTATCTTTGCAGAAAGAAAAAGCATGGCCAATCCTTGCACAGAACGTACAAATGCGTGGTAATCGTTCATATTTTATGGTTACTTCCCCTAAGGAAGTACCATCAATAATGGTGGAGATCTTTTTCTTCAGGGGTTTAGAGATATCCACAAGGATTTTGATCCGGGCGTATGTTTTCCATCTGGCTTCATCAGAGGGGGAGCACTGTCTAGGTGACCCAATGGCTTCGGCTATTCGAGCCACAGCCTTACAATTGAGGAACTTCGGCGGAATTCTATGCAGTTGAATCCAGAGATCTGCGTAGTGAAATTTATATTCCTCTGGTAGTTTACCTGGATCGCAACGCTCTACTGCAAGAATATCATCATTTATACTCCATGGTGCGTCAAGTATGACCCGGTCAACAGACGCAGATGAATCTAGTCTGACTAGGAACGATCCCACATCCAGGTCTAGATCTGAAACTTGGATGGGATCTTTAATCCTCCATAGCTTGGGAAGGATAGATGTGAGCGCTGCAGAAGAGAAGCGCCTGGAGGAGAACGGTTTGATGGCTAATGAAGACTTGAGCGAGATCACCTCGGATGGTCCTTGGAGCGAGAACAAATTCGCCATTTTCTCAACAACTTCTTTATATGACGCCATGGGACACCAGAGATGGCGTGAGGGAGGATGTCAGGTGAGGAAAGGTGGGTGGGTGGGGGGGGGGGGGGGGGGGGGGGGGGGGGGCAGCACGGAGGAGAATAGAAAGGCGGGGTAGCCGAGGATCAGAAGATGAGGAGAAGGCGTCGGGCAATAGAGGAAGAGCGACGGCCAAACCCAGGGGTTTGGAGAAGAAGGGAACGAGAGAGCAAACCCTAGGGTTTGGTAAGCTCCAGATTCAACTTAACGATAATACTAGTCTAATTATTAGGGAGTTATTGTTGGTAACTACCCTATTAGTTCATATGGAGTTACTCTATGATCTTCCTTCCGTGGACGGTTATTAGGAGATTTCTTCCCTATATATTTTGTGTGTTCTGCACTTTGTGAAGGACACAACAAATATAAGAGATTTCCACCAGAGAAAATAGAGTTTCATCTCTAATAGCAACAACAAGCATTTTTACATGCTAGTCCACGAAGGGAGGCGAGAACAAGCATATCACAAGTTCCTAAGAACTTAACTTGTTGGTTCATGGGAGGAGATCGATGGAGACAGTCGAATCTTACTTTAAGCAACGTTGATATTTATCATTACAACAGACAGTTGTGCCAATCTTAACAAATTTATTTAGAGCTTTGCTCTGTAAACAACAACTTTATTGTTATATTATGAGCAATTTCTATCGTCTTTAACGGATTATTCTGTTCGCCAGTTTCTATAGCATATTAATCTGCTCTTAGCAGCTTACATTGTTGTCAGATTATTTAACAAGTTCATCTTGCTATCTAGAACCAATTTATTCCTTCAGTTTTCACATACTTGGTAGGAAATTTCCAGAAAAAAATCTACAACGCTTGTTTGTTGTACTTCTCTTTTCTATATTTGCTTGTGCTTTTGGAGCAATAAGCCTTTTATTACGGTGATGTTTTCTTGGTCATTGATAATGTGCCAAAATAATGTAGGGAAATGATATCTGGCCCACAAGCGGGCCAGACCGCACGGCAGCTGGAGTGCTCCCATTGACTCCCCCCCCCCCCCCCCCCCCCCCCCCACCCATAGGCATGGGTCCCAGACCGGTTGACCTGCCAATGGAGGACTGCCAGCTGGCTGCGGGCCAGCCCGCAAGCGGACCAAGCAGCAGCTCCGAATAATGTATTCCTGTCTATTTTTTGTCCGAAAAAAATGAATATTCAATACAATGATAAAACAATATTTACGAGTTTAAAATGCATGCATATTACATCAAAACAGTTAATAAATTCGACATTTGGTTCCATGCCATCCCCTGCCATGCCATCAACCACCACCATATGGCATGTTGTTGATGATAATGATACCAACTTGTGTTTTTTTTTTTTTTTTTTTTCTTTTATACAGACGACATAACTGCCAAATTAATCTCGAAGGGTTCAGAAAAGGTCCCAACAAATTCATAACAATACCAACGGCAATAATATTTTTTGAATTCTTGTGGGTCTTCGGATGGCTGATAGTGTACTGAAAATGTCTCAAGAATGATTGAGCTAGGAAGATCCAACAGCCATTAGTAAGCTGACAAGGAGAGCTCAATTTATTTTCTACAAAATCTCGATCATTCGGGAGTGGTTCCTCGTTTCATTAAATCTTGACGGCCAATTTTGATCATTTTGGTCTAGCCTATGTACAATGTACTTGACCTAGTTCAAGAATTTGTATGGTCCTAAAGTTGTTTGGAAACTTGAATTTGAAAAATATTTCTATGAACAATATGTGCAAGTACCTAGTGCCAGATTTGTGTAAGTAGTGTTGTAGTGTTAGTCCCGGTACTTGATCAAAAATGGTAAAACTGATGCAATCGAGATCTACGATGATACAAAGGACCAAATAGCCAGATTACAATATGAAGGAGAAAAATAGAGAAGAGAAGATCTCTCGTTCTTCCTTGCAAACGTGTTGCAATTGGGACAGAACCACTACAAGAAAATGCATCTTCTGCGACATACACAATATGTAGCGGAAAGATGGCTTTGTGTCGCCAAAGCCTTTCTGCGACATATCGCGCTATGTCGCACGTGTGTTGCCGTATCCTTGTCTGGGAAAGTATTTGGCGACACAAATCCATCATGTCGCCGAAAATGCCCACTTTTGGCGACATCTTCTAATTTTTTTATAAAATAACATTTGGCGACATGTGTCTTGCGTGTCGCAGAAAGGTGATACTTTGGCAACATAACACATGTCGGAAAAAAGTCACCTTTTGCTGCACAAGTTAATGTCGCAAAAGCTAATGTAGACAAATATAAAAATACTTTCTGCTACACAATTTGATGTCGCAAAAACTAATGTAGACAAATATAGAAACACCTTCTACTACACAATTTGATGTCGCAAAAGCTAATGTAGACAAATTTTTATATTGATTTATCATAATAAAAAATCGCATTTGAAACATAGATATAAAATCCTACTTCAAAAGAAACTTATAAACATTGAAATTTGTATTCAAAGAACTTGAGAATAAATAGCAACAAGTTATCGCACACAAATAATATCCAATATAATGTCTTCATAAAATAGTCCAATAACGCAAAAGATTTAACTTCAAGTAACCCATTCAAGGAGAAACGTATTGTATTTCACAATCATTGTATTCCAACTAGACAAATATAATGTAAGCAAAAATACATGGATTCAGTGTATTCCCAAAAAATTAGCCAACAAAAAATTATCTTTTCATTGCAAACATTACTTTCTCCAAAATAATGATAGATCTAATGATAAGAACATATTCCCAAAATTGGCTTTGTTGTCCATGTGATCCTGCAAACAAAAATTAAAAAAATGCTCGTAAGTAAAAAAAAAGTATATGCTAAAAGAATGACAAATATTTATGAAGGCTATAAAATATATGAACACTTGTACAGTATTTTGTTTCACACAAAATAAACTTAGTAAAGAAAATGTGTCGACACAAACATTTGCTAGTGTTAACTCTTGAGCACATTTGCTAGTGTGTTAACTCTAGAAATCTTGTTATGAATCTGATACTCATATTGCAACCTCTATAATCTCTCCTAGAAGGATGTTATATATCTAGAAATCTTGTCATGTATGAGTGTGTGCTTAGTTTCAACACCATTAGGATCACAAATTTTTATACGGAAAAGTTGGTGTTATTTTCTTAAATGTTTTAATTTATTTACTTTCATCTCATGCTTTAACACTATTAGCATGGTCTGTCATGAAACTAAAAATTTCAAAAGAAGTGCAGCACACATAGAGAGAAAGAGAGCAGTACCCAAAAGAAGTTGTTGCCTAACCGCCCTCAGTTGATTCCTCCCCACATTCATCCGACGAAAGTAATCCACATCTCAACAACACCTCTTGGAACTTTTCAAGTTTCTGGTTCTGCGCCTTAATTTGTTGTTGTTGAATCGCAAGTTGTTCATTTTGGGCCTCAAGTTGTTGTTGTTGAGTATCATTAAGTTCCTTTAGTGATGATAACTCCTCTCTTAGGATAATCACTTCCTCACCATTATCCCTGGATGTGGTATTAGTATTACAGGGCTTACGGCCCACTCCATATCCTCTCAAGTAGCCCGATTTCTTTCCAAGCACTGCTACCGACATTTCTTCTTGTGACATTGGGATTGCATCCGGCTGAGAACACATAGTTCGCAAATTTTCAAGCTCACCCTGACATTTTTAAGGAACATAAGTAATTAGTTAGATTGTAAAGCAAAACTTAAAAACCTAGTGTTAACCCCTTTTTTAGTTTTAAGTAACAACCATACAACAAAACATTTGTTAGACTTACGTGTTTCTCCATACACTTATGATCCAACCAATCATCTTTCTTCTTACTCCAATGAGATTCCTTAAAAAAATCTACAAAGTGAGGTATCTCCGCCTAATTTCATGAAAATAACAGTTAAATATTGTATATGGAGAAGTAAATAAAATATATATTAAAATTTAAGTTAGAAATTGCAAAAAATGCATCACCTTCGTGGACATTGTCGCTGCAAATGACTTTGACCCGCAAGAATGATTCCATGGCAAAGAGGAACGTGCTACCACATTTTGCTCTGATCGTTTCTACAACATGAAACCAAAACAAAGGGTGAACATAAAGTAAAGTAGGGAAACAAAAAGGAAAAATCAGTCAAGTGCAGAACACTAAATTGGTTGGGAAAAAATTGCATACTTCCAAATGATTAGATCACTGAAACATAGAAAAAGCTTAATAAACATCATGTCAGTAAAAGCAATATATTCTGCTGACTGTCATTTTCTAGCATATAGCTGCACATCATGCATATTGATCTTGGTAGAGTGGTGAAGGTCAAACCCACAATCAACAAGTCAAGTGCAACAAACACGAGCAACAGCAAAAAAGTACCTTAGTCAAATTGCTATCAATTTAATAAAGAGTAAATGCTGTGATGTACAGTCCCAGTTACTCCAGCAGGAATAACTTATTGAAAAGCAATATCACCTGGACATAGCACATCTCACAAATTTCACCATGTCCAAACAAGAAGAATATCACATTACATCATACATGCCTGGAAAAAATGATGTGTTGTGTCAATGCCTTGTCAGATGGATGCACAGAAAAAGTTAGATGAACAGCAGGCTTGAACTGCATTCCTATACAATGTGCTTATATTGTCACAGAAATCCATGTGCTTATATTTCATTCATTTTGAACTTAATGTTGAATTTAATCTCAATAATATAGATTATTAATTTTTGATCTCAAATTTATGATCAATTTACGACTTCATCCTCATCATAATTTTTGATCTCAAATTTATCCTGCAAACATGTACTCAATAATATAGATTATTAATAAACAATATATGGAAATAAACCTAATTATATGAAGTAGTAAATAGATCCACCAATACCCGAACTCTTTGAATAATTGACTTCTTTAGGGTGTCATCAATGTCATCCCAATACATAACGTCCTGAAGTGGTGCAGCAGCCCGAACTTCAACGCCAATCTGGTTTACAAGAGTAGTAGCATTATCCTCAACTGGAGCCCTTTCCCTAGCGGGGATTGACACTTGAAGCTTGCCGATTTTTTGTACCATTTTCTCTACAGCTTTACCACGCATCTTACCCCGTATATTTTTCTTCGGTGAACCTGTACATCAAAAAGAAAAAGGAAATAGCCTTAAGCTAGACAATAGATAGACCAAATTTCTATTTCAGACTTCATTAAAATCAAATAAGATTATATCCATTAGATTACCTGAACCACTAGCTAGTGACTCCATAGGACTAGGCACATGCATTTGAAGGTTATTGGACCCCTCAGTAGTGGTATCTTCAGGTGTCGAAACAAGACGTGATGATTTACGAATGGGACCATTGTATACGACCTACATATACAAAATACATAGATATTAAGGCATTATTAGTAACATAATTTAAACACAACATATCACTCGAGGTTTATATCTTATATATTACCTTTTCTTTTGGTTGATTAGAAGGCACATTATTATCATCATCACTGCTGGATGAACTAAGCAAATCATCATACTGGCCCGGTCGATACTCATTACCATCTCTCTCACTCACATTTCTTTTGCTATTCTTACCAAAACTTGTTTGGGTGTCACGCCCCAGAACCAGAATACTGGAGAACGGGGGAATGACTCAGCCAGCTACGTATTACGGGTAGATAAATACCGTATAATACGATCAATGCTGTCTAACCAGACGAGGGGGTGCATACTACATGAAAGTCTTACTATGGTCACTTCACATCTATTGTCTCAATCATTCAAACAAGAAGCAAGAATAGAGAACATGTAAGATAAAGCAGTAAGGCGTCCCAAACACTTAGTCAAAATATTCTTGAGATCTGGCTTTACAAAACATAGCCAGATGGTATAGTAACATATACACAATTGTTATCAGCTGCAGTCTGACTTAGTTACAATTATGTAAAAGTAAGTACAAGACGATCCGACTAACATGTCGGTGCCAAACGGCTAAGTATGAAGTAAATAACAAAACGAGCGGTGAAGTAAGGAACCCACTCGAGTCCTCCTACGATCATTCTCCTAGTATTGACCATCTTGGAGGTGGAAGTAAGCTGAGTCCTCGGGAACCGGCTCTAAATCTGGCCATGCAAAACCAGAGAGGTTAGACCTCTAATAGCAAGTACCACAAGGAAGCACGATATGAAGGATTAAACCAGTAAGTAAGAGAATATAATAATAGATCTCTGCTTTCCACTAGGATTCACATAACATCACGACACTTCGAACCAACCTCCCAACCAAACAAGGACAGAAGTTGGCCCGTCATGTCCTGACATTCTGATCATCTCAGTTAGGCAACAGAGTAGGTACAGTACACAAACAAATCATCTTGAACGGCCAAATCAACTCCTACGGCTTGCTATTGTGAGTTCCAAGTTATCCTGGGATTATGCAAATAGGGATTCCTCAGTTCTTACTATGTACGAGCAAGGCTAGTCTATCCAGTCAATCAATTGTGCCAATCATGAATTAGACGAGTCCCAGCGGGACGCCCGTCATCAATATACAATATACAATAATAATATAAGCAGATACCGCTCCCTGCCCGTGTGGCAGGTTTACAGTATCTGTGGGAACCAGCCGGCCTGTCGGGCACTACTAGTCCCAAGAGGGCTGCCATGTAAGAACTCGGGGATCCATTCTCTCCATGCAATCATTATTTTATTTAACTTAATAGTCTCTACGTTGAGTGAAATCCCATGCCGTGGATCATGGTCATTCAAATGAGTACTTTCGTACGGGGTACGATATGCGCAACTCTACAACGATACCCGTGCGGCTAGGTTGTAGGTCTTACATAGCGTAATGCAATAATCAAATCTAACCACGGAGTAATCATGCCTTAACCATAAAGTACACATGCTGCTTTGTAGAAAAATAAATAAATTGAAGCCTGCACATGCCTGTATGTCAATATTCGGGATCGGCTAATCGATTACAATAGTTCATTACATGAACGTGTCTCATTCATTCAATTCAATAAGATGACTATCCAGTCTCTTAGTCCCAACTAGGAACGCATGATCAATTTTAGTCAAGATAACCATTATTATCAATGGTGACAAGGCATGAAAGTCAATTAGTATTAAATGGGGTCGAGTCTATAACTCTCAGGATTAAGTTCCAGTCTTACTGGGTATCCATAAACCAATCAAGACAAAGGGCACGTTCTACACAACCATATATATTAAAAATATTAACATGCTAAAATTATCGAGTTCATAAAAAAAGGCGTAAGGATATAATAGGAGAATTATCATGCCACCATTAAATGAATAAATTATAGAACAAATAGAAACACCCAGGTCAGGAAGTCACGCCAACAAGTCTAGGCTAAGGCCAACAAGTCACGCAAGAATCGTACGCGTAAAAAGGGTACGCCAAGTTTAGTAGGTAGGAGTGAGCGTATAAACAGCGTGAGTGTGAAAAGTGGTTCACGTTGGCACGCACAGCGTGAGCGTGAAGGGTAATTCACGCACTCATAACGTGAGCGTGAAAAGTAACTCACGCATGCACAGCGTGAGCGTATGAGCGTGAAAAGCGTGATAAAAATTCACGCACGCACGCAAAGACGTGAGCGTGATAAGTAACTCACGCACGCACAGCGTGAGCGTGATAAGAAATCTACGCACGCACGCACGCAAAGACGTGAGCGTAACTCAAATGTCATGCACGCACGTAAAGACGTGAGCGTGACTCAAAATTCACGCACGCACGTAAAGACGTGAGCGTGACTCAAAATTCACGCTAACACGTAAAGACGTGTGCGTGACTCAAAATTCACGCTAACACGTAAGAACGTGAGCGTGACTAAAAATTTACGCTAACACGTAAGAACGTGAGCATGACTAAAAATTCACGCTGGCACGTAAGAACGTGAGCGTGACTAAATCTCCCGAACTCCATTCTTATGGAACCTTCGTTCCAAGCCAGAAATGAAGTTCCCATGGTTCAGAATGGTGTGGAATGAGAAGCTCTGCCACATGAACTATCTAGTCCAAAAAGCACGCCAGGTTGGGTGATCAAAACCCATGAACAACCGAGAATACAACAACTTAGATCTAGAAGAAACAAGCCAAAGAAATCAAAAATGCTAAGTACTAAACTCTCTTAGAATCACAAGAGGAAGACAAATGAACCATAAAAATGGGTGAAGGAGAAGCAAGATGTACTGCCTTCTCCTGGTAGGTGGAAGAGAGTGATGAGGAAGAAGAAGAAGTAATTGGTGAAGGAGAGTTATGAGGAGAGAGAAAGGGTTGGGGGCTTTAAATGGAAGGGGTGGTGGTAGGTGGGGGTTTGTGGGGTTCGGTCCATGTGAACCGCCATGAACCCAAAAATAACCAGCCATGGCCGAACCACAATAAGACTAAAGCAGAGAAGTTAAAAGCAGAAAATAAAATACAGAAATAAAATGCAGGAATAAAATTACAGGAAATAAAATGCAGATAATTAATTAACATGAAATTAAAGGAATTTAAATACAGGATGATACATGATAAATATTAAATAAATATATATAAGTTGTACATATATAAAAATACGTATTCTGGGAACGGGGAGTGACATCTCTACCCACCTTAGAAAAATTCCGTCCTCGGAATTTCAAATCCAAGCAGGTAGAAATATCGGAGCTAAACTAATACAAGCAATTCTAGTGAGCAAGCAATCATTTTTTTTACCATATCAAAAGCAAGTACTATATATGTAAATTCATCATTCTACGATATCAAGTAGCTCTACCCATAAGGTGATAAGTATGAAGAATCAGGACAATCAAGGTATACAGAAAGAGATATACCTTGTGAGTCAAACAGGTATGGATACCGTGATCGGATATCATCCTCACGTTCCCACGTTGACTCTCCCAAGGAGTGATGACCCCAAGCAACACGGACAAGACTAATTGTTCGGTTCTTAAGTATCTTCTCTCTTCGGTCCAAAATGGACACAGGCTGTTCCTCGTAAGACAGGTTGGTACCAACAACCAGCTCAGAATGATCGAGGATATGGCTTGGGTCCGATACATACCTACGTAATTGAGATACATGAAACACGTCATGCACCTCTCGTAACGAAGGTGGAAGGGATAAACGATAAGCAACATCGCCTATCCGATCAAGGATAACAAATGGGCCCATGTACCGTGGACTCAATTTCCCGCAAACGCCAAATCTAATGACCCCACGAGTAGGTGAGATCCGCAAGAATACGTGGTCCCCAACAGAGAACTCTAACAGCCTACGATGCTGGTCCGCCCAATGACGATGCCGGTCCTGTGCAACTCGAAGTCGCTCTCTAATTCCCTTAACCACTTCAACCGTCTGAACAATCATTTCTGGGCCTAACATCTTCCTCTCCCCGATATCATCCCATGCAAGCGGTGACCTACACTTCTTACCATATAGTGCTTCGAATGGCGCCATTTGGATACTGGCTTGATAACTATTGTTGTATGAGAACTCGACTAAGTGCAGGTGACTCTTCCAAGACCCTCCAAAATCTAGAGTGCAAGATCGTAATATATCTTCTAAAGTCTGAATCGTTCTTTCTGATTGCCCATCCGTCTGCGGATGGTAGGCCGTGCTAAATCTTAACTTGGTACCCAGACTATGATGTAAGCTCTTCCAGAAATGTGATGTAAAGCGGGTATCTCGATCCGACACAATACTGACAGGGACTCCATGCTGCCTGACTATCTGTTGCATATACAACTCTGCCAACTTTTTTGTAGATTGCCCTACTCTGAAAGGAAAAAAGTGTGCTACCTTTGTAAGTCGGTCTACTATTACCCAAATAGCGTCCTTACCACTTGGTGATCTCGGTAAATCGGTCACAAAGTCCATTGTAATATGCTCCCATTTCCATTCCGGGATAGGAAGCGGTTGCAATAACCCAGCTGGCCTCTGCTGTTCTGCCTTCACTTGCTGACATACCAAGCAACGGGAAACAAATCTAGCTATCTCCCTCTTCATCCCATTCCACCAAAAATACTGCTTGATATCTTGGTACATCTTGGTCCCTCCAGGATGAATAAAATACTGAGAACTGTGAGCTTCTGCCATAACCTCTTGTCTGATATCTCCACTAGGCACACATAGACGTGATCCAAACCTAAGTGTACCATCTTCATGAATTCTCATCTCCTTCCTGAGTCCTGACTCACATTCTGCCCTAAGCTTCTGAATCCTTGGGTCCTGAGCCTGAGCTGCCTTGATTCTGTCTAACAAGTCGGATTGAACTTGCAGACTTGTTAGAATCCTACATCACTAGGAAGTATAACTTCGATGCCCATCTCCTGAAGGTCTTCTAAGATATGCCTCTGTGTTGTCAACATAAATGCGTCGCCTCTCCTGTAAGAGCGTCTGCTACTACATTAGCCTTGCCTGGATGATACTGAAGCTCTACGTCATAATCCTTAATCAACTCCAACCATGTTCTCTGCCTCATGTTTAGTTCCTTCTGAGTAAAGATATACTTCAGACTTTTATGGTCTGTGTACATGTCCACTCGGTCACCATATAAGTAATGCCTCCATAGCTTCAGAGCAAACACTACTGCCGCTAACTCCAAATCATGAGTTGGGTAATTCTTCTCGTGGTCCTGAAGCTGCCTAGATGCATATGCTATCACCTTCCCATGTTGCATAAGGACACATCCAAGTCCTTTACCTGACGCATCACAATATACTGTAAAACCTCCGGGTCCAACTGGCAATGTAAGAATAGGTGCTGATATCAACTTCTGCTTCAAAGTCTCAAATAATGCCTGACATTCTGCCGACCAAACGAATGGTACATCCTTCCGGGTCAAGCGGGTCATGGGTGCTGAAAGCTTTGCAAAGTCTGACACAAACCTTCTATAATATCCTGTCAATCCCAAAAAGCTCCGTACATCTGCTACGGTCTTGGGCACTGGCCAACTTTCTACTGCTTTTACCTTCTTGGGATCTACTGCTACTCCAGCTCCTGATATGATGTGACCCAAAAATGAAATGTGATCCGACCAAAACTCACACTTGCTGAGCTTGGCATACAACCGGTTCTCTCTCAGAACCTGTAACACTTTTCTGAGGTGGTCTTCATGCTCCTCTTTACTAGCAGAGTATACGAGAATGTCGTCAAGAAACACAACGACAAACTGGTCTAAGTATGGCATAAAGATGCGATTCATCAAATCCATGAATATTGCTGGAGCATTGGTCAAACCAAACGGCATTACTAAGAATTCATAATGTAACGCCCCAGTCCCAAAATACGTAGGACTAGGTACGTATCCATGCCAGCTGTATTCATACGAAGTACACTCCAATATATGGAAACTTCGTATGAATACATAAGCTGTAAAATGCAGTAGAACCACAACTAATCTCATCCACACAAAATAAAGAATAGAAGATGTCATATAATGAGAATAAATTATCTTGATACAATATGTTGGGCGGAGACAAATCCACTACCAACAAAATAAAGAAAAGTACATAGAAAATGAAATGAGTGGCGAGCGAAGCGAAGACGATCCAAATGCAGTCATCCTCGAAGAAATAGCGAAGATCACGGCTAGAGCTAGAACACCTGCGAAAGACAATAGCACACACCTGACAAGACAACCAGGTCCTCAGAGGGACGTAACAAGACACATAATAGCATGCCATATAAACTGAATAAATATTGCTCAATAAATAAGTAAATCGAATTATAACATGTTCCAATACGCACCTACTGAACGAGCGTACCATCCCCCCAACCAAACAAGGACAGGAGATGGTAAACTAATTCACGGTAACGTATCTTCCCATGCTATGAATCTAATATGGTATCCGGACCCCAACAAGGTTCAATACCTTCTCATCGAAGTAGTAAGTCACACCTACAACCAAACAAGGATAAGATGTGACGAACTAATCCGCGACAAGTTATTCTTCCAAGCCACGGTCAGATACAAGTACCCAAACCAAAAGTACTCGTACCTAACGGATAGGGTAGCCTACCCGTTCTAAGTGATATGTAGTTAAGAACAATCATTCCTATGCATGGGCCCTGGCTAAATAGGATCAGCGTAGTCCCCTCTTGGGCACCAGAGGCCCCATCAGTAAGAGCATGATGTTCCGCAGAATCGTCAGTGGCCGTCAGTAATCATGGGTAATCTGACCCGCGTCTCCGACGGAGCTCACGGGTTAAAAAAAGGAAAGTACATCGAAGCCCATACGCTAAGGAATTGTCCTCCCCGCCCAATGCCTACTATGTTGTATCCATAACATTAACCTCTATAACCGCTAAGTCAAACTAATATGCAACCTCTATTAGCGGTTATTCCTATCGCACGACTTGTACGTACTGGTGGCCAGCCAATCACGCACTTTCGTGTTCTATATGCGACACACAACTTCGTGTTACAACGTGTCAAGGCCAATGAATGCAACACACAAGGTGGTCCCTTAAATCTAGGTTTAATTTGTAAAAATAATACACAACAGGAAATATAAATGAACTATAAGTTCTAACAGGTTATGCCATGTATCACAGTTTTTGCATAAGGAAAATAAATAATGCATGAAATATGAGCTAAAAATAAGTAAACAGCGAATGGCAAGGTGTCTTGCCTGATTGGGCGCCTGGTGTGCTGCGGTGATCAAGGTGGCATGAACTGCGACTTCGGTGCAACAACTATGCAAGGTGACCTCTGATGGTGGCACGGACAGTTCCATCGGGTCCAGGACGGTTAAATTGGTTAGGGTCGATAGGGGAAAGGACAGAATTTGACAAGGGGTTGAGAATAGGACTAGTTGCAGAAGAGAAAGATAATCGAAGGAATTTTGAATAATTATTACATATACTATTTAAGAAAATAATTGTAATACTTGAAATTATATTTTTATTAGTTAAAATAATTTATAGGAGAATATTTGAAAAGAACCATAAATTATTTTTAGACTAAAATATTAACTTTGTAAAAGTAAATTTGAGATAGTGAAACTACTTTTTCATAGGCCAAAAATAAAAATATATATATATATATATATATAAACAATAATTCTTCTATCACATACTTATATCATAAAAATATTGTATGCTACCCCTAATATAACAAAATTTGCAAGAATAATAGAATTTATAATAAGAATATAAAAAGGAACAGCAGCAACTGTACTGCTCTCCATAATAATAATAGTAATAATAATAGTAATAATAATAATAATAAGGATAATAAAAATAATAACAGTAATAGTTGTGATAGCATTAATAATAATAATAAATTAATAAATAAATAACAGTAATAATAAATATAATAATAATAATAATAATAATAATAATAATAATAATAATAATAATAATAATAATAACTTAATCAATCTAAAATAAAACACAAAAGAAGAAGGAAAAGAATAAAAAAAATAAAAATCATAACTGTGCACTCTTGGTTCTCCTCTTCTCGAGGAGACCAACTTCTCAAAGCCAGAGTCTAGAGTGAGAGAGAGAAAGAGACTAGAGAGAAAAGAAAGAAAAAATCAGAAAGAGATAAAACAAAAAAAACAAAAAAAAATAAAACGAACAACTTAAAACCCATCAAAAAATCAAAGCTGCTTCCCCATCAGTAAAGAGGGGGAGAGAGAGAGTATTGAGAGAGAGAAGCTAAGAGGGAGAGAGAGAGAGAGGCGAACGAGAGGGGTGAGCGGAGGGAGCTCTCGGCGAGTGGCGGGGAGCGGGTTTCAGTCGGGGGTTTTGGGGAAGACGCGGCGGCGAGGAAGAGGAAGGGAAGGGGTTCCGGTGATGGACGGCGCCGACGAGGTGGAAAGAGGAGCGGTCGGGTGTACGAAAAGTCTCGGCGGAGGGATTGATCGGAGTGGAGGAAGGGCGGTCGGGGTTGTCGGAGACTCGGCGGTCTACGAGTCTAGGGCGGTTGGGCACCGGCGGCGGGGGTTCGTCGGGATGCGGGGGTGCACGGCAGCTGGAGGCTTGGGGGTTAGCGGAGGGGCCGGCGGATGAAGGGTGACCGGCGATGGCTGCGTGCGGTGGCCGGGGCGCGAGAGTACGACGGTCAAAAGGAAACGGACCAGATGTACGCCGGTGGGTTTCCGGCGACATGCGGCGGCGCGCTCGCGCTCGCGCGGTGGGGTTTGGTCAGGAGGAGCGGAGGAATATGCGGATGGCTTGGCTCGGCTGTGAGCGGAAGGACGGCTAGGCGGTTGCCGGATCTTCGGCCGGCGGAGGTAAGGGTGTGAGTGCGTTTTTATTTCCTTGATTGGGTTTTGGGTTTTTGCTGGTGGTTGTGGGCTTGGTCGTGGTGACGGTCACGGCGAGGGGTTTGAGTGCTGGGTGTGCTGGGAAGAGGTGGTTCTGGTTTTGGTGGCGAGGGTCGTAAAGGAGGCTGGGGTCGCGGTTGTGGCCAGGTGGTGGCTGGCTGTGATCGGGATGATGGCGTCGGGGGTGGTTGGAGGTGGTGGTTGTGTGGTGAGAAAAGGCCGGGTCGAGATGGCCGGGATGACACTGTTCCGGTGGTGGAGATGATGACGGTTCGGCCAGGATGGGGCTGGGCAGGGTTAGATTAGATTTAGGAATTTGATTATGTCGGGGGTGTCCGACACTAAAAAGATGAAGCTGTATATGTAAATAAAATATTGAATAAGAATCTGGATGGACACTGACACGGTGCACGACACGTTTGTGGAGAAAATTGTGGATGAAAAATGTGGAGGAGTACCTGCCTATTTATAGGATGTGGGAATTCCCACTTTGGATAGGATTAGAAATAGACTTAAAACCCAAATTTAGATATTTTCTAATTTAATTTAAAAGCAATCAAAATCAAAATCCAAATCCAATCTAATTTAAATCAAATTAAATTCTCTTAGTTAAAATCAAATCAAATTTCAAATTCTAATATGGATATCTATTTAAATAAATCCAAAAATCAAATTACGATTTAAATCTCCACAAAATTTAGAAATATATTTTCCAAAAATATTAATAATAATAATTTCGAAAATTGTATTTTTATTTAAAATAAACTAATAAATATTTACGAGATATAGGTATGCACAAATATTTTTTATATAAATATACTTTCTAATATACCATTTTATAGGAAAAATACTTTATAATTATAACTGCATAAATGAAAGACTTTTCATAATTAAAACCATAAACTTGAAATGATAGCTAGAAGTAATTATTACCTATATTATTTTGAAACTATAAAATAATAAATAAAATATTTTTCTAAAATATGTACGCTCGCACATATTTGCACTCATCGAGCAAAAATAAAATTTCGTGCGCGACGTAAAATACGACTACGCGACGTACAATACAAAATTTTAAATCTGTACAAATATTAATAAAAAATAATTAGTAGAAATT
Source organism: Iris pallida (assembly GCA_029216955.1). Taxonomy (NCBI): domain Eukaryota; kingdom Viridiplantae; phylum Streptophyta; class Magnoliopsida; order Asparagales; family Iridaceae; genus Iris; species Iris pallida. Next base: position 7,199,487 of record JANAVB010029220.1, read on the forward strand.
TAGGGGTTTTACATCCTACCCAACTTAAAAGAATTTTGTCCTCGAAATTAAGAATTAGTAGGGGGTGAGAGGGCACAACGGTAGATAGAAGGGTTCGAAGTTATATGGTCGTAGTCTAGGTTGAGGATACTATTAAGAGACGATTGTAATCACTTCTTAAATTCAAGTGATTAGAAAGTCAAGATTGTGGATTTAGGGTCGAAGGAAAGGACGAGTAGTTAAGACGAAGATATAGGCACATTGAGTGTTAATGGTCACAAGAGATAGGATAGCTAGGGGAACTTCAAGTACAGCGCATTCGTCCTTCTTAAATAGGTGAAGGCGAAAGCAATCTAGAGTTCGAAGGAGGCGTTATCGAATACGAAATACGTGATTCAATGACGATCGAATAATTTTAAAGAAATTGTCAAGGCAGTCGTGGATGGAATTCTAAGGGGAAAGCTCAACTACATTCCATCCACGTAGATTGATACATGAAAAAGGCGAACCAAAGTGCACTCGGTTGATCAGACCATAATGTACCGGTTCTGATTAGACAATATGATAGTGAGCGGCCGCTCAACATCATATGCCTTGATCAAGCTCGAATAAGAATTAGCTTGCAAATACTAGGCTATATTAGCATCATTAGTTAAAATAGTAAATACATAGGCACGAGAGTTTAAGATTTAAAGAAGGTAGAATGATTCTAAGTCATACAGTCGTCCTATAGTCTTCTTGTCCAAGTCCTTGGTTGGCTAGACGGGTTAGGTCCTCTAGATTCTAGGATCTAAATAAGCTTGCTAATATAGGTCACTAGGTCAAAGGGGTTGCTAGTTCATAAGGTAGTCTACCCAACTTAAAGAATTAAACTAATGGTGTTTTGGGACAACTAACTAGTAGGGTCAATCTCTAGCAAGCACGAAGGGAAGATAGGAATAGGGATGGAAGGAAGCAAGCAAGATGCACTTGATGAGTCAAACGGTAGATAAAATCAAAGAAAGAGGTCAAGTATGTGGATGAGATCCTAAACTTCTAATCCTATACGCAGGCTTGCTTGGTACGGTAAAGTAACCAAACAATTTATCTTGACCTGCATGGGCCACCACAAAAACATGTAACGCCCCAGTCCCAGAATACGTAGGACTAGGTACGTATCCATGCCAGCTGCATTCATACGAAGTACACTCCAATATATGGAAACTTCGTATGAATATATAAGCTGTAAAATGCAGTAGAACCACAACTAATCTCATCCACACAAAATAAAGAATAGAAGATGTCATATAATGAGAATAAATTGTCTTGATACAATATGTTGGGCGGAGACAAATTCACTACCAACAAAATAAAGAAAAGTACATAGAAAATGAAATGAGTGGCGAGCGAAGCGAAGACGATCCAAATGCAGTCATCCTCGAAGAAATAGCGAAGATCACGGCTAGAGCTAGAACACCTGCAAAAGACAATAGCACACACCTGACAAGACAACCAGGTCCTCAGAGGGACGTAACAAGACACATAATAGCATGCCATATAAACTGAATAAATATTGCTCAATAAATAAGTAAATCGAATTATAACATGTTCCAATACGCACCTACTGAACGAGCGTACCATCCCCCCAACCAAACAAGGACAGGAGATGGTAAACTAATTCACGGTAACGTATCTTCCCATGCTATGAATCCAATATGGTATCCGGACCCCAACAAGGTTCAATACCTTCTCATCGAAGTAGTAAGTCATACCTACAACCAAACAAGGACAAGATGTGACGAACTAATCCGCGACAAGTTATTGTTCCAAGCCACGGTCAGATACAAGTACCCAAACCAAAAGTACTCGTACCTAACGGATAGGGTAGCCTACCCGTTCTAAGTGATATGTAGTTAAGAACAATCCTTCCTACGCATGGGCCCTGGCTAAATAGGATCGGCGTAGTCCCCTCTTGGACACCAGAGGCCCCATCAGTAAGAGCATGACGTTCCGCAGAATCGTCAGTGGCCGTCAGTAATCATGGGTAATCTGACCCGCGTCTCCGGCGGAGCTTACGGGTTACAAAAGGGAAAGTGCATCGAAGCCCATACGCTAAGGAATTGTCCTTCCCGCCCAATGCCTACTATGTTGTATCCACAACATTAACCTCTATAACCGCTAAGTCAAACTAACATGCAACCTCTATTAGCGGTTATTCCTATCGCACGACTTGTACGTACTGGTGGCCAGCCAATCACGCACTTTCGTGTTCTATATGCGACACACAACTTCGTGTTACAACGTGTCAAGGCCAATGAATGCAACACACAAGGTGGTCCCTTAAATCTAGGTTTAATTTGTAAAAATAATACACAGCAGGAAATATAAATGAACTATAAGTTCTAACAGGTTATGCCATGTATTACAGTTTTTGCATAAGAAAAATAAATAATGCATGAAATATGAGCTAAAAATAAGTAAACAGCGAATGGCAAGGTGTCTTGCCTGATTGGGCGCCTGGTGTGCTACGGTGATCAAGGTGGCATGAACTGCGACTTCGGTGCAACAACTATGCAAGGTGACCTCTGATGGTGGCACGGACAGTTCCATCGGGTCCAGGACGGTTAAATTGGTTAGGGTCGATAGGAGGAAGGACAGAATTTGACAAGGGGTTGAGAATAGGACTAGTTGCAGAAGAGAAAGATAATCGAAGGAATTTTGAATAATTATTACATATACTATTTAAGAAAATAATTGTAATACTTGAAATTATATTTTTATTAGTTAAAATAATTTCTAGGAGAATATTTGAAAAGAACCATAAATTATTTTTAGACTAAAATATTAACTTTGTAAAAGTAAATTTGAGATAGTGAAACTACTTTTTCATAGGCCAAAAAAATATATATATATATAAACAATAATTCTTCTATCACATACTTATATCATAAAAATATTGTATGCTACCCCTAATATAACAAAATTTGCAAGAATAATAGAATTTATAATAAGAATATGAAAAGGAACAGCAGCAACTGTACTGTTGTCCATAATAATAATAGTAATAATAATAGTAATAATAATAGTAATAATAATAATAAGGATAATAATATTAATAATGAAAATAATAACAGTAATAGTTGTGATAGCATTAATAATAATAATAAATTAATAAATAAATAATAATAATAATAATAATAATAATAATAATAATAATAATAATAATAATAATAATAATAATAATAATAATAACTTAATCAATCTAAAATAAAACACAAAAGAAGAAGGAAAAGAATAAAAAAAATAAAAATCAGAACTGTGCACTCTTGGTTCTCCTCTTCTCGAGGAGACCAACTTCTCAAAGCCAGAGTCTAGAGTGAGAGAGAGAAAGAGACTAGAGAGAAAAGAAAGAAAAAATCAGAAAGAGACAAAACAAAAAAAAACAAAAAAAAATAAAACGAACAACTTAAAACCCATCAAAAAATCAAAGCTGCTTCCCCATCAGTAAAGAGGGAGAGAGAGAGAGTATTGAGAGAGAGAAGCTAAGAGAGAGAGAGAGACGAACGAGAGGGGTGAGCGGAGGGAGCTCTCGGCGAGTGGCGGGGAGCGGGTTTCAGTCGGGGGTTTTGGGGAAGACGCGACGGCGAGGAAGAGAAAGGGAAGGGGTTCCGGTGATGGGCGGCGGCGGCGAGGTGGAAAGAGGAGCGATCGGGTGTGCGAAAAGTCTCGGCGGAGGGTTTGATCGGAGTGGAGGAAGGGCGGTCGGGGTTGTCGGAGACTCGGCGGTCCACGAGTCTAGGGCTGTTGGGCACCGGCGGCGGGGGTTCGTCGGGATACGGGGGTGCACGGCGGCTGGAGGCTTGGGGGTTAGCGGAGGGGCCGGCGGATGAAGGGTGACCGGCGATGGCTGCTTGCGGTGGCCGGGGCGCGAGAGTACGGCGGTCGAAAGGAAACGGACCAGATGTACGCCGGTGGGTTTTCGGCGACATGCGACGGCGCGCTCGCGCTCGCGCGGTGGGGGTTGGTCAGGAGGAGCGAAGGAATAGGCGGATGGCTTGGCTCGGCTGTGAGCGGAAGGACGGCTAGGCGGTTGCCGGATCTTCGACCGGCGGAGGTAAGGGTGTGAGTGCGTTTTTATTTCCTTGATTGGGTTTTGGGTTTTTGCTGGTAGTTGTGGGCTTGGTCGTGGTGACGGTCACGGCGAGGGGTTTGAGTGCTGGGTGTGCTGGGAAGAGGTGGTTCTGGTTTTGGTGGCGAGGGTCGTAAAGGAGGCTGGGGTCGCGGTTGTGGCCAGGTGGTGGCTGGCTGTGATCGAGATGATGGCGTCGGGGGTGGTTGGAGGTGGTGGTTGTGTGGTGAGAAAAGACCGGGTCGAGATGGCCGGGACAACACTGTTCCGGTGGTGGAGATGATGACGGTTCGGCCAGGATGGGACTGGGCAGGGTTAGATTAGATTTAGGAATTTGATTATGTCGGGGGTGTCCGACACGAAAAAGATGAAGCTGTATATATAAATAAAATATGGAATAAGAATCTGGATGGACACTGACACGGTACACGGCACGTTTATGGAGAAAATTGTGGATAAAAAATGTGGAGGAGTACCTGCCTATTTATAGGATGTGGGAATTCCCACTTTGGATAGGATTAGGAATAGATTTAAAACCCAAATTTAGATATTTTCTAATTTAATTTAAAAGCAATCAAAATCAAAATCCAAATCCAAATCCAAATCCAAATCCAAATCCAATCTAATTTAAATCAAATTAAATTCTCTTAGTTAAAATCAAATCAAATTTCAAATTCTAATATGGATATCTATTTAAATAAATCCAAAAATCAAATTACGATTTAAATCTCCACAAAATTTAGAAATATATTTTCCAAAAATATTAATAATAATAATTTTGAAAATTGTATTTTTATTTAAAATAAACTAATAAATATTTACGAGATATAGGTATGCACAAATATTTTTTACATAAATATACTTTCTAATATACCATTTTATAGGAAAAATACTTTATAATTATAACTGCATAAATGAAAGGCTTTTCATAATCAAAACCATAAACTTGAAATGATAGTTAGAAGTAATTATTACCTATATTATTTTGAAACTATAAAATAATAAATAAAATATTTTTCTAAAATATGTACGCTCGCACATATTCGCACTCGTCGAGCAAAAATAAAATTTCGTGCGCGACGTAAAATACGACTACGCGACGTACAATACAAAATTTTAAATCCGTACAAATATTAATAAAAAATAATTAGTAGAAATTTAGAGGTTTTACACATAATGCCCATACTTCGACCTGAATGCTGTCTTGGGAATATCCTCCTTCCGAACCCTCACCTGATGGTACCCTGAACGAAGATCTATCTTGGAGAAAACTCTAGCTTTGCTCAACTGATCAAATAAGTCGTCGATCCTGGGTAATGGGTACTTGTTCTTCACTGTTGCCGCGTTAAGCTTCCTGTAGTCAATGCACAATCTGGATGATCCATCCTTCTTTTCCACAAGTACCACTGGTGCTGTCCATGGTGACACGCTAGCTTGGATGAACTTCTTCTCCTTCAGTTCCTCTATATGCTGATATACCTGGGCCTGCTCTGAATCTGCCATTCTGTAAACTCGATCTGATATTGGTTTAGTTCCTGGTGCCAATTCTATACTGAACTCAATATCCCTAACCGGTGGTAGACCTGGAAGTTCTTCAGGAAATACGTCTAGAAACTCTTCAACTACCTTCGGAATCTGAACTTCTTCCATTGCCGTTATTACTCCCTGCTCTTGTTGAGTTGCCTCTGATCTGACTAAGGTGAACTGCTTCATGCCTGGAATATCAAAAGATACACTCCCTCTACGATAATCTATTGTCGCATGACTGTCTTTCAGCCAGTCCATGCCTAAGATAACGTCAAAATTTCCAACATAAAATTCTATCAACCGGGCGGGTAAGGAATGCCCGCAAACTACAACGCTACATGCTAAAATAACTCTACTAACTCCTATGAGCCCATTACCAGTAAGTATATTCAACTTCCCTGGCAATGCCTCGAACTCCATGCCTAGTCGTGTCGCAAATTGTGCAGATATAAATGAATGGGATGCTCCCGAATCAAACAATGCTACTGCGGGATATGAGGCGACGAGAATGTTACCTACCACAACATCTCCCGATGCCAATGCCTCCTCCAAGGATAGAGTGAATGCTTGCCCTCGACCTCCTTGCTGGTTTCCATGCTGCGGCCTAGCCTGATGTTGCTGCTGGCCCCTTCCTTGATGATGCTGGGGTGGTCTATGCTGGTGTTGCTGCATCGACGGCCCCTGCTACCGAAACATCTGAGCCTGCGACAATAACGGACGCTGTGCCAATGGCCTTACTGCCACCGCTGGTCCTCGATACTGGCCTGCCCCTGGTGCTGGCAGAGCAGGAAACTGCTGTCCTGGTCCTCCTGACCTCGAATTCATGGGACATGTGGTAACCCGATGGTCTGGATTTCCACATATCAGACACAGTCTATTCAATATCCGACACACATCTCTAGTGTGCCCCATCTTCCCACAATAAGTGCAGCCTGCCGGGGGTTGCTGGTTCTTCCTCTGTTGCTGTTGCTGCTGCCTGGGTGGTGGTGCTGGTCCTCGTATCGCCACATCGTGGATACGAATGCCAGTGGATGGTGCTGTTGTTCGGGGCGTTGCTCCCCCTCCTCCTTCAATCTGACTGTGGGATCTCTTCTGACCCCCAGTCCTTGTCGCAAGTCTCTGAATGGTGATCTCATGCCTTCGAGTTGCCGTCAATACTTCGTCAAAAGTTTGGTAATTGTGCCCCTCTATCAATTGCAAGAGTTCAAGATGAAACCCTTGCTGAAACCTCATGGCCCTCTGGCTCTCTGTTGCTACCATCTCTGGGGCGAATCTACTCAATCTGTAGAACTCTGCTGCATAAGCATCTACAGTCTTGCCGGCCTGCCTGAGGTTGATAAACTTCTGTTGTAGCTCAAACCGTGCCATAACTCCATAGTACTTGGTCTTGAATCTTGCAGTGAAATCGTCCCAAGCCACAGGACGTCTGATGCCCACTTCCTCTGATTCCCACCAATCACGTGCGAGGTCCTGACGTAACAACTTCACTAGATCCACACGTTCTTCTGCCGGTACCTTAGCTGCTGTCAGAATAGCCTCAATATCCTTAAGCCATGCATCTGCTGAGATGGCATCCTCCGTACCCTCGAAACGGCGGGGGTTGTACTTGCAAAACCTGGCTGATGCTCCGGAATCAGTCCTTATTCCTCTTTCCAAAGCCGTCTGCAATCCTTGGTTGAGCAACACATTCTGCTCTTGTAGCTGAGTGTACATGCGCTGTTGGACCAACATCTGATGTTGCCGAGTAGCCATCATTCCTCTCATGATCTCCAGAAGGGCTGGTGTGTCCACTTGGGTAGATGAAACTGTTGGTGGTGGTGGAACATCCGGATACTGCGATCCAGCTGCTGCTTCCACTATCACTTCTTCTTGGATAGTCTCCTGAGGTGAGACTGGCCCTTGTTGCTGACCAACCTGGTCATGTTGCCCATGTTGCCCCTGTTGTTGTCCAGCTCTGACCGATGCGGACGAAGTGCCCCTAAGAAAAGGGACAAGAGAACAATCAAACAACCGGACATGACGGATCAATGAAGTCAAAGGATACCGGAATGTCAAACAAGGATTGAGAATAACGAATCATGAGATCAAGGGAGAAACACGTGTGATTGAGACATCCTATAAATCAAAACACCCCACAAGTCTGAAATAAGACCTGCATGGGCCACCACTAAAACCTTGTCACGCCCCAGAACCAGAATACTGGAGAGCGGGGGAATGACTCAGCCAGCTACGTATTACGGGTAGATGAATACCGTATAATACGATCAATGCTGTCTAACCAGACGAGGGGGTGCATACTACATGAAAGTCTTACTATGGTCACTTCACATCTATTGTCTCAATCATTCAAACAAGAAGCAAGAATAGAGAACATGTAAGATAAAGCAGTAAGGCATCCCAAATGCTTAGTCAAAATGTTCTTGAGATCTGGCTTTACAAAACATAGCAAGATGGTATAGTAACATATACACAATTGTTATCAGCTGCAGTCTGACTTAGTTACAATTATGTAAAAGTAAGTACAAGACGATCCGACTAACATGTCGGTGCCAAACGGCTAAGTATGAAGTAAATAACAAAACGAGCGGTGAAGTAAGGAACCCACTCGAGTCCTCCTGCGATCATTCCCCTAGTATTGACCATCTTGGAGGTGGAAGTAAGCTGAGTCCTCGGGAACCGGCTCTAAATCTGGCCATGCAAAATCAGAGAGGTTAGACCTCTAATAGCAAGTACCACAAGGAAGCACAATATGAAGGATTAAACCAGTAAGTAAGAGAATATAATAATAGATCTCTGCTTTCTACTAGGATTCACATAACATCACGATACTTCGAACCAATCTCCCAACCAAACAAGAACAGAAGTTGGCCCGTCATGTCATGACATTCTGATCATCTCAGTTAGGCAACAGAGTAGGTACAGTACACAAACAAATCATCTTGAACGGCCAAATCAACTCCTACGGCTTGCTATTGTGAGTCCCAAGTTATCCTGGGATTATGCAAATAGGGATTCCTCAGTTCTTACTATTTGCGAGCAAGGCTAGTCTATCCAGTCAATCAATTGTGCCAATCATAAATTAGACGAGTCCCAGCGGGACGCCCGTCATCAATATACAATATACAATAATAATATAAGCAGATACCGCTCCCTGCCCGTGTGGCAGGTTTACAGTATCTGTGGGAACCAGCCGGCCTGTCGGGCACTACTAGTCCCAAGAGGGCTGCCATCTAAGAACTCGGGGATCCATTCTCTCCATGCAATCATTATTTTATTTAACTTAATAGTCTCTACGTTGAGTGAAATCCCATGCCGTGGATCATGGTCATTCAAATGAGTACTTTCGTACGGGGTACGATATGCACAACTCTACAACGATACCCGTGCGGCTAGGTTGTAGGTCTTACATAGCGTAATGCAACAATCAAATCTTACCACGGAGTAATCATGCCTTGACCATAAAGTACACATGCTGCTTTGTAGAAAAATAAATAAATTGAAGCCTGCACATGCCTGTATGTCAATATTCGGGATCGGCTAATCGATTACAATAGTTCATTACATGAACGTGTCTCATTCATTCAATTCAATAAGACGACTAGCCAGTCTCTTAGTTCCAACTAGGAACACATGATCAATTTTAGTCAAGATAACCATTATTATCAATGGTGACAAGGCATGAAAGTCAATTAGTATTAAATGGGGTCGAGTCTATAACTCTCAGGGTTAAGTTCCAGTCTTACTGGGTATCCATAAACTAATCAAGACACAGGGCATGTTCTACACAACCATATATATTAAAAATATTAACATGCTAAAATTATTGAGTTCATAAAAAAAGGCGTAAGGATATAATAGGAGAATTATCATGCCACCATTAAATGAATAAATTATAGAACAAATAGAAACACCCAGGTCAGGAAGTCACGCCAACAAGTCTAGGCTAAGGCCAACAAGTTACGCAAGAATCGTACGCGTGAAAAGGGTACGCCAAGTTTAGTAGGTAGGAGTGAGCGTATAAACAGCGTGAGCGTGAAAAGTGGTTCACATTGGCACGCACAGCGTGAGCGTGAAGGGTAATTCACGCACTCATAACGTGAGCGTGAAAAGTAACTCACGCACGCACAGCGTGAGCGTATGAGCGTGAAAAGCGTGATAAGAAATTCACGCACGCACGCAAAGACGTGAGCGTGATAAGTAACTCACGCACGCACAGCGTGAGCGTGATAAGAAATCTACGCACGCACGCACGCAAAGACGTGAGCGTAACTCAAATGTCATGCATGCACGTAAAGACGTGAGCGTGACTCAAAATTCACGCACGCACGTAAAGACGTGAGCGTGACTCAAAATTCACGCTAACACGTAAAGACGTGTGCGTGACTCAAAATTCACGCTAACACGTAAGAACGTGAGCGTGACTAAAAATTTACGCTAACACGTAAGAACGTGAGCGTGACTAAAAATTCACGCTGGCACGTAAGAACGTGAGCGTGACTAAATCTCCCGAACTCCATTCTTATGGAACCTTCGTTCCAAGCCAGAAATGAAGTTCCCATGGTTCAGAATGGTGTGGAATGAGAAGCTCTGCCACATAAACTATCTAGTCCGAAAAGCACGCCAGGTTGGGAGATCAAAACCCATGAACAACCGAAAATACAACAACTTAGATCTAGAAAAAAAAGCCAAAGAAATCAAAAATGCTAAGTACTAAACTCTCTTAGAATCACAAGAGGAAGACAAATGAACCATAAAAATGGGTGAAGGAGAAGCAAGATGTACTTGCCTTCTCCTGGTAGGTGGAAGAGAGTGATGAGAAAGAAGAAGAAGTAATTGGTGAAGGAGAGTTATGAGGAGAGAGAAGGGGATGGGGGCTTTAAATGGAAGGGGTGGTGGTAGGTGGGGGTTTGTGGGGTTCGGTCCATGTGAACCGCCATGAACCCAAAAATAATCAGCCATAGCCGAATTACAATAAGACTAAAGCAGAGAAGTTAAAAGCAGAAAATAAAATACAAAAATAAAATACAGGAATAAAATTGCAGGAAATAAAATGCAGATAATTAATTAACATGAAATTAAAGGAATTTAAATACAGGATGATACATGATAAATATTAAATAAATATATATAAGTTGCATATGTATAAAAATACGTATTCTGGGAACGGGGAGTGACATTGTGTGACCTTCTCAAATGGAGTTAATAAATTTGAGGCGCGAAGCAAACCCAAAGCATCTAATTTCCTTTGATTACTAGCAATATTTTTATTTCTTTGCTTCTCATATGCTGACATCATCCGGGCTACTTGTCCGGGTCTTAAATATACTCTGCTCTTTGATTTTTCCATCTATGACAATAAAGAAACAAATGAGTTCCACAAATGTTATTTTAGACATTCCAATACAATAAGTAAGAAGCCTAAAGAAACTGAACAATAGTGTGCAAGCTGTAATATCAAGATATAGATCACATATTATCGTATAAGATACATTGTTCATAAGATATTTGATTGGAAGCCAATATACTCCTGCATACCATTACTACAGATTTCCAAAAATAATACAACAATAATACAAAGAAGAAGGGGAAAATAAGCTATATCATTGAATCTCAAGGCCATACGAAGAAGAAAGATGATGTTCTTTTAAGTAAAGACTGTTCCCTAGATGCATCATAAGTGAGTACACCATTTTCCTATAAATTGTTTAGCTCATCAATCAATGGTCGCATGTAAACATCAATATCTCTCCCAGGTGCTTGTGGACCAGGAATAAGTAAAGACATCATGAAAAAATAGATCCTTCATGTACTTCCAGGGTGGTAAGTTATATGGCATAACTATTACCGGCCACAAACTGTAAGATGTACTCATGTTTCCGAAAGGGTTAAACCCATCGGTTGCCATTCCTAGCCGTACATTTTGGGATTCCCGAGAAAAATCAGGAAAATTGCTATCAAACTCCTTCCACTCGGCACTGTCAGCTGGATGCCTTAGTACCCCATCATTCATGCGCTTCTCACTATGCCATCTCATGTCTGTAGCTGTCTTCCTCGACATATACAATCGACGCAACCTTGGTGTCAATGGAAAGTAACGCAAGATTTTGTGGGGGATCTTTTTTCCATTACCATCATTTAGCTTGTATCTAGACTCTCCGCAGACTGGACAATTTTCTAAGGCCGCATTCTTCTTCCAAAAGAGTGCACAATCATGTTGACATGCATGAATTGCCTCGTACCCCAAGCCCAAGTCACGTAAGAACTTCTTAGCTTCATAAATGGACTTTGGAACCAAATTTCCTTTGGGTAGAAGGTCTAATAATATTCCCATAAGCATGTCGAACGATTTATTGCTCCACTTGTTCATTACCTTCACATGAAGCAACGTAATCACAAACTTCAACAAAGTATACTTCTTACACCCTGGGTATACCTCACGTTGTGCAGCCTCCAACAATTTATCAATGTTATGTAGCTCCTCCCTCTGAGTGGTATCATCCTCCCATTCATGGCCCATATAAGTTCCCGTACAATAGTCTTGTACTAATTCACCAAATTCGTCTTGATCGTCTTCTTTCTCTGACATTTCAATATCACCTTCATCGTCTGATACTTGATTTTGATACTCGGTAACATGTTCTCCATGGTACACCCAATTCTTATAAAATAGCATCATTCCATGTCGAACTAAATGATTCTTCACAACTTCCTTGGTATGCCACTCGAGGTTCATGCATTTATTACATGGACATCGAATCCTACCATTCTTGCATACTTTCTGCATTGCAAATTCAACAAAAGAGTTCACCCCATCAATATAGGGTTGACTTATTCTCTTTCTAAGTGTCATCCAACTCTTGTCCATATCTGCAAAAAAACATAAATCAGAAAAGAAAAATATATAATTATTCTCTACATGTCCTCTACTTTGATTTTTTGGGTTAGATCCAATTAACAGTTATTAACTTATGACCAGATAGATCCTTGAATTTGGAAAATAGAGATTGTTCACTCTCATAATAGCATTTTACCCCTTTTTTAATTGACGCTACACCTTGTGCTAATGACCAGTATCATATATGCATCCATGTTGAATCTATCCAGAACTGTTATATAAGATATTGGTGGATTAATGGCTGAGACACAGTTTGGCATATCTGGACCAATAGTGTCTAAGACCTTTAAAATGCAAAATGTATATATTGAAGTTATATTAGTTTCTTCATCTTGAGTCTGATAATGGGTGGCATCAAGTTGTGCAATATTCACTTATACCTTACAGGAACACCTGTGAAGTTCTAATTCGATCAAGATTTTGACATACCTCTACCTTTCAGGTTCATACCCACCCACGCACGCACACACACACACACACACACACACACACACACACACACACACACACACATATATATATATATATATATATATATATATATATATATATATATATATATATACTCATTGCTTTGCTCTAAAAAAAAAAGTGTCAGTTAAGGATGCTGAAACAACCTCCCCAGTATGTTGTGGTGAAGGCTGTATGGCCTACTGCAATTGCATCCTAACTCTATATCAAATTAAAACCTTACCAAGTTAATTATATCAGTTAATTAGAAAGCCTAGCAGTCCCTTTCTCTTTTCTTTTTTACCTTCAGTTTTATGAGCAATTTTGTCTTAGCAAATTTCTTCATTTTTTCAGTTGTTGAGACAAATAGGCCCTATGGAGAGAGCTACTAGATCTTGCAAATGAAAGCAGACGATCTGGAGGCAGTGCAAAAAAAAAAAAATATCACTGATATAAAGAGTTATAGCTTCAATAAAAACAACCATGTATCGTGTAAGTTTAGAAGTCTTGCAATTATGGATAATGTTCCCAGTTATATAGTTTATCCAATGCATCAATCTAATATGCAATCTTTTGTTCTTGTCCTGTTTTTCTGTATGACAACTATTGCAACCGGATCACATCATACAGTTAGCATAAATTAAATTAAACAAAAGTAATATTACATGAAATACAAATTACTCCTCTTTATTGTAATTATATACTGATGCTGAATTATCAATCTATAGTGACAATACATATAGCAAGAAATTAATTAAGCCGTTTATCCCTCTTTCTGGCATGCATCCATCGTTCCTTTTCCTCTATTCAGCTAAGCTGTGATGAGTATAATATTCTTAATTTTACTTGTAATTATGGAGCATGGGTTTCTCTCTTTGTATCGACACGGACACGGATACTTCATAAAGATAAAAATAAATTTACAGAAAATAAAAAGGAAAATAAAACCAAAAATCATACCATTCAGATATACATAAATCTAAAAATGAAACCCTGATCTATCAACTAACATTATATCCAAATCAAACCCTAACAAAATTGATTGAGAGAGAAAAACCCTAACAAAATCAAACCTAACAAAATTGAAGTAGAGACAATCATTTCACTATGGTATATGTATAAAATAAATGCCAATCATATTCTCAACTCTAAGAAAATTAACCTAGAAAAAATATTAGGGAAGAAGCTCACCACCGGAAGGATCCCAAATCTCGATGGAGGAGGGAGTGCGCGCAAGAGGGAAACCCGCGGAGAGAGAACCAGGGAGAGAGAAGGAACGATTTTGGAGAGAGGAGGAACGATTTTGGAGAGGAGGGAGCGCCCGCGGAGAGAACCAGGGAGCGCCCGCGGAGAGACCAGGGAGCGCCTGCGGGAGATTTTATTTCTTTGATAGTGTTTTTAGGTTATGGTTATAAGTAAAAAAATTATATAAGTATATTTCCCTAAATAGTTAGATGTCGCTGTAGAGAACTTACCTTTCCGCAACAAGTTGATGTGTGTCGCTGAACATTTGTTACCTTTCCGCGACAGGTAGATGTTGTCGCTGAACATATGTTACCGTTCTGCGACATGTGCATGTCGCAATATGTAGAGAATTTTTGGCGGGTCTAACTTTTGGTTTCCCTCCAGTCAATTTTGGGTGGATTTCGCAACATACTAAAATAGATGTCGCCAAAACATGTAAAAAAATAGCTTTTGGGGACATAATAGGTCCTTTGTCGCTAAAACATGTCGCTAAAAATACAATTTCTTGTAGTGAACGAGTTACAAAATCTAGAAAAAGATGAGATGAAGAACAGTACTGGGGTGTCAAAACACCGTTGCTCAAAGCAAGATTCATCCCACACGAATTGCTTCCAGGAACCAGTAAGTTTGAAGAACTTGTGGAATGCTCGAAGTCACCTCTGTTCTGACTCCTCGGATGGACTTGCAATGGCGGCAACAACTCCCTCTCTCTTTTTTTTTTCTGACTTATATTTTTTCGTAGTCCCCACAAAGGAGGCCAGAAGAGAGTATATATAGAGAGAGGGTGGAAACCCTAGCCACCTCTTAGTTATGAAAAGATTGAATCAAATCCCAAAAAGATAGCAACGAGATTAATTCAAATCCCACAAAGATAGCAACGAAATTAATTCAAATCCTACAAAAAGTGGATCTGAATTAATCTCAATGAATCAGTCTTTCCATAACTGACTTGTAGTCTGCACAGTCAGCGGAGCTCTCCATGCGGTAGCAGCAGCAGTCTGGCCGCATGAGCCACAAAGTGCAAAGTGCGCCAACAAAACGCCACATTACGCCTCATGAGCCCATGAGCCCGAGTCAGAGTCCGAGTCCAATTTCGAGTCCGAGTCGCTAAGCCCGTTTGGGGCTTAGCTCCAAATGGAATTAATCCAAGAGAATGACAAAAGCATTAATGCTTAATCTTTGGAGCCTTATTCTTACCTCCTAGTAAAATCACCCACATGGTTTCCTCCTTAGGGTTACCACCCCATGTGCATCTCTCAACAACACAACCAAGTATATATGTTGAGATAACTCATGGTGCATTTCCGATGTGGGACTAAACTTTTACAAGGCATGTTGAGAGCAAGCTCTCTCCATGTAAAGAAAGCACCAACAATCCCCCACATATCACAACATATATATGTGTCCAAGGTTGAGCGTTCCCCACAGTAACTGTCCATTTTACATTAGAATAGATGTCGCTGACGACTTGAATCTTCTCGCATGGGTTAAATAATAATATGATACAAGAATGGACTACGCGAATGGACTACGCCTTGAATTCTGTACCACAATTGTAATTCTTCTCACTCACAAAGTGTAGTTACGTGTGCTTCTGGCTGCACATTAAAGGCCCTGTGCCAGCCTGGTTTCAGTATATAATTTTGGGCGTCTACAAGTTTACCCTAAAGAGACGACCTGATATCTCTTTCCATACACTATAGATGAGTTCTTTATTAAAGAGACATGGCATGAAGCCTTGCGCTTCCTTGCGGTGCTACGCCGCTATGACATGGCCTGAAGCCGAGGTATTATCCCTACTTGGGAACCTCATCGTAGTGTCATACTACTGTAGCATGAGGTCTCAGCCTCTTTGTTGTAGTGCCCCATCCCGCTCAGTCAATCGGAGGAATCGAAATGCCGACGGCGTTCGGTCTTAGCCTTGCAACGGCTGCTGGAAGACATCGCTCGGTCGAGGCGACCGCTCGCTCAGGTGGGGTAGTTTCGGTGAACTTGCCTCATCTTAGCCTTCATATAATAAATCTTGTGTTTTCAACTTGCATAAGTAGACTTGATAATAAATGAGACAAATCTACGTAGCTAAAGGGAATAATCCCGACGGGTTGAATTGAGTTAGAATATGGAAAGGTCCAACGGCCGTCTTAGAGTTGGTGCACGGCGTGCTTTGAAAATGACACTCGGTTCTTCGTCCCGTGGCTTGGGAGAAGGAAAGTTGATCTTCGATGCAAAAGCAAAGAGTTAGCCTAAGTCATAGGCGTCGCCCGCATGAATGCTTCATAAAGCATGTACGGTCCTGTCGTCCAAGGCTTGGCATAGCCTTGACTTGCCCCAAAGTTAAGTTGCATTGAGCGGCTTGTGACCTAAGTCTAGGCACCCGAGTGACTTGGTCGTTCAAGTTGGATGCGTGCACGACACGATCCGTTAAGGCAAAGCTTGATGCAGCCTTTGCTCGTTAAGTTATTGCGAAGTTAAGTTAGGCAAAGTTATGCCGGTCGACCTAAAACATTACAAGCACTGTCCCGCACCTTCGCGGCTTATCAAGTTATATAGTCCCACGATCTCAAGGCCCGTCGACTTGGGCAGGAGTGTCACGCAGAGCACGATTGGCTTAAGGCACGGTGCACGGGCTTAGTGTTTAAGGCAAGAATCACAATTGATTTCAAAGTAAGTTTGAGAAAGGACTATCAAATAGGCATTTATGAGTTGAACCAAATGATAGGGTAACAAGGAAGAAAATGCTCACGACCGTGGGTCGTCGAGGGGTCTCAAGAAAAGGAATGCTCGCGACCGTGGGTCATCGAGGGGTCTCAAGGATAGAAGTCTTGGTTTTGGTAGAGGAATGACTGTGTGAGACGTCAGTTTGTGTCGAGTCTTGCATGATCATTTGACAACTTGTCAACAAGGGCGATGAACCCTCAAGCGGTAACCCTTGGCCAAGGGGCCGACTCGGCCTAGGAGGGAACATGGTATAGTCGTGCGTAAGGTTTTGGCACAGGTTAAACGGGGACTGCGACGGGGCTAGCTACTTGCGTCGAAAGGATCCCGATTAACAAAACTATACGTCAAGGTATAGCTTGTGATGCTAGTGGCCAAGTTCATATAGATGTCGGCAAATAGCGGCTATCCGCATATATGCCTTTGGATTGAGTTGAGTTGAAGGTGTGTACAGTTAAAACACAAAGTTTGGGCCTAAGATTGGGTTTCAACATAGGCGTCGTGCTTCGGCACGAGATGTGGCGTCAAGTCTTGAGTTGTCGGCATATAAGTTACTTAAGTTGGTTGAGTGTTTGAGTTTAAGTCAGGAAACCGCCGCAAGGCAAAGTTGGTTGAGTGACACTAACATTCACAAGTCTTGATTGGGTCAGTTGGTGGTCAAAGTAGCAAGGGCTGCTAGGCGGCAAAGGCCGCGAGGCGGCGATATAGTTAAGTCTTACTGAATTGCGAGGCATGGCCTCAGCAAGGGTTTGTAGCACGGTCACACAAAAAATGGAGCTTAATCGCGTAGTTGCGTCTCTGATTTTAAGCCGTAAGGCAAACACGACTCGATAGGTTAACGTTGTTGGCATGAGAAGGGTCTTGAGGCAAGGTATTGAGTTAACATTCGTTGCAAACACGAGATGGTCTAAAGACACAAAATCAGCAAGGCATCGATCATAAAACTGATCCTAAGGCAAGACTAGAAAGACAATTGATAAGAAGGGACTATGTTGCACAAAGTAAAATAAAGTGCAGGTTTTGTATGGGTAGGCGAGGAGCTCATTCCACCAGTACAGTTGAGTACTGACACCCACATAGTTTATATGTGCAGGTACAGGTAGAAGCTCATGGCACGGAGCTCGCTTGGATGCGTCGAGGTATGGAGTTCCTTGGCAATTCGAAGTGTACGGCCGCATGGAGTAAAGACTTATACAGGACATAATGTATTTACATCGCCTTCCGAAGCTTTCGCTAGATTCAAGACTGGTATTGAGAGATGAGAGAGAGCTGAGTGACTTGTAATATGAGATGAGTGAGCTTGAGAGACTTATAATATTGGCCTTACGCCCTAATGTAATCTTTGCTTCAATATCAATAAAGAGCTTCTTTGAATAACTTGTGTTTGTTTTTAATTTCAGCTGTATGTTCAATGTCTCTGCATGGGACTTCTGTACGACGACCTCGTCGCAGCCGCTGAAATCGGCCGTTATGGAACCCACCTTGCACGAGCGCAATTTAGGCTCGTGCGGCATCACGCCTTAGCGAGGACGATCTCTCCTACGGGAGCGGGGCGTGACATAATGGTATCAGAGCACGGCTTTACGTCCTTGGACTATCGATTGAATTCTTTAACTCCGTTGTTTCCGCAAACTCTGAAATGTTGCTTCCGTAAGTTGATATCGTTGGTGTGCTCTCTCTCAAATGTCCTATGGGATGTCCATACAATAACTCTATCTATTTTGCAAAATATAGGAGAACAATTTTTGACAACAAAACAAAAAGATGGTTTGCGTAAGCACGGTTGGCTAAGTCGGGCTGGGCATATACACCAAAGTCGCGTCGACCTTAGAAAAGTCGAGTACGGGATTCGAATTGTGTCGAGCAAGAATGAGTTGAACTCGATTGAGAAAGTGAGATGACTATCGATAGGGGTGCTATCGAGCGACGATAACGTCGGTGCGATATAGGTGAGCGTGCTTGAAATTTAAGGAATCGTTCGGACGAAAATTGGAGGAAGTAGATTGTGAATCGAATGATAGTTTTAAGGATTTGTTGAATGACTTCATCCCTGAGTGGTGTATGCGATAGCCTCAAGGATGTCGGTTGATCAATTAGGGATGCGGGGTGTCGGTGAGTCTATCAGCAAGCGTTGCGTGCATATAAAGCTATAGATTGAGTATCGATGAATAAGTTTTAGTCTTGAAATTGGACGAGTGGATTCGAACGACCTAGAATTGACGCGCACGGAACATGCACGGGATTGAGGATTGCGCATGTGTGAAACGCAAAAATGATCGAGTAGAAGAAATCGAATCGAGAAAAGTTAGGGTGTACGAATGGATAACTTGATCGAGGAAATTGATGCAGATCGTATACGAAAAGTTAGCACGACAGGTAGATAGCATGCATGGAAGACTTGATTTTAAAGTTACGCGAATGACTCTAAGGATTGGATTGAATATTGCTCGATGATTTGAGTTAGCAAGGAATGATACGAATTGAGAAAATACATTGGTCGATGACTTAAGATAAATGGATGAACGATACGTAAATTTGGTTTGAGGAAAATCGATGTTGTGAATGATTCGAAGGATGATAATTGAACTTGAACTTGAATGTCGAGGAGATTATCCAGTCGGACGATAGCATCATTCGTACGACTCGAAATTTGGTTGCAAAGGAAGATCGTCAAGTTACGTATATCGTCGATGGTATTGAGGCGTATCAAAGATCGATATGCGATAACTCGAGGGTACTCTGACTCGGCGAACGACGATCGTACAAGTGTTATTGTTCGGTTGGGTGTTATACTTAGGATTCGGATTGAAATGAATGTTGGATGAAAATGATCATGTCTTGATGGTTACGTTGATAGCCACAACGTCGACGGTCTTGTCTTGCACGAGTGCAACTCTAGCCTTGCACATGCATTGCGTCGGATTCGGGATGATTATTTTACGTGAGCGCTGACATGGTGATTCATGTCGCGGAAATGATCGAACTCGGAAAATCAGGATGCGACAACGTTGATTGTCTTGACTTGTCGGTTTGATACAAAATAAAATTGGGGATGTTAGGACTTGCGATTGATGGATGAAATAAACTTGAGGATTGAGTAGGTCCAATCCACGCATCGAGAATGAATTAGTCTAGACTCGAACAAGAGTTACGTCTCGATGAGGATGATTATCCCGCGGGAGCGTGTATGGTGACTCATGCCCACCGTGGATAATCTGACTCGCGTGAGATCGGGGCGCAACGTATTGTTAAGTCGGACGACCTTGTGATCGATTTCGTGAATTGGGATAAATGACTTAGGGAGTATGGAATGTGAATCATTATTTAGCGGTGAATTGTGTCGTAGCGTGCTTAACTTGAGAAGAATTGATTGGTGGATTATGTCGAACATGTGCGAAGAGATAGACTATATGAAACGTCTTAATAAACGAGCGATATGTTCATGTCGAGGATTGGTTGAATGTGAATTATCGTAGGATGGCTTTGCTGAACGATTCGGACCCCGTGCGACGAACGTTGGGATGTGTGTAGGGAATCGATGTTCAAAGTTTAGAAATTGGAGTGATGCGAGCTTGGGTAGAAAACCTCGTACTATCAACTTGGTTTGACCTTAGGATGGGGTCAGTGTTGATATCGTTGTTTGGGAACTATGATTCCAATACTGACGGAAAGACATAGCCTAGTAGTTAGGCAGACGTTCCGGTACGGAGCGATAGGAATGGTGAAGGCACCACTCATGAGGCTCGGTTGACATACATGTATATCAAGGATGCTTGAATGCGTGCACGATCCGACTCGAGTGGTGATGGCGGGATTCGCTATCACGAGGCTTGGTTGAAATGCATGTATTTTGGGGACGCCTAAGATATATGCACGATCCATACTAAGCGATACGTTGAATTCAAGTAAGATTTGAGGAACGAGGAAGTACCGAGGATTTTGAGATTATAAGTTTTGAAGAAAGGATTGAGGGTAGCACGAGCGTGGCTCGAATTTGAGTAAGGCATAGGAGAATTGTGTGCGAGAGTTCTTGAATGTTGAGTAAAGTGATAAGTCGATAAGTGTACTCAGTTAGTTTCGAGGACGAAACTTTTTTTGAGTGGTGTATGAAGTAGTGCCCCGTCTCCTCAGTCAATCGGAGGAATCGAAATGCCGACGGCGTTCGGCCTTAGCCTTGCAACGGCTGCTGGAAGACATCGCTCAGTCGAGGCGACCGCTCGCTCAGGTGGGGTAGTTTCGGTGAACTTGCCTCATCTTAGCCTTCACATAATAAATCGTGTGTTTTCAACTTGCACAAGTAGGCTTGATAATAAAAGAGACAAATCCACGTAGCTAAAGGGAATAATCCCGACGGGTTGAATTGAGTTAGAATATGGAAAGGTCCAACGGCCGTCTTAGAGTTGGTGTACGGCGTGCTTTGAAAATGGCACTCGGTCCTTCGTCCCGTGGCTTGGGAGAAGGAAAGTTGGTCTTCGGTGCAAAAGCAAAGAGTTAGCCTAAGTCATAGGCGTCGCCCGCATGAATGCTTCATAAAGCATGCACGGTCCTGTCGTCCAAGGCTTGGCATAGCCTTGACTTGCCCCAAAGTTAAGTTGCGTTGAGCGGCTTGTGACCTAAGTCTAGGCACCCGAGTGACTTGGTCGTTCAAGTTGGATGCGTGCACGGTACGATCCATTAAGGCAAAGCTTGACGCAGCCTTTGCTCGTTAAGTTGTTGCGAAGTTAAGTTAGGCAAAGTTAATCCGGTCGACCTAAGATATTACAAGCACTGTCCCGCACCTTCGCGGCTTATCAAGTTATGTAGTCCCACGATCTCAAGGCCCGTCGACTTGGGCAGGAGTTGTCACTACCACATTTCTAGTTTGAGGGTATTTTTGACATTTTTGGGGTAATTTAAATTTATTAGAATTTATTTGAATTTATGGGAATTTTTAGAAATTATTTTAGAATTGTTTGAATAAGGGTTTACCAAGGTTGACCAAGAGTTGACTTTGGCCTAGATTGACCTAGAATCAGGTAGAATGCATAGTAGGATTTCATTTTACCATTTTGGACTTGTTGTGACTTGTGCTGTTCTGTTTAGGAGCCAGACACCACTCCTCGGACAGTACTTTCATATTGGACACTCAGATACCAGGCGAGTACATTCTCTGATCATTTCATATCCTGCTCAGAATTATTTCCTACATTAAATTACTTTACTTGTGCTGTCACGACATTATTACGGATTAGTACTATACGGATCTCTTCATGCGATGTTATCCCCCTCGGGAGCATCGGGTACATTGTGTCATGTGCGTTTCACTTTCATCATGTACTCCTGTGCTTTCACCATACATGTACACTCTTGTGAACCATGTACTCTCATGTTCATAGAGCCTTCATATATACTATCATGTGCACCCTTTCAAGGGCCCCATGTGATATCATATACAATAACATAACCTGCTTAGATCCTTGTGTATTAATTGGGGAACGGGGGAGTGCCAGTAGTCATGTGAACAATTCTATAGTAGTGTAGATCATGTACAACTCTTAGTGTAGATCATGTACTAATCTGTTCCGTTCACATGTGCTATCCTGTACTCTGACTCACTAGCCACTGTTAGTTCCTTACTTATAGTAGATATTTCTATTACAGTTCTCTCTTTCTGTTTACATACTGTATTCTTCAGCACCTGTATCTTACTTTACTGCATGATTATATTCTAACCTGCTATGAACTGTTGAGATGTACTGTGCTCGCTCCTGTCCTGACTGGACCTGTTGAAATATTACAGAGGACGAGGAGGAGGCCTGCCTGGACACTTTCTACGGGGCAGTCTTAGATGACACCTGCGAGCTAGACCCTCAAGAGGACCCAGCTCTAGCTGAGGATATCACCCCGATTGCCTAGACTAGATTAGTTAGGCTTATCTATCTTTTATGCAGTCTTGAGACATGTTTTAGCTAGACTTTATTTGGAGTTCAGAGTTGTATATATTCTTTCATTCTGTATCTGAGACCATGTACTTCTGGATATTGCTGGAATTATCTTAGACTACTTTTCATCTATTTATTTCCTTGAGTTCTTGTTCATATCGTGCTATCTCTTCCTTAGTTGTGATTGAGTTTTACTGCTATGTCACCCCCATTCGGGGAGTATAAACTGTTTAGAGATATATTGCTAGATGATTGTTGACCTAGGACAGCGTTCTACCGCCGACACTGCGGCGTAGGCTGGACGTACCCACGTCTCGTGCCCTTACTCTAGGGTGCGGGTCGTGACACGTTTTTAGTGGTGGTGTCACTCCCCAATCCTGGAATACGTATTTTAATACGTAAACCGATAAATTATATTTACCTTGAAATTATATGATATTTATTATGCAGTATTTTTTCATGCATTTTCCAAAAATATTCGACAAAATATTATTTTCTAATTTGTTTTCTGCATTTGGGCCTACAGTTTTGGCTCATTTTGGTAACCTATTCTTGGTTCACCAATGGTTCATCATGAACCCTTTGGTTCATCATGAACCCATGGGTCCAAGATCTTTATATATAACTCATCTCATTCTCTCTCCTCTCATTTTTACTTCCTCTCATTTATTTCCTCCACTAACCAAGGCAAGTACCAACTTGCTCAAGAGATGGATCCATAATTTTGTCAATGATTTCTTACAAAACTATTTGCCAAAACATGTTCTTCTCCTCAATCTATACTAGTTTAGAACTTGGAAATTTCCATTTTGAAGCTTTGATTTTTGTAGATCTAAGTTTTAATCATATTCGGATTTCCTTGGTCTTGATCTATTTTTGTTAGGGTTTTGTGGGTTTTGATGCTTCCATGTGGAAGAGAATTCCATTTCACCCAAGATGGAACCTTAGAAATCCGGATTTGGAGTTCGGATGGCCAAGTTGTGATATTTTGAAGCTTTGGGTTCAACCATGGTTTTCTTGCTATTTGGAGAAGACAGTGAGCAGTGTGCAGAGCTGTTTAGCTTACGCACACTGAGCTGTGCGCGCTCTTTAGCGTGCGTACGCAGACTTGAGTACGCTTCCTGTTGGAAGCGTGTCTCCTGTAGTGTGCGTGACTTTTCACCTACGCTGCTCTCTTAGCGTGCGTGACTTTTCACGTATACTGCTCCCTTGAGTGTGCGTGACTTTTCACGTACATTGCTCCCTGTAGCGTGCGTGACTTTTCACCTACGCTGCTCTCTCAGCGTGCGTGACTTTTCACGTACATTGCTCCCTGTAGCGTGCGTGACTTTTTACCTACGCTTCTCTCTCAGCGTGCGTGACTTTTCACGTACATTGCTCCCTGTAGCGTGTATGACTTTTCACCTACGCTGCTCTCTCAGCGTACGTGACTTTTCACCTATGCTGCTCCCCTGACCCCCTTGCTTAACCATTGGCTCTTGGAGCTTTGGTTTTTATTTCTTTAAGCTTGGCTCTTCTATAACCCTGTATTTTGATATTTTATTAGATATTTTATGCCCATTTTATATCCTTACGCCTTTTGTCCCGAGTATGATATGAGCACTAATGTGACCCCGGAGAACAAAGTGTTCCTACCCGATACATGTACCTGGATGTCCCAGTTCTTGTTCATGCTCGACAAATGACTCGTAACTCCACGTGGCATATTTGCAATGATGCATTACACTAAGGAGGGTAGCACATGTTGACATACTGGTTGACATGGATCCTCTTTGGGGTACTCGTACTAAAGTACGACTTTAGGAGGATAATCATGCAGGCCACAGCATGTGAGTCCAAGATTTCACCTAGGGTTAAATTAGGCAACTAAACATACTAGATGCATGGGGAGGGCAAAATCCCGAGATCGTGTTACACCAGCCGCCTTGAGATATTGTCTCGACGCGCCGGCTGGTCTCCACGGATACTGTGTCATCTGCAACGAGTGGATGACTGTATCCGATTAATTCCTGCTATATATTATATGTCTTGGCAAGGTGGCCTTACGAGGGACCTGTGCTCAATGACACCTGTCTACGCGAACCCCTGGGTTGGCTAGCCTTGCTGGAAAGATACGATCTGAAGATTTTGAAATAACATGATGCGAGGATAACCTCGATCCACTAAAAACTCGTAGACTTGATTGGCCGCGAAAACGACTTGTGTGTATCTTATTACCTTCCGTGAATAACTGAGGGAAGCGGACTGTCATGGTACATGATCCAACCCATGTTCTTATTTGATTGTTGGGTTGGTTATCGTACTATGACAGGTTGTGGACCGAAGTTATGAACGGAAGACTTATTATGGTTGTGAAGTGCTACTTCTGTGAATGACTGAGGAACATGGTCTATCATGGTACATGATCCAACCCATATTCTTGTTTGATTGTTGGGTTGGTTATTGTGCTGCGATAGGCTATTGACCGAAGTCACGATCAGGAGATTTTATTGTTTATACCTTTTTAACTTATGTGAAAGTTATAGAGTACGACACGTCCCGACTCCATGCGGCACCTTTTGTCCTTGTTTGGTTGTAAGGGTGCCATATGGGTTCGAGGATGTAGCGCTATCCTATAATAGTTGCATAAGTATTACTATTATCAATCATTCTATTATCTGGGTTTTTAATCTTAACTCTTGTGCCCCTTTGGCGGTACTTGCTATTCGGGGCTGACCCCGCTGGTTTTGTTTGGCCAGATCTCGTAGCAAAGCCAGAGGACACGATCTTCCTCCCTGACATCCATGGTGCATACTAGGAGCATGGCGGTTCGGGGACTCGAGTGGGTTTCTTCTCCACCACTCCTGCTTATATTTTGTGCGACATTTAGCCACCGGCACCTGTTAGCCGGATTACATGATATTTTGTGTCAGTACAGAATTATAAATAAACAGACTGCAGCTGTGTATAATTTTGTACTCCTGACTCTCTGAGATAGCTAAATTATAAAGCTAGTCTCTCATGATCATTTTGATGAAGCGTCAGGGACGTCTTACTGCTTTATCTTTAATGTTCATTTCATTGCTGATGTGAGTTGATTGATTGAGACATAGAACTCTGTGGGACCATAGGAGACTTGATTGTAGCATATATCCCCTAGTCTCTCGACAGCCACGATCGCCGTATGACGTTACGTACCTCATATGGAGTAGCTGGCCTAGTCCGTCTTCGTATTTCGGTACTGGGGCGTGACAGGTGGCCTAGGTCGTGGGTAGGGTAGTTCTTCTTATGGGGACACAATTGCCTGGAAGCATAGGCAATCACCTTCATGTGCTGCTATAATACACAACCCAGCTCCTTCCCTGAAGCATCACTATAAATAGTGAAACCACCTGATCCTGAAGGCAATGTCAGAATCGGAGCTATCGTAAGCCGCTTCTTCAACTCATCAAAAGCTGCCTGACACTCCTCTGACCAAACATACTCAGCATCCTTCCGGGTCAACCGAGTCAACGGCTCTGCAACCCGGGAGAAATCCTGCACGAATCTCCGATAGTATCCTGCCAGCCCCAGGAAACTCCTGATCTCTGCAACTGAAGTCGGCGCTGCTCATGCCTCAACTGCTACAATCTTCTTGGGGTCAACTGAGATACCATCTCCAGTCACCACATGCCCCAAGAAGTCCACCCGATCCAAGAAGAACTCACATTTGGAGAGCTTCCCGTAAAGCTGCTCCTTCCTGAGAATCTCCAGCACTATCCTCAAATGCTCCTCGTGCTCCTCCTCAGTCTTGGAATATATCAAGATATCGTCAATAAACACCACCACAAACTGATCCAGATACTGGTGGAACACCTTGTTCATAAGGTTCATAAATACTGCTGGTGCATTGGTTAGCCCAAACGACATAACCAAAAACTCGAACTGCCCGTACCGCGTCCTGAAAGCGGTCTTGGGAATATCCTCCCTCTTCACCTTCACCTGGTGATATCCCGACCTCAGATCAATCTTGGAAAATACCCGAGCTCCGCTCAACTGGTCAAATAGATTATCGATCCGCGGCAGTGGGTATTTGTTCTGAAGTTTTGGAAGCATTATCTGTATGGTGAGAGGGTGGAGATCTTCACAGATCACAAGAGCTTAAAGTATGTGTTCACTCAGAAGGAGTTGAACATGAGGCAGCGCAGATGGTTGGAGTTGATGAAGGACTTCGATATTGCACTGCAGTATCATCCAGGAAAGGCCAACGTGGTTGCCGATGCCTTGAGTAGGTATACGACAGCCATGTGTTTGACCATGGATCGGCATTTGCTTGCCGACTTGGAGAGCCTTGGGATTGAGGTGATCGTGCCCGGAGTGCAGATGCAGCTATGGGGGATGCAGATTCAGTCAGACTTGGAGGAGAGGATTAAGTCGGCACAGTTTGAGGACGTCGCTCTGCGGTGTCTCCAGGAGCAGGTTCGAGCAGGATTGCTGGAGGGCGAGTTTTCTCTTGCAGAGGATGGTGCCTTGAGGCACGGTTCCAGGTTATATGTGTCCAGCGAAGAGCTCAGGGAGCAGGTTATGCAGGAGGCCCACAGATCTCAGTACTCTATACACCCGGGTGCCAACAAGATGTACCGAGATCTGCAGGAGCATGTTTGGTGGTCAGGAATGAAGCGAGAGGTGGCTCGCTTCGTGGCTAGGTGTTTAGTCTGTCAGCAGGTCAAGGCAGAGAGACAGAGGTCCGGTGGATTGTTGCAGCCGCTGCCCATTCCTGAGTAGAAATGGGAGCATATCACGATGGACTTCGTTTTAGGATTGTCGCGTACTCCAGGAGGGAAAGACACGATTTGGGTCATCGTTGACAGGTTAACCAAATCGGCCCACTTCTTGCCATTCAAGGTGGGTACGTCTACAGAGAGTCTGGCGGAGATGTATATGCGGCAGATAGTCAGGATCCACGGAGTTCCGGTCAGCATCGTCTCAGATCGGGATAGCCGTTTTACTTCCAATTTCTGGATGAGTCTGTAGACCAGCTTGGGCACTCAGCTCAAGTTTAGTACTGTATACCACCCCCAGACGGATGGACAGTCAGAGCGGACTATTCAGACCCTTGAGGATATGCTGCGGACGTACGTCCTGGACTTTGGAGGTGTCACGCCCCGACCCGGAATCACCCGAATCATCATCCTCGCAGGGGGCGTGATGCCGTACGAGCCTGGAGTTGCGCTCGTGCAAGGCAAGATGACAAGTTCTCAAATGGTTATCTTTTGATTCGATTTAACAACGAATGGAAAACAGAGTATACGAAACAATTCTCTTTATTGATATCCGAAACTGAGATTACAAAGGCTTTCGATAGCCTAACAATATATGCCAGATTGGCTACAACACTCAGGTTCTCTCTTGCCCACAAAGGATTTCACCGTTCCATACATCATGCCTTCTATATCTCGGCCGCATCAATCCAGCTGCGTAGTCCGAGCGTCAATGCGATAGCACGCTTCAATGCGCTTCGCCATTCCAAGCCTTAACACGTTCAAACAACGCTTTGCCACGAGCATCCATTCCCTGCACCCTGCATGAAGCTGGTGGGGGATCAGTACGTTCGTCCTCGCATGTACTGAAGCAAAGATCTTCTTTCCAAACCAACATTTTAATATTTATGTTGAATCATGCAACTTAGCTTATGATCTTGCTATGTTCTCCTTAGGGTCAATTTCATGGCATCTTCGAAAGCGTAAAGCATGTTATCATAGCAGCATGTTATCGAATTGAATAGACAAGCAAACAAACAATCTCGTGTTTGATTCGTGGCATGACTTACCAAGTCGACGCACTCGCCCTTGCACCGACGCAAGGTGAATATGCCGCATTCCTTTCCTGTCATGTTATATGTACATCTCTAAGCAGGATCTATGCGTGCGGGATACATATGTGCCTACACTTTCAACCCATCGTTCCTTAAATATATGAAGATCGTGGGCGTATCCGTGCCGGAATGGACTAAAGGAGTTTCTTTTTTATCTTTCCTTACTTTCTTTTCTCTCCTTCTTTTCTCTCTCTTGTTTGGGTAGCCCGGCGTTTCACGGGTTGGATTGCTATCCCAACAACCGAAACTTACCGCGTGCCTACCATCATTTGCGGCTTCCCACATTTACGACCGAGTGCTAATCGGACTTCGCAAATGTGCGCCTATCAAAGATTATCATCCCTCCTAGGCCGAACGGTCCCGGTGCCCCGGTGCGCCCGTTCGGAGGGAACGTTCCGTGCACGGAAGATATCATCGCAATTATCTCAAGTCCATTCCATTCGACCATGCAACGCACTATCATTCAAACAACCAAGCATAGCCTTGAGTCCAAGACTCAGACTTTATCATCTCGCATCTCTTTCGTTAACTTTCTATGTTCTTACATTTCATACTTCGTTTCAATGATTCAATGGCATCGTGCCTCAACTCAATGCTCGTCAACCGAACGACCCGAAGGTCTTGAACACCTTTCGAGGCACCATGTCATATCTGACAGTTCTGCCACATTCATGCCACAACTGTATTTTCTCGCAACGAAGCCATCTTTTATTATCCCGTGCACGTAGGCACGTTTCGACCATATTCCCATGTTCTATAACTTAGCATTCAATGTTCGGGCTTGCGCGCTAGGGCGCTCGCCTATTGTCTTTCAATGTTCTAGCCATTCTAACTCATGCACAAGGCACGGTATGGTTCGTGCACTAAGGCACTCGCCGAGTACAGTTATCCCATGTTCTTACAGCTTGTGCACCGAGGCGCTCGCCTTAGCGATATCCAATGTCCCATAGCGACTCGTGCATATGATGCACGTTTCATTTCAATTGTTCTAACTTAGTGTTCGACTCACACTATGATTTATCTCCGATCGGACCACGCCCGTGGCATCGATAGGTTAACTTTTAGCACACAATAATATATTTGACTTATCGAATGAAGGAGTAAAAAGAAGTCAATCCTCCCACCTTGAGTCGATACGCCTTCGTCGTTTTGCCGAGCCGATGCGGCTCGATTCCCTAACTTTGTTGCACGGCCACTCTCCTGACTTAGCCATTCGAGCACTTCGTACTTCGTTGAGTTATACGCCCAATTCGCCTTAGCATGCCCAAGTCTTAGCCCGTCGCAAGGCGATGATTTGATTTCGCGGACCATTTACTAAATATTGCAAAAGATCGACCTCTAATATTTTTCTGTCAAAGTATAACCTGCACACAAAACCAACTAAAATCAATACTTGTATCGATTTGGACTTGCGCCTTGGTCGATTCGATTTCTTAGAATCTTCGAGCCGATTCAACGCACTCATCCTTCGGGGCAACGCGACGCTTCACATCGATTCAACTCGATGCATTCTTTCGGGACAAGGCAACTCTTTGCATCAACTTAGTTTGATGCATTGCTCGGGACAACTTAACTCTCATATCGTTTTGCATCGATACATTATCGGGTCAACGCAACTCTTCGAGTCAACGACTCAGCAAAATACACCGTACGGAGCGGGGCATTACAGGAGGTTCCTGGGAGGATCATCTTCATTTGGTGGAGTTTGCCTACAACAATAGTTTCCAGGCCAGCATTGAGATGTCACCTTTTGAGGCTCTGTACGGGCGTAGGTGCCGTACACCCTTATCCTGGGATGATGTTGGTGAGCGAGCTTTACTGGGGCCAGAGATGGTTGTTGATACGGCCGAGAAGGTAAAGCTCATCAGGGACAGACTTTACGTGGCGCAGGACAGACATCGGCACTGGGCCGATAGCCACCGGAGGCCCTTGGAGTTTGAGGTACAGATTAGAGTAGGATTAGATTTAGGTTTGTTTGTTTGTAATTTTTGATCATGTTTGTTTATTATTTTAATTGAGACCTTGCTTGTGATTAGGTCGGAGACCAGGTTTTCTTGAGGGTATCTCCGACTCGTGGTACGATACGTTTCGGTGGAGGCGAGAAGCTTAGCCCGCGCTTCATCGGCCCTTTCGTTATCAGCGGGAGAGTCGGTGACGTTGCATACAGGCTAGACTTGCCGCCTGTACTAGTGGGGGTCCACAACGTATTTCATGTATCATAGTTGAGATGGTACGTGGCTAACCCTAGCCATGTGCTCGATCATTCAGAGATAGAGGTTGGGCCTTCTCTCAGCTATCCAGAGCAGCCAGTGGAGATTCTGGATCGACGGGAGAAGGTTCTGAGGAACCAGGTGATACCCTTGGTACGCATCGCATGGAGGCATCATTCTCCAGGAGAGTCTACCTGGGAGCGGGAGGATGAGATGTGGGAGCGTTACCCTTATCTTTTTGGACCATGAGGTATGCTTTCTATCATTCTCATCAGTTGTTTTTCGTCTTTCAATTTCGAGGACGAAATTCTTTTAAGGAGGGTAGATTTGTCACTACCACATTTCTAGTTTGAGAGTATTTTTGACATTTTTGGGGTAATTTAAATTTATTATAATTTTTTTGAATTTATGGAAATTTTTAGAAATTATTTTGGAATTGTTTGAATAAGGGTTGACCAAGGTTGACCAAGAGTTGACTTTGGCCTAAATTGACCTAGAATCAGGTAGAATGCATAGTAGGACTTCATTTTACCATTTTGGACTTGTTGTGACTTGTGCTGTTCTGTTTAGGAGCCAGACACCACTCCTCGGACAGTACTTTCATATTGGACACTCAGATATCAGGCGAGTACATTCTCTGATCATTTCATATCCTGCTTAGAATTATTTCCTGCATTAAATTACTTTACTTGTGCTGTCAGGACATTATCACGGATTAGTACTATACGGATCTCTTCATGCGATGTTATTCCCCTCGGGAGCATCGGGTACATTGTGTCATGTGCGTTTCACTTTCATCATGTACTCCCGTGCTTTCACCATACATGTACACTCTTGTGAACCATGTACTCTCATGTTCACAGATCCTTCATGTATACTATCATGTACACCCTTTCAAGGGCCCCATGTGATATCATGTACAATAACATAACCTGTTTAGATCCTTGTGTATTAATTGGGGAACGCGAGAGTGCCAGTAGTCATGTGGACAATTCTATAGTAGTGTAGATCATGTACAACTCTTAGTGTAGATCATGTACTAATCTGTTCCGTTCACATGTGCTATCCTGTACTCTGACTCACTAGCCACTGTTAGTTCCTTACTTATAGTAGATATTTCTATTACAGTTCTCTCTCTCTGTTTACATACTGTATTCTTCAACACCTGTATCTTACTTTACTGCATGATTATATTTTCTAACCTGCTATGAACTGTTGAGATGTACTGTGCTCGCTCCTGTCCTGACTGGACCTGTTGAAATATTACAGAGGACGAGGAGGAGGACTGCCTGGACACTTTCTACGGGGCAGCCTTAGATGACACCTGCGAGGTGGACCCTCAGGAGGATCCAGCTCTAGCTGAGGATATCACCCCGATTGCCTAGACTAGATTAGTTAGGCTTATCTATCTTTTATGCAGTCTTGAGACATGTTTTAGCTAGACTTTATTTGGAGTTCAGAGTTGTATATATTCTTTCATTCTGTATCTGAGACCATGTACTTCTGGATATTGCTGGGATTATTTTAGACTACTTTTCATCTATTTATTTCCTTGAGTTCTAGTTCATATCGTGCTATCTCTTCCTTAGTTGTGATTGAGTTTTACTGCTATGTCACCCCCATTCGGAGAGTATAAACTGTTTAGAGATATATTGCTAGATGATTGTTGACCTAGGACAGCGTTCTACCGCCGACACTGCGGCGTAGGCTGGACGTACCCACATCTCGTACCCTTACTATAGGGTGCGGGTCGTGACAGGAGTGTTACGCAGAACACGATTGGCTTAAGGCACGATGCACGGTCTTAGTGTTTAAGGCAAGAATCACAATTGATTTCAAAGTGAGTTTGAGAAAGGACTATCAAATAGGCATTCATAAGTTGAACCAAATGATAGGGTAACAAGGAAGAAAATACTCGCGACCATGGGTCGTCGAGGGGTCTCAAGGAAAGGAATGCTCACGACCGTGGGTCGTCGAGGGGTCTCAAGGATAGAAGTCTTGGTTTTGGTAGAGGAATGACTGTGTGAGACGTCAGTTTGTGTCGAGTCTTGCATGGTCATTTGACAACTTGTCGACAAGGGCGATGAACCCTCGAGCGGTAACCCTTGGCCAAGGGGCCGACTCGGCCTAGGAGGGAACAGGGTATAGTCGTGCGTAAGGTTGTGGCACAGGTTAAGCGGGAACTTCCGACGGGGCTAGCTACTTGCGTCGAAAGGATCCCGATTAACAAAACTATACGTCAAGGTATAGCTTGTGATGCTAGTGGCCAAGTTTATATAGATGTCGGCAAATAGCGGCTATCCGCATGTATGCCTTTGGATTGAGTTGAGTTAAAGGTGTGTACAGTTAGAACACAAAGTTTGGGCCTAAGATTGGGTTTCAACATAGGCGTCGTGCTTCGGCACGAGATGTGGCGTCAAGTCTTGAGTTGTCGGCATATAAGTTGCTTAAGTTGGTTGAGTGTTTGAGTTTAAGTCAGGAAACCGCCGCAAGGCAAAGTTGGTTGAGTGACACTAACATTCACAAGTCTTGATTGGGTCAGTTGGTGGTCAAAGTAGCAAGGGCCGCTAGGCCGCAAGGGCCGCTAGGCGGCAAGGGCCGCTAGGCGGCAAGGGCCGCGAGGCGGCGATATGGTTAAGTCTTACCAAATTGCGAGGCACGGCCTCAGCAAGGGTTTGTAGCACGGTCACACGGAAAATGGAGCTTAATCGCGTAGTTGCATCTCTGATTTTAAGCCGTAAGGCAAACACGACTCGATAGGTTAACATTGTTGGCACGAGAAGGGTCTTGAGGCAAGGTATTGAGTTAACATTCGTTGCAAACACGAGATGGTCTAAAGACACAAAATCAGCAAGGTATCGATCATAAAACTGATCCTAAGGCAAGACTAGAAAGACAATTGATAAGAAGGGACTATGTTGCACAAAGTAAAATAACGTGCAGGTTTTGTATGGATGGACGAGGAGCTCATTCCACCAGTACAGTTGAGTACATGTCATGCCCCGATTCCGTAGAATCGATAGTCGTCCCCCGGGCGTGATGCCGTGCGAACCTAAGTTGCGATCGCACAAGACATAGTCATAAGGTTATCCGAAACACAACATCAAGTTAGAGTACGCAGAGAAATTGATTGACACATTTGAAATAGAAGTAAACTTTTTCATTGATAATAAAACATCATTTACATTGACTTCTTTACATTCATTGCCGCGCGGGCTACAATAAGACTCGACTTACAAAATGAACGCCGATGAGATAGTCGTTCCATACATTACACCCTTTTATACAAGCAAAACCATTACACATTTCCACCTGCAATCGAGGCGAGTCGAGCCGCCATCTTCTTTTGGACTGAGTGTGGGTCTTCTTCAAAAGGAATCCAGGACAAGCCTTTACACGGACGAGGCTTCAAAAGTGTCCATGCCGCCTTGAGATCTTTAGGTGATACGCCCTTCGTGGGTCGGGGTACCTGCGTGGAGAGCGAGGATCAGTATATTACACTTTGTACTGGTGCGTGGCAAGTTAGGTTCCAAGCTCTCATTT
Source organism: Iris pallida (assembly GCA_029216955.1). NCBI lineage: Eukaryota > Viridiplantae > Streptophyta > Magnoliopsida > Asparagales > Iridaceae > Iris > Iris pallida. The sequence continues at coordinate 7,233,913 of JANAVB010029220.1, forward strand.
GGTTGAATGAGTTTATATGACTTAGTTCGTGAATGTTTCTAACCATCTTAATAAATTTCAAGCGAGAAATGACAAGCATAATATAATTCACGTTGGAACTTACCCACGGCGGGCCGTGCCGCGCCTTATGAGACTTACCATGTTCTTCCCTGTCAATTGTTATCATTTTTCATGCCAAGTGCAATATTACGTGTGATTGGTCACTGACACCATAAGCCATCCTGGACTTATAGCTTTGTTAGCCGGGGCCCTTGCAGCGCAAGTAGCGAGCCCCGCTGCAAGTCTCCGCTTAACCCGTGCTATCATCCAGCACAGCTATACCATGTTTCCTCCTAGGCCGAGTCGATCCCGTGGCCCCGGGTTGTCGCTCGAGGAAACTTTCTCCTTGTCGACAAGTTGTCCAATGACCGAGTTAAGACATTATCCAGTTATTAAGGCCTAGCCTACTTTCACTTTGAAACTTGATCATTTTACCGTGTTCGTGCCCTTGCTTTTATTCTTTCATCCGCAATAACACTATAGATTTACTTAAGAAGGGGGTCGAGACGAGAAGGGTCAGCCACTCACCTTGAGTTCACTTTGGCGAGAGAACTTTTTGGTCGCGCTAGACGTCGCCTACGCGATTACCTGAAATCGCACAAGCAACCGATTAGAACACTACATTATTCAAGGAGTTCGATAGGAAATACGAGTTTGAAATGCAAGCCATAAAAACCATCGAAAACATTCACGAAAATGTATTTAGAAAACAAAGCCAAAACCAACGCAAGCGGCGTAAAAAGCAGAGCAACGGGAGGTCTCTCCCGACTCAGCCGCAGAGCCAATCCTCGAGACGCAATCCGCTGAATATGGGACTTGGTTCCGAAGAAGACATTCCATAACGAGGAATGGATCTTAATTCAACCGTTCCCGTTCGATCGACTCGGCCGATCCCGACCTATCGGTCCCGACCGAATCGAGAGCGACAGTGTTCCTTTTTCGCGCACCCCGTAGACAGAGTACGGGGCACGATGTAGGGACGGGGCACTATACCATAACCAACTAAGAAAAAGTTTTGTCCTCGAAACTTAAAATAGAACCTACCTCTACGAGAACAACGAAGGGAACTTCTCCTTCATTTCTGACTCAAGCTCCCACGTCGACTCCTCGACTGAATGGTTTCTCCAGAGGACGCGGACGAGGGGAATAGCACGGTTGCGGAGAAGTTTATCCTTGCTCTCTAAGATTTGCACCGGCTCTTCGACATATGACAAGTCCGCCTTCAGGTCCAGCTTACCCAAATCTACAACATGGCTCGGATCATGCACGTACTTCCTCAATTGCAATACGTAGAAGACGTCATGTACCTCTGACAACGCAGGCGGCAAGGCGATTTGGTAAGCTACCTGGGCGACTCGCTTCAATATTTCGAACGAGCCAACAAATATTGGGCTCAATTTCCCCTTCGCACCGAACCTGGAAACTCCACGTATAGGCATCACCTTCAGGAATACATGGTCGCCTTCCGAGAACTCGAGGGGGCGTCGGTGCGTGTCGGCATAGCTTTTCTGCCGGCTTTGTGCTATCTTCAATCTTTTTCGTATCAACTTGACCTTCTGCACAGTCTGCTCCACCAGCTCCGGACCAAGTATCTGCCGTTCCCCGACTTCATCCCAGCAAATAGGCGATCTACACTTCCGGCCGTACAAAGCTTCATACGGCGCCATTTGGATGCTGGACTGATAGCTGTTGTTGTATACAAACTCGGCCAGCGGTAGATGGACGTCCCAACTTGACTTCAAGTCGATCGCACAGAGTCGTAACATGTCTTCGAGAATTTGGTTCACCCGCTCTGTTTGGCCGTCAGTCTGAGGATGATAAGCTGAGCTGAACTTCAACTTGGTCCTCAGTGCTGAATGAAGACTACTCCAGAAGCGCGCTACGAACCGTCCATCCCGATCCAAGACGATAGATACTGGGACCCCGTGCAGTCGAACTACTTCATCAAGATATATCTGAGCAAGGCGGTCGACGCTCCAAGTATCTTTGATGGCGATAAAGTGCGCTGACTTGGTTAGTCGATCGACGATGACCCAGACGGCGTCGTTTCCCCACGGCATCCTCGGCAAGCTAACAACGAAGTCCATAGTGATGTGATCCCACTTCCACTCTGGAATGGCGAGGTTCTGTATCTCCCCGCCCGGTCGCTGGTGCTCGGTTTTGACTTGCTGACAGGCCATACATTTTGACACAAAGAGCGCTATGTCCCTCTTCATACCGTGCCACCAAAAGACAACGCGGAGGTCCTTATACATCTTGGTGCTGCCAGGATGCAAAGAATATTTTGTATAGTGCGCCTCCGTCATTATCTCCTTTCTAAGTTCTACGTCGTCCGGTACGCATAGCCGTCCCTTCACGCGCAATACTCCCGACTCGTCCTCTGCAAAGTCAGACGCTTTTCCTGTCGATATCAGCTTTCGCATCTTCTCCAGGTAGGGGTCGTCCTTCTGTGCAGACTTGATCCTCTCCAGTAGGCTTGGTTCCACCCGCAGTTGCTCCAGTTTCACGTCTCTGAAACGAACTCGGAGCTCGATGCCCATTCCTTCCAAGTCACGCAGCAGTCGATCATTGATGCATAATGAAGCTAAGTACTTCCGGCTCAGCGCATCCGCTACCACATTTCCCTTGCCCGGCATGTAGTCGATTGATAAGTCATAGTCTTTGATTAGTTCGAGCCATCGCCTCTGCCGCAAATTCAGTTCTTTCTGGGTGAAGAGATACTTCAGGCTTTTGTGGTCCGTATAAATCCTGCACACCACGCCATAGAGATAGTGACGCCACAGCTTCAACGCGAACACAATTACCGCTAGTTCTAGGTCGTACGTGGGGTAGTTCTTCTTGTGCGACTTCAACTGCCGGGAAGCAAAAGATATCACCTTATCCCACTGCATGAGGACACACCCCAAGCCCTGGCCAGAAGCAACGCTGAAGATTTGAAATCCCTCCGTCCCTTCAGGAAGAGCAAGTATCGGGGCCGAAACGAGCCGTTGTTTGAGCTCCTGGAAAGAAGCTTCACAGTCGTCTGACCACTTGAATGCGACTCCTTTCTGGGTGAGGCGAGTCAACGGCGATGCGATCTTCGCGAAGTCCTTCACGAAGCGTCGGTAGTATCCCGCCAAGCCTAGAAAGCTTCGAATTTCGCTAACTGATGCGGGCCGTTTCCAATCAGCAACTGCCTCGACTTTCTTCGGATCGACTGCGATGCCCGCGGCGGAGATGATGTGCCCAAGAAATGAGACGCTGTTTAGCCAGAACTCGCACTTGCTCATCTTCGCGTACAACTGATTCTCTCGAAGGATTTGGAGTACCGTCCGCAGATGTTCTGCATGTTGTGCTCGATCCTTCGAGTAGACGAGGATGTCGTCGATGAAGACTACTACGAACTTGTCAACGAACGGACGGAACACCCGATTTATTAGATCCATAAAGACGGCAGGGGCGTTTGTCAGACCGAACGGCATTACCAAGAACTCGTAGTGGCCATAACGAGTACGGAAGGCAGACTTCGGCACGTCATCTGGCTTGACTTTGAGTTGGTGATAACCCGATCGTAGATCAATCTTCGAAAACACCGTTGCACCTTGGAGCTGGTCGAACAAGTCGTCGATGCGGGGCATGGAGTATTTGTTTCGGACGGTAGCTTTGTTCAATTCCCGATAGTCGATGCAGAGTCGCATCGATCCATCCTTCTTCTTCACGAATAGCACGGGCGCACCCCACGGCGAGACACTCAGACGGATAAACCCTCTGTCGAGCAATTCCTGAAGTTGTGCCTTCAATTCTTTCAATTCTGCAGGGGCTATTCTGTACGGAGCCTTCGAGATCGGCCGGGTGTCGGGGAATGTGTCGATGGTGAACTCTATTTCTCGAGCGGGCGGCATGTCGGGTAGCTCATCCGGGAACACGTCTGGGAATTCTGCCACAACGTCGGTCTGATCTGCGTTTGCACCATCCTGTCGCATGTCTCGAACGAAAGCTAGATAGCCTTCGCACCCGGAATACAGCATCCGTCGAGCAGATATTGCAGAGATCACTATGCAGGTCGGCGACGCCTCACCACACGAGTAGCAGAATTCAGGCACTCCAGGCATGCGAAATGTGACATTCTTTTCAGCGCAGTCTATGGTTGCGTTGCACGGCCCGAGCCAATCCATTCCCAGAATGATGTCAAAGTCCTTCATGTCTAGAACTATCACATCCAGACCGATCTTTTGACCGCCGATACAGATAATCCTGCCGGCACAAGCTAAGTTCGTGAGAATTGGTGTGCCCGAAGGCGTGCTTACGCTAAGGTCGAGATCTAATGATATTACAGGGAATTTGTGCTCGGCGGCAAAGTCAGCCGATATAAAACTATATGAAGCGCCTGAATCAAATAACACACGAGCAGGCACGTTATTGAATTTTAGTATACCTGACACTACTGTATCTGACGCCAGTGCTTCGTCTCGAGTCATGGCGTAGACGCGGCCCTGAGTGTTGGGGCGACGATCTTGGCCATTTTGTGGTACAGGTTGAGTACGTGGAGGAGGTCGGGGCACCTGCCCTCGATTTTTTTGGCGGTATTGTTGTGGTGATGCGTTGCGATTTTGTCTTCGAGCCCAGCAATTCGCCATTTGGTACCCCCTTTTTCCGCAAAAGAAACATCCCCCTTCGAAGACTGCACAGTCCCTTTCAGTGTGCCCCTGGTGGTTGTACTTGGTGCAGGAAGGAGATGGGTTCTGTCCTTTATAGCCGTCGTTGTTTGGACGCTTTGACGCGAAATTGTTGCCTTCCGTATAGCTAGGACGTTTGTGATTGGAGTGACGCACAACGTCGGCAGCACCGGAAGGATGCAGGCTCTCAAGGCGGAGAGCATGGTTCAGAGCCTCGCCCATGGTCTTGTACTCCGGGACCCCGACATGCGCACCGATAGAGTGTCACAGACCCACTTCGAACCGTCGCACACGGCACTCTTCAGTAGGCAGAAACTGGCCAGCAAACTTAGACAACTTGTTAAATTCTGCGGCGTACTGTTCCACTGTCCTGCTCCCTTGCTTCAACTGTATGAATTCATTCTCCTTCGCTTGAAGAACGGCTGACGGAAGGTACTGGACTTCGAAAGCTTTACGGAATGTGGCCCAAGAGATCGGCGCGGTGGTGTTGTCCGGTCGGATCGCTCGCTTGCGCACGGCCCACCAGTCGTGCGCGTTCAACCGTAGTTGAAGTTGTGCGCAGGCGACTTGCTTCGACTCTTCAATGCCGAGAAGCTCGAAGTGATCTTCCAACTCTTCCAACCAGTCGATCGCTATGGAAGGACCCTCGGTGCCGCTGAAGGAAGTGTGGCACGCTTTCTTGAATTCTGACACTTCAAAGTTATACTTTTTCAATGTCGCTGGTTGACGCTCGGGCTCCGCCGTGTCGACTTCAATGGGTTGGATCGTCGGCCCGGTGGTAGCAGGTGCGATGACGGTAGGCGCAGTCGCAGAATTTTCGTTGGCCGCCATTGTCTGGGCGATCTGCTGCAGGGTATCTAACTGCTTTTGTTGAAGTTTGGCATGTGCATCAAAGCGAGCTTCGAAGCGAGCTTCGAACTGGGCCTGTCGTTCCTCTACCTGTTGATGCCGGTTCTCGGACTGGTTTCGCTGCACCTCCATCATGCGCAGCATCCTTTTGATGGTATCATTAGAAAGTCCGGCCCGCGGACGATGCGAACTACTAGAGCCGCTTGAGGCGCTCTGTTCTTGCTCGGCCGTGGGTTCCGTCACTTCTGCGATACGAAGGCAAACGCATCAGTCACAAAATATTACAGACTCATTGTATGGAACAACTTATCTCATCGATGCGAGGTCAAAGGATGTAAAGCCGTGCTCTGATACCATTATGTCACGCCCCGATTCCGTAGAATCGATAGTCGTCCTCCGGGCGTGATGTCGTGCGAACCTAAGTTGCGATCGCACAAGGCACAGTCATAAGATTATCCGAAACACAACATCAAGTTAGAGTACGTAGAGAAATTGATTGACACATTTGAAATAGAAGTAAACTTTTTCATTGATAATAAAACATCATTTACATTGACTTCTTTACATTCATTGCCGCGCGGGCTACAACAAGACTCGACTTACAAAATGAACGCCGTTGAGATAGTCGTTCCATACATTACACCCTTTTATACAAGCAAAACCATTACACATTTCCACCTGCAATCGAAGCGAGTCGAGCCGCCATCTTCTTTTGGACTGAGTGCGGGTCTTCTTCAAAAGGAATCCAGGACAAGCCTTTACACGGACGAGGCTTCAAAAGTGTCCACGCCGCCTTGAGATCTTTAGGTGATACGCCCTTCGTGGTTCGGGGTACCTGCGTGGAGAGCGAGGATCAGTACATTACACTTTGTACTGGTACGTGGCAAGTTAGGTTCCAAGCTCTCATTTGGTTGAATGAGTTTATATGACTTAGTTCGTGAATGTTTCTAACCATCCTAATAAATTTCAAGCGAGAAATGACAAGCATAATGTAATTCACGTTGGAACTTACCCACGGCGGGCCGCGCCGCGCCTTATGAGACTTACCATGTTCTTCCCTGTCAATTGTTATCATTTTTCATGCCAAGTGCAATATTACGTGTGATTGGTCACTGACACCACAAGCCATCCTGGACTTATAGCTTTGTTAGCCGGGGCCCTTGCAGCGCAAGTAGCGAGCCCCGCTGCAAGTCCCCGCTTAACCCGTGCTATCATCCAGCACAGCTATACCGTGTTTCCTCCTAGGCCGAGTCGATCCCGTGGCCCCGGATTGTCGCTCGAGGAAACTTTCTCCTTGTCGACAAGTTGTCCAATGACCGAGTTAAGACATTATCCAGTTATTAAGGCCTAGCCTACTTTCACTTTGAAACTTGATCATTTTACCGTGTTCGTGCCCTTGCTTTTATTCTTTCATCCGCAATAACACTATAGATTTACTTAAGAAGGGGGTCGAGAAGAGAAGGGTCAGCCACTCACATTGAGTTCACTTCGGCGAGAGAACTTGTTGGTCGTGCTAGACGTCGCCTACGCGATTACCTGAAATCGCACAAGCAACCGATTAGAACACTACATTATTCAAGGAGTTTGATAGGAAATGCGAGTTCGAAATGTAAGCCATGAAAACCATCGAAAACATTCACGAAAATGCATTTAGAAAACAAAGCCAAAACCAACGCAAGCGGCATGAAAAACAGAGCAACGGGAGGTCTCTCCCGACTCAGCCACAGAGCCAATCCTCGAGGCGCAACCCGCTGAATATGGGACTTGGTTCCGAAGAAGACATTCCATAACGAGGAATGGATCTTAATTCAACCGTTCCCGTTCGATCGACTCGGCCGATCCTGACCTATCGGTCCCGACCGAATCGATAGCGACAGTATTCCTTTCTCGTGCACCCCGTGGACAAAGTACGGGGCACGATGTAGGGACATGGCACTACAGTACTGACACCCACATAGTTTACATGTGCAAGCACAGGTAAAAGCTCGTGGCGTGGAGCTCGCTTGGATGCGTCGAGGCACGGAGTTCCTTGGCGATTCGAAGCGTACGGCCGTATGGAGTAAAGACTTATACAAGACATAATGTATGGACATCGCCTTCTGAAGCTTTCGCTGGAGTCAAGACTGGTATTGAGAGATGAGAGAGAGCTGAGTGACTTGTAATGTGAGATGAGTGAGCTTGAGTGAGCTTGAGAGACTTGTAATATTGGCCTTGCGCCCTAATGTAATCTTTGCTTCAATATCAATAAAGAGCTTCTTTGAATAACTTGTGTTTGTTCTTAATTTTCGCTGCATGTTCAATGTCTCTGCATGGGACTTCTGTGCGACGACCTCGTCGCAGCCGCTGAAATCGGCGGTTATGGAACCCGCCTTACACGAGCACAATCTAGGCTCGTGCGGCATCATGCCTTAGTGAGGACGATCGCTCCTACGGGAGCGGGGCGTGACATAATGGTATCAGAGCACGGCTTTACGTCCTTGGACTATCGATTGAATTCTTTAACTCCGTTGTTTCCGCAAACTCTGAAATGTTGCTTCCGTAAGTTGATATCGTTGGTGTGCTCTCTCTCAAATGTCCCACGGGATGTCCATACAATAAGTCTATCTATTTTGTAAAACATAGGAGAACAATTTTTGACAACAAAACAAAAAAAGGTTTGCGTAAGCACGGTTGGCTAAGTCGGGCTGGGCATATACACCAAAGTCGCGTCGACCTTAGAAAAATCGAGTGCGGGATTCGAATTGTATCGAGCAAGAATGAGTTGAACTCGATTGAGAAAGTGAGATGACTATCGATAGGGGTGCTATCGAGCGACGATAACGTCGGTGCGATATAGGTGAGCGTGCTTGAAATTTAAGGAATCGTTCGGACGAAAATTGGAGGAAGTAGATTGTGAATCGAATGATAGTTTTGAGGATTTGTTGAATGACTTCATCCCTGAGTGGTGTATGCGATAGCCTCAGGGATGTCGGTTGATCAATTGGGGATGCGGGGTGTCGGTGAGTCTATCAGCAAGCGTCGCGTGCATGCAAAGCCATAGATTGAGTATCGATGAATAAGTTTTAGTCTTGAAATTGGATGAGTGGATTCGAACGACCTAGAATTGACGTGCACGGAACGTGCACGGGATTGAGGATTGCGCAAGTGTGAAACGCAAAAATGATCGAGTAGAAGAAATCGAATCGAGAAAAGTTAGGGTGTACGAATGGATGACTTGATCGAGGAAATTAATGCGGATCGTATACGAAAAGTTAGCACGACAGGTAGATAGCGTGCATGGAAGACTTGATTTTAAAGTTACGTGAATGACTCTAAGGATTGGATTGAATGTTGCTCGATAATTTGAGTTAGCAAGGAATGATACGAATTGAGGAAATACGTTGGTCGATGACTTAAGATAAACGAATGAACGATACGTAAATTTGGTTTGAGGAAAATCGATGTTGTGAATGATTCGAGGGATGATAATCGAACTTGAACTTGAATGTCGAGAAGATTATCCAGTCGGACGATAGCATCATTCGCACGACTCGAAATTTGGTTGCAAAGGAAGATCGTCAAGTTACGTATATCGTCGATGGTTTTGAGGCGTATCAAAGATCGATATACGATAACTCGGGGGTACTTTGACTCGGCGAATGACGATCGTGCAAGTGTTATTATTCGGTTGGGTGTTATACTTAGGATTCGAATTGAAATGAATGTTGGATGAAAATGATCGTGTCTTGATGGTTACGTTAATAGCCACAACGTCGACGGTCTAGTCTTGCGCGAGTGCAACTCTAGCCTCGCACATGCGTTGCGTCGGATTCGGGGCGATCGTTTCGCGTGAGCGCTGACATGGTGATTCATGTCGCAGAAATGATCGAACTCGGAAAATCAGGACGCAGCAACGTTGATTGTCTCGACTTGTCGGTTTGATACGAAGGAAAATTGGGGATGTTAGGACTTGCGATTGATGGATGAAATAAACTTGAGGATTGAGTAGGTCCAATCCACGCATCAAAAATGAATTAGTCTAGACTCGAACAAGAGTTACGTCTCGATGAGGATGATTATCCCGCGGGAGCGTGCATGGTGACTCATGCCCACCATGGATAATCTGACTCGCGTGAGATCGGGGCACAACGCATTGTTAAGTCGGACGACCTTGTGATCGATTTCGTGAATTGGGATAAATGACTTAGGAAGTATGGAATGTGAATCATTATTTAGCGGGAATTGTGTCGTAGCGTGCTTAACTTGAGAAGAATTGATTGGTAGATTATGTCGAACGTGTGCAAAGAGATAGACTATGTGAAACGGCTTGATAAACGAGCGATATGTTCATGTCGAGGATTGGTTGAACGTGAGTTATCGTAGGATGGCTTTGCTGAACGACTCGGACCCCGTACGACGAACGTTGGGATGTGTGTAGGGAATAGATGCTCGAAGTTTAGAAATCGGAGTGATGCGAGCTTGGGTAGAAAATCCCGTACTATCAACTTGGTTTGACCTTAGGATGGGATCAGTGTTGATATCGTTGTTTGGGAACTATGATTCCAATACTGACGGAAAGACATAGCCTAGCTGTTAGGCAGACGTTCCGGTACGGAGCGATAGGAATGGTGAAGGCACCACTCATGAGGCTCGGTTGACATGCATGTATATCAAGGACGCTTGAATGCGTGCACGATCCGACTCGAGTGGTGATGGCGGAATTCGCTATCACGAGGCTTGGTTGAAATGCATGTATTTTGGGGACGCCTAAGATATGTGCACGATCCATACTAAGCGATACGTTGAATTCAAGTAAAATTTGAGGAACGAGGAAGTATCGAAGATTTTGAGATTGTAAGTTTTGAAGAAAGGATTGAGGGTAGCACGAGCGTGGCTCGGATTTGAGTAAGGCATAGGAGAATTGTGTGCGAGAGTTCTTGAATGTTGAGTAAAGTGATAAGTCGATAAGTGTACTCAGTTAGTTTCGAGGATGAAACTTTTTCTGAGTGGTGTATGATGTAGTGCCCCGTCCCGCTCAGTCAATCGGAGGAATCGAAACACCGACGGCGTTCGGCCTTAGCCTTGCAACGGCTGCTGGAAGACATCGCTCGGTCGAGGCGACCGCTCGCTCAGGTGGGGTAGTTTCGATGAATTTGCCTCATCTTAGCCTTCACATAATAAATCGTGTGTTTTCAACTTGCACAAGTAGGCTTGATAATAAAAGAGACAAATCCACGTAGCTAAAGGGAATAATCCCGACGGGTTGAATTGGGTTAGAATATGGAAAGGTCCAACGGCCGTCTTAGAGTTGGTGCACGACATGCTTTGAAAATGACACTCGGTCCTTCGTCCCGTGGCTTGGGAGAAGGAAAGTTGGTCTTCGGTGCAAAAGCAAAGAGATAGCCTAAGTCATAGGCGTCGCCCGCATGAATGCTTCATAAAGCATGCACGGTCCTGTCGTCCAAGGCTTGGCATAGCCTTGACTTGCCCCAAAGTTAAGTTGCGTTGAGCGGCTTGTGACCTAAGTCTAGGCACCCGAGTGACTTGGTCGTTCAAGTTGGATGCGTGCACGGCACGATCCGTTAAGGCAAAGCTTGACGCAGCCTTTGCTCGTTAAGTTATTGCGAAGTTAAGTTAGACAAAGTTATGTCGGTCGACCTAAGATATTACAAGCACTGTCCCGCACCTTCGCGGCTTATCAAGTTATGTAGTCCCACGATCTCAAGGCCCGTCGACTTGGGCAGAAGTGTCACGCAGAGCACGATTGGCTTAAGGCACGATGCACGGGCTTAGTGTTTAAGGCATGAATCACAATTGATTTCAAAGTGAGTTTGAGAAAGGACTATCAAATAAGCATTCATGAGTTGAACCAAATGATAGGGCAACAAGGAAGAAAATGCTCGTGACCGTGGGTCGTCGAGGGGTCTCAAGGAAAGGAATGCTCACGACCGTGGGTCGTCGAGGGGTCTCAAGGATAGAAGTCTTGGTTTTGATAGAGGAATGACTGTGTGAGACGTCAGTTTGTGTCGAGTCTTGCATGGTCATTTGACAACTTATCGACAAGGGCGATGAACCCTCGAGCGGTAACCCTTGGCCAAGGGGCCGACTCGGCCTAGAAGGGAACATGGTATAGTCGTGCGTAAGGTTTTGGCACACACTACAACAAAAAGACCTATTAATGACGCTCGACAAGGAGTTTTAATGACGGCTGATACATAAGCGTTATCAAGTTGAGAAATACTCTTTTTCTATGACGGTTTGGGCTAATTCTGGGCTTTTTATAACGCTTATAAAACAAAACGTCATTAATATTTTAGAGCGGTGGCAAACTTGTAATTCTTTTACTGTATAAAAGCTAAGTGGGAGAGAGAAAATTCATTTCTCATCTATTTTCTAAGGGAGCAGCATCTCTCCTCCTCAAACCTCTTCTCCCCCAATTTTCCACTTTTCATTTTCCCTCATTTTCGGTTTGACTCCAATTTCTCTCCCAAACTCCAGATCTACGCAAAGGTTCGATTTTTCTTCCAATTTCTCTTTGGTTAGGGCTTATATTTTGTTTATACTTCGTCGATTTCTAGGGTTTCTGATGGATTTCTTCTTCGATTTCTAGGGCTTATATTTTTTCTTCTTCGATTTCAATTTCGCTTCGCGATCGGGATCCTCGGGAAGAGCCGGCGCCGCCGGGTCACTCGTCGAAGAAATGCATGTAAAATGAAGGGTAGCGGTTCGTCGGATCTCAGCGTGTTTCGGTCCGGTACTTCTCGGTCTGTTCGTGGCGGTGTCAATTTTTTAGGGTTTCAGAGCTGGAGGGAGGAGGGTTCTACTGCGGCGACCTCTGGTGCGGTGTCATGGACACGGGAACGAAGCATCCCGACACGAAGGGTATCCTTTCTCTTCGATCATGATCGTGATTATGGCTATTTGCGAGTTTTAATCGGTCGGTCGGTCGTGATTTTTTTGTTTATTGCGTCGATTTCCTCTCCTAACCTAGAGATTAGGGTTCCCAATGTTGTTTCTTGTAGGTTGTTCTATAGAAATTTCGCGTTGATATGTTCAATTGTGCAATCCAAAAAATAATAATTTTTGATTGGTTCTCTGTGAAATTATAAGTTTTTAAAAAAAAATTAAATCACCATTTTTTATGATTAATATTGATCAGTATAAATCAGTACATCAATCAGAGCTTAAATTTTACAAAATGTTATTTTCTTTCTCTGACTGCAATCTTTGATTCATAATTCCCACCCAGCTACAGAAGATTCCTCGAAAAATTTGAAGATCTCGGAGATCGATCTGCCTTCCAAACCCAGTGAGACCAATATGGTGAACTTGCAATCTCGTTCCTCTGTTTTGTTTATGGTTATACATAGATTGTTGTGTTCTATCTATTCCTGTGTTTGATGTATTGCTTTTGATGTTAGTCTCAGTCTGGTCCGACGGAAGGAAGCCCCTCGGATGCAACATCTTGCGTCTCCATAGGAGACGTGACGACGTGTAGCATCAAAAAAAGCGAGGCTGACCAAGCTCCGAACTCGGAGGCGCACGGAGGACCGACACCAGGTTCCTTTTGAGCATTTTCATTTTTTTATGCCTCAAGTCCCTATCACACCACAATATTTTGATTTGAACGTTGTCCTGGATGTAAAAAATATTTATATGTGAATATTTATATGTCAGAGAAAATAATCTGTTGTTCCAATGACATAGTTAACATTCCAATAGGAAGGACTAAAAGTTCTCTGACAGGGAGATGATTGTAGTTCTAACATAATGAGTGCCGGTGGTGTACTAAAATAGCCCAAAAATTACAAAATGGTATACAATTTTTTAATGCATAAAACTTCTCATCTAAATGAATCTTGCTTAAGTATTCATTAAGTTGCTAATAGCATCTTATTAGGCACTCAGCAAGAGTAGAATTTTATATGTTCATGCGTAAGCTTGTAACACTCTAAATTATATGCAAATTAAGATATTAAACCTTCTCCATTTGACCATGTTCTTATCAGTCACTATATTCTACAACTGTAAATTCTGTAATACATGTGGCACTCCTATTAATTCTATTATTAGGGAATTTTCATTAGTGTCAAGAAAAACCAAATTTGTAGATATCCTGTCCTTTTGGAATACCATTACTGTTATAATGCCAGAAGATATGGAGTAAAGGTTTTGGTGCTGTTGCTCTAGCTCTGGCCGAGTGGGCTGTATAGCAGTAGTTCCTGTTCTGCTATTCATTGATGAGAATGGGCACCAAATGATTTCTCATCCAGTTGCTCTTTCATATATAGGCAAAGTTCGACTGATCAAAACCGGGGAAGCTGCAGCCAGTAATATTTCATTGAATGAGCTAAGTAAGTCGTATTTTCTCCAACTTGCTCTTTAGTTCCTTGTTCTTCTGCTATATTTGTTTCCTTCTTATATTCCTTTATTTGATGGCATAGCTTTTAACTTTTTCATTTGCAGGGGAAGGATTGTTCTGAGATGTCTGTGAAAATTGCATGTTCTTGTTTGACATCTCAGAACATAATGAGTGCCTTGTTTGACATGCCTTTCTCGGACCTTCGGATTTCTTAGTGAAAAATTGAAACTTTATACTTGTTCATTTAAAAAGGTTTCATGCTGCAGCAGTTCTAAGAATTGCAAAATATTTCCAGGTGTGCCCTGTACATTTGCACTCCCGCTTATCAGAATTTCTAAATGTTGCAGCCAAACAATTGGTAAGTGATTAATTTATTTATCTTTTTGAAACTACAGAGTTCATTTTATTTTACGGACTTTGATCCCCAAAGTCTTTATAATTTATTTCAGAACCCAAGTCAGTGTAAGGAGGCTGTATCAGTAGCAAATAATGCTTGTTGGGCTATTGGAGAATTGGCAGTCAAGGTCAGTGCAGTCAAGGAAAAGAAGAAGAATAAGAATTTTTTTGGCAATGATGATTTGGCTGCTCTTTCAGATCGCTCAGCTGCAACACTACTTCTCTTTGGGACTTCCGATATCTTCAAGAGATGGCAGAGAGAAGATCCATGATCAGAATCTACTTAAGTAAATATTTTTAATAATTTGGTTAGCAAAAATGAGATTTATTCCTATTTTTTGGGTACAATCTGTATTTGGATATTCAATGTAATGAAGATGTTGATATGTACTCTATTTTGAGAAATGTAATAAAGATGGTGATATATAATGTTAAGTTGTTGGAATGTGATATATACTGTACAGTATAGAGCATTATAAATGTGCTAATTTGAATAGTATAAAGTGTTATAAATGTGCTGCATTGAGCCTATACATATTATCTATTCATGACGTTTTAAAATTGTTCTGAATTGTGCACTATATATTAACTATTCATAACGCTTTTATAGAAACTATTCATGACGGTTATTTTATGACGCTTTTAAAAAACATTTATAACACCCGTTTTTATAACGATTGCCGTGGAAAAAAAAGCGTCATGGTTCGTCATTAATGACGCTTTTTAGCCGTCATTAAAAGGGTTTTTTGTTGTAGTGACAGGTTAAGCGGGGACTTGCGACGGGGCTAGCTACTTGCGTCGAAAGGATCTCGATTAACAAAACTATATGTCAAGGTATAGCTTGTGATGCTAGTGGCCAAGTTCATATAGATGTCGGCAAATAGCGGCTATCCGTATGTATGCCTTTGGATTGAGTTGAGTTGAAGGTGTGTACAGTTAGAACACAAAGTTTGGGCCTAAGATTGGGTTTCAACATAGGCGTCGTACTTCGGCACGAGATGTGGCGTCAAGTCTTGAGTTGTCAGCATATAAGTTGCTTAAGTTGGTTGAGTGTTTGAGTTTAAGTCGGAAAACTGCCGCAAGGCAAAGTTGGTTGAGTGACACTAACATTCACAAGTCTTGATTGGGTCAGTTGGTGGTCAAAGTAGCAAGGGCCGCTAGGCGACAAGGACCGCGAGGCGGCGATATGGTTAAGTCTTACTGAATTGCGAGGTATGGCCTCAGCAAGGGTTTGTAGCACGGTCACACGAAAAATAGAGCTTAATCGCGTAGTTGTATCTCTGATTTTAAGCCGTAAGGCAAACACGACTCGATAGGTTAACGTTGTTGGCACGAGAAGGGTCTTGAGGCAAGGTATTGAGTTAACATTCGTTGCAAACATGAGATGGTCTAAAGACACAAAATCAGCAAGGCATCAATCATAAAACTGATCCTAAGGCAAGACTAGAAAGACAATTGATAAGAAGGGACTATATTACACAAAGTAAAATAACGTGCGGGTTTTGTATGGGTGGGCGAGAAGCTCATTCTACCAGTACAGTTGAGTACTGACACCCACATAGTTTACATGTGCAGGCACAGGTAGAAGCTCGTGGCGCGGAGCTCGCTTGGATGCGTCGAGGCACGGAGTTCCTTGGCGATTCGAAGCGTGCGGCCGTATGGAGTAAAGACTTATACATGACATAATGTATGGACATCGCCTTCCGAAGCTTCCGCTGGAGTCAAAACTGGTATTAAGAGATGAGAGAGAGCTGAGTGACATGTAATGTGAGATGAGTGAGCTTGAGTGAGCTTAAGAGACTTGTAATATTGGCCTTGCGCCCTAATATAATCTTTGCTTCAATATCAATAAAGAGCTTCTTTGAATAACTTGTGTTTGTTCTTAATTTCCGCTGCATGTTCAATGTCTCTGCATGGGACTTCTGTGCGACGACCTCGTCGCAGCCGCTGAAATCGGCCGTTATGGAACCCGCCTTGCACGAGCGCAATCTAGGCTCGTGCGGCATCACGCCTTAGCGTGGACGATCGCTCCTACGGAAGCGGGACGTGACATTTGTAGTGCCAATCTATTCAGCATGAAGCCTAAGGCTTCCTTGCGGTGTTACGCCGCAACGACATGGCTTGCAAGGCCGAGGCTTTACCCCTACCTGGGTACCTCATCGTGGTGTCGTGCCACTGTAATATGGGGCCATCCTCCCCTTTGTAGTGCTGTCTACAACTCTTTAATTATGTCATACAGCATTAGGCTACCTGCCTATTTGCGGTGCTACGCCGCTATGACTTGGCTTGCAAAGCCGAGGCATTACCCCAGACCTGGGAACCTCATGGTAGAGTCACCCCACTGTAGCATGGAGTTTTACTCCTTGTAGTGCTACTCTACCGTGCTTCCTGTAAAGCACACCAGGCATTCACTCTGCCTGAGAACTCATTAAGGCGTTTAAGCCAACCATCCACAGGATCTATTTTTTTGCAGAAAATATATAGTAGACAACAGTGGTTATGGGTCCGTATCCCTTCCATATTCCAGAGAATAAGTACTCACTGTTATCTGATAGTTTTCCAGTCAGTGATCCTCCTTTGAACCAAAAGTTAGATGCCTAGTAGATTTCTCTTTGAACTAATAGCATAAAACTTTATGGTAGGATTACAAAAACACACTATCAGAATACCTTCAAGCCCATTTTACAAGCTGTGTCATCGACCAACTGGCGCTTGAGGCCCTTTGTGAACGGATCTGCCAGGTTCTCCTGACTCCGAACATCAATCACTACAATTACACCTCTTTTGATAAGATCGTGTACTGCCCTGTGCTTCAACCGCATAGTCCTCTTCTTTTCGTTGAAGAGGTCATTTGATGCCACCGCCGCAGTCGTCTGGTTGTCACAGTATATCGGTATCGCCGGTATCTGAGCCCCAACCACTGAAAGATCATACATGAGCTCCCGAAGCCATTCTGCTTCATCTGCTGCAGTTTCAAGTGCATAGAATTCAGATTCCATGGAGGAACGAGAGAGTATAGTCTGCTTCTTCGACTTCCACGATATAGCAGCTCCACCCAAAGAAAAGACATATCCACCTGTGGATCTCTCGCTTTCCACCTCTGAACACCAGCTAGCATCACTAAAGTCTTCCACTACTGTCGGATACCCGTTGTAGTACAGTGCATATGTCTGAGTTTTCTTGAGATATCTCATCACCCGCTTCACATCTTTCCAGTGCTAAATCCCTGGGTTGCTTGTGAACCGACTCAGCATTCTCACGACGAAAGCTATGTCAGGCCTTGTGGCAGTGGTTGCGTACATCAAACTTCCGATAACGCTAGAATACTCCAGCTGCTTGACGCTTTCTCTCGAGTTTGGCTTCAGCTTCTGATCACCCCTGTATGGCGTATCGATCCCTGGAAGATCCTTATATTCATAGTGTGTGAGCATCTTCTCAATGTAGTAAGATTGTGACAGCGCTACTCCAGTGTCTGTCCGGATGATTTTTATGCCCAAGATGACATCTGTATCTCCCAAGTCCTTCATACTGAACTTGGTTGAGAGGAACTTCTTTGTCTGACACATCCTATATCCGTCCCTAGGATTAGCATGTCGTCCACGTACAGACAAACGATGACTTCTCTTCCATCAGCGGACTTTGTGTAAACACATTTGTCCGTCTCGCTGACTTTGTAGCCGTTTGACCTAATAACTTTGTCAAACTTCTCATGCCACATCTTGGGAGCTTGCTTCAAACCATACAATGATTTTACCAACTTGTAGACTTTGTATTCAAGACCTTTGATGACAAATCCATCTGGCTGTTGCATGTAAATCTTTTCGGTCAGCTCCCCATTGAAGAATGTTGTCTTTACATCCATCTGATGTATCACCAACTTATGTATAGCTGCTAGAGCGATTAACATCCTGATGGTGGTTATCCGAGCTACTGGAGCGTACGTGTCAAAGTAGTCTATCTCTTGTTTCTAAGAAAATCCCTTGGCTACCAGCCTGGCTTTGAACTTGTCAATAGTTCCATCTGCCTTCATCTTCTTCTTGAAGATCCATTTACATCCGATGGGCTTTTCTCCTTCAGGTAGATCTACCAACACCCATGTGTTATTGGAGGTGATAGAGTCAAACTCGTCATTCACTGCCTCCTTCCAGAAGATAGCATCTCTAGTCTTCATCGCCTCATCATAGGTAAGCGGATCTGCTTCCACATGATAGGTGACAAAGTCATCTCCGAAGTCTTTAGGTCTCTTCGCTCACTTTGCTGACGGGTCTGCGAGTTCTGGTACAAGAGTTGTTTCATCAACAACAGCTTCTTCTTGGACTACTGGCCCATATGAGATTTCAGTCTCATTTGCACCTACATCATTTTTCGGAATGTCCGAAAGAACAATGTTTTTGTCTTTTGTAAACTTGTCTTCAAAGTATTCAGCATCGCGAGATTCGATGATATGATTTGACTCAATATCAAAAAATCTCCGAGCATCACTCTTCTCGGCATACCCCAAGAAGATCGCCTTCGTAGTCCTTGTCCCCAGCTTCTGAATATTCAGATCTGGGAGCTTCACATACGCCAGACACCCCCACACTCGAATGACATTCTAGTTTGGTCTGACTTTGAACCAGAGTTCATGAGGAGTTACGTCCGAAGTTGCATATGGCACTCTATTCAGAATGAAAGTGGCCGTTAATGCAGCTTCTCTCCAGTAGCATTTTGGAAGACCTACAGTAAGTAGCATTGAATTCATAATTTCTGTTAATGTTCGGTTCTTCCTCTCTGCTACTCCGTTGGATTGAGGAGAATATGGAGCAGTAGTCTCGCATATGATTCCATGTTCTTTGCAGAACGATGCGAAGTCATGAGACCTGTACTCCCCACCTCGATCACTTCTCAACCTTTTGAGTTGTTGTCCAGTCTGTCGTTCAGCTTCGGCCCTGAACTCTCTGAACTTCTCAAAAGCTTCGTCTTTAGACTTGAGCAAGTAGACGAACGCATATTTTGAGAAGTCATCGATGAAGGTTATGAAATACTTCATCCCGGCCTTCGTGAAGAAATGTTTGAAGTCACAGATATCGGAGTGTACCAACTCCAGAAGATCTGTGCTTCGATTGACCCGATGAAAGGGTTTCCTGGTGATCTTCGTCTGAGCACACACGTCACACTTCTCCACCTTACCCCCACATTTGGAGATAAGTCCTAGACTAGACATTTTGTTAATTCTTTTACAATGAACATGTCCTAGTCTATTATGCCACAACTCAAGAGAATAATCAGAAAATGCAACTGCATTAATGTCATCAAACTGATTGACAAGCTGAATTTTAAACATTCCTTCGATTTGATAAGCCTTCCCGAAGTATGTTCCCTTCTTGGACATCACCATCTGACCAGCATTGATGTCCATTCTCAAGCCTGCGTTGCAGAGCAGGCTCCCAGATATCAAGTTCTTGGCAATCACCGAAACATGCTTCACACTTTGAAGCGTCAGAGTGTTCCCATAAGTGAGTTTCAGTTCCACGGTCCCGATCCCCAGAACTTCAGCTTGGACCTGGTTCGCCATGACAACCTTCTCAGATATCGGCTGGTACGTGACGAACCATTCCTTGCCAGAACAGACATGGCAAGTCGTACCAGTGTCTATCCACCAGTCAGAGTCAACCTCCACAGTTGTGACCTGTCCGATCATAGCAACAATGTTAGAAACCAATGAAACCTTATTAGGCTCACCTTTCTCTGATTGTTTAGGCTTAGATCTGTATTCACTCTTGTAGTGGCCTTTCTTGCCATAATTGAAACAAGTCACGTGGGACTTATTCTTCTGTTGCTTGAATGAAGGACCCTTCACTTTTAGATTAGTGAAGTCCTTCTTATTGGGATGAGAAGCCGCCTGCTTCCCCTTGGAATCTCTCGTCTGCACTAGATTGGCTTTAGCCAACTGTTTGGACAGAGTGTCCACCTTCTGTTGGGAACGCATCTCGTCCTCAACATGGATCTCTTGAAGTAGATCTCCCAAGCTAATGTTTAGCTTCTTTCTGAGCATCTTTGCATAGAAGGTACTCTATCCAGCAGGAAGTTTTGAGACGATCCCTCCAACGACAAACTTGTCAGAAAGGGGCATCTCTTCGTCTTCCAGTTTCTGACGCAGCTTCATAAATTCCTTCACCTGTGGCAACATGGACTTCTCGTCCTCAAAAAGCAATTTGTGATATTTTTCAACCACAAACATCTTGCTCCTGTTCCTGTCTTCTTCATACAGATTTTCCACAGACTCCCATATGTCTCTGGCAAATTCCTTCTTCGAGTAGGATTCTGCCAGGGAATCCTCCATAGCATTCAGGATGAGAAGCCTGCAGATGCTATTTTCCCTTCTCCATTTGGCCTGGAGTTTGGTAGCCGCATTGATTGAGGCAGTAGACCCAGTGTCAGGAACAGAAGGTTCTTCCTCCAACAGTACATGATCAACGTCTTTGAGTTGAAGAGTTAGATAAACCTTCCTCTTCCAGACTTGATAATGCTCTCCATCGAACTTTTTTAACTTGCAGTAGTCCGATTGGACGAGCGAAGCATTAATGTTTTCCATCTACATGGATCTTGCTTTGAGATTGTTAGTCCCGGGGCTTGATCAAAGATGGTAAAACTGATGCAATCGAGATCTACGATGATACAAAGGACCAAATAGCCAGATTACAATATAAAGGAGGAAAATAGAGAAGAGAAGATCTCTCGTTCTTCCTTGCAAACGTGTTGCAATTGGGACAGAATGAGTTACAAAATCAAGAGAAAGATGAGATGAAGAACAGTGCTGGGGTGTCAAAACACCGTTGCTCAAAGCAAGATTCGTCCCACACGAATTGCTTCCAGGAACCAGCAAGTTTGAAGAACTTGTGGAACGCTCGAAGTCACCTCTGTTCTGACTCCTCGGATGGACTTGCAATGACGGCAACAACTCCCTCTCTCTCTTTTTTCTGACTTATATTTTTTCGTAGTCCCCACAAAGGAGGCCAGAAGAGAGTATATATAGAGAGAGGGTGGAAACCCTAGCCGCCTCTTAGTTATGGAAAGATTGAATAAAATCCCAAAAAGATAGCAACGAGATTAATTCAAATCCCACAAAGATAGAAACAAAATTAATTCAAATCCCACAAAAAGTGGATCTGAATTAATCGCATTGAATCAGTCTTTCCATAACTGACTTGTAGTCTGCACAGTCAGCAGAGCTCTCCATGCGGCAGCAGTCTGGCCGAAAGCTTCGTCTTTAGAATTGAGCAAGTAGACGAACGCATATTTTGAGAAGTCATCAATGAAGGTTATGAAATACTTCATCCCGGCCTTCGTGGAGAAATGTTTGAAGTCACAGATATCGGAGTGTACCAACTCCAGAAGATCTGTGCTTCGATTGACCCGATGAAAGGGTTTTCTGGTGATCTTCGTCTGAGCACACACTTCATACTTCTCCACCTTACCCCCACATTTGGAGATAAGTCCTAGACTAGACATTTTGTTAATTTTTTTACAATGAACATGTCCTAGTCTATTATGCCACAACTCAAGAGAATAATCAGAAAATGCAACTGCATTAATGTCATCAAACTGATTGACAAGCTGAATTTTAAATATTCCCTCGATTTGATAAGCCTTCCCAAAGTATGTTCCCTTCTTGGACATCACCATCTGACCAGCATTGATGTCCATCCTCAAGCCTGCGTTGCAGAGCAGGCTCCCAGATATCAAGTTTTTGGCAATCACCGGAACATGCTTCACACCTTGAAGCGTCAGAGTGTTCCCAGAAGTGTGTTTCAGTTCCACGGTCCCGATCCCCAGAACTTCAGCTTGGACCTGGTTCGCCATGACAACCTTCTCAGATATCGGCTGGTACGTGACGAATCATTCCTTGCCAGAACAGACATGGCAAGTCGTACCAGTGTCTATCCACCAGTCAGAGTCAACCCCCACAGTTGTGACCTGTCCGATCATAGCAACAATGTTAGAAACCAATGAAACCTTATTAGGCTCACCTTTCTCTGATTGTTTAGGCTTAGATCTGCATTCACTCTTGTAGTGGCCTTTCTTGCCATAATTGAAACAAGTCACGTGGGACTTATTCTTCTGTTGCTTGAATGAAGGACCCTTCACTTTTAGATTAGTGAAGTCCTTCTTATTGGGATGAGAAGCCGCCTGCTTCCCCTTGGAATCTCTCGTCTGCACTAGATTGGCTTTAGCCAACTGTTTGGACAGAGTGTCCACCTTCTGTTGGAAACGTATCTCGTCCTCAACATGGATCTCTTGAAGTAGATCTCCCAAGCTAATGTTTAGCTTCTTTCTGAGCATCCTTGCATAGAAGGTACTCCATCCAGCAGAAAGTTTTGAGACGATCCCTCCAACGACAAACTTGTCGGGAAGGGGCATCTTTTTGTCTTCCAGTTTCTGACGTAGCTTCAGAAATTCCTTCACCTGTGGCAACATGGACTTCTCGTCCTCAAAGAGCAATTTGTGATGTTTTTCAACCACAAACATCTTGCTCCTGTTCCTGTCTTCTTCATACAGATTTTCCACAGACTCCCATATGTCTCTGGCAAATTCCTTCTTCGAGTAGGATTCTGCCAGGGAATCCTCCATAGCATTCAGGATGAGAAGCCTGCAGATGCTATTTTCCCTTCTCCATTTGGCCTGGAGTTTGGTAGCCGCATTGATTGCGGCAGTAGACCCAGTGTTAGGAACAGAAGGTTCTTCCTCCAACAGTACATAATCAACGTCTTTGAGTTGAAGAGTTAGATAAACCTTCCTCTTCCAGACTTGATAATGCTCTCCATCGAACTTTTCCAACTTGCAGTAGTCCGATTGGACGAGCGAAGCATTAATGTTTTCCATCTACACGGATCTTGCTTTGAGATTGTTAGTCCCGGGGCTTGATCAAAGATGGTAAAACTGATGCAATCGAGATCTACGATGATACAAAGGACCAAATAGCCAGATTACAATATGAAGGAGGAAAATAGGGAAGAGAAGATATCTCGTTCTTCCTTGCAAACGTGTTGCAATTGGGACAGAATGAGTTATAAAATATAGAGAAAGATGAGATGAAGAACAGTGTTGGGGTGTCAAAACACCGTTGCTCAAAGCAAGATTCGTCCCACACGAATTGCTTCCAGGAACCAGCAAGTTTGAAGAACTTGTGAAACGTTCGAAGTCACCTCTGTTCTGACTACTCGGATGGACTTGCAATGACGGCAACAACTCCCTCTCTCTCTCTTTTTTCTGACTTATATTTTTTTGTAGTCCCCACAAAGGAGGCCAGAAGAGAGTATATATAGAGAGAGGGTGGAAACCCTAGCCGCCTCTTAGTTATGGAAAGATTGAATAAAATCCTAAAAAGATAGCAACGAGATTAATTCAAATCCCACAAAGATAGAAACGAAATTAATTCAAATCCCACAAAAAGTGGATCTGAATTAATCGCATTGAATCAGTCTTTCCATAACTGACTTGTAGTCTGCAGTAGTCCGATTGGACGAGCGAAGCATTAATGTTTTCCATCTACACGGATCTTGCTTTGAGATTGTTAGTCCCGGGGCTTGATCAAAGATGGTAAAACTGATGCAATCGAGATCTACGATGATACAAAGGACCAAATAGCCAGATTACAATATGAAGGAGGAAAATAGGGAAGAGAAGATATCTCGTTCTTCCTTGCAAACGTGTTGCAATTGGGACAGAATGAGTTATAAAATATAGAGAAAGATGAGATGAAGAACAGTGTTGGGGTGTCAAAACACCGTTGCTCAAAGCAAGATTCGTCCCACACGAATTGCTTCCAGGAACCAGCAAGTTTGAAGAACTTGTGAAACGTTCGAAGTCACCTCTGTTCTGACTACTCGGATGGACTTGCAATGACGGCAACAACTCCCTCTCTCTCTCTTTTTTCTGACTTATATTTTTTTGTAGTCCCCACAAAGGAGGCCAGAAGAGAGTATATATAGAGAGAGGGTGGAAACCCTAGCCGCCTCTTAGTTATGGAAAGATTGAATAAAATCCCAAAAAGATAGCAACGAGATTAATTCAAATCCCACAAAGATAGAAACGAAATTAATTCAAATCCCACAAAAAGTGGATCTGAATTAATCGCATTGAATCAGTCTTTCCATAACTGACTTGTAGTCTGCACAGTCAGCGGAGCTCTCCATGCGGCAGCAGTCTGGCCGCATGATAAGTGTAAAGTGCGCCAACAAAACTCTACATTACGCCTCATGAGCCCGAGTCCGAGTCGCTAAGCCCCTTTGGGGCTTAGCTCCAAATGGAATTAATCCAAGAGAATGACAAAAGCATTAATGCTTAATCCTTGGAGCCTTATTCTTACCTCCTAGTAAAATCATCCACATGGTTTCCTCCTTAGGGTCACCACCCCATGTGCATCTCTCAACAACACAACCAAGTATATATGTTGAGATAACTCATGGTGCATTTCCGATGTGGGACTAAACTTTTACAAGGCATGTTGAGAGCATGCTCTCTCCATGTAAAGAAAGCACCAATATGTAGTACAATTCTCTGGTTTGCACTCAACCCCGCCACCAGAAGTTTTTCTTTATCTCTATCTTTATTTTTTGGAAATTTATGAAATTCTTCATCTAAGCCCGATTATTAAACCTACAAAATCCCTCAAATTGTATCGGACTAAATTCAGATATTGTGTAAGGAGCATCTTAATCTTAAGTTTTAACTCATTTCTTCATCATGTCATACGCGTAACTGACAGATATAGCATGTTCTATATGCATAGTTATTCAAGAAAAAAGACAATATATACGACAATGTTTGCAGTACATAATCAGCTCAATTAGAAGCTCAAATGGGCAATATATTCGAGTTCATGCTGTCTGGCATGGCCATATAATTATCTACCAAGTAATTAATTTCTGTAGTATAGTCGAATCAAATATATATCCCAATTGCTGTTCTAATTAACAGCTTCCTCATTATGTTAATGAGATTGGTGACCGCTTAAATTAGATTCAAACATAGCTTAGCTCCTCTCCATACTACCGTAGAGTTGTTTACATTTCTGGTGAATTATTCTAAATTTGCTCAGAGATTTATATACGAAATTCAAATGAAATAAACCTCCCCGGAGTTTATGAATGTGAGAGTAAATTTTCTTTGGGCTTCCTCTTCCTCCGCCAATGCCAACTATATATAGTTTTCTTTTTTCTTTTTGGATTTTCCAACTGTATATAACCATGTGTTTGGTGTTTGATATTAATTACTTGAACAAAATTATATATTGTTCATGAGTACGTACTTGTAGCTAGCTAGCTAGTAAACCCCGCCCAAGCTAATTAATTAGTCTCTGCGGATTAATATTTTTTGCAGATTAAGATTATATATTCAAGAGCAGAGATGGACGTACGTACAGCTTGGCCACTCCAGTGTAACATGCATGTGGAATCAACTTCTTCTCACAGTCACGACGGATCACATTCATTGATTATTTCCTCACCAGTCCAACATCGATCGATCACCTTCTCTCAATTATGCATCGCAAACTATAACATATATTGTTGACTTGGAATGAACTGGCACAATCGTGAGTGAGTTAAGTGAGAGAGAACATAATTTATACAAATGTTAATAATTTCTTTCAACCAATTCACAACTGCGCGGAGTTTAGATTCTGCAGACTCATGCATACCCACCCATGTCGATCTAAACTTGTCACATTTGATTTGATGTTACAACAAAAGTGCATGCATGCATGTAACATCTACAACTACTACTAACTGAACAACGACACATCTGCATCCAGAGTATTGTAAAGGAAGCCATCATTATGAAGGACAAATTTGAAGCTCTCAACAATACTAGCATCAAGCCAATTATCCATCATTCTATGGAGCACAGTCTGAATCAGTGGCATCCACCCCCTGAGAACAAATGGAAAATAAATTTCGATGGTGCCTTCTTAGATGGGAAGATGTCAGGAGCGGCAATTCTCAGGGATTCTAAAGGCTCCTTCATCAAAGCATTGTCACAAACAGATAATACAGGATCTCCTTTGGAGGCCGAGGGGATGGGTTTACGTTTGGCATTATCTCTTGTCAACATGCTCCAACTTCATCACGTAACTATTGAAGGTGACTGCAAACAACTCATCGATTCCATCAACTCAGTGGATACGGTCTCTCTCTGGCGTATCAGACATACCATCGCTGAAGCACGAGTCCTAAGGGGTTCTGCAGATGAAATCCTCTTTGCATATACTCATAGATCTGCTAACAATTGTGCCCACCATCTGGCTACTGGTGCTCTGTTTAATTTTACTTCAACTCAGATCTTCTTTTATGAAGAAGCTCCTCTTTGTATTTCTTCTCATGTTACACTTGACATGAGTAACATTTCAATTTCCTTTTAATGCAATTTTGTTTACCTCAAAAAAAAACATCTACAACTACTAACTGAACTTTCCTTCTTGGATGACAAACATTAAGACGCATCTCCCAGAAAGAAAGAAAAAAAAGATACTGCACGAGGAGCACGCTTCAGTTAGTCAGTCAGTCCAGCAAATGAGCATGGCGACGCATCTCCGCATAATGTAGAACTTGGCTCTCTGCTCCTTAACCAGGCTAGCGCACCGGTTCGAGAAGGAGCGTTGCGAGCTCATCCTCGCCGGTTTCGGCATGCTGGAGGACCTCTTCAACAGGGATCCGACGCCAGAGCAATCCGATGAAGATGACATTAATAATGTCGATCTCCTGCTGCTGCTGCTGCTTCTACTGCTACTCTTCTTTGATAGCTTCCACTTGTCATCCATGGAACTAAGCACTTGGTAGAGAAAGAAAGGGACTGGAGGGAGAATAGAAGAGTTTAGTTTGGCTGTATAATTAATGATGTGAAGAGACGATCGAGGCTTGTGTGCATATATAGAGGAGAGTTGCTCAACACATACATGTATGGTCTGCATGTGGAAATCATGTGCGGGGACTACGCTAATTATGGAAAGTGCTTTCTAAAACTGCTTGTTCCCCAACTTGCATGTATGTTCTAAACTAAAAGATACAGTAACAAAGTCGACAATGGAACTTGATTCTTACTGCAGGAGTGGGATTGAACAAGTGCTCACAATTTGATGATGCATGATTAACTAATCATTGCCCGGACCCTGAATTGAGCTCCCAAGTAGCCAACAATGGCAGCACATAAAATGAAAAATTAATTTTGATATACAATTAATGTACTACTATCTATGGATCTAATGAAAAACTGTAAATTCTATCCTTCAATTGATCGTCAGTATCGATGGATCCATTCAATGTGGTCAA
Organism: Iris pallida; assembly: GCA_029216955.1. NCBI lineage: Eukaryota > Viridiplantae > Streptophyta > Magnoliopsida > Asparagales > Iridaceae > Iris > Iris pallida. Next base: position 7,261,500 of record JANAVB010029220.1, read on the forward strand.
AACTCAACTCATAATCCATGTGCAATGACAGATACAACATGTTCTGCGTGCATATTTATTCAAGAAAAAAACAGAAAGCGGGACACTTGTTATTAATTACTGTATTTAATCAAAAGCTCATATGGGCAAATGCATATTGCAGTTCATGTTCTCAATCTGCAACAGAATCTTAATAGAGTTTTGGAATATATAGTAACAGTCAAAGATGCCATTTCGAAAAAAACAGCTTCGATCTAATATATATATGTGAATGAAGTGGCTGAGTAATTAAACATAGATTCCATGGCATAATTTGAGGTGTTAGTTTCATAGAGGGAGTTCAAAAGAAAGGAAATAATCGCATATATAGCGGCATCGCCCCCTATTAATTTCAAATGGCTGCTGCCAAGCGTTCTCGACACTTTGATACCAATCTCTTGCTTGTGCATTGCACCACATTCCAATAAAATATAGACGTGTATGTACCTATAGAGGAAGGAAATTGGGTTAACCTCGGAATCAAAGCTACTGTTGAGGTGAATAAGTGGATGATGTACACTTTCACCCTATATGTTCAAAATGTGTGTTCGCAATTATTTCTTCTTAGAAATGAACAACTGGATCGAATTTGGTAGGGTCCTTTGAGATTAAATAGCGAGCATTCAAACAAATAATGTCGGAGGCATGGCTTTCGTGCTAGCTAGGTGACCGGTGGGGTAAGATGACGATTCAGTGTTTTATATATCGGAAATGCTTTCTTGCCCGCAGGCGGGCCAGCCCGCCCGCCTGCGTGGCACTCTCCCATTGGCCCCCCCGTTAGCATGGGGCCCGCGCCATTGACTGGCCAATGGGAGAGGGCCACGTGGCGGGCGGGCTGGCCCGCCCGCGGGCCAAATAGCAGTCCCGTTTATATATATATATATATATATATATATATATATATATATATATATATATATATATATATATATTTGGGAATAAATAATTGTATAACAGACTCCTGGTCCGAAGGCCTACAAATTCGGCCTGAAGGCCCGCACCCAGATATACCAAGAAAGCAGCTAATGCAAGTCTTCACCACATGCTTTCTGAAACCAACAAGCTACTCGTTGCCGTGTTGCCTTAACAAGTTTAACCACATTCTCAATCTCTAGTACACGCCTCTAGGCCTAACGTGTCAGCCTACTCCCGCCATAAATAACTGGATGTTGGACATCGAAAAACAAATGAGAAATTGTCTCATCCTCCTGCTGACATAGCCTACATGCGATATCATCAATCTGTATGCCGGATCTGTATCATATCCAACGTGAGAATCCTACCTAGCACGACTCTGCACAAGCATAATTGCATCTTCCTTGTAACTCCTTTCATCCAGAATCGAACCGAGCTAAATAAGAGTTTTGGTTCGTTTTAAAAAAAAAATCGGTTCGGTTTTGAAATACTAAAATTCTTTATTAAGTTTCGGTTTTGAGTTTTTGTCCAAAATCGAAAATTGAATAAGACATACACAATTTTATAAATACCCTTACTTCTATGAATATTTTGTGATTAAAAATAGGCGTATTTCGAAATATTATGTGTTTTGAAGTTCAACTTTGATAGTTTAAGAAAAACTAGTCTAATTTTGTGCGCAATTTTAAAATTCAACAAATATTTGTATATTGTATAAATATTATAATTTTTAATATAATTGTACTTTTTTCAATATAATTCTACGATCTCAGGATCCGACTTATTAAACACTAGAATTAGTCAACCGAACAAACCGAATTGAGCGGTTCGATTCGGTATTCGGTTTTGACTAATTTGGTTCGATTTCGGTTTTGAATTTTTAGAATTTTGGTTTATTCATCTTTGACTTTTTGATTCGGTTGATACCGAATAAAACGAAGGCTCACCCCCTAGATATTATCCATCTCCATTCAAAATCTTCAGATAAAACTGGTTGTTTATTCTAAGTATCAAACTAAAATTAACTTCACTAGCTCTCATGGTTTAATCGACAATGTTTATCACCTTAATTCTTCAATCTCTAACCCTCCCTCCTAAACTAGCGCGCGCCTTCCATTCAAAATCAAGCTAGTCAAATCTTTTTGCAGAAAATTGCACTACTTTTTCCTATAACATTATCATATTTTTTCTAACATTTTTATTCATGAATATTGTTATCGGCCTGACTTTAACATTGGAAGAATTAATTCCATCGAGAAATTACCATATCGAATTTAGTAAATCCCCTGCCCTGTACTTATAGCTGCAGAGGAAAAAATATGGATATAGCATGTGGAATCAAGTTCCCAGAAAGGACATCATCACATTCATAAATTGATTCCTCGCACCATCTCTCAATTATATATGTACACCATGTCTGTCACATACATTATTGTCTCCAAAGATCTGGCACTGACATGGCTTTGAAATTTGAATAACGCACCAACTGAAATCAAGTTGATCATAAATACAAATTAATGTTCAAGTTCCCTCAATCAGCATTGGATGACTAACAGCTAATTAATCAATTCGATTCTACATTCATATGCATGTCAAATTAATTCCTCAAATCAAAATGTTGCAACAAATATAAGTACATGCAGCACGACAAACTCGTTAGATATATGATCCCTGATGTTCTGTTGTATAAATCATCGATCCTTGGCCTCTGTACTTGTACATGAACTTAGCATTCTTGGATGATAAAGAAGACTCATCTCTTAGAAGAAAAAAAAAAAGAAAAAAAAAAAAAGAAAGAAAAAAAGGAAGCATGATTAATTAATCAGTCGGTCCAGCAAATGAGCATGGCGACGCATCTGCGCATAATGTAGAACTTGGAGCGCTTCTCTTTGACCCGGCTGGAGCACCGGTCTGAAAAGGAGCGCTGCGTGGCCATTGTCTTGACTTTGGGCGTGCAGCTGCTGGATGACCTCCTCAACACCGCGGATCCGCCGCCGGAGGAGTGATCCGACGACGATGGCGGCGGCGATGATCTCCTGCAGCTGCTGCTATTTCTGCAGCTGCTGCCCTTCCTCGATAGCTTCCACTTCTCGTCCAAATGAACAGCATCCATTGCAATTGCAGCTAGCTAGCAGTAGCACCAGCACCAGCACCAGCCAGCACAGGAGTTTATATATAGCTAGGAGCAGGAGTTGAGTCGACAATGACAATGTGAGGTGTTGAGATCTAGCATTATTAAACAATATCAACAATAGGCCGGGCCGGACGGACTAGTGAGGTCAGCCTCTCGATCGATCGGTAAATGGCTTCAGAAATTAAGGAATCCAATGTCGACACAGCTGACAGACAGCTAGCAGTAGCATATGCTTCTACTGTGTTAGTAGTTTCGATTGAAATTGCTATCAAGTTTTCCAGTACGTCTACTTCATGTGCATGGTCTCGACTCTATTATAATCAACAGAATCGTGGCCACACCAGTCAGTGCAGAAGTAAAGCTGACAGTGGGAATTTGTGGCCGGCCGGTGCATCGATCGGTACGACTAAGCTAGCTAGGAGTCCTTCATCTCATTTGCTTCACTGATTCACTAGACTAGACCATAAATATTTGGGTACGTAGCTTCGACACAAGGGTTCAGTAGTGCAGCTAGTGCTGAGCTGAATGTATGTACGTATAATGGAACATAATAGATTAATAGGGATCAATAGTTAATATTACTTGAACAGTCTGACAATAAAATCTCTCGAACATGTTATTACAGCCTACACATGCCCGGCCTCTTCTGTCATGTGCATGCCGCCCATGGGATAAGAGAGCCTGTGGTCCACAGTCAACCGAACCACGACAAAATTGTCTTCGTTATGCATAATGCAGCATAGTTTAAGGGAACATTTACTCAACGCAAGTAAAGTTGAAGGTTTCCAACACAGAACCTCATTTTAAACACAGTCCTTAGCCAATATACTCCCACAACTTCATTTTGAACGGGCCACTCCCAAGTCGAGTAGTTAAATTGTTTTCACCATATATAAATAAATAGCTTCCATAGTAAATTAGGGCAGTCAAATTAACATGGCATACTTCATTGATCACAGCTAGCATATGAACATGGTTGGTCCAAGAGTAAGTCTGATAAGACTTCGGACTTAAACCATCTCCTCTGCTAGGACAACTCCCATGTTCAACTTGACCCTACAGGTGGTCTGGATAGTGGGTGACACCTCAAGAACGGCCCACAATTAATCGACAACTAAAATTAGTTCTAGATAGGACAATCTAATTTTTCTGACCGGCCCTGCATACAAATAGGCTGAAGCCCAGAGATTCCGACACCTTTGCACATGCCATTCATTGAGATGTCTAGAATTCTGAAACGCCTTTCCAACAGAGCCGGCCCGGAGGTTTAGGTTGCCCTATCCTGGAGCTAATTTTGGTTGCCCTTTAACCATTTAGTGGGATTATGCTGAGCCTAAGGGGTTGCCCTAGCAAAGAGAAAATGTCCTAGCAGAGGGGGGTTGCCCAAGCCCCAAGACTTGTCCGACTTACCCCAGTGCCAGCCCTGCTTTCCAAAGCAACATGATCGTTCACAGAGCACGATCACAGTTTTCCTTCTTTTCTTTACCAAAAGCATGCATTAATTAATCCCGTGGTACATCCATCGATATGGAAAAACAAAAGCATATATATATATATATATATATATATATATATATATATATATATATATATATATATATATATATATATATATATGGTCCTGGTTTCAAGTTCAGTATTAAACTGATGTCTCTCCAAGTTATTCATATATAAAATAACAGAAAGTCTATTTTGTCCGTTCGTGGAACTAGTTCGTGCTGGTCCGCGTCGGCATGGCAGACAACCATTGGTTCTCTGCTAACCTGGACCCACCAGAGACGGGAGAGCCAAAAGCTGCTTGCCATGCGGGCGCGGGCCAGTGCGGACCACCCCCGCTGGCGTGCAACCTAGCAGGACCGATAAAATAAAAGGGTAGGCCATCGACTAGACTAGGCCAACTGCACCATATGAAGACATATGTTATATCACGTCCCGATCCTGCTAGAGTCGTTCGTCCTCGTTTTGATCCTTGCGGGGATCGTTCGTACTCGCTAAGGCGTGATGTCGTGCAAGTCTAAGTTGCGCTTGCACACAAGACCAGTACCTGCACAATACAACTAGACAAAGCAAAACACACGCACGCAGCACACTTAATTACTGAAAACCAAATATTAACAAAGAGATTTGAAATAACAATACTTCTTTTTATTGATAATTTAATAGGAATAAAGATCAATGCTTTACGACTCAAAATGCCATAGTTTGGCTTACATATTTCTCTTCGAAAACTCTTTTTGAAAATAGCCACAATGTCCATACATCATATTCCTTTATTACATACTCAAAAGTAAAGACATCTTCAAAAAAAAACTTTGACTTGAAATGAAAATAGATTCGAGGCGATCAACAAGCTCTACTGGGCTGGACGAGCTTTAGCACCTCACCTAAAATTCTCCTGTCTCTTTTCTATCTGAAATAATGTCCACAACGTGAGTCAGTACGCAACATGTACTGGTGAGCAGCTTTTGGCCGAACTCACATAAATCTGCACTAAAGCAACATGTGAAGCTAGCAGATATTTACTAGTGATCTTTCTACTTATCTAGATTCTTTTTAAGCATTCATGAAAGAAACATAAACAAGAGATCGTCACTTATATAATAAATCTTACCCACGGTCGTCGGTCTATCTCTGCACAAGACAAGGATTAGCACAACTTGCATATATATAAAACATACTTTCCATCTCTGCATTTAGTGTTATGTTTGCAATAACTCTGATTATATGCATGCACCCAACTACATGTTCGTCCATGGGTCATTCTTCGTGATTAGCCGATGTGACTCTATGGTTCAGATCGTCGCTAGTGGAAACTACTCTATACACTCCTCTGATCGCGAGATTTTTTATATCTCAGGGTGTTACTCTAATCTCCCCCCTAGGTCGAACGGTTCCGGCGTCCCAGAACCGGTCATGAAGCTTGTCCTTGGGTACAAATTGTCCGAAACTAATACATGAATACAACTCTATCAAATAAAATCTCTTTGATAATAACTATGCAACATTTCCAAATTTTTATTTACTCTCATTTCTATACTCTATATGGATTAACCTTTAAGAATAAGAAAATCCAAGTTTAATGTAATTAAGTAATATTGCGTGTGTTTCATAGAGATGCAAGAGTCGATCAATGAGCCTTGCTATAGGAGAATCGATCTATCATTGCTTTGAGAAATTAAGCGGCCGGAAAAAAATTAAACTGCCACAGTGAGACTGAGGAGACATGTGAGGAGATTCTTAAAATCTGCACCAACTTAGAATTGTTAATTAGCAATTGCATTACCCAACGTATATATAAACCAACCACCTACACTCTTCCAAACTTGCAACCATACAGTCCACAACAATGTGTGTCTGTTTTTTTTTTTTTGGGCGGGAGGCAAGGCGCCGTTGGTACTATGGTGTCCACCGTGCGGCCATGTGATTTCACTTTTAAATTAATTTGGTCAAAGAAAGAAAAAGAATATGAAATATAATTAATATTTTGAAATGTGTTAATTTATATATAGTTGACTACAGTCCCATGAAGTGGACTTTCAATATTGTTCCTTGCAGATTTTTGTCTCTAAAACATTGATATGGACCGGGGCATTCAGAATGGAAGCCCACAACATATATTGTTTGAGTGTTTTGGGTCAGTCTCATGAAATAGCAGGCTGCCATAACACAATTTGACTTTTTATTTATTTTACTAGGATAAATATGATACTCTTCTATGCAAAACTCAATTATTATGTTCTTCCATGGCATCAATTTATTGGTAATTGGGAGTATGGATTGTGAAGCTTTTGTTGAATATGGGCACTTTTGAATAACATAAAGATATAATTTTTAATTTTTTTTTATAGTATGTTATTATTGACACCCCTAAAATATCATCTTGCACTTGTCTTTAATTTTTAATTTTTTCGTCATTGAAGTCGTAATTGTTTTACATTATTTGCTTTAGTTGAAATTAAAATGATGGCATGGCAAATATATTTAAGTTAAATTTCCTAGCACTTAGTTGCAAAATTATTCTATAGTAAGAAAAATATTCTTTGGCTCATTTTTCTTTTATCATAGTGGAAATATGTGGTACAAGGAAAATAGTTCTTCCGGAGAATCCGAAACAATGTGCACCTACATCTTTTGGGTTATTTATAAGGACACAACATATTTTGATCAGGGCTATCTCATTTCTAAGTTTGATTTATTTACAAGTTTGCCATTGAAAAAATTACTCAGGACTATTCCATTTTCAGGACTGCCAAGAATTCTAGCAGTCCTACATACAGTCAGGACTGCCAGAAAACTGGACAGTCCTTATTTTACTTGCTGTGAATTATGACTGCCACTATTTCTGGCAGTCCTATCAGTTTGTAGAAATGCCAAAAAATTGGGCAGTCCTAGTCGACGAGGGGTTGGGTTGGAACAGTCCTATGAGTAAAAAAATGGACTATCCTGAATAATTTTTCTCCAAATCTGTGCTAGTCTCGATCAAAATATGATGTTCCCTTATAAATAACCATCGTTTGTAGACGCAAACTGTAGCCCAAGTAAAAATAGGTGTTAAAAAAATAGATTGAAAGTGTCATCCTATGCTAGATTACAAGTGCATGTACCTTGATCTTTTCATATAGGGACAATTTATAGACCCTAAACGACCTGGACACCAAGTCCTAAAATTTAGGATCCTTACTTAAACATATCATTCTCATAAGTTTATTAGGCTCCACAGGGCTGGGCCTTTTAAACTCTGTAACTGTTTGTTTTCAAAAATGAAGATAATTTTGTCATTTTTCATATTCTAATATTTTTGTAAATATTTATTTATTAATATTGTTATTTGGAAATTTGTTTAGTCGGATTTGAATTTCGTCTAATTTTGACTTGTGTTAGTGGCCCGGGTAGCTTAGACTCTAGTCGGGATCCAAAAATTGGTTAGACATGACTCACAAATTTTACTAATTATGCTAGTATAATTAGACTAATCCCACATGACTAGATTGTTTCATTTAGAGATTATAACTTGACCCTTTTGATCCCAAACCCTTGCAAACACCTAATTAACCAAAGGGAGACTAGATGAGGGCATCATGGACATTTTCCATAGACCCAACTAGGGCTTTAGGTGGCCGGCCATAGGAGGTAGGGATTCATCCCTCTTTCATTTCTTCAGTAGTCTCTTTCTTTCCATTTTGAGTTCTTCCCCAAACTTGAGAGCTTCTCTCTTGATATGATCTCACAAATCAAGTCATTCTTCCTCCATTCCACTCAATCTACCAAGGAGAAGGTGCAAGTTTGGAGTGGGGAGAAAGGAGCTAGGAGAGGAGTCCAATTTCTAGGAGTTCTCGTGTCGGAACCGTGTCCTTGGGTTGAATTATTGGGATCCAACTCCCAATAGGTATAACCTTCTCTCTAATTCATCTTTTCTTACATTTTTGGTAGTTTTGAATCCATAGGAACCACCCCCATGCATGTACCACCCTTAGATTTGATTTTGAGGCTCTTTTGAGTTCTCATTTGGAAGTTGGGATAGATTTTGTGTCACCCATGGAAGAATTCCGAGGGTGGCCCACCAAGTGTTTGTGTTTATGTCCCATAGGCCTAATTTCAGTTTTATATGTGTTAGAGGTAGTTTAGACATGGTTAAGTTGTTCCATATGGTTTTCACATGATTTTCTACATAGGTGTATGCATGTTTTTGGCCTACAAGTCATATTTATAGGTATCTATATGATATATTGTATATATTGATATAAGTGGACTGTTTTGAACAATGTTGATATATATTTGTTGGTGTGGTTGTGTCTTGGTGTGTGTGAGAGATAGGGGGGATCATGCCTACCTCATTTGGCTTGGGGTTAGTGTGGTTTGTAGAGTGGTTTGTGTGTTGGTTGAGAGAGTGAGTGGTTTATGGGTGTGCATGTTGTGAGAGTTTGTGGTTGAGTTGAGTGTTATGGTAGTGGATGTTTGTGTGGGTTTTTGATGTGTTAGATGTGTGTTTATGAGTGTGGTATGTGGGTGTATTAGAGTGGTTTGAAGGGGGTTTAAGTTGAGGGGTTATAGAGAGTTTGGATGAGAATGTGAAGGAGGAAGAGAAGAGAAAAAGAGAGGGGGGACTGCTGCACTATGCAGCAGCCACCACAGCAGCCTTTGTGCACTACAAGAAAAATCTCCTTTTATAACGTTCCATCTACAACACTTCCTAAAAATATTGTAAAAAATGGGGGTATTCTACAACCTTTATTGTAAAAACGTTGCAAAATACATGTGCAAACAACGTTTTACATTCAAACGTTAAGGCTTCTACAATGGTCATTCACAATAGTTGTGTATTATTATTTTTAACAACGTTTTATTAACAATGTAACATTTATTAATTTTGACAACGGTTATTTATTGTTGCCAAAGTTATTAATTTTAACAATGTATTTAAAATATTGTAAAAATATCATGTTCAACAAAGTTTAACAATAGTTCTACATTGTTTATATTGCACAATGTTTGTTTGATGTTGTAAAATTAATTTTATTTTACCACGTTATGTAAACGTTGTATATGTAATATCATTTTGCAATGTTTATGAAACATTATAAAAGGGTTTTATTTAACAACTTTTATAAAATGTTGTAAAATACGTGTTTTTTTACAATATATAGACAACGTTGTAAATATATCTTTAAAATATTTCTAGGATAATATTATTCGAAAAGTTGGTCTTATTAGGTTAACACCTCACTTGGTAGCAGTTCATGGTTAAATGGATCTGTCGCATGTTGAATCATCCATTCCACGGCTTCGAAAGACAGACCTAATATATATACTTCTTGCATCAATCCCTTCCCCCGCTTCTTGCTTGTTATAATATTCTTTCTTGTAAAAATCAGCTCTCCTCCACCTCTAGTTTACTATTTAAAATGCTGCTTTAGCTTAGGGTGTGTCATATATTCAATTAATGAATTATTAAAAATTTCTAGCAAATATTAAAACTTTTAAAGCGTAATCATCGAGATAAATAAGTTTTTTTATTTACATGTTTTTACAACTTACTTTGCTTTTACACCCTTGATTGTTAGTCTTTTTTGTTCAATTAACTTTGAAAATTGTTTAATATTTTTATATTAGTCTTGTTGGTCCCAATCTTGATTTTCTCATGTTGGTTCAAGAATTATGTTTTGATATTGGCATATGTATAACTTACCATGCAAATATCCTACTCCCCATAAAGTGTATACAAGGATTGGAGATTTCAGTTCTATCAGTTTGCTCAATTTACTTTTTGGGTTCCCTTTAAGATCTTATAAGTGCATCAACTAAATAATATTATGAATTTGTTTAGAAATTTGTTTGAAAACAACTCAAAATTTTGAAATGTGGTAGTTACCGTAGCCGGAGCGGGTTCCTCAGGCCCAAAATTTTAGAATATCTAAATGTCATATATTATATTATCAAAAGACAAATCAGTTAGTCAGAATGAAGAAAAAAAATTAGGGCAGTCGCTGTCAAAATTAAATCCACTCCCCTTCTATTGCGGATCTAACATTATGATGCTACAAATCTTCTTATACCCTTTAGTCGCTGCCAATCCCCTTTTTTTCCTTCCGTCGTTGTCAACATCCTCACTCTCTCTCTCTCTCTCCTCTCTCTCCTCTCTCTCTCTCTCTCTCTCTCTCTCGTTGTCCTGTTGGATTTAATTGAACAATAGAAACAAGTTACAATTTTTTATTTTTTTATTATTTTCATAAGAATTATTTGAAACATTATTAGTTACTTATTTGTTTAGAACATCAATTTTTTGCTTGGAATATCTTCAATTTTATTAGTATTTCATTATAAAATATATTATTTTGGATGTTATATTTGTTTATTATTTTTTCTTAAATTTTGTGTTGATAATACTATTTTATTGTTGTCCATAAAAAAAATTGTATGAGCATTAAGCCTTGAGGGCACAACTTTTAGGGGGCGTTTGGTATGCGGAACATTATATAGCCGGGAATTCTATATTTTCAGGAATCAAATTCCAAGGAATTAAATTTTCTGGAAAATTATATTCCCATGTTTGGGTTTGGTGACTATATAAACATTCCCGAGAAAAAAATAAAAATGATAGAAAAAACAAAAAACTGAAAAAAAAATGAAGAAAAAAACAAAAAACGAAAAAACGTCAAAAAAGGAAAAGAAAAAAAAGAAAAAAAACGAAAAAAAAAACCCGACCAAAATATAAAAAAAAAGACAAAAAGGCCAAAAAAAAGACTAAAACGACAAAAATAATAAAAAAGAACCAAAAATCCAAAAAACAACAAAAAAATGATAAAAGAAGACCAAAAAATAACGAAAGCGACAAAATGACAGAAAACAACAAAAACGATAAAAAGACAAAAAAATAACAAAAATAAAAAAATATAGAAAAATGAAAAAAAAAAACCACAAAAAGAACAAAAGACAACAAAAAAAGGACAAAAAGGACAATTTTTTTACAAAAAACGACAAAAAAGACAAAAAAAACAAAAAACGACAAAAAACAACAAAAAAAAACGACAAAAACGTCAAAAAATAACAACAAAAAACGACAAAAGACAAGAAAAAACGACGAAAGACTAGTAAAAAACGACAAAAAAAAATGAGACGAAAAACGACAAACAAAAAAAGAGAGACAAAAATGACAAAAAACAACAAAATGACAAAAAATTGACAAAAAACGACTTAAAAAGTCAAAAAAGAGACAAAATCAACAAAAAAATACAAAAAATTGACCAAAACAACAAAAAATGACAAAAAACAAAAAAAGACAAAAAACAACAAAAATGACAAAAAAAGACAAAAACCGGTAAAAAGAGAAAAATGATAAAAACGATAAAAGATAAAAAAATAGATAACAAACGACAAAAAAAGGACAAAAAATAACAAAAAAGAAACAGAAAACTACTAAAAACGACAAAAAAAGCCAAAAACGACATAAACCGGTAAAAACGACGAAATAGTGACAAAAAGAGAAAACACAACAAAAAAAAATCGACAAAAAGGACTAAAAATGACAAAAAGCGAAAAAATTGATAAAAACTGACAAAAATGACCAAAAAGCGACAAAAACGACAAAAACAACAAAAAGGCAGAAAAGGGCAAAAAAACGAAAAAATGATCAAAAAAGTAGAAAAAAGTTCAAATAAATTTTTTTTTGGCCTGGGCAAAAGAAAAATACTCACCTATTCTTAAAGGATAGGATTCCCATGTTTTATGGGTAAACTATTTACCCGGGTATTTTAACCCCCGGGAATAAATTTTTCATAGCCCAAACAAACATGGTAATAGATTCCCACCCTAAATTTTTCTGGGAATAAAAAAAATACCGCATACCAAACATGGTATTAGAGTTTGTCTCAGGACTCAAAATTTAAAGTTCGACATTGGTAGCTACCTCTTGTAATTTCAACAAATGACAGCTGCCAATCCAGCATCTTTCCCTCTGATATAATTAAAACCTATTGACGATAGTTGGCTTTGAAGCAACTAAAACATATGAGTACACATACATTATGTTAGTAAAGGCTGTCATTGTTCTTCATGCGATATTCTGTATAAACTCCAGTAAGAGCTGAAAGGTAGAAAAAAGATCATACTGTAATTTTGTTAGATATGATCTCTTTTCGTCTAGCGAAACAATAACTTACCTAAAGTATAAAAAAAAAGACTCACACTAATCTAGTTTAGGTACATTACACGTATAAAAATAATCTATGATATTATTTTATAAAATAGATAAAGATTTAACTTGTATTATAATATTCTAAATATAATTTAAATATATTATAATTATGATTTATTATAAATATATTTTTTGAATCTTTGTTATGTGTTTAATTAGATAATACGATGCAGTTAGTTTAAATATTATTTTAACGTTGAACATATTATTATATTTTCATGTTATTTTTAAAAAAAATTTCAACAACTACGTAAGAAGAAAACATATACAATAGTTATTTTTTAAATTTTTATGTATTAATAAGTGTAATATATATACTATTTGGAAAAAATATTTTAACCATTCTAAGCCGTATTTAATATAGAGAACGATCATGTATGTATTAATTCTAATCTGAACCCGAATCTAGAAACCGAATACAACTAGTCTGTATTTTCTCTCACGTTTTCTTCTTTTTCTGTTCTCTGTCTCGATTAGAGGTTACTCATGCCTTCATTTCTATATTTTATTTAGGGTTTATAGTGATTCCAAATTTATGAGAAATTATTTAGAATTTTTGATCATTAGATAAAAAACGCACTAAATATTTTAGTTGCTTTGAGATAAATATTTGGTACTCCTTTTTCCGTCACTAATAATAAAATATTTTTATACTAAATAAATTTAATAAAAGAATAATAATTTAATAAGTATAAATATTTGTTGGACTTGGTCAGCAAAAATAGAAAGTAGGTATAATTTTTTCTGTTGTGCGCCACTTTTTTCTCTCCAAATATTTTCCCTCCTTCTAAAATATTTCTCCCCTTCTAAATTTTTTCTACTCCCAACTAATAAAAGGAACTAAAGCCCCCGCCCCCTCTAAAATATTTCCCCCCACCCCCACTAAAAAATTTCCTCTCCCTCCATCGGTTTACTGCCGTTCTCCTCCTCTCCTTCTCGGTGTCAAAGGGCTGCTCTCCTCCTCGGTTATCTAGGTCAGCGATTCTCCTTCTTCTTCTACTTCTCTATTTTTTATTCCCTCCTCTCTTCAAATTATTTTATTCTCTAATATTTTTGTTTGTTTTACAGCTGCTGATCAAGTCCTTCGTCCAGGGAGAGAAGATCCTACACGCCGGCACCGGTATGTTTGAAAACCTAACCCTTTTTTTTAATGTATTTTTCACTTTTTTTTTAAATATTTTTCTGCGGGTTTGCTTCTATGATCTATCTAATTTTAATTTTTTTGCTTTTTAAATCTATTATAGAATTATTGTTTTTAGGGGTTAATGATTTCTTTGTTATTAGGATTATTGTTATAGAATGATTGTTTTTAGGGTTAATGATTTCTTTGTTATTAGGATTATTGTTATAGAATGATTTTTTTAGGGTTAATGGTTTCTTTGTTATAGAATTATTACTATTTTTAGGGTTAATGTTATTATTTTACTGATGTGCCATTTCCTGATTTCCATCCTATCTGTTAATTTCAAGATCTCTAATATTGCACATAGATTAAGGATTGGTAGCAAAGCTCAAACTTTCTACCTTCTAGAAAAGCATATGTTCAACTTTAGGAATGCTGAACAATTACCTCAACTAATTATAGAAACAATGGCGAAACATCGGAGAATGTCGCCAGAGAATGGATGACAAGAGAGATAAGTTGTACAAATGCTTATGTTCTTTTTCTTAATAACAAAATTCATAAATGGGTCTACAAGAAACTGTGTGCAAGTACCAATGCAAGAGTCTCTGAAAGGTAATTTGATCTCACACACAAACATGTTAATGTATCCGTGCATGTGCACACACAGAGAAAGACACATACCTGGCAGTTTTCTTTTACATCCCACAACCGCAGGGTACTGTCATTTGATGCAGATGCAAGTTCATTAGTAGATAAGAACTTCACATATGAAACTGCTTTCCTGTGGCCTTTGAACACGTAGAGTGGGGCACTTGTGTTTCTTAAATCAAAATAGTGAATGTGATGATCAGCAGAACCAACCTGACAAATTACATAACATATATTGCTCCATGATATGGCTCGAAATAAGAACTAAACCAGTAAAAGGGAAAACCATACCGCCACGTAAATGCTAGATCCAGGATTATATTTGACACAACAAATATTTGCTTTCATGTCAATACTGAAAGCACTTGCTTCTTGCTTTGTGCACCACACTTTGACCTAATGCATAATGTTATTTGAATAAATAAGCATTTCCAATAACATAAATAATATTGGCATAATAGCAAGTGTTAAGAGGCACTGCTGAGAAAAAGTAATAATATATCCTTGTATAATATTGAGGATTCTATCTTAGTAATTTAGCATAGAAAACATCAGGTAGTGATATCAACTTTTTCTCAGCTTAGTAATTTAGCATAGAAAAAATAATAATATATCCTTGTATAATATTGAGGCTGCTACCTTTGAAAACAACTTTGCAAGAAACATTTGTTTGTTGCTCGCACCAATGCAAAGACAGAGTTTAGACTTTATGGTCATTACACAACTATATGTTTCTTGTGAAACCCTAATTTAGTAAACCCCATATCAGCTGTTTGTACAGGCTCTGAGGAAAGAACTCGGATAATTAACCACAAACTTATGTTGGTTTTGGGTCCCTAAAGAACTCGAATCACTTCCTTATACATTGAAACTTGTGCTAGAGTGGCACTGTATCATAGTGGTGTGTGTCTGGAACATTGCTTTGACCTTTAAATAGTAAGCGAATTGATGTCATGAAAAATAATTAAAAACTATATGTGATGAATGTAGATCTTTTATTAGCTAACATTTGCAAAAGTCATAGAGGTAGGTTGTATCTTTGCTAAAGTCTCCTTGACCAGCTTGAGTGTAGTAGATATCCTATAAGCTAGCATTTGCCAGATTCATAGAGGTAGTTTATAAGCTTTGTTATAGTTTCCTTGACCATGCTTGATATGTGATTGATACCCCTATCATATAATTCAAATATCACTTTTATCATACAAAAAAAAATTAAACTACAAACATTGCATTTGGTTTTTATAAGATATAAAATATGCATACATGTTATGTTAGGCTTTCCCAGTTTGTAACTAGAAGGTTTTTGGCTTTTGATATGTATATTTTGATATGTATATTTTTAAAACATTTAAACAAAATCTTGGCTTAATTGCTACTTGATACCCTCAACTATTACGCTTTTTCAAGTTGATACCCTAAACTTTTTTTTGTAACAACTTGATACCCAGATAATTTTTTGGACAATAATGCCCTTACCCAAATTTTAAAACTACCACTCACCCCCCCCCCCCCTTACTCCAGGCCACCCCCCCCCCTCTCCCCTCCGCCCCCCCCCCCCCCCCCCCCCCCCCCCCCCCGCGCCCCGCCTCGCCTGCACCATCCCCCTCCGCCGCCTCGCCTGCACCCTCCCCCTCCGCCGCCCCGCCTGCACCCTCCCCCTCCCCCCCGCTCCCCTCCACCCTCCGGCAACCCGCACCCCCTCCCTCTCTCGCTGCCCTCCTCTCCTTTCCCGACTCCACCATCGCCGGAGAGGGAGGGGGGGAGGTGGTCGCCGGAGAGGGGGGGGGGGAGGTGGTCACCGGAATGGGAGGGGGGGAGGTGGTCGCCGGAGAGGGAGGGGGGGGGGGAGGTGGTCACCGGAATTGGAGGGGGGGGGGGGAGGGGGGTTGCATGGGAGAGAGAAAGCCAGGGGCATTTTTGGAATTTTTTGTGTTTTAGGTATTAAGTTGAAAAAATAAAATAGTTGAGGGTATCGAGTTGTTGAGTAAAAAAGTTTAGGGTATTAAGTTGAAAAACTGAAATAGTTGAGGGTATCAAAGTGCAATTAAGCCCAAAATCTTTATACTTATAGTTTTCTTGCAAGGTAGCTGCATAGATTATTTGATTGGCAACATGTAGAGTCTATTTTTCTTCTACTTCTTCAAGAACTACTTAAAAATGTTTACACATTACTTCTATAATTCATAACAGAGTTCCATGGTTATCTTAGCTGAAGGGAAAAAAAAAGTCTTGTGATTCTTTAAGTTAATAAATCTCAGATTAGATATGTCCTTGTTCGCAGAGACATCTTCCTTTGTTTCTGAATGTCAGATTTACTACTGCTTGATTTACAACGATAGGTACTTTTTTGTTCCTCAACAGAGTTTTCTTTTTATTGTTTTATATCCTAATTTCCTACTTGACAATGATGAGATTGCATTGGAAGGTCAATTCTTTTCTTGAGGTTTTTTATGCTCTAGGCAACCCCATTCTTGTGAAGGCTTTGATGAACATGATGATAATTAACCGTACCAACTTTTTAAAATAAATTATTGATACATCATTAGCACTTGCATCATCTAACCCATTCCCATAATTTTGAGTTGGTTATGGAGGATCTTGCCAAATTGAGAAGGCTCGAAAGTAGCATTGCTTATGTTAGTTACCGGCTGATTGCAATTTTATCAGTTGTTACCAATGACCAAACTATTGGCTAGGAGAGCTAAATAGAGTCTTGCCATGAGCTAAGAGACCGGGTAATTTTGACTATTATGATTTTTATAAGAGTAATGTACAAATTGCATCTTGAGAGTGTTGAAAGAGAAATACAATCAAATATTGTTTTTGTTATATGTTGGAAAGCATAATTTGAGAGCATCTGATTAGTTGTTTATATAATTGGACATGGTAAGATTCAGCGAAGCATATCAGGATTGTTGTAGACGTGTTAGTACTTCAACTTTTGCTCGAACTGGAAGGTGAATTGCCCTCTCCCAGTTCGAGCTCACAGACCTCTTCATCATTTGCACGAACTGTTGAAACTCTAGGTTGTATTTTCCTTAGGCACTCGATAAGTGTCATCTGGGAGATGTCATCTCCCATAAAGAGCAAAAGATTAAGAGTCCAGGTATGAATGTCCCATCATCTTTTGCATGTGAGTTTGTTGTTTTCAAACATTTGATATCTACATATTTTAAGACTGGAAAGATCATTCTCGTTATAATTCTGTAATTTGTAGCTGGTTACATTTGATATCTATAGATTTTTCAGGTATGATGCATCCTATTATAATTCTCAAATTTGTATCTGGTTAGCCTAATGCTTGGATAATACTTTAATCTTGCTTGACGGCGATGTGCGCAAGCAGGAGGATGCAGCAAGGACTAATTTTTGTTGTGTCTACATATGCCTTCTAAGTACTAATTTTTGCTGTGTTTTTTTGATAACAGATCTTCCCATGGTGAGGAAAGCATCTCTCCATCGGTTCCTTGAGAAGAGAAATGATCGATAAGGTTACTCTAGTCGGGTAAATGTCGTTCATTAATCTCATTATATTTCTATTTCTTCATTGCCAGCATCAATGCTGAGGCACTATATCAGGTGAAAGACTCTTCAAAGGATTATCCTGCAGACTTAGCCAAGGCAATGGATAACCAACCATGGCTCAGGCTGAAATCGAGTCTTAGCTTGGAACGAAGATGATCAAGTCCTCACATACATGATACACCCTAAGCTTAGATTGTCGACAACTTGTGTTTTTGGTGCAGTTTTTTGACTTACTAGTCTGGCTTTCCATTCTTTTTTTTCCTTAGGAGCGTAGAGAACATGAATACTCAGGATAGAACATGAATACTCAGGATAGGCCACTTGTTATAGAACATGAATACTCAGGATAGAACATGAATACTCAGGATAGGCTTCATCGGATGCTTAAGTGGAACAAAATCTGTTACTTTGGAACAACTCTGAAGATGTTTCTGACCCTTTTTATGAGCATAAATATTGACGGTTTCGACAACTTAGGCAGTTTCTAGGAGGAACGCCAAAATAATAAAAACTTAGAAGTAGATTAGTATGTGATTCTCTTACTTATGTATTACTTGTTTATAGATATATTAGTGTGTTTCACCTCCATGATTTTTTTTTCTTCTGAGTTTTCCTGCTTTATCTTATAAATGTGGCTCCGAGAATGTCCGCTTGTGACCAGCTTTTTTACTTTTTCTACCTTAAAATAGGAAGCATACAAACTTCTCTTTTCATCTGAAACTAAATATCCAAACTTGCATTTTTATTTCAAAAATCTACTTATTTATCTTTGTACTTATATCTCGTAGTCCAGTGTCTCAATACTGGAACTCTTGACTTAACCTCAAATACATGTTGGAATTCAGGTACTAAGAAAATTTATCTTCATTAACTTCTTTAAGAACTTCCATATATACAAGCTTCAAATATAAATACCTGATTAAGATTTTGTGTTCCATATACTCTTTTTTTTGTGCCCAACAAATGAAGTGACTTACTTCTCTCTTTCCTTACTTTTTCAGAATTAGTGGGTTTTTCCTCACCTATAAGGTCTGGCTACATGCTTCTCACTTCCTCAAAAGAGCCTTGTCTTGCTCCCTCTAGCAACAAATAAACTTCCTCAAGAGAGCCTGTCAGATAAAAAAATTTGAAATATTGGATGGTTTGTGGTAAATGATTCAAATACTGGTTATTAAAATGTATATTACTTCTTGTAGAAATTATGTGCTTTACTAACTTGTTACTCAAATATTATATGATGAAATGATATGATTCAATACTGGTTTAGCTCTTCAAATGTTATATGGAATGGTTGAAATGTTATTAAACATGATACGTTGCTTATGGTTTAACTGATAGTTGAATACAAGTTTGTGGTTCAAAATTTTATTTTTAAAATATTTGTATTTGTATTTGTATTTGTATTTGTATTTGTATTTGAATTTGAATTTGAATTTGAATTTGAATTTGAACTTGAATTTGTATTTGTATTTGTATTTGTATTTATATTTGTATTTTTATTGTAATTGAAATCTATATTTTTATCTATAAATTTTTTTTTTTAAATGGAAACATAAACAACAACGTTTCAAAACTGTTGTAAGCAAACATTATAACAACTTTTCTAAACATCGTGAAATTTATTTACAATACTTTTAAATCATTTTTGATGTTATAATTAAAACATATAAATACATATTACAATGTTTGGCAAACATGATTAAATTAAAGATACAACATTTGTTAAAAGTTGTATAAACTTTTTTGACAATATTTTTCCACTGTTGTCGAATGTCTATGTACAATGTTTACTGAATGTGGTAGATATAGTTCTTACCACAGTTGGAGAACGTTGTTGAAATTATATTTACAACACTTGTAATATGTTTTAAAAAATACTTTTACAATACTGGCTAAATGTCGTGGAAACTTTTTTGTTAGATTTTATAAATTTTAACAATGTTTATAAATTATTGTGGTAAGAATATCTACAATATTTTTACAACGTTCAAACAAACATTGTGAATGATGCCCCCCTTTTACAACCCTGGATATAACAACCTTCTATTAAACGTTGTAAAAGATCTTTCACGATGTTTTTGTAACGTTGTAAAAGTGGTTTTTTCTTGTAGTGGTGGCAGCACACATCAGCAATATGTTGCATTAAGCAGCAGCAATAGCAGCCCTTACTGCAGCAACAACATCGGCTGCAAGGAGGGCTGCACTAGGCAGCCCTTCTCCCCTTGGTGCTTGTGTGTGTGTGTGTTTTGGTGAGTTGTGTCTAGTGGTTATAGGTGTATGTAACGTCACAGTCCCAAAATATGTAAGATTAGGAGTACGTAACATGCCAGCTACGCATTCGACCAGACTCTGGTCCGACTCGAATATGCATAAGCTGTGTTATAATGGACACAATCTGCATAATACAACTATATCTATGTCTCAATCCATAATGAAATAAAACACAAGAAAGAGCCACATGTGTTAAAGTCGGCCGCCCAATAACACAGGAACTCGAATAGACTCGAGAAAGAAATATGAGTATATAAAAATTAGGCTATGACAGCAGAGGAGTAACTAATATGATTAAATAACATACCTCGGTAGATGAAATAAATACCTTATACCAATACCCGCATATCAAGGCGATTAGCCTCAACATCTTTAGAAAAGCTCTACAACCGTTTAAGCTGCAAAACTGGCAGGAAACCAGGTCCTCAGGGGGACGTAACAAGGTACAAGAAACAACATGCCAAAAGTAAAACAGTATAATGCCACATACTCAATGATAAATTACTGTAACAATCTAAGTGATATGCAAATGAGAGTATGGTATCGTACCCCGGACTGGTACTTACGGACTCATCCGTATGCTAGACAGTACCCTCTAGGCTCCGTGTGGGGGAACCCAATAAAGGATAATATATGTAGATATATGCACTTTAGATTCCGTATTGAGAACCCAAAGTCAAGTACTCATGTAGATAGGTAATATATAGAATATGCCCAGAGCACGATGAAGACTCTTCCCTCCCAATGTAACCTCACGTCTCATGTCCACGTTAGTGTCTACACGTCCAGAACGATGATGCGAACTCAACAAAACGTCCGGAATCAGATTCCTATCAGCCTATCACGAAATCGCTCATCATGTGGAACCGTGGGCCCTCGAGATGCCGTTTCGTCAACGTTATCAAAATCGAACAAAACTTGGGTCACAGGACCATCGTAGCGCTGCGAATCCAATGACACAAGTTTTGTTGCGAACCGACAAGTACACACTAAGTTATGGCAAGGCGTTGGAACAGGCCGATACGGCGTTTTTTCGACGGATACACGTTGATTTCGACATGCACACACGTCCGAATCACGTTCCACGAAAGCCCACATGTCCGCATTGTCGTTACGCACCATGCGGTGAAGTACGCACGCGATGACGTGGCCTCGTTTGGCGGGATACATCCCGTATCGAAAATTTTGGGTGTTTACGGAACCAGTTTTATGGCAGTTTTTATTGACCGATTAATCCCAAAATATAGCATTTTAACATAAAGTGTTTGAAACGTTTCAGTCTCGGTTATGTTGTGGTCAGGTCTATTCAAGTATTTTTGAAAAACGTCAAATATGTTGGGAGAAAAATGCTCACAAATACGGACATTCGAGACAGTTTTCTACTGGTAAAAACCGAAAGATTTTCCTCAACTTTCGATTTGTTTTTCTCTAAATACACACCATTTTAACCCAAACTACTTGGAGGATCTTGAAGGGGGTTATGTTTTGATTCAACAGAAACTAATAGATCGAAAATCGGATAAACGGAGGAGGAGAATTCATACCTCAAAGTAGAGGGCATGGGCAGCCTGCTGCTGTGACGTGCGGTCGCACGTGGTCGTGCGGCGCCAGGGCGGTCTACTGCGGTGGTTTGCGGCAGCGGTGGGTCGCCTGAGAAGGTCGCCGGGGTCGTCAAGGTGTTGGGGGTTGCTTGACTGGTGGGGAAGGAGGAGAAATGAAGGTGAAGGGAAGGAGAAAAATGAAGAAGAAGGTGAGGAGAAGTGGGGTTGCTGCTCAAGGTTTTGAAATATGCAACGATTATGGGATGCACTTGCTAGTTACAAATATGCAACATACATTTGAGGAAGAGAAAGGGACAGATGTTAGGTACTTGAAGGGACTTGTCACTTGGCTATTGAGATGCTAGTTAACGTACATGGTTAAGCACTGTAATAGTTGCTACCAACTAGCTACAACATACAAGGAAACCAAAGGAAAAGATTCCTTTTTTTTTCTTCTGATGCATGAATGGCCCTTTGAATGTGTGGCTTTGAAATATTATCATAAGTGAATAGTAGCATGCACCATTACGGGGTGCACTTGCTTGCTTCAGAACTAGCAAATTTGTTATGTTGTGTAGGATCACACAACCTAAAATATAATGACAAAATAAAATAATTCAAGTTGGTTGATGCTAAAATAGTTACAAAATTTTATAAAAAAATATATTAATATTATTGATAATGATTTACATTTAAATATTCATATAATAATTATAAAATTCTAATTTTGCAAATATTAGCAAAAGATTTGACATATAAAATAAAATAAAATAAAATAAATAAATATTAATTACCATAATAACCCTCTATAAAATTAGAGTACTCACAGCGTATGTCAGTGTCCTAGATAATTTGAGTAAGATTTGTTGTCCATTTTGCCTCCAATAAGTAAAGAAATATCCAATTATCAAAAGTAAAAACGGAAATGATTTTTTGTCTGCAGGCAGGCTAGCCGGACGAGACGAGGATAGAGATTTAGACTGACGGGCCTATAAAGTAAGATGATTGGTTAATATTTTATTACGCATAATTCACTTTTTAATGAATGTAATTATCTCCGTATAGATATCGTGCCTCGGGGGTACATAGATGTTTGGGGCACTTTCTGAGATCCAACTATAGTGGTCCTTATAATTTCAACTACTCGGATGCTCTGGACGAGAGAAAGGCATTCTGGTTTGAACGTTTTAAGGTAAAAGTATTTTTAGTTTTAATATGAATCATCTACTTATGAATATTATACAAACTTACTACATTACTTCTTATAGCAAACATATTTCTTTTATCCACCACACCGTACTGAGCTGATCGAGAAGATCTTTTCAGTTGTCGCTGCTAAATTGGTCCGTGATGCAATCTTCGACCAGAAAGCTCGTGATCGATTGGGACAACCAATCCAAAGTTGTATCATGTCTGCGCAGTGTACTACGACGAGGGTTAGTTCAACGAGGATAGGTACAAGGAAAGAGACTAGTTATCATCCACCAGAATTGTCGTTGATGTTTGGCTAGCTCACTGATAACTTGTTTAGGGATAATGTACGAAGATAAATAATATATAGGAAGCTAGAGACGAGAGAGTGGATTTGATTATAGGCACCGTTCTACCAGCATCTTAAGGCATTGAGAGGAGTTCCCCGCATGCATAAAATGAGAGAGAGAGGATTTGGCGCATAAAATGAAAGGAGTGTGGAATTTAAATAACACGTTCTTATTATATAGGAAGCAGCTATAAGTGACGTAACGGATGAAAGGAGAGGCTCTCTCTATAATTAATTAATCTATAATTAATTAATTAATTAATGTAAAACGCTATTTTCGTTGGGGGAGACTTTTGACTTGCTCAGTCTGACCACATGACAATTAATCAATTCGTGAATGAAATAGGAAGGTGGTGGTGGCTGGTTTGGAAGAAATTCTTGTTCAAACAATAGAGGCAGGGGGCGTTAGCATTCGTGAATGAAATAGTTGTTTAAATAATACGTTTATTTAAAGGCGGCAGCAAAGTAACGTAACGGTGCATTAAGAAGTCATTTCCAGCTGCTATTGTTGTCGTCTGTAATGGAAGGAGAGGCTCTCTCTATGATTAATTAATTAATATAAAACTAGCTAACAAGAAATGGAGTCAGTCGTGGTGGCTGTTTCGTTGGGAGAGACTTGTGACTCTTTCAGAGTCGACCACTTGACAATCAGTTCAGTAATCAAATACGAACGGCGGTTGGTTGCAGTCAAACCAGGTGGCTGTGGCTGAACCAATTCAATTTAATTTAATTTAATTTAATTTAATTTTCCACTTGATTGATTCCCTCCCTATAGAGTTTCTTAGAAAGTACACTTGCTTCTTGTGGTTCCGCTCTGCTTCTATAAATGGTGTGTGTATATATATATATTTGTAATCATCACTTTCACTTATATAAACTAGACTAGCTAGCTACTTGACGAACGAACGAACGAACGTTGTGCTAATTGTTTGATTAGACGACGATCGGATCGGATCGAATCGGATCGGATCGACTCGACATGGCTGCTAGTATCGAGAGCATCAGCAACTTCATCTTGAAACCTTGTCCGGTGCCAAATATTAATCACCTCCCCAACGCCGCGGTGACGCCGTTGACGGTCTTCGACAGAGCGGCCGGCAACTTCCATTACCCAGTCCTCATGGCCTTCCGCTCTACCATGCCCTCCAACTCCGTCCTCACCGAGAGCCTGTCCAGAGTGCTCGCTCCCTACCCCCACCTCGCCGGAACCATCGACTACGACAGCAGCTCCCGCCCCAGCTTCGTCCTCAACAATGCCGGAGTCCGTCTCGTCGCAACCCAGGTCAATGTGCCCATGGACGAGAAGAGCCTCATCCACGACCCCACCACGCACGGCAACCTGTATCCCCGCGTCCACGACGGGGCCAACGAGGTGTTCCAGGTCCAGCTCAACCGCTACGCCTGCGGAGGCATGGTCATCGGCTTCACCATCTCGCACACCATCTCCGACGGCTACTCCATCTTCCAATTCATCGCCCGGTGGGCCGAGGCGGCACGTGGGCTCGCCGCCGCCGCCCCTCCTCCCCCTCCCCCTTATTACAACGTCGACCGCAACTCCCTCTTCGTGCCGAGGAATCCCCCGACGTGCAAGTACGACCACCGGGAGACCGAGTCCAAGCAGCTGGTGAACACGAAGTCGTCACCCCCCGCCGCCGCCAGGTCTCCCGTGGACAACCTGACTGTCCAGTTCCCTGCCGAGTTCATATCGGAGCTCAAGAGGAGAGTTCCCTACAGGTGCACCACCTTCGAGTGCCTCTCCGCTCACATATGGAAGAAGATTGTCACAGCGCGCGGCCACGACCACGACGAGAGGACGAGACTGAGAATAGCAGTCAACGGAAGGGGAAAGATGAGGCCTGTCGTGCCCAGGGACTACTTCGGCAACCTCGTCTGCTGGGCACTCCCCACGTCGCAAGTCGGAGAGGTAGTCTCCAACGACGTCGGCAACAACGTCTCGACCATCCGCAAGGCCCTCAAGCAGATCGACGACAGCTACTTCCGCTCCTTCATCGACTTCGGAGAGATCCTCAACGACGAGGGAGGGGACGAGGAGCTCATGGTCACTGCCGAAGAGTGGGGGGAACTAATCTATCCCGACATCGAGATGGACAGCTGGCTCGGCTTCCCCATGAACGACATCGATTTCGGGACCGGAGCTCCCAAGGTCATGCTCCCGCCCGATATTCCGGCCGAAGGCGTCGTAACGCTTGTCGATTCCTTCGGCGACGGGGAGAAGGGAGGGGTCAACGCCTACCTCACCCTTCGCCGGGAGCATGTTGACAAGTTCACAAGTATATGCTTCTCTCTCGACGACTAATTAGCAAGCTCGATCGATCCATCCATCGGCCATTTCAATATCAAAAATTCTTTTTGTTATTTTTTTTCTCATTAAAGAAAAATCCAAGAGATTAATCAATTGTAAAATAATAAAATTTTAGTTACTAGACTCATGTACTCTTTCTCACTGCATACATGTTGGTGTTTAATTACCATGTTATGTTCTGATTGCAATTATGCTCTTATTCATGAATTCTTATTCTGTGTTGTGTTCAGTCATTTCCGTATAAGCAGGGGTGAGCAACGGTTCGGTTCGGTTGGACCGAACCTTTTTCAAAAAAACCGAACGAAAACTAAAACCGTTTTTTCTAATACTATAAACCGAACCGTTTTGTGGAAAAACCGAAAAAACCGAACCGAAAAAAACTGGTTCGATTTTCGGTCGGTTCGATTTTCGGAGCAAGTGGGCCACGCCCGCAATTATATAAATTTAATGTCAATATTGAAGGGCCAATGGGCCAAGCCTGAACATACAATTTTTAAGTATATTGGAAAATTTTATAAGAACCATTTTGAGTATGCACCAGTTTGCTAATAACTAATTTGATCATTTCATAAAAAATATAGATTGAAAACTAATATTAACATTAGCCACCATTTTACATAAGATTATGTGTATCATAAGTTAACATAGACACCACAGGTCCACACAAACTAAGCAACTTGACCTCCAATATAACATAGACACCATTTTACATCATAGACATTAGGCACCGGTTAAATGCAAACCATAGGCACCAGTTTGCATAATGTTCTTGAATTACAACATTTGCACCTCTCACCGGTTTACAAATATTTTACAAATACAATATAGGCACCATTTTACAAATTAAGAAAATTACCAGGTTACAAACATAAACTTGTACAACAACAAATACATGATAAGAACGCTCTGTGCCAGTAAACGATTGCACTTCCTTCCCATTCACCACAAGAAAATTGGACATGAACAATAATGAAAACCCACTAGAGATTCCAATTGAACATAAAGAAAAATAAAATCCACTGGAGATTAAAGTTGAACATGAAAAATAATGATTGCTCTTCCTTACAATAGCAAAAGTGAAGTTCCGGGTATTGTTCAAAATGAAAAAAAATGTAACCCACTAGAGATTCAAGTTATACATCAATATATCATCTAGCCATCTAGGTTGGAAATTAACATAAATTTTATATCTAGAAAAATTGGCAGAAAATTAATATCTACAAAATTTAGGTTAGAAATTACCAGATCTAGCCCCTAGGTTATAGATATTAACAAATATAGGCTATAAATTAACAGATCTAGGTTAGAAATTCACACATCTAGGTTAGAAATTACGTGATCTAGGTTAGAAATAACGAGATCGATAAATTAACAGAGCTACTAATAGATGATCTCACCAAAGTACTGAAATAACAAGCACAACTGCACAAGACACCAACAAAATTAGTTAACAAAGAAAATTAAAAAAACAATCATTTTGCAGAAAAATAATATTAAGTTAAATATTCATGTTAGATCTTACGAGTGTAGAGGATTTTGAGTACACCAGTGTCCACTTCGACAGATTTAGGCTAGATCTTTAGAGGTTTAGGTTAGATTTCGAGAGATTTAAACAAATTCTTAGATTAGTTAGGAAGTCAGAGAGAGATTAGAGAGGGAGAGAGATCAAAGTGCCTTTTTCTTTTTGAAATAATCAGAGGGAGAGAGAGAGAGTCTATTTAGGATTAGGGTTTCTTTTCAAGAGGAAAGGGAAACTGAAGGAGGAAAGGGAAACCGAAGGAGGAGTTGCGGCTGTGACTCCTCACAAAAGAAAGGAGGAGAGAGAAAAATGAGTTAGGGTAAAGAATTTTTGACTTATACATGTGAGGAGGGGTCATATCGTAAATGTGCATATTCGATTTTCGGTTCGGGTCGGAAACCGAATCCCAAACCCGAACCGAAAACCATTATTTTTATAGGTTAAAACCGAATACCGACCCGTATTTTCAAAAACCGACCCGAACCGCCATTTCGGGTCAGGTCGGGTCGGTTTTCGGTTGAAAACCCGATATTTGCTCACCCCTACATACAAGTATATGCTAGCTAGTGTTGATCGTTCTTACGATAGTAGATCATTGTACTAACAAATTTACTTTTGCAACAATATATATATATATATATATATATATATATATATATATATATATATATATATATATATTATTTTCGTTGTGCTTTGAAAGTTTGTGCTAACTTATGTAAAACAAAAGAGGGGTAAAGTGCAAAAAACCCCTCGTTAAATATGTGCCTTTTGCACTAAAAGACCTTTTAGAATTTTTTGTCAGTTTACCCCTCCTTAGATTATATATCCGCTCGATTAGGCCCCTCCAGCCAAATTTTAAAAAAATTAGACCAAAAATACCCCTCCCCCCCTCCGGCGGCGCCGGCGCTGGCGAACCCCAACCCCCCCATCGCCGGCGATCCCCCAGCCCCCCCGACCACCCCCCGCCGGCGATCCCCCAGCCCCCCTGACCCCCCCGATCCCCCCCTCGCCGGCGAGCCCCCAGCCCCACCCTCATCGCCGGCGAGCGCTCCCCCGACCCACCCCCCTCCTCCTCCCTCGCCGGCCTCGACCCCCCCTCCTCCTCCTTCGCCGGCCCCGACCCCCCCGCTCCCTCGTCGGCCCCGACCCCCGGCTCCCTCGCCGGCCCCGACCCCCCTCCTCCTCCTTCGCCGGCCCCGACTCCCCCGCTCCCTCGTCGGACCCGACCCCCGGCTCCCTCGCCGGTCCCGACCCCCCTCCTCCTCCTTCGCCGGCCCCTACCCCCCGCTCCCTCGTCGGCCCCCGACCCCCGGCTCCCTCGTCGGCCCCGACCCCCCCCGCTCCCTCGCCGGCCCCGACCCCCCTGCTCCCTCGCCGGCCCCGACCCCCGGCTCCCTTGTCGGCCCCGACCCCCCCCCTCGGCCTCCGTCGCCGGCGAACACAGCCGAAGAAGGAGGGGGGGAGGGAGGGGTAAAACTGTCATTTGGGGGCAAAATGAGCATATTTAATACTTTTGGGAATTTTAAGAGCATGGGGTCTTTTAGTGCAAAAGGCACATATTTAACGAGGGGTTTTTTGCACTTTATCCAACAAAAGAGATTAGGTGTCTCACCATGAAAAATCATACTGCAAGTACCACTTAGAAATCCGAATTTATGAACGTCTTAGTTTAGCATGAATTTTTGCTAAGAATTATGAATCTATGTACGTCTTAGTTTACCATGAAGTTTTGCTATCTGGAGCATACAAGTTCATGTACAACAATAAGTCTTAGATTTTTTTTGGACTTATCTCAGAGTTATATAACTACCCTGCTAATATTTTTTCTTTCTTTCTCTCAAGAGGTGTAGTAGTTGTATTAATTTCCTAGTTGGATATGTAATATTATTTTTGAGGAGTATTACCTCTAAAGAAATAGGACTTTATCCACTACTATGGCAAATAAATTCATATTTGTGGCTTAGAAAGTGATTGGGTGCGATCATATCAACATTAATTAAACTTTAATTTCAAAGTAGGTCCCGATCCCAAACTGGGACACTATTGATCTAGTTTAATAAGCTTGAAGCATTTTATGATGTCATACTACTTTAGATACCAAAGTATCTGTTCATCATCTAAAAGTTGGTCTAGCGCCTTCAGTTTGTCATTTATAAGAAACTGAAAATAAAATGAGTTACTTGATGATGTTTGTTCATGCCTTTATCCTCTTTTTTGGAATCAAGCAAGAGACTACGTAGTCAAAGTATTTCCATATTCTTTTGTAAGAAAGTTTCACACCTATACACTATCTAACCAAATAATTGCATACATTTGATGACCAATTATTATATGCAATACCTTTAAACTTTTGAATATTTATATTCTTTTATTGTTGCTGCAATACTTTGTTGATAACCTTGAAAAATAAATTGTTTTAGTTTCTAGTAGAACATAGATGAAGTGCATGCCTATGCTTGTTTTGTGGTATTTGTCCGAACATTTGTAGATGCTTTATATTTGGATTTTTTTATAAGAAATTATTACTTTTAAAACTTCTTTTTATCATGATGTTTCATAATTTCAATATTATATGATGCAACACATATTATCATGATGTTTCTTCGTTTCATGTAAGCAAGCTATTAGTGGCAATTTGGAAAATTTCCTTCAAATTTTCTTACTTATATCGCAATGTGGCAACCTTAATTTATACTCAGCAGCTTACCTTGTCTTATAATAAGCTTTGATGCAATATGTTCATGGATGTCCTTATATAAGATGGGTATTTGTCTGTTTTCATGAAAATTTTACAGTGACACATTTTGAAATTGTAAATTGTGGTTGCTTCTTGCGATGTACTAACTGTTTGTGATTTATTGACTAAAACATCTCTATTGTTTCACCACACAACACGTAAAATTGTCCATACATTCCTCCCTGAATAAGAATTATTTTTTTGTTAAGTGTTGCAAAAAGTTATATTAGTATTTGTAACAGAAAATCTCTTGCAGTTTTATGTAATAATTATAATAGTAATAATAATAAATAAATAAATTACAAAATTAGGGATGAAATTACTGTGTTGGAAGTTAGTCGATGTACTACAACACTAAAATCCAAGTAGGTAATAAGTATAAAATGATACCGTATCGTTAAAAAGTTTAGGACTAAACTATCACTACTCAAAGATGTATTCTAACTATATTCCTGATATTTCCAAACACACGGAAAGAAAAAATTAATCGAAACTATAATTTTCTCAAGAAAAGAAAAGAATAAAGAATTAATTTACTTTCTTTTTCCTTTCCTTCCGCAAACCAAACGAGGCCTAACATTAAACCAGCAAGGCACCAAATGATTTTCTAACTAAAGTTGTGTACCCAAAATTGTCATAAATCCTACTCCTACTCTGAAGTCTAAAAAGCTAGGTTGGACGAGTATGGACACCGATACAGATAAGGACACGATATAAATATCGAATATGTACAGTTTCAAATAGGTAAATATGAGTCCTCAATGTTGCATGAACATGGACATCGATACACATATAGAGCACAGACACTATTTCACCATGTCCATCAAATTTAGAACCAAAGAAACAAAAAGATAAGATTGCATAATATTGAATTAATGAGTGCATTGATGTCCACAGATAGTTCATTCTTACAACATGTATTAAATTTGGCTGTAAGTACTGAAATGAAGAGTATGAAATATTTAAATGGCTATTTGTCAAATTTTAGCTCAAGAATTGTAGTTCTCAACAAAAGTGTAACTGGATTAAAGTGCTAATTCACTGCACATGTCCGAAATAGAATCAATAGATCACCAATGTGATTCACTGTTAAATAGACCTGGCATGTCCAAATAATTAAAATGATTCCTCTCTTAAGTATAACTAACATTCTTTGTAACCCTATTTAATTAAAAATAGCTAAATATTTCTTTTACTAATCCCTCTATTACTTACTGTACCATTTTCCTTCATCCCTAAGGAGATTTGTACATCCAAACAAGTCCTAAGATCAGTTTCGCTTAAGGACAAATTCGATTTAGTTTCCGTTTTGCTTATTCTGTTTTCGGTCGAATTCGGTTTTCGGTTAGTCGGTTCGATTGGAACCGAATTAACCGAATGCTCACCCCTAAGTATGAGACAGAAAGGCAAGTACGAGTCGATACATTGATGTTGCAAGCATGATAATGGTCTAGAGGCACGATGATAAGTAAGTTATCGGTGTGAGGCACGATGATGGTCTAGAGACACAAATAGACCAAGAGTCTATGTACTAAAATCGATCCTAAGGCAAGAATAGAAAGACAATCAAAAAGGGCTTATGTTGCACAAACTAAATGAACGTGTTAGTTTTGTATGGGTGGGCGAGGGGCTCACACCATCAGTACAGTTAAGTACTGACACCCACACAGTTTTCATGTGCATGCACAGGTAGAAGCTCGTTGGTGCGGAGCTCGCTTGGTCGCACTGAGGCATGGAGTTCCTTGGCGTCTTGAGGCGTGCATCCACATGGAATTTGGACTGATACGGGACATAATGTATGGACATCGCCTATCTGAAGCATCCGCTGGCTCAACAAATTATATAGAGAGAAGAGAGAGAGAGTTGAGTGACTTGTAATCTTGGCCTCGTGCCACATTTGTAATCCTTGTTCAATATCAATAAAGAGCATCTTTTATATGACTTATGTTTGGTTTCAACTTTTCGCTGGCAACATACTACTTATTCAATATTTCTGCTTTAGGACTTCTGTACGACAACCCCATCGCTTATCATGTAATCGTCCATTATGGAATCCGTCTTGCGTGAGCGCTGTCACGCCCCGATTCGGGGTATCTTTCGTCCTCGCTTCGATTCGCACCGAATCGTTCGTCCTCGCTAAGGCGTGATGCCGTACATGTCTGGTGTTGCACTTGTACAAGGCAAGAACGTGCACTGTTAAGTCATTTGGAAACATTTGAAACCCAACCACATTTCAGAAATATTGAGGACACAATATAGGAAGAAAAAATACTCATTTTTTTGATAAT
Organism: Iris pallida; assembly: GCA_029216955.1. Taxonomy (NCBI): domain Eukaryota; kingdom Viridiplantae; phylum Streptophyta; class Magnoliopsida; order Asparagales; family Iridaceae; genus Iris; species Iris pallida. The sequence goes on from JANAVB010029220.1 coordinate 7,293,779, forward strand.
TGTAGTCAGAATACAACTTTTTTCGATAATATTTGAAATGCCTTTTCGGCTACATTGATTCAAGAAAAGAAGTACAACTGATAGGCTGCCATAAAATAACTTTCCGTTCCATATATTATGCCCCTTTAGTACTTTGAAATATAAGCAGCTATCTTTGAAAACTCTGCAATACTTTGTGCGTCTTTAGGGAAAATAGCTTGAAAGGAAACATCAGTTCAGAAAGCTTTAGTTGCGATGTGCGCCCGAGCCTTCTCCAGTACCTGTAGAGGAGGGGTCAGCACATTATAACAATGCGCTGGTGAGCCCCGTTGGCACACTCAGCTAAACCAACATTTTATTAATGACAAGCATTTTAAAGATATGAACTTATTAGGGACAGGCAACATTTAGATTAAATCACAATTCAAATAACATGGTGTTTCATGAAACCATGTTTACTTTACCATTGGCAGAATCCAGCTTTCCTGCATGAGATACAGGATAATAATAATATACTTACCGCCTGTCACGCCCCAGAACCGGAATACCGGAGAGCGGGGGCAGACATAGCCAGCTACGCAATCCCAAAGTACGTTAATACTCTGAAATCATGTATAAGCTGTCAAGACATGGGGGTTACTCTACAAGCCATCAGTCAATCCTAAGGTTTAACAATCCTAGGTATCTCAATCACATGCAATTATACAAGAGCAAAGAGTACGATCATCATACATACAATAGTAAGGCATCCCAAACCATATATACATGACTGATCATGAAGCCAGTACCACAGAACTAAGGACTAGCTAGAGTATTAGTTGTACATGATAAGGACTAGCTATAGTCTAGAATACACATATCATGTTTATGCCCGTAGGCTACAATATCAAGGAAAATACCAAAACACGAGCTAAACACGTGCTCGGGGCTAAACGTTACAAGAGGAGAATTTACATATCAGTGGGAGAATGAAGAAGAAATCCACTGAGGCACTCTGGTGCTCCGGCTGGTCACCGTCGAGTAGAGGGTGCGGTAGATCCTTCGGGCTCTTCTATTAGAACCTGGCCATGCAAAACCAGTAGGGTCAGACCCCAAATAGCAAGTACCACAAAGGAGGCCGAACTATGAACTTAAAACCAGCAATTATTAGCATTCAACAAGGAGAGAAAGCAATAAGTAAAGGGGGATCGAGATTCGTGCAGTACCAATGCACTTATCCCGAACGTAGGAAGACAGTAAGTAAATCATCATCATTTGACATAAAGTAAACTGGAGAACATGTTAAATAAATAGAACTGGGAAGGTGATATACGATGAGATAACCATGGGACTATTCAGATAACCAGGTTACAACCCGTAAACCAAACAAGGACCGGGGTTGTAACCCTTCGTCTGAACGGAACTTGGTTTCTCCCACCATTTATCGGCAAGATAAAATAAGAAATCAGGACATGTAACAATCTTGTACAGGATCAAGACAAGAATAAACTGGTAAACTTCACCCAACATTTCACGGCCAAGAAAGGCTTGATACTTTAACTAACTAGGGTTATCACAAGCCTTAGTTACTAACAAGATGCAATGAGAATTCCAAGTCCGGTTACCTGTTTGTTACTACCTGAGTGATCCCAGCAAGAAAAGAAAAAGATAGCAGGATATAGCAGACACACTGTAGTAAGATACATGTGTCCTAAGGTACCACACTCGACGGCGGGCTGGAAGTGCGCTCATCTCGACGGATAGCAACAAATCCCATGTATATATATATAAGGCCGGGACCAAAGGGGCAACAGGTAACTGGAAAATCCTCCATGAACTATTTGATCAATCTAGTCATTAACCTAGCCATATTCAGTATGAATCCCTGACCGTGGAAAACCAGGGATTCATGTCCTAGACATGATGCAAGACAAGATGGGTTCATTTATACAAACACAATCACCCACGGTGTCCAGGCCACTTATTCTTGTCAAGTCGTGTTAGCCGTCGCAACAGCATTTCAAGGAGTATCATGTCAGGTTTATCATGTCAAGAGTGCGCCACGGCGGGCCACTATCATGTCAAGTTTACTGGTCAAGAGTGCGCCACGACGGGCCACTATTAGGTCATGTCAGGTCATTAATCAGGAGTGCACCACTACGGGTCACTGTCGTATTTAGGGTACATGTACCGGACAGTATAGTACAAGCATTCAATCAGGAGACTCAAGTTATGCTGAGGTTACAAGACACAAGTCATCATTAAAGATCAAATAACAATAGAGAAATAATAATAATAATAATTAAATAGTTGGACAAGGCACAGGAAGGAGCCCTGCGGCTCAGGGTCACTATCAAGTCATGTGTAGCAGGTCAAGTTATCAGGTCAAGTTATCATGCATGTCAGTTCTTGGTCACACCATGCCAGGTACAATTGTAGTGCCCCGTCCCGCAAAGTCAATCGGAGGAATCGAAATGCCGACGGCGTTCGGACTTAGCCTTGCAACGGCTGCTCGAAGGCTCGCTCGGTCAAGGCGACCGCTCGCTCAGGTGGGGTAGTTTCGGTGAACTCTCCTCATCTTTGCCTTCACATAATAAATCATGTTTTCAACTTGCACAAGTTAGGCTTGGTAATAAAAGCTATGCATCCACATAGATAAGGGAATAATTCCGACGGGTTGAATCGAGTTAGAACATGGAAAACGTCCTACGGTCGGCTTAGAGTTGGTGCACGGCGTGCTTTGAAAATGACACTCGGTCCTTCATCCCGTGGCTTGGGAGAAGGAAAGTTGGTCTTCGGTGCAAAAGCTGAGAGTTAGCCTAAGTCATAGGCGTCGCCCGCACAAATGCTTGCTAAAGCATGCACGATCCTGTCCCGCAAGGCTTGGCGTAGCCTTTGCTCGTCCCTTGGGTTAAGTTGTAGGCTTGAGTGAGTTAGGCAAAGTTATGCCGGTCGACCTAAGTTATTCTATGTGCTGTCCCGCTCATTCTGCGGTTGTCAAGATAAATAGTCCCACGACCCCAAGGCCCGTCATATGAAGTATGACTTGGGCGACAACGTTGCATAGAACACGAGTCGGTTTAGAGGCACGAGCCACGGTTGGTTCAGTGGAAAGTTAGCCACGGTCGGTCGATACTTAAGAAAACACGTTATGTTCAAGTTAAGTTGGAAGGCTATGCAGTAGCCGTTCCCGGAGTTCAAAGAATGTTAAGTCTAAGCGATGGTTAGTCGCTGAGAGGAAATATGTCGGGACTGTGGTTCAGTCGCCGAGGCAACCCTGGTTTGGGCTCTGCAAAGGAAGTATGAAAAGAGTAAAGCAAAGTAGCTAAATGATGATGATGTGACCATGCATTACGTTAAGTCTAGAAGTTAGCGTAGGCGCGTGGTCATGGACAACTTGTCGACAAGGGCGATGGTTCTTCGAGCGGCAGCCCTGGGCCATGGGCACCGACTCGGCCTAGGAAGAACAGATTATAGTCGAGCTGGGTATGAAGCAACCGGTAGGTCGGGGACTTGCATCGAGGATCGCAACCGGCGGTGCAAGGGTTCCGAATGCCAGGCTATGTCCACTATGGCTAGTCAATGCCAGTGACCATTCATATAGATGTGTCGGCACAAGCGGCGATCCGCGTGTGTGTCTTTGGATTGAGTTGAATATGTATGAGTTAAAAAGACACAATGTCGGAGCCTAAGATTTGGCTACAGCGAAGGCGACGTGCTTCGGCACGAGATGTGGCGTCGAGTATTAAGTTGTTGGCATAGAGTTGCATGAGTTAGGCTTGAGCTGTTGCGAGTTAAGTCGAAAAGGGCCGTAGGGCAAGTTGTGTGAAGTTACATTGAGTTGTGGGCACGGCCTCAAGATATGAGGTACGGCCACGTTATCACAAGACAAGTGTAGGCGAGACTAAGCGAGGAGGCACTGCCTCGGAGATATTGAAGCACGAATCGAATTAACGCTAGCCCGAGTCGTTACGTCCCAGAGTTTGGCACGAAAGTCAAGTATAAGTCGGTACGTCGACAATGCAAGCACGAGAAAGGTCTAGAGGCAAGGAAATGGAGTCTTTCGTGTAGTTGCGTCTCTGATTATGGCCGTAAGGCAAATACGACTTGATAGGTTAACGTTGTTGGCACGAGGAGTGGTCTAGAGACAAAGTATGAGCTAACGTTGACATTGCAAGCACGGGATGGTCCCGATACACAAGTTACGCTAAGGCGCCGGTCCTAAAATTGATCCTAAGGCAAGAATAGAAAGACAATCATAAAAGGGTTTATGTTGCACAAAGTAAATAAAACGTGTAGGTTTTGTATAGGTGGGCGAGGAGCTCACTCCACCAGTACAGTGGTACTGACACCCACACAGTGTTTCATGTGCAGGCATAGGTAGAAGCTCGTGGTGCGGAGCTCGCTTGGATGCGTCGAGGCACGGAGTTCCTTGGCGAGTCGAAGCGTACAACTGCGTGATCTGAAGACTTATACAGGACATAATGTATGGACATCGCCTTCCGAAGCTTCCGCTGGATTCAAGTATTGTATCGAGAGATGAGAGAGAGCAGAGTGACTTGTAAATGAGAGAAAAGTGAGCACGAGAGACATTGTAATTTGGCCTTGCGCCCACAAATGTAATCTTGTATTCAATATCAATAAAGAGCTTCTTTTGAATGACTTGTGTTCATGTGTTACTTGTTCTTAAATTTCGCTGTATGTTTCAATATTTCTGCTTGGGACTTCTGTGCGACAACCCCGTCGCCGCCGATGTAATCGGCCGTTATGGAATTGCCTTGCACGAGCGCAATCTAGGCTCGTGCGGCATCACGCCTTAGCGAGGACGATCGCTCCTACGGGAGCGGGGCGTGACATAATGGTATCAGAGCACGGCTTTACGTCCTTGGACCGTCGATTGAATTCTTTAACTTCGATGTTTTTGCAAAACTCTGTTGCTTCCGCAAGTTGTTATCGTTGGTGCGCTCTCTCTCAAATGTCCATCGACATGTCCATATAATAAGTCTAAATATTTTCGAAAGCTCATACAAGCGTTCAATCTAACGCATCGGTAGGCCGTTGCCAAATGCGTCGATAGGGCCTTTGTGCCGAACGTTGCAAACTTGACTCGATAGAAAATATGTGCTAATGTTAGCAAAGTTGCATGTGTGCCCGAATAGTCCTACGTTGACCTTAGCAAGTCGCGTGCATGCCTAATTCGTCCAATGTCGACCCTAGCAAATGAGCATGCAAACTCGAACAAAAGTCCGCACAGGATGGCTATGCACACGGCCTTTTGGCTAAGTGGTGTTTCGCGTCGCGCACCTCGACATTTTGGTGCAAACGAGTCGCGAGCGATATTAAGTATCGTTCGGTCGGGAACGGAGATGCACTTGGAGTGTCTATCGATAGGAACGCTATCGGACTAACACTTAGGCGTACACGGGAGATTGATTTGGATTTCGAGGAAATAGTACGAATGACTTAGTGCGTCGATGCGACGCGAGCGACTACTCTAGCGATTCGTCGAACGAATCTGAAGGATGTCTTAGCGAATGACGCGAATGTGATTGAGGACTAGATCTTATGGCTTGAATTCGAGTGGTGTATGTGATAGGTTCAGAGAAGAATAAGAATGAGTGTCGACGAGTAGTCGAGTGGCTCGAATCCGAGTGGTGTATGGTTTGTCTTAGGAATTGTTCGAGTGAATATTGAGGATTACGATTATTGCGGCGAGGCGATACGATCGCGCAAAGCCTTAGAACGCGTCATGCTTAGTTGGACGTGACTTCGAATGTCCCGAACGAGCATCTCGTTCGGACAACTTGTGAATGAGCAACGCGAGTTAGAAAATGATTCGAAACGATGAATGAAAATGAATGGTCTTGATCGAGGAAACTTAGAGGATCGTGCGTGCGATATCGGATTGATGCAACTGAAATGTGACTTGAGTTTTGAATAACGATCTTGAAACGAGCTTGAGGAAAAGCGACTGAACTTGATCTTGAGTATCGAGAAAATTAAGGAATATCCAGTTCGGACGACAGCATCAATGCACGACTCGAAATTGGTTGCAAGGAAGATCGTCAGGTTACGCATATCGTCAATGGTATTGAGGCGTATCAAAGATCGATATGCGATAACTCGGGAGTACTCTGACTCGGCAAATGACGATCGTGCAAATATCATTGTTCCGATGGATGTTATAATCGAGATGTTAAAATGTGTCGAGGAAAAGATAGACTTGGCTCGAGGATTTTCTAAGTTGAATGAATGACGATCGAACTTGGCTTGGATGAAAACTGGAATGTTTGGATTTGCTTTGTCGATAACCACAACGTTGACGTTCTTGTCTTATGCGAGCGCTATTCCAGCCTCGCACATGCGTCACGCCGATTAGGGCGATCACTCTGCGTGAGCGCTGGTATGGTGATTCATACAGCGGGAGTGGTCGAACTTGCACGGTACAACAATTTGTGCTTCCACTTGTGGTTTGACGCGAAGATGGACTCGAGATTGAATTGGTGTGCTTGTCGATTGAACTTGAGGATTAAGTAGGTCCAATCCGCGTATCGAGAATGAATGAGTCTAAACTCAAACAAGAGTTATGCTCCGATGAGAATGATTATTTCGCGGGAGCGTTGCATGGTGATTCATGAACCATCGCGTATTATCAGACTCGCGTGAGATTGGGGCGCAACGTATTGTCGAGCGAGACGACCTCGTGATCGAATACATGAATTGGTTAGAATTGGTGAATTGAAAGGATTCGAATATACGCAACGCGTGCCGTAATGCAAATTAGGTGATCATGCTCGATGTTTAGAAATCTGAGTGACGCGAGCTTGGGTAGAAGACCCCGTATGATCGACTTTGGTTTGACCCTAGGATTGGGGTCAGTGTTGGCATTATTGTTTGGGAACTATGATTCCAATCCTGACATTGACTTAGCCTCGAAAAGAAATAGCCTAGCGGTTAGGCGAGACGCCCTGTTTCAAGTGTTAGCAATCGGAATGATTAATCTTGAGGATTGGCATGGATGGATAGCGTGAATCACGAATGTAGGAAACCCTGCTCACGAGATTCGGCTGAGATGCATATATTTCAGGGACGCTTGGGTATGTGCACGATGCGACTCGAGTGAGAATGACAAATTTTCTATCATGCGGCTTGGCTGAATGCATGTATTTTGGAGACGCTTGGAATGTGTGCATGATCCAGCCAAGTGATACGACGAGTTCAAGCAAGGCTTGAAAGATGGGAGTGTGTCGAGATCTTGAGATCGTGTTAAAGGAAAGATTGATAATAGTACGAGCGTGGCTCGGAATCGAAGGAACGCGTAGGCAAAATGTGTACGATTAAGTCTTAGCCATAGAAATGGTAGGATAGCTTGCCTTCAGGAAAGTCTCGAGGATGAGACTTGTTCTGAGTGGTGTATGATGTAGTGCCCCATCCCGCAAAGTCAATCGAAGGAATCGAAATGTCGACGGCGTTCGGACTTAGCCTTGCAACGGCTGCTCGAAGGCTCGCTCGGTCAAGGCGACCGCTCGCTCAGGTAGAGTAGTTTCGGTGAACTCTCCTCATCTTTGCCTTCACATAATAAATCGTATTTTCAACTTGCACAAGTTAGGCTTGGTAATAAAAGCTACGCATCCACATAGATAAGGGAATAATTTCGACGGGTTGAATCGAGTTAGAACATGGAAAACGTTCCACGGTCGGCTTAGAGTTGGTGCACGGCGTGCTTTGAAAATGACACTCGGTCCTTCGTCCCGTGGCTTGGGAGAAGGAAAGTTGGTCTTCGATGCAAAAGCTGAGAGTTAGCCTAAGTCATAGGCGTCGCCCGCACAAATGCTTGCTAAAGCATGCACGATCCTGTCCCGCAAGGCTTGGCGTAGCCTTTGCTCGTCCCTTGGGTTAAGTTGTAGGCTTGAGTGAGTTAGGCAAAGTTATGCCGGTCGACCTAAGTTATTCTATGTGCTGTCCCGCTCAGTCTGCGGTTGTCAAGATAAATAGTCCCACGACCCCAAGGCCCGTCATATGAAATATGACTTGGGCGACAGCGTTGCGCTCGTGCGAACGATGCTATCATCCGACTGGATAATCTCCTCGACATTCAAAATCAAGTTCGATCATTATCCCTCAAATCATTCACAACATCAAATTTCTCAAACCCAAATTCGTGTATTGTTCATCCGTCTATCTTAAGTCACCGACCAACGTATTTCCCCAATTCGCATCAATCCTTTGCTAACTCAATCATCGAGCAACATTCAATCCAATCCTTAGAGTCATTCGTGTAACTTCAAAATCAAAACTTTCATGCACGCTATCCACCTGTCGTGATAACTTTTCGTATACGATTCGTATCAATTTTCTTGATTAAGTCATCCATTCGTACACCCTAACTTTCCTCGATTCGATTTTACCTACTCAATCATTTCCGCATTTCATACTTGCGTAATCCTCAATCCTTTGCACGTTCCGTGCGCGTCAATTCTAAGTTGTTCGAATCCACTCGTCAAACTTCAAGACTAAGACTTATTTATTGATACTCAATCTATGGCTTTGCATAACTCGACGCTTGCTGATAGACTCATCGACACCCCAAATCCTCAATCGAACGATCGACATTCCTGAGACTATCGCATACACCACTCAGGAATGAAGCCATTCAACAAATCCTTAACATATCATTCGATTCACAATCGACTTACTCGAATTTTCGTCCGAACGATTCCTTAAATTTCAAGCACGCTCACCTTATATCGTACCGACGATAACATCGTCGTTCGATAGCACCCCTATCGATAGTCATTTCATTTACTCAATCAAGCTCAACCCGTTTCATGCTCGTACTATTTAATTCCCGCACTCGACTTTTCTAAGGTCGACGTAATCCTTGGTGTATATGCCCAGCCCGACTTAGCCAACCGTGCTTATGCGAACCATCTTTTTATTTTGTTGTCAAAAACTGTTCTCCTACGTTTTTGCAAAATAGATAGACTTATTGTATGGACATCCCGTGGGACAATTGAGAGAGAGCGCACCAACGATATCAACTTGCAGAAGCAACAGAGTTTACGAAAATGACGAGTTAAAGAATTCAATCGGTTATCCAAGGACGTAAAGCCGTACTCTGATACCATTATGTCACGCCCCGCTCCCGTAGGAGCGATCGTCCTCGCTAAGGCGTGATGCCGCACGAGCCTAGGTTGTGCTCGTGTAAGACGGGTTCTATAACGACCGATTTCAGCGGCTGCGACGGGGTCGTCGCACAGAAGTCCCGAGCAGAGACATTGAATAATAGCAGCGTAATTTGAAGCAAACACATGAACACAAGTCATTCAAAGGAAACTCTTTTATTGATACTGAATACAAGGTTACATTTGTGGGCGCAAGGCCAAATTACAATTACTCAAGCTCACTCTGCTCTCTCTCATCTCTCAATACAAATGCTCGATCCAGCGGAAGCTTCGGAAGGCGACGTCCATACATTATGTCCCGTATAAGTCTTTTCTCCATGCGGCCGCACGCTTCGAGTCGCCAAGGAACTTCGTGCCTCGACGCATCCAAGTGAGCTCCGTGCCACGAGCTTCTACCTGTGCCTGCACATAAAAACTATGTGTGTGTCAGTACTCAACTGTACTGGTGGAATGAGCTCCTCGCCCACCCATACAAAACCCGCACGTTTACTTTACTTTTGTGCAACTTAGTCCCCTTTATGATTGTCTTTCTATTCTTGTCTTAGGATCAGTTTTTGGACCGACGCCTTGCCTATTTTGTGTCTTTAGACCATCCCGTGCTTGCACAACAATGTCGACTCATACCTTGCCTCAAGACCCTTCTCGTGCCAACAACGTTAACCTATCGAGTCGTGTTTGCCTTACGGCTTAAGTCAGAGACGCAACTACGCGATGAAGCTCCCTTTTCTGTGTGACCGTGCTACAAACCCTTGCTGAGGCCGTGCCTCGCAATTCAGTAAGACTTAACCATATCGCCGCCTCGCGGCCCTGGCTACTTTGACCACCAACTGACCCAATCAAGACTTCTGAATTATGACGACCCACTTTGCCTTGCGGCGGTTTCCCGACTTAACTCAAACAACTCAACCAACTTAAGGAACTTATATGCTGATAACTCAAGACTTGACGCCACCTATCGTGCCGAAGCACGACGCCTATGTTGAAATCCAATCTTAGGCCCGAACTTTGAGTTCTAACTGTCCACACCTTCAACTCAACTCAATCCAAAGGCATACACGCGGTTAGCCGCTATTTGCCGACATCTATATGAACTTGGCCACCAGCATCACAAGCTGTACCTTGACGTATAGTTTTGTTAATCGGGATCCTTTCGACGCAAGTAGCTAGCCCCGTCGCAAGTCCCCGCTTAACCTGTGCCAAAACCTTACGCACAACTATACCCTGTTCCCTCCTAGGCCGAGTCGGCCCCCATGGCCCAGGGGTTACCGCTCGAGGGTTCATCGCCCTTGTCGACAAGTTGTCAAATGACCATGCAAGACTCGACACAAACTGACGTCTCACACAGTCATTTCTTTACCAAAACCAAGACTTCTATCCTTGATACCCCTCGACGACCCACGGTCGCGAGCATTCTTTCCTTGAGACCCCTCGACGACCCACGGTCGCGAGCATTTCCTTCCTTGTTACCCTATCATTTGGTTCAACTCATAAATGCCTATTTGATATCCCTTTCTTAAAACTTACCTTGAATCATAGTCCTTGCCTTAGACACTAAGCCCGTGCATCGTGCCTTAAGCCAATCGTGCTCTACGTGAAACTCCTGTCCAAGTCGACGGGCCTTGAGATCGAGGGACTACTTAACTTGACAACCGCAGAATGGGCGGGACATCACTTGGAACGACTTAGGTCGACCGGCATAACTTTGCCTAACTTACTCAAGCCTACGACTTAACCCGAGGGACGAGCAAAGGCTATGCCAAGCCTTGCACAATGGAACCGTGCACGCTTTATCAAGCATTCATGTGGGCGACGCCTATGACTTAGGCTAACTCTTAGCTTTTGCACCGAAGACCAACATTCCTTCTCCCAAGCCACGGGACGAAGGACCGAGTGTCATTTTCAAAGCACGCCGTGCACCAACTCTAAGCCGACCGTTGGACCTTTTTCCATGTTCTAACTCATTTCGACCCGTCGGGATCATTTCCTTTAGCTATGTGGATTCATCTCTTTTATTATTACGCCTACTTGTGCAAGTTGAAAACATACGTATTATTATGTGAAGGCAAAGATGAGGCAAGTTCACCGAAACTACCCCACCTGAGCGAGCGGTCGCCTTGACCGAGCAATGTCTTCCAGCAGCCGTTGCAAGGCTAAGGCCGAACGCCGTCGGCGTTTCGATTCCTCCGATTGACTGAGCGGGACAGGGCACTACATCATACACCACTCAGAAAAAGTTTCGTCCTCGAAACTAACTGAGTACACTTATCGACTTATCACTTTACTCAATATTCAAGAACTCTCGCACACACTACGCCTACGCGTTTCCCAAATCCAAGCCACGCTCGTGCTACCCTCAATCATTTCTTCAAATCTTACGATCTCAAAATCCTCGATACTTCCCCGTTCCTCAAGTCTCACTTGAATTCAACGTATCACTTAGTATGGATCGTGCACATATCTTAGGCGTCCCTAAAATACATGCACTTCAACCAAGCCTCGTGATAGCGAATCCCGCCATCGCCACTCGAGTCGGATCGTACACGCATTCAAGCGTCCTTGATATACATGCATGTCAACCGAGCCTCATGAGTGGTGCCTTCACCATTCCTATCGCTCCGCACCGGAACGTCTGCCTAACTGCCAGGCTATGTCTTTCCGTCAGTATTGGAATCATAGTTCCCAAACAATGATATCAACACTGACCCCATCCTAAGGTCAAACCAAGTTGATAGTACGGGGTTTTCTACCCAAGCTCGCATCACTCTGATTTCTAAACATCGAGCATAGATTGCCTACGCACATCCCAACATTTGTCGCACGGGGTCCGAGTCATTCAGCAAAGCCATCCTATGATAACTCACGTTTCAACCAATTCCTTAACATATCAATCTCACTCGTTCAACAAGCCCCTTTCGCATAGTCTATCCCTTCGAACACGTTCGACGTAATTCGCCTATCAATCTCCAAGTCAAGCACGCTACGACACGATTCATTTCTAAACCATAATTCACATTTCGTACTCCCTAAATCATTTATCCCAATTCACGCAATCGATCACGAGGTCGTCTAGCTTAACAATATGTTGCGCCCCGATCTCACGCGATTCAGATTATCCACGGTGGGCATGAATCACCATGCACGCTCCCGCGGGATAGTCATCCTCATCGGGGCGTAACTCTTGTTTTGTGTCTAGACTAATTCATTCTCGATGCGTGGATTGGACCTATTCAATCCTCAAGTTTTATTTATTCATCAATCGCAAGTCCAACAAATCCTCAAGTTCACCTTCGCATCAAGCCAACAAGTTGAGACAATCAAAGTTGTCGCGTCCTAATTTTCCGGGTTCGATCATTCTCGCGACATGAATCACCATGTCAGCACTCACGCGGAACAATCGCCCCAAATCCGACGCAACGTATGTGCGAGGCTAGAGTTGCGCTCGCACAAGACAAGATCGTCGACGTTGTAGCTATCCGCGTAACCATCAAGACACAATCATTTTCATCCAACATTCATCTCGATCAAAATCCTAAGTATCGCATCCAACCGAACAATAACACTTGCACGATCATCATTCGCCGAGTCAGAGTACCCTCGAGTTATTGTATATCGATCTTTGATACGCCTCAATACCATCGATGATATGCGTAACCTGACGATCTTCCTTTGCAACAAGTTTCGAGTCGTGCGAACGATGCTATCATCCGACTGGATAATCTCCTCGACATTCAAAATCAAGTTCGATCATTATCCCTCAAATCATTCACAACATCAAATTTCTCAAACCCAAATTCGTGTATTGTTCATCCGTCTATCTTAAGTCACCGACCAACGTATTTTCCCAATTCGCATCAATCCTTTGCTAACTCAATCATCGAGCAACATTCAATCCAATCCTTAGAGTCATTCGTGTAACTTCAAAATCAAAACTTTCATGCACGCTATCCACCTGTCGTGCTAACTTTTCGTATACGATTCGTATCAATTTTCTTGATTAAGTCATCCATTCGTACACCCTAACTTTCCTCGATTCGATTTTACCTACTCAATCATTTCCGCATTTCATACTTGCGTAATCCTCAATCCTTTGCACGTTCCGTGCGCGTCAATTCTAAGTTGTTCGAATCCACTCGTCAAACTTCAAGACTAAGACTTATTTATTGATACTCAATCTATGGCTTTGCATAACTCGACGCTTGCTGATAGACTCATCGACACCCCAAATCCTCAATCGAACGATCGACATTCCTGAGACTATCGCATACACCACTCAGGAATGAAGCCATTCAACAAATCCTTAACATATCATTCGATTCACAATCGACTTACTCGAATTTTCGTCCGAACGATTCCTTAAATTTCAAGCACGCTCACCTTATATCGTACCGACGATAACATCGTCGTTCGATAGCACCCCTATCGATAGTCATTTCATTTACTCAATCAAGCTCAACCCGTTTCATGCTCGTACTATTTAATTCCCGCACTCGACTTTTCTAAGGTCGACGTAATCCTTGGTGTATATGCCCAGCCCGACTTAGCCAACCGTGCTTATGCGAACCATCTTTTTATTTTGTTGTCAAAAACTGTTCTCCTACATTTTTGCAAAATAGATAGACTTATTATATGGACATCCCGTGGGACAATTGAGAGAGAGCGCACCAACGATATCAACTTGCAGAAGCAACAGAGTTTACGAAAATGACGAGTTAAAGAATTCAATCGATTATCCAAGGACGTAAAGCCGTACTCTGATACCATTATGTCACGCCCCGCTCCCGTAGGAGCGATCGTCCTCGCTAAGGCGTGATGCCGCACGAGCCTAGGTTGTGCTCGTGTAAGACGGGTTCTATAACGACCGATTTCAGCGGCTGCGACGGGGTCGTCGCACAGAAGTCCCGAACAGAGATATTGAATAATAGCAGCATAATTTGAAGCAAACACATGAACACAAGTCATTCAAAGGAAACTCTTTTATTGATACTGAATACAAGGTTACATTTGTGGGCGCAAGGCCAAATTACAATTACTCAAGCTCACTCTGCTCTCTCTCATCTCTCAATACAAATGCTCGATCCAGCGGAAGCTTCGGAAGGCGACGTCCATACATTATGTCCCGTATAAGTCTTTTCTCCATGCGGCCGCACGCTTCGAGTCGCCAAGGAACTTCGTGCCTCGACGCATCCAAGTGAGCTCCGTGCCACGAGCTTCTACCTGTGCCTGCACATAAAAACTATGTGTGTGTCAGTACTCAACTGTACTGGTGGAATGAGCTCCTCGCCCACCCATACAAAACCCGCACGTTTACTTTACTTTTGTGCAACTTAGTCCCCTTTATGATTGTCTTTCTATTCTTGTCTTAGGATCAGTTTTTGGACCGACGCCTTGCCTATTTTGTGTCTTTAGACCATCCCGTGCTTGCACAACAATGTCGACTCATACCTTGCCTCAAGACCCTTCTCGTGCCAACAACGTTAACCTATCGAGTCGTGTTTGCCTTACGGCTTAAGTCAGAGACGCAACTACGCGATGAAGCTCCCTTTTCTGTGTGACCGTGCTACAAACCCTTGCTGAGGCCGTGCCTCGCAATTCAGTAAGACTTAACCATATCGCCACCTCGCGGCCCTGGCTACTTTGACCACCAACTGACCCAATCAAGACTTCTGAACTTATGTCGACCCACTTTGCCTTGCGGCGGTTTCCTGACTTAACTCAAACAACTCAACCAACTTAAGGAACTTATATGCTGACAACTCAAGACTTGACGCCACCGCTCGTGCCGAAGCACGATGCCTATGTTGAAATCCAATCTTAGGCCCGAACTTTGAGTTCTAACTGTCCACACCTTCAACTCAACTCAATCCAAAGACATACACGCGGTTAGCCGCTATTTGCCGACATCTATATGAACTTGGCCACCAGCATCACAAGCTGTACCTTGACGTATAGTTTTGTTAATCGGGATCCTTTCGACGCAAGTAGCTAGCCCCGTCGCAAGTCCCCGCTTAACCTGTGCCAAAACCTTACGCACGACTATACCCTGTTCCCTCCTAGGCCGAGTCGGCCCCCATGGCCCAGGGGTTACCGCTCGAGGGTTCATCGCCCTTGTCGACAAGTTGTCAAATGACCATGCAAGACTCGACACAAACTGACGTCTCACATAGTCATTTCTTTACCAAAACCAAGACTTCTATCCTTGATACCCCTTGACGACCCACGGTCACGAGCATTCTTTCCTTGAGACCCTTCGACGATCCACGATCGCGAGCATTTCCTTCCTTGTTACCCTATCATTTGGTTCAACTCATAAATGCCTATTTGATATCCCTTTCTTAAAACTCACCTTGAATCATAGTCCTTGCCTTAGACACTAAGCCCGTGCATCGTGCCTTAAGCCAATCGTGCTCTACGTGAAACTCCTGCCCAAGTCGACGGGCCTTGAGATCGAGGGACTACTTAACTTGACAATCGCAGAATGGGCGGGACATCACTTGGAACGACTTAGGTCGACCGGCATAACTTTGCCTAACTTACTCAAGTCTACGACTTAACCCGAGGGACGAGCAAAGGCTATGCCAAGCCTTGCACAATGGAACCGTGCACGCTTTATCAAGCGTTCATGTGGGCGACGCCTATGACTTAGGCTAACTCTTAGCTTTTGCACCGAAGACCAACATTCCTTCTCCCAAGCCACGGGACGAAGGACCGAGTGTCATTTTCAAAGCACGCCGTGCACCAACTCTAAGCCGACCGTTGGACCTTTTTCTATGTTCTAACTCATTTTGACCCGTCGGGATCATTCCCTTTAGCTATGTGGATTCATCTCTTTTATTATTACGCCTACTTGTGCAAGTTGAAAACATACGTATTATTATGTGAAGGCAAAGATGAGGCAAGTTCACCGAAACTACCCCACCTGAGCGAGCGGTCGCCTTGACCGAGCAATGTCTTCCAGCAGCCGTTGCAAGGCTAAGGCCGAACGCCGTCGGCATTTCGATTCCTCCGATTGACTGAGCGGGACAGGGCACTACACGAGCCACGGTTGGTTCAGTGGAAAGTTAGCCATGGTCGGTCGATACTTAAGGAAACACGTTATGTTCAAGTTAAGTTGGAAGGCTATGCAGTAGCCGTTCCCTGAGTTCAAAGAATGTTAAGTCTAAGCGATGGTTAGTCGCCGAGAGGAAATATGTCGGGACTGTGGTTCAGTCGCCGAGGCAACCCTGGTTTGGGCTCTGCAAAGGAAGTATGAAAAGAGTAAAGCAAAGTAGCTAAATGATGATGATGTGACCATGCATTACGTTAAGTCTAGAAGTTAGCGTAGGCGCGTGGTCATGGACAAATTGTCGACAAGGACGATGGTTCTTCGAGTGGCAGCCCTGGGCCATGGGCACCGACTCGGCCTAGGAAGAACAGATTATAGCCGAGCTGGGTATGAAGCAACCGGTAGGTCGAGGACTTGCATCAAGGATCGCAACCGGCGGTGCAAGGGTCCCGAATGCCAGGCTATGTCCACTATGGCTAGTCAATGCCAGTGACCATTCATATAGATGTGTCGGCACAAGCGGCGATCCACGTGTGTGCCTTTGGATTGAGTTGAATATGTATGAGTTAAAAAGACACAATGTCGGAGCCTAAGATTTGGCTACAGCGAAGGCGACGTGCTTCGGCACGAGATGTGGCGTCGAGTGTTAAGTTGTTGGCATAGAGTTGCATGAGTTAGGCTTGAGCTGTTGCGAGTTAAGTCGAAAAGGGCCGTAGGGCAAGTTGTGTGAAGTTACATTGAGTTGTGGGCACGGCCTCGAGATATGAGGTACGGCCACGTTGTCACAAGACAAGTGTAGGCGAGACTAAGCGAGGAGGCACTGCCTCGGAGATATTGAAGCACGAATCGAATTAACGCTAGCCTGAGTCGTTACATCCCAGAGTTTGGCACGAAAGTCAAGTATAAGTCGGTGCGTCGACAATGCAAGCACGAGAAAGGTCTAGAGGCAAGGAAATGGAGTCTTTCGTGTAGTTGCGTCTCTGATTATGGCCGTAAGGCAAACACGACTTGATAGGTTAACGTTGTTGGCACGAGGAGTGGTCTAGAGACAAAGTATGAGCTAACGTTGACATTGCAAGCACGGGATGGTCCCGATACACAAGTTGCGCTAAGGCGTCGGTCCTAAAATTGATCCTAAGGAAAGAATAGAAAGACAATCATAAAAGGGTTTATGTTGCACAAAGTAAATGAAACGTGTAGGTTTTGTATGGGTGGGCGAGGAGCTCACTCCACCAGTACAGTGGTACTGACACCCACACAGTGTTTCATGTGCAGGCACAGGTAGAAGCTCGTGGTACGGAGCTCGCTTGGATGCGTCGAGGCACGGAGTTCCTTGGCGAGTCGAAGCGTACAGCTGCGTGATCTGAAGACTTATACAGGACATAATGTATGGACATCGCCTTCCGAAGCTTCCGCTGGATTCAAGTATTGTATCGAGAGATGAGAGAGAGCAGAGTGACTTGTAAATGAGAGAAAAGTGAGCACGAGAGACATTGTAATTTGGCCTTGCGCCCACAAATGTAATCTTGTATTCAATATCAATAAAGAGCTTCTTTTGAATGACTTGTGTTCATGTGTTACTTGTTCTTAAATTCTGCTGTATGTTTCAATATTTCTGCTTGGGACTTCTGTGCGACGACCCCGTCGCCGCCGATGTAATCGGCCGTTATGGAATTGCCTTGCACGAGCGCAATCTAGGCTCGTACGGCATCACGCCTTAGCGAGGACGATCGCTCCTACGGGAGCGGGGCGTGACAACAATTGTCATTTCAGTCATGCCAATCAAATCATGATTTATCAAGTTCAGGACAAAAGGCGTAAGGATATAAAATGGACATAAAAATACACAATAAGGAGTTCCAAGGCATGGGCAAAAATAATAATAAAATAACAGTACAGAGCTATGGGAGAGTCATACGGTTCAGGAATATGCGGCCAGGAATAATCTCATGCGGCTGGGAGGAGAACAGCCCATGCGGCTGGATTGGGTCAGGCGCATGCGGCTGATAAGGGAAAAGCCCATGCGGCTAAGAAGGAGTTCGGGTCCATGCGGCTCAGGGAATGAGCAGGGTCCTATGCGGTTCAGGGAGTCCCAGCCTTATGCGGCTGAAGGGGGAATCGGGCTTATGCGACTGAGACAGCACATCCCATGCGGCTCAGGGAGACGGGTCTCATACGGCTCAGAGAACGAGCCTCATGCGGCTGGGTCAATCAGGGTCATGCGGCTCAGGACGGGTCGGGGTACATACGGCCCGAGATGATACGGGTTCATGCGGCTCAGGAATGTGACGCATATGCGGCCAGCGGGAGATGGGTCATATGCGGCTGGGAGAGACTAGTCCTCTTGCGGCTAGCGGGAAGAGAGGGCGCATGAGACTAAGTCTGATCCTTCATGCGGCTGGAAGAAGCAGGGTACATGCGGCTGGGAATGAGCGAGTCATGCGGCTAGATGAGTTCGGCCCTCATGCGGCTAAAAGTACTTCCAGTCATGCGGCTGAAGAGAACACTTGTTTCATGAAATATTCATGCGGTCAAGTCAAGCACAGTTCATCTTCTCCAAACTTCCGAGAAGAAGAACACCATGAGAGCCAAGTCCTCAAGCTCCATAACTCCATCATCCGGAGCCCAAATCCGAACTTCCATAGGTCAAAATGGGGTAGAATGAAATTCTCTACAACATAAAACCATCAAAACTCGAAAATAACGAGATTAAATAGATCAAAACCCATGAAAACTAAAATTACTTCAAAGCTAGATCTACAACAATCGAACCATCAAAATAGAAAACTCCAAGTTCTAAACAAGCTTAGAATATAACAAGGAATAGAATGGAACAAACGAAATTAAGATTGTCCAACATTCGGCAAGATGTACTTGCCTTGGGCTGGAGGAAGAAGATGAAGATGAAATGAAAATAATGGAGGAGAGAGAGTGGTAGGTGGCTTATATAACAAGCCCAAGCAATCTCCACCACTCATCCCTCTCAACTCAATCTAAACCATACACCTCTCTCATAAAGAACCAAACTAAACCAAACCAAGTCCAAGTTAAACCAAGTCACGAAAACTCTGCACTTCAAAATTTTTTAAAATATCACGCAAATCGAGAAATACGAAATACGGCTCGAATAAACACGTATTCGTATAAAATACCGATACAGTGAGACGGGTCTCACACCGCCCCTGCATAAAATGATCATCAGCATGTATCCTGACTACATAGCCACTGGTGTTGTTAAACCATATTGACTTGCCATATAGGACTTCAAGGGTATGCGACGCTCCATTCCTTTGGATTGCAAGTCTGAATGAATGTTCCGATACCAATCGTGCCACCAAAGCACGTTGCATTTCCTCCTAGGCCGAATCGGTCCCGGTGCCCCAGTACCGTTCGAGGAAACAATACCTTATATACAAGTTGTCCATGACTATGCGAATGCGTGTCTGACTCTTTAAGCATAGTGTGCATGGTATAATATTAAGGAGATAGGCAACATGTTCATTCTTAGCATTTCATATCTCATCATCACAGGCATCAATTCATCTCAATTCAATGTTCAAGGGACAAGCACAATCTCAATGTTGTTACAGTGTAATCAATGATCTTTCAATGTTCAATGTTCAATCTCTAGCTTCTAAGTGGTATTGACTTGTGGCATTAGCAACTTGATATCGATCAACGGATGTTGCAAGACAATTATTTAGTTGGCATGAAGGAATAGCGAGAGGGACAATACCACCACAGAGATCCACACTCACCAAATTAGAGAATCGCCGAGAGAGAGGAACACTTGAACGCTTAGCCTTCCGTCACGCGTCAGTCTGCATTGGCACCAAAAGCTTGGTTAATATTCCGTCTCGTTATGTTCTCTTCTCTCAGAATTCTCAAGAATGAATGCTATACAAATCGATAAAAATGGCCAAGAATCAAATCATCAAAAATCATTCAGAAAAGCATCCATCAAAACCAAGCAACAAAACCAGCAGCAAAACATCCAGAGAAAACTCTTGGACGCATTTCAAGAGAAACCAATCCATTAGTTGGAAAGGTTCTTATGCACTTGTCCGTGATCGATTCGGTGCCGACGGTAAGTTTCCCCAATACTCGGTTCCGACCGAGTTAGCCAAGCCACAAGTCTTACATAGTTAACCGCTAGGAGCGGGGTACTACATAATATACCACTAAAAAAAAGTTTCGTCCTCAAAACTTAAAGCAAAATTCCTACCTCAAAATTATCAAACAGCGAGGGGTATTTCATCCGCATCTCTTCCTCTAGTTCCCACGTCGACTCCTCGACCGCATGGTTCCGCCAAAGCACGTTGACTAAAGACACTGTCCGATTTCGCAAAACTTTCTCTTTCCTGTCCAAATTTTTGACAGGCTCTTCAGTATATGATAGGTCAGCGCTTAGCTACAACTGATCGAAGTTCACTACATGGCTTGGATTATGCACGTACTTCCGTAGTTGGGACACATAGAAGACATCGTGCACATCAGCCAAAGCCGGAGGTAGTGGAAGTCGATAAGCCACTGAGGCTACCTTCTCCAAAATCTCAAATGGTCCAACGAATCTCGGGCTCAGCTTTCCTTTCATCCCAAACCGCATCACACCTCGCATGGGTGTGACCTTCAAGAATACATGATCACCTGTCGCGAATTCCAAAGGTCGTCGATGTACGTCCGCATAACTCTTCTGTCGACTTTGAGCAACTCTAAGTCTTTCTCGAATTAAGCGAACCCTCTAGACGGCCTGTTCCACAAGTTCTGGTCTGAGCACTTGCCGTTCACCGACTTCATCCCAGCATATCAGTGATCGACATTTCCGTCCATACAAGGCTTCGTACGGGGCCATCTGGATACTTGCCTGATAACTATTATTATAGGCAAATTCTGCCAATGCGAGATGTGCGTCCCAATTTGTCTTCGAGTCGAGCACGCACAATCTCAATATATCCTCAAGAATCTGATTTACTCTCTCTGTCTGACCATCAGTCTGCGGATGGTATGTCGTACCGAAGTTCAACTTTGTTCCCGTTGCTGAGTGCAGACTTATCCAAAATCGCGATAAGAATCTCCCGTCTCTATCTGACACTATATAAGCTGGCATCCCATGTAATCGGACAATTTTATTTATGTAGATCTGAGCCAACCGTTCTACGCCCCACGTAACTTTTATTGGAATAAAATGAGCCAACTTGGTTAATCTATCCACGATAACCCAAATCACATCATTCCCCTTCTGAGTTCTTGGCAAGCCGACTATAAAGTCTATACAGATGTTATCCCACTTCCACAGTAAAATAGCCAAATTTTGTAGTTCTTCGCCTGGCCGTTGGTGTTCGGCCTTCACACGCTGACAATCTAAGCATTGTGACACAAATAGCGCCACATCCTTCTTCATGCTATGCCACCAAAATGTTGTGCGCAAATTCTTATACATTTTCGTGCTTCCCGGATGCAAGGAATACTTCGCGAAATGAGCCTCGATCAGTATTTCCTTCCTGATATCCTCATCCTTAGGGATGCACAATCTTTCCTTGACATGAATAGTATCATCTTCAACTGTAAAGTTCGACGCCTTTCCTGCTAGAATCAACTCGCGTATCTTCTGCACAAACGGGTCATCCTTCTGAGCAATCTTAATCCTTCCCTGGAGACTCGGCTCAAGTTGTAACTGAGCCAACTGCATATTCTGCGGACGAATCCTGAATTCGATACCCATCTCTTCAAGATCTCGTAGTATCTCCTTTGCTATTGTTAGTGACCCAACAAATTTTTGACTCAAGACATTAGCTACCACGTTTCCTTTACCCGGCGTGTAGGAGATTGCCAAGTCATAGTCCTTGATCAATTCTAACCAATGCCGCTGCCTCAAATTCAATTCCTTCTGCGTGAATATGTATTTCAGACTTTTGTGATCCGTGAAGATCTCGTAGGACACACCATAAAGATAGTGTCGCCACAATTTCAATGCGAACACAATCGTCGCCAGTTCTAAGTCATGAGTTGGGTAATTCTTCTCATGATGTTTGAGTTGTCTCGATGCATACAATATTATCTTCCCACGTTGCATGAGAACACATCCCAAACCAAGTTTCGATGCGTCACTGTTGATCTGGAATCCCTCAGAGCCTTCCGGAAGTGCTAAAATTGGAGCTGTGGCGAGCTACTGCTTGAGTTTCTGAAAACTATTCTCACAGTCGTCGGTCCACTTAAATACGAGTCCCTTCTGAGTGAGGCGAGTCAAAGGCGAAATGATTCTTGAAAAGTCTTTCACAATCCTACGGTAGTACCCGGCTAAACCAAGGAAACTCTGTATCTTACTAGCTGATGCAGGCTGCTTCCAATCTACAACTGCCTTAATCTTCTTTGGGTCAACGACAACACCTTCTGTCGAAACAACATGTCCTAGGAACGACACGCTGTTCATCCAAAATTCGTACTTGCTTAGCTTAGCATACAACTGATTGTCCCACAGCGTCTGAAGTACTTCTCTCAAGTGTTCGACATGAGTCTCCCTATCTTTTGAGTAGATCAAGATGTCATCGATGAACACAACAACAAACTTGTCTAAGAATGGTCGAAGCACTCTATTCATTAGATCCATAAAGGCTGCTGGAGCATTAGTCAAGCCGAATGGCATGACCAAAAACTCATAGTGTTCATATCTCGTACGGAATGCTGACTTAGGGACATCCTCAGGTCTGATCTTCAACTAATGGTATCCTGAACGAAAATCGATTTTTGAAAACACGGTCGCCCCTTACAGCTGATCGAACAGATCATCTATCCTTGGCAAGGGATACTTGTTACGGATGGTTGCCTTATTCAGTTTTCTGTAATCGATGCATAGCCGCATCGTCCCATCCTTTTTCTTTACAAACAGCACTGGAGCTCCCCATGGAGATACACTTGGGCGAATGTATCTCCGGTCTAGCAATTCTTGTAGCTGCACCTTTAGTTCCTTTAATTCTGCCGGAGCCATCATGTACGGTGCCTTTGATATCGGGCGAGTACCCGGGAATGTATCAATTGTGAATTCAATTACTCTATCTGGCGGTATTCCAGGTATCTCATCCGAAAACACATCGGGGAACTCTGCCACAATTTTGGTCAGATTCGAGCCCACACTCTTCATCCGAGTGTCTTAAACAGAAGCAAAAAATCCTTCGCACCCCGAGTACAGCATGTGCCTAGCTGTAACTGCCGATATTACCATAGGTCCTTGGAACGCCAAGCCGCATAAGTAAGAGAACACAGTTTCTCCGGGTAGGCGAAACACAACTCTCTTATCCGCACAGTCGATTGTTGCATGACAAGCGCTGAGCCAGTCCATTCCCAATATGATATTGTACTCTTTGATGTCGAGTACAATTGCGTCCAGAGATAGAGTCTTACCTCCAATTTTAATGTAGCTGTCCCTGCAAATCAAAGTTGCAGGCATATCTACTCCCGAAGGAGTGCTAACACACAAAGCTGTCTTTAGTTGAGTCAAACAAAATTTATTTTTTGTTGCAAAATTAGACGAGATAAAGCAATGAGTAGCACTAGAATCAAAAAGTACTCTTGCAGGTATGCCTTTGTACAGCAACGTACCTGTTATTATATTCTGTGCGGTCTGGGCCTCTGCCTGAGTCAAGGCATAAACCCTTGCTTGCCCACCTTGTTGTTGATTCGGTGCATTCCCAGTTGGAGCTGGTAAGGCTGGTGGCGCTTGGCCACAATTCTGATTGTTATATTGGCCCCGGTTCTGATTGTTGTTATGCCCACGATAATGATTATTGTTATTTCCACGAGAAGGATACTGATTTCCTCCCCTACCTTTGTATTCCCATGCTTTGTGATTTACATCCCCATATTTGAAACACCCAACACGGCAATCTTCACCCCGGTGTCCCACCCGATGACATTTGTTACAACGAGGCAACTGTTGTTGATGTCCTCTGTTGTCACCTGCATTATGACGCTTAGGTGCGTCATTTCTTCCCGCAGACCAAGGTCGTTTCTGATTATTATTGCCTTGGTTGCCCTGCGTTGTCCCACGACTAGCTGGTGGATGGAATCTCTCCATCTCTAGAGCAGTTTAGTACGCCTCTCTGTATGACGTACACTTCCGACTTAGCACATCGCGCTGCAGGCCCTCATTCAAGCCTTGCACGAATCTTCCTCGCTTTGCATCATCATTCGGGACCATGTATCCAGCGAAGGCAACTCTCTTCAAAAATTCAGTTTCATAATCGTCCACTGACATACTGCCCTGTCGGAGTTCTATGAACTAATTCTCTTTCTGTTGACGGACAGCTGATGGAATGAATTGTGCAATGAAAGCCTGTTTGAAGGTCTCCCAAGATATCTTCATATCCTGACTATTTCCGTAAAGTGCCTATCTCTGCAAAATCTACCATTCCCGGGCCTTGAGACGAAGTAGTACAGCGGTACACTCCACTCTCTTGCTGTCCTGTATATCCAACATTCAAAATAGCCCTCAATTGTGTTCAAGAAGCCCATCACCTCATCTGGCTGCTCTCTCCCATTAAACTCAGGCGGGTCGCAGCTCTTAAATTCAGAGAACTTGAAGCTCATTCTCTTTCGTGTCGGCGTTTCAGGTTTCTCTGCCGGCACTTCTACGGTCTCGGTTGCTGCGGCCTTTGCAGAAACATTAGAATCGGCCGTCAGCTTGGTGACAATCTGAGTTAGACTATCCTCTTGCTTTTGTTGAGCATCTAGCTGCTCCTGAAACTGATACTAAAGCTGCTCTTGAAGCGCGCGATGTTGAGCTTCGCTCTGCTTCCTCTGAGCCTCCATTTGTTTAATCAGTTTCTCAATTGGGTCAGACGATGAATTCGTCTTTGCGCTATCACCCTTGGTCATTCTACAACAAAAAAATAATTCCATTAGCACTCATAAAATATTTATGGACTTATTGTATGAAATATTATTTCATGCCAGCGCTATCGACACCATCAATCGAGGAAATTTGCATCAAGACTTCCTTTTTGAAAATATTTTTGAAATCTGAGAAATTGAAACCGTGCTATGATACCAACTTGTCACGCCCCGATTCGAAGAATCTTTCGTCCTCGCTTCGATTCGCACCGAATCATTCATCCTCGTTAAGGCGTGATGTCGTACAAGTCTGGTGTTGCACTTATACAAGGCAAGAACGTGCACTGTTAAGTCATTTAGAAACATTTGAAATCCAGCCACATTTCAGAAATATTGAGGACACAATATAGGAAGAAGAAATACTCATTTTTATTGATAATTGTAGTCAGAATACAACTTTTCTCGATAATATTTGAAATACCTTTTCGGCTACATTGATTCATGAAAAGAAGTACAACTGATTGGCTGCCATGAAATAACTTCCCGTTCCATACATCATGCCCCTTTAGTACTTTGAAATATAAGCAGCTATCTTTGAAAAATCCGCAATACTTTGTGCGTCTTTAGGGAAAATAACTTGAAAGGAAACAGCAGTTCAGAAAGCTTTAGTTGCGATGTGCGCCCGAGCCTTCTCCAGTACCTGTGGAGGAGGGGTCAGCACATTATAACAATGCGCTGGTGAGCCCCGTTGGCCCACTCAGCTAAACCAACATTTTATTAATGACAAGCATTTTAAAGATATGAACTTATTAGGGACAGGCAACATTTAGATTAAATCACAATTCAAATAATATGGTGTTTCATGAAACCATGTTTACTTTACCATTGGCCGAATCCAGCTTTCCTGCATGAGATACGTGATAATAATAATATACTTACCGCCCCTGCATAAAATGATCATCAGCATGCATCCTGACTACATTGCCACTGGTGTTGTTAAACCATATTGACTTGCCATATAGGACTTCAAGGGTATGCGACGCGCCATTCCTTCGGATTGCAAGTCCGAATGAATGTCCCGATACCAATCGTGCCACCAAAGCACGCTGCATTTCCTCCTAGGCCGAATCGGTCCCGGTGCTCCAGTACCGTTCGAGGAAATAATACCTTGTATACAAGTTGTCCATGACTATGCGAATGCGTGTCTGACTCACTAAGCATAGTGTGCATGGTATAATATTAAGGAGATAGGCAACATGTTTATTCTTAGCATTTCATATCTCATCATCACAGGCATCAATTCATCTCAATTCAATGTTCAAGGGACAAGCACAATCTCAATATTGTTACAGTGTAATCAATTCTTTCAATGTTCAATGTTCAATATTCAATCTCTAGCTTCTTAGTGGTATTGACTTGTGGCATTAGCAACTTGATATCGATCAACGGATGTTGCAAGACAATTATTTAGTTGGCATGAAGGAATAACGAGAGGGACAATACCACCACAGAGATCCACACTCACCAAATTAGAGAATCGCCGAGAGAGAGAGGAACACTTGCACGCTTAGCCTTCCGTCACGCGTCAGTCTGCATTGGCACCAAAAGCTTGGTTAATATTCCGTCTCGTTATGTTCTCTTCTCTCAGAATTCTCAAGAATGAATGCTATGCAAATCGATAAAAACGGGCAAGAATCAAATCATCGAAAATCATTCAGAAAAGCATCCATCAAAACCAAGCAACAAAACCAGCAGCAAAACATCCAGAGAAAACTCTTGGACGCATTTCAAGAGAAACCAATCCATTAGTTGGAAAGGTTCTTATGCACTTATCCGTGATCGATTCGGTGCCGACGGTAAGTTTCTCCAATACTCGGTTCCGACCGAGTTAGCCAAGCCACAAGCCATACATAGTGAACCGCTAGGAGCGGGGCACTACAAGCGCAATCTAGCTTCACGCGGCACCACGCCTTAGCGAGAACGATCGGTCCTATGGGACCTAGGCGTGACACTATCTCTTAACACCGCTGCACCGCTCAACTTATCGTCCACAAAAGCTCCGTCGAAGTTAATTTTAAAGGCATAAGAAGGTGGTGGTTGCTGTTACATTACTAAGCATACGAGATTGGGATGAAGAAGCCAAGTTATTGTTGCTAGGAAGGTGAACTTCATACTTCTCTCTCATTCTCCCTGTGGATCTGATAATGTTGTCCGCAACCACCAACTTGTGACTAAAGATGGAAGCATTGTTTGCCTTCCAAATTGTCCATGCAGTGCCCTGCCCCAATATCGTGCAATGTTCTCTGTTCATGGGGAGTGCAGTTAAGAAACACTGTCAATATCGATTGATTAGGACAGATTGAATCAAGAACATTTATTCGCACGACATCACGTCCAAGGTACGACTATCGATTTTAACGAAATCGGAACGTAACAGCCCACATCGAATAAAAAATTTCAGAAATAGTGTCTTGATCTCCATTTTTAAGAATGCTCTCAACGAGTTCATTGACAGTAGGTGATTGTTGTAGAAGGCAATATACATACTGATGGAATGCTCCTCCAAGCTGTACGTGAAATAGGACAATAGAGAAGAAGATGATCTATAGTGTCAAGGTGTACCTGACAGAGATGAAAAATGAGTTGAAACTTTGTATACGCCTTTGGATACTGTCTCCAGTAGGCAGAGAGTTGGATAGGGTTCTCCATATGAAAAGAATAATTCTGGGACATATATGGGTTAACTTCCAGAGAAGTTTTCATTGATTGAAATTAATATAAAATTGATTCACCGTCTTCAATGAGGTAGGTTGAATGTCATGAATGCATCTGTATGCAGATTTAGCATTGAAAATGCCATTCTTGGTTTGAATCCAGATGAGTCGGTCAACTCCACATATAGTTGAGCAGGTTGATGTTCCAGCAACTAGAGGTATGATTAATCAGATCAATGACTTTGTGAAGTCGATGATGAGAACCATACTCGCCAAACACCCTGAATGATGGCAAATTAGAGGCCTATGGGTCTGTCCAAATATTAATATTAGAGCCATCTCCTACAGACCAACAAACATTACTCCTAAGATGAGCTCTGCTTCTTGACAATACTCAGTCCAAATACGTGAAGATGACAAGTCTGAATTTTTCAGATACTTTCCTTTCAAAAGTTTAAGCCATTCCAATTCCTAAAATACATGCCTCGTTTGGTACACTGTAATGTAATCGTAATCGTAATGTGAACATGTGAAAAAAGTAATAAAAATAAATTATTGGATTATATTATCATTAGGATTACATTACAATGAATCAAACCGGTCTAAATAACATTTATATTAGGAAGCAAATTAAAGGCAGCTAAGTAAGGTAACGGTGCAAGAAGAAGTCACTTGAGTCGTAGGGGGAGACTTGTGACTCTTTCAGAGTCGACCACTTGACAAGCAGTTCATTAATCAAATACGAACGGCGGTTGGTTAGGTATGCAGTCAAACCAGGTGGCTGTGGCTGAACCAATTTAATTTAATTTAATTTAATTTAATTTTCCACTTGATTGATTCCCTCCCTATAGAGTTTCTTAGAAAGTACACTTGCTTCTTGTGGTTCCGCTCTGCTTCTATAAATGGTGTGTGTATATATATATACTTGTAATCATCACTTTCACTTATATAAACTAGACTAGCTAGCTACTTGACGAACGAACGAACGAACGTTGTGCTAATTGTTTGATTAGACGACGATCGGATCGGATCGAATCGGATCGGATCGACTCGACATGGCTGCTAGTATCGAGAGCATCAGCAACTTCATCTTGAAACCTTGTCCGGTGCCAAATATTAATCACCTCCCCAACGCCGCGGTGACGCCGTTGACGGTCTTCGACAGAGCGGCCGGCAACTTCCATTACCCAGTCCTCATGGCCTTCCGCTCTACCATGCCCTCCAACTCCGTCCTCACCGAGAGCCTGTCCAGAGTGCTCGCTCCCTACCCCCACCTCGCCGGAACCATCGACTACGACAGCAGCTCCCGCCCCAGCTTCGTCCTCAACAATGCCGGAGTCCGTCTCGTCGCAACCCAGGTCAATGTGCCCATGGACGAGAAGAGCCTCATCCACGACCCCACCACGCACGGCAACCTGTATCCCCGCGTCCACGACGGGGCCAACGAGGTGTTCCAGGTCCAGCTCAACCGCTACGCCTGCGGAGGCATGGTCATCGGCTTCACCATCTCGCACACCATCTCCGACGGCTACTCCATCTTCCAATTCATCGCCCGGTGGGCCGAGGCGGCACGTGGGCTCGCCGCCGCCGCCCCTCCTCCCCCTCCCCCTTATTACAACGTCGACCGCAACTCCCTCTTCGTGCCGAGGAATCCCCCGACGTGCAAGTACGACCACCGGGAGACCGAGTCCAAGCAGCTGGTGAACACGAAGTCGTCACCCCCCGCCGCCGCCAGGTCTCCCGTGGACAACCTGACTGTCCAGTTCCCTGCCGAGTTCATATCGGAGCTCAAGAGGAGAGTTCCCTACAGGTGCACCACCTTCGAGTGCCTCTCCGCTCACATATGGAAGAAGATTGTCACAGCGCGCGGCCACGACCACGACGAGAGGACGAGACTGAGAATAGCAGTCAACGGAAGGGGAAAGATGAGGCCTGTCGTGCCCAGGGACTACTTCGGCAACCTCGTCTGCTGGGCACTCCCCACGTCGCAAGTCGGAGAGGTAGTCTCCAACGACGTCGGCAACAACGTCTCGACCATCCGCAAGGCCCTCAAGCAGATCGACGACAGCTACTTCCGCTCCTTCATCGACTTCGGAGAGATCCTCAACGACGAGGGAGGGGACGAGGAGCTCATGGTCACTGCCGAAGAGTGGGGGGAACTAATCTATCCCGACATCGAGATGGACAGCTGGCTCGGCTTCCCCATGAACGACATCGATTTCGGGACCGGAGCTCCCAAGGTCATGCTCCCGCCCGATATTCCGGCCGAAGGCGTCGTAACGCTTGTCGATTCCTTCGGCGACGGGGAGAAGGGAGGGGTCAACGCCTACCTCACCCTTCGCCGGGAGCATGTTGACAAGTTCACAAGTATATGCTTCTCTCTCGACGACTAATTAGCAAGCTCGATCGATCCATCCATCGGCCATTTCAATATCAAAAATTCTTTTTGTTATTTTTTTTCTCATTAAAGAAAAATCCAAGAGATTAATCAATTGTAAAATAATAAAATTTTAGTTACTAGACTCATGTACTCTTTCTCACTGCATACATGTTGGTGTTTAATTACCATGTTATGTTCTGATTGCAATTATGCTCTTATTCATGAATTCTTATTCTGTGTTGTGTTCAGTCATTTCCGTATAAGCAGGGGTGAGCAACGGTTCGGTTCGGTTGGACCGAACCTTTTTCAAAAAAACCGAACGAAAACTAAAACCGTTTTTTCTAATACTATAAACCGAACCGTTTTGTGGAAAAACCGAAAAAACCGAACCGAAAAAAACTGGTTCGATTTTCGGTCGGTTCGATTTTCGGAGCAAGTGGGCCACGCCCGCAATTATATAAATTTAATGTCAATATTGAAGGGCCAATGGGCCAAGCCTGAACATACAATTTTTAAGTATATTGGAAAATTTTATAAGAACCATTTTGAGTATGCACCAGTTTGCTAATAACTAATTTGATCATTTCATAAAAAATATAGATTGAAAACTAATATTAACATTAGCCACCATTTTACATAAGATTATGTGTATCATAAGTTAACATAGACACCACAGGTCCACACAAACTAAGCAACTTGACCTCCAATATAACATAGACACCATTTTACATCATAGACATTAGGCACCGGTTAAATGCAAACCATAGGCACCAGTTTGCATAATGTTCTTGAATTACAACATTTGCACCTCTCACCGGTTTACAAATATTTTACAAATACAATATAGGCACCATTTTACAAATTAAGAAAATTACCAGGTTACAAACATAAACTTGTACAACAACAAATACATGATAAGAACGCTCTGTGCCAGTAAACGATTGCACTTCCTTCCCATTCACCACAAGAAAATTGGACATGAACAATAATGAAAACCCACTAGAGATTCCAATTGAACATAAAGAAAAATAAAATCCACTGGAGATTAAAGTTGAACATGAAAAATAATGATTGCTCTTCCTTACAATAGCAAAAGTGAAGTTCCGGGTATTGTTCAAAATGAAAAAAAATGTAACCCACTAGAGATTCAAGTTATACATCAATATATCATCTAGCCATCTAGGTTGGAAATTAACATAAATTTTATATCTAGAAAAATTGGCAGAAAATTAATATCTACAAAATTTAGGTTAGAAATTACCAGATCTAGCCCCTAGGTTATAGATATTAACAAATATAGGCTATAAATTAACAGATCTAGGTTAGAAATTCACACATCTAGGTTAGAAATTACGTGATCTAGGTTAGAAATAACGAGATCGATAAATTAACAGAGCTACTAATAGATGATCTCACCAAAGTACTGAAATAACAAGCACAACTGCACAAGACACCAACAAAATTAGTTAACAAAGAAAATTAAAAAAACAATCATTTTGCAGAAAAATAATATTAAGTTAAATATTCATGTTAGATCTTACGAGTGTAGAGGATTTTGAGTACACCAGTGTCCACTTCGACAGATTTAGGCTAGATCTTTAGAGGTTTAGGTTAGATTTCGAGAGATTTAAACAAATTCTTAGATTAGTTAGGAAGTCAGAGAGAGATTAGAGAGGGAGAGAGATCAAAGTGCCTTTTTCTTTTTGAAATAATCAGAGGGAGAGAGAGAGAGTCTATTTAGGATTAGGGTTTCTTTTCAAGAGGAAAGGGAAACTGAAGGAGGAAAGGGAAACCGAAGGAGGAGTTGCGGCTGTGACTCCTCACAAAAGAAAGGAGGAGAGAGAAAAATGAGTTAGGGTAAAGAATTTTTGACTTATACATGTGAGGAGGGGTCATATCGTAAATGTGCATATTCGATTTTCGGTTCGGGTCGGAAACCGAATCCCAAACCCGAACCGAAAACCATTATTTTTATAGGTTAAAACCGAATACCGACCCGTACTTTCAAAAACCGACCCGAACCGCCATTTCGGGTCAGGTCGGGTCGGTTTTCGGTTGAAAACCCGATATTTGCTCACCCCTACATACAAGTATATGCTAGCTAGTGTTGATCGTTCTTACGATAGTAGATCATTGTACTAACAAATTTACTTTTGCAACAATATATATATATATATATATATATATATATATATATATATATATATATATATATATATATATATATATATATATATATATATATTATTTTCGTTGTGCTTTGAAAGTTTGTGCTAACTTATGTAAAACAAAAGAGGGGTAAAGTGCAAAAAACCCCTCGTTAAATATGTGCCTTTTGCACTAAAAGACCTTTTAGAATTTTTTGTCAGTTTACCCCTCCTTAGATTATATATCCGCTCGATTAGGCCCCTCCAGCCAAATTTTAAAAAAATTAGACCAAAAATACCCCTCCCCCCCTCCGGCGGCGCCGGCGCTGGCGAACCCCCAACCCCCCCATCGCCGGCGATCCCCCAGCCCCCCCGACCACCCCCCGCCGGCGATCCCCCAGCCCCCCTGACCCCCCCGATCCCCCCCTCGCCGGCGAGCCCCCAGCCCCACCCTCATCGCCGGCGAGCGCTCCCCCGACCCACCCCCCTCCTCCTCCCTCGCCGGCCTCGACCCCCCCTCCTCCTCCTTCGCCGGCCCCGACCCCCCCGCTCCCTCGTCGGCCCCGACCCCCGGCTCCCTCGCCGGCCCCGACCCCCCTCCTCCTCCTTCGCCGGCCCCGACTCCCCCGCTCCCTCGTCGGACCCGACCCCCGGCTCCCTCGCCGGTCCCGACCCCCCTCCTCCTCCTTCGCCGGCCCCTACCCCCCCGCTCCCTCGTCGGCCCCGACCCCCGGCTCCCTCGTCGGCCCCGACCCCCCCCGCTCCCTCGCCGGCCCCGACCCCCCTGCTCCCTCGCCGGCCCCGACCCCCGGCTCCCTTGTCGGCCCCGACCCCCCCCTCGGCCTCCGTCGCCGGCGAACACAGCCGAAGAAGGAGGGGGGGAGGGAGGGGTAAAACTGTCATTTGGGGGCAAAATGAGCATATTTAATACTTTTGGGAATTTTAAGAGCATGGGGTCTTTTAGTGCAAAAGGCACATATTTAACGAGGGGTTTTTTGCACTTTATCCGACAAAAGAGATTAGGTGTCTCACCATGAAAAATCATACTGCAAGTACCACTTAGAAATCCGAATTTATGAACGTCTTAGTTTAGCATGAATTTTTGCTAAGAATTATGAATCTATGTACGTCTTAGTTTACCATGAAGTTTTGCTATCTGGAGCATACAAGTTCATGTACAACAATAAGTCTTAGATTTTTTTGGACTTATCTCAGAGTTATATAACTACCCTGCTAATATTTTTTCTTTCTTTCTCTCAAGAGGTGTAGTAGTTGTATTAATTTCCTAGTTGGATATGTAATATTATTTTTGAGGAGTATTACCTCTAAAGAAATAGGACTTTATCCACTACTATGGCAAATAAATTCATATTTGTGGCTTAGAAAGTGATTGGGTGCGATCATATCAACATTAATTAAACTTTAATTTCAAAGTAGGTCCCGATCCCAAACTGGGACACTATTGATCTAGTTTAATAAGCTTGAAGCATTTTATGATGTCATACTACTTTAGATACCAAAGTATCTGTTCATCATCTAAAAGTTGGTCTAGCGCCTTCAGTTTGTCATTTATAAGAAACTGAAAATAAAATGAGTTACTTGATGATGTTTGTTCATGCCTTTATCCTCTTTTTTGGAATCAAGCAAGAGACTACGTAGTCAAAGTATTTCCATATTCTTTTGTAAGAAAGTTTCACACCTATACACTATCTAACCAAATAATTGCATACATTTGATGACCAATTATTATATGCAATACCTTTAAACTTTTGAATATTTATATTCTTTTATTGTTGCTGCAATACTTTGTTGATAACCTTGAAAAATAAATTGTTTTAGTTTCTAGTAGAACATAGATGAAGTGCATGCCTATGCTTGTTTTGTGGTATTTGTCCGAACATTTGTAGATGCTTTATATTTGGATTTTTTTATAAGAAATTATTACTTTTAAAACTTCTTTTTATCATGATGTTTCATAATTTCAATATTATATGATGCAACACATATTATCATGATGTTTCTTCGTTTCATGTAAGCAAGCTATTAGTGGCAATTTGGAAAATTTCCTTCAAATTTTCTTACTTATATCGCAATGTGGCAACCTTAATTTATACTCAGCAGCTTACCTTGTCTTATAATAAGCTTTGATGCAATATGTTCATGGATGTCCTTATATAAGATGGGTATTTGTCTGTTTTCATGAAAATTTTACAGTGACACATTTTGAAATTGTAAATTGTGGTTGCTTCTTGCGATGTACTAACTGTTTGTGATTTATTGACTAAAACATCTCTATTGTTTCACCACACAACACGTAAAATTGTCCATACATTCCTCCCTGAATAAGAATTATTTTTTTGTTAAGTGTTGCAAAAAGTTATATTAGTATTTGTAACAGAAAATCTCTTGCAGTTTTATGTAATAATTATAATAGTAATAATAATAAATAAATAAATTACAAAATTAGGGATGAAATTACTGTGTTGGAAGTTAGTCGATGTACTACAACACTAAAATCCAAGTAGGTAATAAGTATAAAATGATACCGTATCGTTAAAAAGTTTAGGACTAAACTATCACTACTCAAAGATGTATTCTAACTATATTCCTGATATTTCCAAACACACGGAAAGAAAAAATTAATCGAAACTATAATTTTCTCAAGAAAAGAAAAGAATAAAGAATTAATTTACTTTCTTTTTCCTTTCCTTCCGCAAACCAAACGAGGCCTAACATTAAACCAGCAAGGCACCAAATGATTTTCTATCTAAAGTTGTGTACCCAAAATTGTCATAAATCCTACTCCTACTCTGAAGTCTAAAAAGCTAGGTTGGACGAGTATGGACACCGATACAGATAAGGACACGATATAAATATCGAATATGTACAGTTTCAAATAGGTAAATATGAGTCCTCAATGTTGCATGAACATGGACATCGATACACATATAGAGCACAGACACTATTTCACCATGTCCATCAAATTTAGAACCAAAGAAACAAAAAGATAAGATTGCATAATATTGAATTAATGAGTGCATTGATGTCCACAGATAGTTCATTCTTACAACATGTATTAAATTTGGCTGTAAGTACTGAAATGAAGAGTATGAAATATTTAAATGGCTATTTGTCAAATTTTAGCTCAAGAATTGTAGTTCTCAACAAAAGTGTAACTGGATTAAAGTGCTAATTCACTGCACATGTCCGAAATAGAATCAATAGATCACCAATGTGATTCACTGTTAAATAGACCTGGCATGTCCAAATAATTAAAATGATTCCTCTCTTAAGTATAACTAACATTCTTTGTAACCCTATTTAATTAAAAATAGGTAAATATTTCTTTTACTAATCCCTCTATTACTTACTGTATCATTTTCCTTCATCCCTAAGGAGATTTGTACATCCAAACAAGTCCTAAGATCAGTTTCGCTTAAGGACAAATTCGATTTAGTTTCCGTTTTGCTTATTCTGTTTTCGGTCGAATTCGATTTTCGGTTAGTCGGTTCGATTGGAACCGAATTAACCGAATGCTCACCCCTAAGTATGAGACAGAAAGGCAAGTACGAGTCGATACATTGATGTTGCAAGCATGATAATGGTCTAGAGGCACGATGATAAGTAAGTTATCGGTGTGAGGCACGATGATGGTCTAGAGACACAAATAGACCAAGAGTCTATGTACTAAAATCGATCCTAAGGTAAGAATAGAAAGACAATCAAAAAGGGCTTATGTTGCACAAACTAAATGAACGTGTTAGTTTTGTATGGGTGGGCGAGGGGCTCACACCATCAGTACAGTTAAGTACTGACACCCACACAGTTTTCATGTGCATGCACAGGTAGAAGCTCGTTGGTGCGGAGCTCGCTTGGTCGCACTGAGGCATGGAGTTCCTTGGCGTCTTGAGGCGTGCATCCACATGGAATTTGGACTGATACGGGACATAATGTATGGACATCGCCTATCTGAAGCATCCGCTGGCTCAACAAATTATATAGAGAGAAGAGAGAGAGAGTTGAGTGACTTGTAATCTTGGCCTCGTGCCACATTTGTAATCCTTGTTCAATATCAATAAAGAGCATCTTTTATATGACTTATGTTTGGTTTCAACTTTTCGCTGGCAACATACTACTTATTCAATATTTCTGCTTTAGGACTTCTGTACGACAACCCCATCGCTTATCATGTAATCGTCCATTATGGAATCCGTCTTGCGTGAGCGCTGTCACGCCCCGATTCGGGGTATCTTTCGTCCTCGCTTCGATTCGCACCGAATCGTTCGTCCTCGCTAAGGCGTGATGCCGTACATGTCTGGTGTTGCACTTGTACAAGGCAAGAACGTGCACTGTTAAGTCATTTGGAAACATTTGAAACCCAACCACATTTCAGAAATATTGAGGACACAATATAGGAAGAAAAAATACTCATTTTTTTTGATAATTGTAGTCAGAATACAACTTTTTTCGATAATATTTGAAATGCCTTTTCGGCTACATTGATTCAAGAAAAGAAGTACAACTGATAGGCTGCCATAAAATAACTTCCCGTTCCATACATTATGCCCCTTTAGTACTTTGAAATATAAGCAGCTATCTTTGAAAACTCTGCAATACTTTGTGCGTCTTTAGGGAAAATAGCTTGAAAGGAAACATCAGTTCAGAAAGCTTTAGTTGCGATGTGCGCCCGAGCCTTCTCCAGTACCTGTAGAGGAGGGGTCAGCACATTATAACAATGCGCTGGTGAGCCCCGTTGGCACACTCAGCTAAACCAACATTTTATTAATGACAAGTATTTTAAAGATATGAACTTATTAGGGACAGGCAACATTTAGATTAAATCATAATTCAAATAACATGGTGTTTCATGAAACCATGTTTACTTTACCATTGGCCGAATCCAGCTTTCCTGCATGAGATACAGGATAATAATAATATACTTACCGCCTGTCACGCCCCAGAACCGGAATACCGGAGAGCGGGGGCAGACATAGCCAGCTACGCAATCCCAAAGTACGTTAATACTCTGAAATCATGTATAAGCTGTCAAGACATGGGGGTTACTCTACAAGCCATCAGTCAATCCTAAGGTTTAACAATCCTAGGTATCTCAATCACATGCAATTATACAAGAGCAAAGAGTACGATCATCATACATACAATAGTAAGGCATCCCAAACCATATATACATGACTGATCATGAAGCCAGTACCACAGAACTAAGGACTAGCTAGAGTATTAGTTGTACATGATAAGGACTAGCTATAGTCTAGAATACACATATCATGTTTATGCCCGTAGGCTACAATATCAAGGAAAATACCAAAACACGAGCTAAACACGTGCTCGGGGCTAAACGTTACAAGAGGAGAATTTACATATCAGTGGGAGAATGAAGAAGAAATCCACTGAGGCACTCTGGTGCTCCGGCTGGTCACCGTCGAGTAGAGGGTGCGGTAGATCCTTCGGGCTCTTCTATTAGAACCTGGCCATGCAAAACCAGTAGGGTCAGACCCCAAATAGCAAGTACCACAAAGGAGGCCGAACTATGAACTTAAAACCAGCAATTATTAGCATTCAACAAGGAGAGAAAGCAATAAGTAAAGGGGGATCGAGATTCGTGCAGTACCAATGCACTTATCCCGAACGTAGGAAGACAGTAAGTAAATCATCATCATTTGACATAAAGTAAACTGGAGAACATGTTAAATAAATAGAACTGGGAAGGTGATATACGATGAGATAACCATGGGACTATTCAGATAACCAGGTTACAACCCGTAAACCAAACAAGGACCGGGGTTGTAACCCTTCGTCTGAACGGAACTTGGTTTCTCCCACCATTTATCGGCAAGATAAAATAAGAAATCAGGACATGTAACAATCTTGTACAGGATCAAGACAAGAATAAACTGGTAAACTTCACCCAACATTTCACGGCCAAGAAAGGCTTGATACTTTAACTAACTAGGGTTATCACAAGCCTTAGTTACTAACAAGATGCAATGAGAATTCCAAGTCCGGTTACCTGTTTGTTACTACCTGAGTGATCCCAGCAAGAAAAGAAAAAGATAGCAGGATATAGCAGACACACTGTAGTAAGATACATGTGTCCTAAGGTACCACACTCGACGGCGGGCTGGAAGTGCGCTCATCTCGACGGATAGCAACAAATCCCATGTATATATATATAAGGCCGGGACCAAAGGGGCAACAGGTAACTGGAAAATCCTCCATGAACTATTTGATCAATCTAGTCATTAACCTAGCCATATTCAGTATGAATCCCTGACCGTGGAAAACCAGGGATTCATGTCCTAGACATGATGCAAGACAAGATGGGTTCATTTATACAAACACAATCACCCACGGTGTCCAGGCCACTTATTCTTGTCAAGTCGTGTTAGCCGTCGCAACAGCATTTCAAGGAGTATCATGTCAGGTTTATCATGTCAAGAGTGCGCCACGGCGGGCCACTATCATGTCAAGTTTACTGGTCAAGAGTGCGCCACGACGGGCCACTATTAGGTCATGTCAGGTCATTAA
The DNA here is from genome assembly GCA_029216955.1 of Iris pallida. NCBI lineage: Eukaryota > Viridiplantae > Streptophyta > Magnoliopsida > Asparagales > Iridaceae > Iris > Iris pallida. Next base: position 7,332,577 of record JANAVB010029220.1, read on the forward strand.
TCAGGAGTGCACCACTACGGGTCACTGTCGTATTTAGGGTACATGTACCGGACAGTATAGTACAAGCATTCAATCAGGAGACTCAAGTTATGCTGAGGTTACAAGACACAAGTCATCATTAAAGATCAAATAACAATAGAGAAATAATAATAATAATAATTAAATAGTTGGACAAGGCACAGGAAGGAGCCCTGCGGCTCAGGGTCACTATCAAGTCATGTGTAGCAGGTCAAGTTATCAGGTCAAGTTATCATGCATGTCAGTTCTTGGTCACACCATGCCAGGTACAATTGTAGTGCCCCGTCCCGCAAAGTCAATCGGAGGAATCGAAATGCCGACGGCGTTCGGACTTAGCCTTGCAACGGCTGCTCGAAGGCTCGCTCGGTCAAGGCGACCGCTCGCTCAGGTGGGGTAGTTTCGGTGAACTCTCCTCATCTTTGCCTTCACATAATAAATCATGTTTTCAACTTGCACAAGTTAGGCTTGGTAATAAAAGCTATGCATCCACATAGATAAGGGAATAATTCCGACGGGTTGAATCGAGTTAGAACATGGAAAACGTCCTACGGTCGGCTTAGAGTTGGTGCACGGCGTGCTTTGAAAATGACACTCGGTCCTTCATCCCGTGGCTTGGGAGAAGGAAAGTTGGTCTTCGGTGCAAAAGCTGAGAGTTAGCCTAAGTCATAGGCGTCGCCCGCACAAATGCTTGCTAAAGCATGCACGATCCTGTCCCGCAAGGCTTGGCGTAGCCTTTGCTCGTCCCTTGGGTTAAGTTGTAGGCTTGAGTGAGTTAGGCAAAGTTATGCCGGTCGACCTAAGTTATTCTATGTGCTGTCCCGCTCATTCTGCGGTTGTCAAGATAAATAGTCCCACGACCCCAAGGCCCGTCATATGAAGTATGACTTGGGCGACAACGTTGCGTAGAACACGAGTCGGTTTAGAGGCACGAGCCACGGTTGGTTCAGTGGAAAGTTAGCCACGGTCGGTCGATACTTAAGAAAACACGTTATGTTCAAGTTAAGTTGGAAGGCTATGCAGTAGCCGTTCCCGGAGTTCAAAGAATGTTAAGTCTAAGCGATGGTTAGTCGCCGAGAGGAAATATGTCGGGACTGTGGTTCAGTCGCCGAGGCAACCCTGGTTTGGGCTCTGCAAAGGAAGTATGAAAAGAGTAAAGCAAAGTAGCTAAATGATGATGATGTGACCATGCATTACGTTAAGTCTAGAAGTTAGCGTAGGCGCGTGGTCATGGACAACTTGTCGACAAGGGCGATGGTTCTTCGAGCGGCAGCCCTGGGCCATGGGCACCGACTCGGCCTAGGAAGAACAGATTATAGTCGAGCTGGGTATGAAGCAACCGGTAGGTCAGGGGACTTGCATCGAGGATCGCAACCGGCGGTGCAAGGGTCCCGAATGCCAGGCTATGTCCACTATGGCTAGTCAATGCCAGTGACCATTCATATAGATGTGTCGGCACAAGCGGCGATCCGCGTGTGTGTCTTTGGATTGAGTTGAATATGTATGAGTTAAAAAGACACAATGTCGGAGCCTAAGATTTGGCTACAGCGAAGGCGACGTGCTTCGGCACGAGATGTGGCGTCGAGTATTAAGTTGTTGGCATAGAGTTGCATGAGTTAGGCTTGAGCTGTTGCGAGTTAAGTCGAAAAGGGCCGTAGGGCAAGTTGTGTGAAGTTACATTGAGTTGTGGGCACGGCCTCAAGATATGAGGTACGGCCACGTTATCACAAGACAAGTGTAGGCGAGACTAAGCGAGGAGGCACTGCCTCGGAGATATTGAAGCACGAATCGAATTAACGCTAGCCCGAGTCGTTACGTCCCAGAGTTTGGCACGAAAGTCAAGTATAAGTCGGTACGTCGACAATGCAAGCACGAGAAAGGTCTAGAGGCAAGGAAATGGAGTCTTTCGTGTAGTTGCGTCTCTGATTATGGCCGTAAGGCAAATACGACTTGATAGGTTAACGTTGTTGGCACGAGGAGTGGTCTAGAGACAAAGTATGAGCTAACGTTGATATTGCAAGCACGGGATGGTCCCGATACACAAGTTACGCTAAGGCGCCGGTCCTAAAATTGATCCTAAGGCAAGAATAGAAAGACAATCATAAAAGGGTTTATGTTGCACAAAGTAAATGAAACGTGTAGGTTTTGTATAGGTGGGCGAGGAGCTCACTCCACCAGTACAGTGGTACTGACACCCACACAGTGTTTCATGTGCAGGCACAGGTAGAAGCTCGTGGTGCGGAGCTCGCTTGGATGCGTCGAGGCACGGAGTTCCTTGGCGAGTCGAAGCGTACAACTGCGTGATCTGAAGACTTATACAGGACATAATGTATGGACATCGCCTTCCGAAGCTTCCGCTGGATTCAAGTATTGTATCGAGAGATGAGAGAGAGCAGAGTGACTTGTAAATGAGAGAAAAGTGAGCACGAGAGACATTGTAATTTGGCCTTGCGCCCACAAATGTAATCTTGTATTCAATATCAATAAAGAGCTTCTTTTGAATGACTTGTGTTCATGTGTTACTTGTTCTTAAATTTCGCTGTATGTTTCAATATTTCTGCTTGGGACTTCTGTGCGACAACCCCGTCGCCGCCGATGTAATCGGCCGTTATGGAATTGCCTTGCACGAGCGCAATCTAGGCTCGTGCGGCATCACGCCTTAGCGAGGACGATCGCTCCTACGGGAGCGGGGCGTGACATAATGGTATCAGAGCACGGCTTTACGTCCTTGGACCGTCGATTGAATTCTTTAACTTCGATGTTTTTCGCAAAACTCTGTTGCTTTCCGCAAGTTGTTATCGTTGGTGCGCTCTCTCTCAAATGTCCATCGGCATTTCCATATAATAAGTCTAAATATTTTCGAAAGCTCATACAAGCGTTCAATCTAACGCATCGGTAGGCCGTTGCCAAATGCGTCGATAGGGCCTTTGTGCCGAACGTTGCAAACTTGACTCGATAGAAAATATGTGCTAATGTTAGCAAAGTTGCATGTGTGCCCGAATAGTCCTACGTTGACCTTAGCAAGTCGCGTGCATGCCTAATTCGTCCAATGTCGACCCTAGCAAATGAGCATGCAAACTCGAACAAAAGTCCGCACAGGATGGCTATGCACACGGCCTTTTGGCTAAGTGGTGTTTCGCGTCGCGCACCTCGACATTTTGGTGCAAACGAGTCGCGAGCGATATTAAGTATCGTTCGGTCGGGAACGGAGATGCACTTGGAGTGTCTATCGATAGGAACGCTATCGGAACTAACACTTAGGCGTACACGGGAGATTGATTTGGATTTCGAGGAAATAGTACGAACGACTTAGTGCGTCGATGCGACGCGAGCGACTACTCTAGCGATTCGTCGAACGAATCTGAAGGATGTCTTAGCGAATGACGCGAATGTGATTGAGGACTAGATCTTATGGCTTGAATTCGAGTGGTGTATGTGATAGGTTCAGAGAAGAATAAGAATGAGTGTCGACGAGTAGTCGAGTGGCTCGAATCCGAGTGGTGTATGGTTTGTCTTAGGAATTGTTCGAGTGAATATTGAGGATTACGATTATTGCGGCGAGGCGATGCGATCGCGCAAAGCCTTAGAACGCGTCATGCTTAGTTGGACGTGACTTCGAATGTCCCGAACGAGCATCTCGTTCGGACAACTTGTGAATGAAGCAACGCGAGTTAGAAAACGATTCGAAACGATGAATGAAAATGAATGGTCTTGATCGAGGAAACTTAGAGGATCGTGCGTGCGATATCGGATTGATGCAACTGAAATGTGACTTGAGTTTTGAATAACGATCTTGAAACGAGCTTGAGGAAAAAGCGACTGAACTTGATCTTGAGTATCGAGAAAATTAAGGAATATCCAGTTCGGACGACAGCATCAATGCACGACTCGAAATTGGTTGCAAGGAAGATCGTCAGGTTACGCATATCGTCAATGGTATTGAGGCGTATCAAAGATCGATATGCGATAACTCGGGGGTACTCTGACTCGGCAAATGACTGATCGTGCAAATATCATTGTTCCGATGGATGTTATAATCGAGATGTTAAAATGTGTCGAGGAAAAGATAGACTTGGCTCGAGGATTTTCTAAGTTGAATGAATGACGATCGAACTTGGCTTGGATGAAAACTGGAATGTTTGGATTTGCTTTGTCGATAACCACAACGTTGACGTTCTTGTCTTATGCGAGCGCTATTCCAGCCTCGCACATGCGTCACGCCGATTAGGGCGATCACTCTTCGTGAGCGCTGGTATGGTGATTCATACAGCGGGAGTGGTCGAACTTGCACGGTACAACAATTTGTGCTTCCACTTGTGGTTTGACGCGAAGATGGACTCGAGATTGAATTGGTGTGCTTGTCGATTGAACTTGAGGATTAAGTAGGTCCAATCCGCGTATCGAGAATGAATGAGTCTAAACTCAAACAAGAGTTATGCTCCGATGAGAATGATTATTTCGCGGGAGCGTTGCATGGTGATTCATGAACCATCGCGTATTATCAGACTCGCGTGAGATTGGGGCGCAACGTATTGTCGAGCGAGACGACCTCGTGATCGAATACATGAATTGGTTAGAATTGGTGAATTGAAAGGATTCGAATATACGCAACGCGTGCCGTAATACAAATTAGGTGATCATGCTCGATGTTTAGAAATCTGAGTGACGCGAGCTTGGGTAGAAGACCCCGTATGATCGACTTTGGTTTGACCCTAGGATTGGGGTCAGTGTTGGCATTATTGTTTGGGAACTATGATTCCAATCCTGACATTGACTTAGCCTCGAAAAGAAATAGCCTAGCGGTTAGGCGAGACGCCCTGTTTCAAGTGTTAGCAATCGGAATGATTAATCTTGAGGATTGGCATGGATGGATAGCGTGAATCACGAATGTAGGAAACCCTGCTCACGAGATTCGGCTGAGATGCATATATTTCAGGGACGCTTGGGTATGTGCACGATGCGACTCGAGTGAGAATGACAAATTTTCTATCATGCGGCTTGGCTGAATGCATGTATTTTGGAGACGCTTGGAATGTGTGCATGATCCAGCCAAGTGATACGACGAGTTCAAGCAAGGCTTGAAAGATGGGAGTGTGTCGAGATCTTGAGATCGTGTTAAAGGAAAGATTGATAATAGTACGAGCGTGGCTCGGAATCGAAGGAACGCGTAGGCGAAATGTGTACGATTAAGTCTTAGCCATAGAAATGGTAGGATAGCTTGCCTTCAGGAAAGTCTCGAGGATGAGACTTGTTCTGAGTGGTGTATGATGTAGTGCCCCATCCCGCAAAGTCAATCGAAGGAATCGAAATGTCGACGGCGTTCGGACTTAGCCTTGCAACGGCTGCTCGAAGGCTCGCTCGGTCAAGGCGACCGCTCGCTCAGGTAGAGTAGTTTCGGTGAACTCTCCTCATCTTTGCCTTCACATAATAAATCGTATTTTCAACTTGCACAAGTTAGGCTTGGTAATAAAAGCTACGCATCCACATAGATAAGGGAATAATTTCGACGGGTTGAATCGAGTTAGAACATGGAAAACGTTCCACGGTCGGCTTAGAGTTGGTGCACGGCGTGCTTTGAAAATGACACTCGGTCCTTCGTCCCGTGGCTTGGGAGAAGGAAAGTTGGTCTTCGGTGCAAAAGCTGAGAGTTAGCCTAAGTCATAGGCGTCGCCCGCACAAATGCTTGCTAAAGCATGCACGATCCTGTCCCGCAAGGCTTGGCGTAGCCTTTGCTCGTCCCTTGGGTTAAGTTGTAGGCTTGAGTGAGTTAGGCAAAGTTATGCCGGTCGACCTAAGTTATTCTATGTGCTGTCCCGCTCATTCTGCGGTTGTCAAGATAAATAGTCCCACGACCCCAAGGCCCGTCATATGAAGTATGACTTGGGCGACAGCGTTGCGTAGAACACGAGTCGGTTTAGAGGCACGAGCTGTCATGCCCCGCTCCCGTAGGAGCGATCGTCCTCGCTAAGGCGTGATGCCGCACGAGCCTAGGTTGCGCTCGTGCAAGGCGGGTTCCATAACGACCGATTTCAGCGGCTGCGACGGGGTCGTCGCACAGAAGTCCCGAGCAGAGACATTGAATAATAGCAGCAGAATTTGAAGCAAACACATGAACACAAGTCATTCAAAGGAAACTCTTTTATTGATACTGAATACAAGGTTACATTTGTGGGCGCAAGGCCAAATTACAATCACTCAAGCTCACTCTGCTCTCTCTCATCTCTCAATACAAATGCTCGATCCAGCGGAAGCTTCGGAAGGCAACGTCCATACATTATGTCCCGTATAAGTCTTTTCTCCATGCGGCCGCACGCTTCGAGTCGCCAAGGAACTTTGTGCCTCGACGCATCCAAGCGAGCTCCGCGCCACGAGCTTCTACCTGTGCCTGCACATGAAAACTATGTGGGTGTCAGTACTCAACTGTACTGGTGGAATGAGCTCCTCGCCCACCCATACAAAACCCGCACGTTTACTTTACTTTTGTGCAACTTAGTCCCCTTTATGATTGTCTTTCTATTCTTGTCTTAGGATCAGTTTTTGGACCGACGCCTTGCCTATTTTGTGTCTTTAGACCATCCCGTGCTTGCACAACAATGTCGACTCATACCTTGCCTCAAGACCCTTCTCGTGCCAACAACGTTAACCTATCGAGTCGTGTTTGCCTTACGGCTTAAGTCAGAGACGCAACTACGCGATGAAGCTCCCTTTTCTGTGTGACCGTGCTACAAACCCTTGCTGAGGCCGTGCCTCGCAATTCAGTAAGACTTAACCATATCGCCGCCTCGCGGCCCTGGCTACTTTGACCACCAACTGACCCAATCAAGACTTCTGAATTATGTCGACCCACTTTGCCTTGCGGCGGTTTCCCGACTTAACTCAAACAACTCAACCAACTTAAGGAACTTATATGCTGATAACTCAAGACTTGACGCCACCTATCGTGCCGAAGCACGACGCCTATGTTGAAATCCAATCTTAGGCCCGAACTTTGAGTTCTAACTGTCCACATCTTCAACTCAACTCAATCCAAAGGCATACACGCGGTTAGCCGCTATTTGCCGACATCTATATGAACTTGGCCACCAGCATCACAAGCTGTACCTTGACGTATAGTTTTGTTAATCGGGATCCTTTCGACGCAAGTAGCTAGCCCCGTCGCAAGTCCCCGCTTAACCTGTGTCAAAACCTTACGCACAACTATACCCTGTTCCCTCCTAGGCCGAGTCGGCCCCCATGGCCCAGGGGTTACCGCTCGAGGGTTCATCGCCCTTGTCGACAAGTTGTCAAATGACCATGCAAGACTCGACACAAACTGACGTCTCACACAGTCATTTCTTTACCAAAACCAAGACTTCTATCCTTGATACCCCTCGACGACCCACGGTCGCGAGCATTCTTTCCTTGAGACCCCTCGACGACCCACGGTCGCGAGCATTTCCTTCCTTGTTACCCTATCATTTGGTTCAACTCATAAATGCCTATTTGATATCCCTTTCTTAAAACTTACCTTGAATCATAGTCCTTGCCTTAGACACTAAGCCCGTGCATCGTGCCTTAAGCCAATCGTGCTCTACGTGAAACTCCTGTCCAAGTCGACGGGCCTTGAGATCGAGGGACTACTTAACTTGACAACCGCAGAATGGGCGGGACATCACTTGGAACGACTTAGGTCGACCGGCATAACTTTGCCTAACTTACTCAAGCCTACGACTTAACCCGAGGGACGAGCAAAGGCTATGCCAAGCCTTGCACAATGGAACCGTGCACGCTTTATCAAGCATTCATGTGGGCGACGCCTATGACTTAGGCTAACTCTTAGCTTTTGCACCGAAGACCAACATTCCTTCTCCCAAGCCACGGGACGAAGGACCGAGTGTCATTTTCAAAGCACGCCGTGCACCAACTCTAAGCCGACCGTTGGACCTTTTTCCATGTTCTAACTCATTTCGACCCGTCGGGATCATTCCCTTTAGCTATGTGGATTCATCTCTTTTATTATTACGCCTACTTGTGCAAGTTGAAAACATACGTATTATTATTTGAAGGCAAAGATGAGGCAAGTTCACCGAAACTACCCCACCTGAGCGAGCGGTCGCCTTGACCGAGCAATGTCTTCCAGCAGCCGTTGCAAGGCTAAGGCCGAACGCCGTCGGCGTTTCGATTCCTCCGATTGACTGAGCGGGACAGGGCACTACATCATACACCACTCAGAAAAAGTTTCGTCCTCGAAACTAACTGAGTACACTTATCGACTTATCACTTTACTCAATATTCAAGAACTCTCGCACACACTACGCCTACGCGTTTCCCAAATCCAAGCCACGCTCGTGCTACCCTCAATCATTTCTTCAAATCTTACGATCTCAAAATCCTCGATACTTTCCCGTTCCTCAAGTCTCACTTGAATTCAACGTATCACTTAGTATGGATCGTGCACATATCTTAGGCGTCCCTAAAATACATGCACTTCAACCAAGCCTCGTGATAGCGAATCCCGCCATCGCCACTCGAGTCGGATCGTACACGCATTCAAGCGTCCTTGATATACATGCATGTCAACCGAGCCTCATGAGTGGTGCCTTCACCATTCCTATCGCTCCGCACCGGAATGTCTGCCTAACTGCCAGGCTATGTCTTTCCGTCAGTATTGGAATCATAGTTCCCAAACAATGATATCAACACTGACCCCATCCTAAGGTCAAACCAAGTTGATAGTACGGGGTTTTCTACCCAAGCTCGCATCACTCTGATTTCTAAACATCGAGCATAGATTGCCTACGCACATCCCAACATTTGTCGCACGGGGTCCGAGTCATTCAGCAAAGCCATCCTATGATAACTCACGTTTCAACCAATTCTTAACATATCAATCTCACTCGTTCAACAAGCCCCTTTCGCATAGTCTATCCCTTCGAACACGTTCGACGTAATTCGCCTATCAATCTCCAAGTCAAGCACGCTACGACACGATTCATTTCTAAACCATAATTCACATTTCGTACTCCCTAAATCATTTATCCCAATTCACGCAATCGATCACGAGGTCGTCTAGCTTAACAATATGTTGTGCCCCGATCTCACGCGATTCAGATTATCCACGGTGGGCATGAATCACCATGCACGCTCCCGCGGGATAGTCATCCTCATCGGGGCGTAACTCTTGTTTTGTTTCTAGACTAATTCATTCTCGATGCGTGGATTGGACCTATTCAATCCTCAAGTTTTATTTATTCATCAATCGCAAGTCCAACAAATCCTCAAGTTCACCTTCGCATCAAGCCAACAAGTTGAGACAATCAAAGTTGTCGCGTCCTAATTTTCTGGGTTCGATCATTCTCGCGACATGAATCACCATGTCAGCGCTCACGCGAAACAATCGCCCCAAATCCGACGCAACGCATGTGCGAGGCTAGAGTTGCGCTCGCACAAGACAAGATCGTCGACGTTGTAGCTATCCGCGTAACCATCAAGACACAATCATTTTCATCCAACATTCATCTCGATCAAAATCCTAAGTATCGCATCCAACCGAACAATAACACTTGCACGATCATCATTTGCCGAGTCAGAGTACCCCCGAGTTATTGCATATCGATCTTTGATACGCCTCAATACCATCGATGATATGCGTAACCTGACGATCTTCCTTTGCAACAAGTTTCGAGTCGTGCGAACGATGCTATCATCCGACTGGATAATCTCCTCGACATTCAAAATCAAGTTCGATCATTATCCCTCAAATCATTCACAACATCAAATTTCTCAAACCCAAATTCGTGTATTGTTCATCCGTCTATCTTAAGTCACCGACCAACGTATTTCCCCAATTCGTATCAATCCTTTGCTAACTCAATCATCGAGCAACATTCAATCCAATCCTTAGAGTCATTCGTGTAACTTCAAAATCAAAACTTTCATGCACGCTATCCACCTGTCGTGCTAACTTTTCGTATACGATTCGTATCAATTTTCTTGATTAAGTCATCCATTCGTACACCCTAACTTTCCTCGATTCGATTTTACCTACTCAATCATTTCCGCATTTCATACTTGCGTAATCCTCAATCCTTTGCACGTTCCGTGCGCGTCAATTCTAAGTTGTTCGAATCCACTCGTCAAACTTCAAGACTAAGACTTATTTATTGATACTCAATCTATGGCTTTGCATAACTCGACGCTTGCTGATAGACTCATCGACACCCCAAATCCTCAATCGAACGATCGACATTCCTGAGACTATCGCATACACCACTCAGGAATGAAGCCATTCAACAAATCCTTAACATATCATTCGATTCACAATCGACTTACTCGAATTTTCGTCCGAACGATTCCTTAAATTTCAAGCACGCTCACCTTATATCGTACCGACGATAACATCGTCGTTCGATAGCACCCCTATCGATAGTCATTTCATTTACTCAATCAAGCTCAACCCGTTTCATGCTCGTACTATTTAATTCCCGTACTCGACTTTTCTAAGGTCGACGTAATCCTTGGTGTATATGCCCAGCCCGACTTAGCCAACCGTGCTTATGCGAACCATCTTTTTATTTTGTTGTCAAAAACTGTTCTCCTACGTTTTTGCAAAATAGATAGACTTATTGTATGGACATCCCGTGGGACAATTGAGAGAGAGCGCACCAACGATATCAACTTGCAGAAGCAACAGAGTTTACGAAAATGACGAGTTAAAGAATTCAATCGGTTATCCAAGGACGTAAAGCCGTACTCTGATACCATTATGTCACGTCCCCGCTCCCGTAGGAGCGATCGTCCTCGCTAAGGCGTGATGCCGCACGAGCCTAGGTTGTGCTCGTGTAAGACGGGTTCTATAACGACCGATTTCAGCGGCTGCGACGGGGTCGTCGCACAGAAGTCCCGAGCAGAGACATTGAATAATAGCAGCGTAATTTGAAGCAAACACATGAACACAAGTCATTCAAAGGAAACTCTTTTATTGATACTGAATACAAGGTTACATTTGTGGGCGCAAGGCCAAATTACAATTACTCAAGCTCACTCTGCTCTCTCTCATCTCTCAATACAAATGCTCGATCCAGCGGAAGCTTCGGAAGGCGACGTCCATACATTATGTCCCGTATAAGTCTTTTCTCCATGCGGCCGCACGCTTCGAGTCGCCAAGGAACTTCGTGCCTCGACGCATCCAAGTGAGCTCCGTGCCACGAGCTTCTACCTGTGCCTGCACATAAAAACTATGTGTGTGTCAGTACTCAACTGTACTGGTGGAATGAGCTCCTCGCCCACCCATACAAAACCCGCACGTTTACTTTACTTTTGTGCAACTTAGTCCCCTTTATGATTGTCTTTCTATTCTTGTCTTAGGATCAGTTTTTGGACCGACGCCTTGCCTATTTTGTGTCTTTAGACCATCCCGTGCTTGCACAACAATGTCGACTCATACCTTGCCTCAAGACCCTTCTCGTGCCAACAACGTTAACCTATCGAGTCGTGTTTGCCTTACGGCTTAAGTCAGAGACGCAACTACGCGATGAAGCTCCCTTTTCTGTGTGACCGTGCTACAAACCCTTGCTGAGGCCGTGCCTCGCAATTCAGTAAGACTTAACCATATCGCCACCTCGCGGCCCTGGCTACTTTGACCACCAACTGACCCAATCAAGACTTCTGAACTTATGTCGACCCACTTTGCCTTGCGGCGGTTTCCTGACTTAACTCAAACAACTCAACCAACTTAAGGAACTTATATGCTGACAACTCAAGACTTGACGCCACCGCTCGTGCCGAAGCACGATGCCTATGTTGAAATCCAATCTTAGGCCCGAACTTTGAGTTCTAACTGTCCACACCTTCAACTCAACTCAATCCAAAGACATACACGCGGTTAGCCGCTATTTGCCGACATCTATATGAACTTGGCCACCAGCATCACAAGCTGTACCTTGACGTATAGTTTTGTTAATCGGGATCCTTTCGACGCAAGTAGCTAGCCCCGTCGCAAGTCCCCGCTTAACCTGTGCCAAAACCTTACGCACGACTATACCCTGTTCCCTCCTAGGCCGAGTCGGCCCCCATGGCCCAGGGGTTACCGCTCGAGGGTTCATCGCCCTTGTCGACAAGTTGTCAAATGACCATGCAAGACTCGACACAAACTGACGTCTCACATAGTCATTTCTTTACCAAAACCAAGACTTCTATCCTTGATACCCCTCGACGACCCACGGTCGCGAGCATTCTTTCCTTGAGACCCTTCGACGACCCACGATCGCGAGCATTTCCTTCCTTGTTACCCTATCATTTGGTTCAACTCATAAATGCCTATTTGATATCCCTTTCTTAAAACTCACCTTGAATCATAGTCCTTGCCTTAGACACTAAGCCCGTGCATCGTGCCTTAAGCCAATCGTGCTCTACGTGAAACTCCTGCCCAAGTCGACGGGCCTTGAGATCGAGGGACTACTTAACTTGACAATCGCAGAATGGGCGGGACATCACTTGGAACGACTTAGGTCGACCGGCATAACTTTGCCTAACTTACTCAAGTCTACGACTTAACCCGAGGGACGAGCAAAGGCTATGCCAAGCCTTGCACAATGGAACCGTGCACGCTTTATCAAGCGTTCATGTGGGCGACGCCTATGACTTAGGCTAACTCTTAGCTTTTGTACCGAAGACCAACATTCCTTCTCCCAAGCCACGGGACGAAGGACCGAGTGTCATTTTCAAAGCACGCCGTGCACCAACTCTAAGCCGACCGTTGGACCTTTTTCTATGTTCTAACTCATTTTGACCCGTCGGGATCATTCCCTTTAGCTATGTGGATTCATCTCTTTTATTATTACGCCTACTTGTGCAAGTTGAAAACATACGTATTATTATGTGAAGGCAAAGATGAGGCAAGTTCACCGAAACTACCCCACCTGAGCGAGCGGTCGCCTTGACCGAGCAATGTCTTCCAGCAGCCGTTGTAAGGCTAAGGCCGAACGCCGTCGGCGTTTCGATTCCTCCGATTGACTGAGCGGGACAGGGCACTACACGAGCCACGGTTGGTTCAGTGGAAAGTTAGCCATGGTCGGTCGATACTTAAGGAAACACGTTATGTTCAAGTTAAGTTGGAAGGCTATGCAGTAGCCGTTCCCTGAGTTCAAAGAATGTTAAGTCTAAGCGATGGTTAGTCGCCGAGAGGAAATATGTCGGGACTGTGGTTCAGTCGCCGAGGCAACCCTGGTTTGGGCTCTGCAAAGGAAGTATGAAAAGAGTAAAGCAAAGTAGCTAAATGATGATGATGTGACCATGCATTACGTTAAGTCTAGAAGTTAGCGTAGGCGCGTGGTCATGGACAACTTGTCGACAAGGACGATGGTTCTTCGAGTGGCAGCCCTGGGCCATGGGCACCGACTCGGCCTAGGAAGAACAGATTATAGCCGAGCTGGGTATGAAGCAACCGGTAGGTCGAGGACTTGCATCGAGGATCGCAACCGGCGGTGCAAGGGTCCCGAATGCCAGGCTATGTCCACTATGGCTAGTCAATGCCAGTGACCATTCATATAGATGTGTCGGCACAAGCGGCGATCCACGTGTGTGCCTTTGGATTGAGTTGAATATGTATGAGTTAAAAAGACACAATGTCGGAGCCTAAGATTTGGCTACAGCGAAGGCGACGTGCTTCGGCACGAGATGTGGCGTCGAGTGTTAAGTTGTTGGCATAGAGTTGCATGAGTTAGGCTTGAGCTGTTGCGAGTTAAGTCGAAAAGGGCCGTAGGGCAAGTTGTGTGAAGTTACATTGAGTTGTGGGCACGGCCTCGAGATATGAGGTACGGCCACGTTGTCACAAGACAAGTGTAGGCGAGACTAAGCGAGGAGGCACTGCCTCGGAGATATTGAAGCACGAATCGAATTAACGCTAGCCTGAGTCGTTACATCCCAGAGTTTGGCACGAAAGTCAAGTATAAGTCGGTGCGTCGACAATGCAAGCACGAGAAAGGTCTAGAGGCAAGGAAATGGAGTCTTTCGTGTAGTTGCGTCTCTGATTATGGCCGTAAGGCAAACACGACTTGATAGGTTAACGTTGTTGGCACGAGGAGTGGTCTAGAGACAAAGTATGAGCTAACGTTGACATTGCAAGCACGGGATGGTCCCGATACACAAGTTGCGCTAAGGCGTCGGTCCTAAAATTGATCCTAAGGAAAGAATAGAAAGACAATCATAAAAGGGTTTATGTTGCACAAAGTAAATGAAACGTGTAGGTTTTGTATGGGTGGGCGAGGAGCTCACTCCACCAGTACAGTGGTACTGACACCCACATAGTGTTTCATGTGCAGGCACAGGTAGAAGCTCGTGGTGCGGAGCTCGCTTGGATGCGTCGAGGCACGGAGTTCCTTGGCGAGTCGAAGCGTACAGCTGCGTGATCTGAAGACTTATACAGGACATAATGTATGGACATCGCCTTCCGAAGCTTCCGCTGGATTCAAGTATTGTATCGAGAGATGAGAGAGAGCAGAGTGACTTGTAAATGAGAGAAAAGTGAGCACGAGAGACATTGTAATTTGGCCTTGCGCCCACAAATGTAATCTTGTATTCAATATCAATAAAGAGCTTCTTTTGAATGACTTGTGTTCATGTGTTACTTGTTCTTAAATTCTGCTGTATGTTTCAATATTTCTGCTTGGGACTTCTGTGCGACGACCCCGTCGCCGCCGATGTAATCGGCCGTTATGGAATTGCCTTGCACGAGCGCAATCTAGGCTCGTACGGCATCACGCCTTAGCGAGGACGATCGCTCCTACGGGAGCGGGGCGTGACAACAATTGTCATTTCAGTCATGCCAATCAAATCATGATTTATCAAGTTCAGGACAAAAGGCGTAAGGATATAAAATGGACATAAAAATACACAATAAGGAGTTCCAAGGCATGGGCAAAAATAATAATAAAATAACAGTACAGAGCTATGGGAGAGTCATACGGTTCAGGAATATGCGGCCAGGAATAATCTCATGCGGCTGGGAGGAGAACAGCCCATGCGGCTGGATTGGGTCAGGCGCATGCGGCTGATAAGGGAAAAGCCCATGCGGCTAAGAAGGAGTTCGGGTCCATGCGGCTCAGGGAATGAGCAGGGTCCTATGCGGTTCAGGGAGTCCCAGCCTTATGCGGCTGAAGGGGGAATCGGGCTTATGCGACTGAGACAGCACATCCCATGCGGCTCAGGGAGACGGGTCTCATACGGCTCAGAGAACGAGCCTCATGCGGCTGGGTCAATCAGGGTCATGCGGCTCAGGACGGGTCGGGGTACATACGGCCCGAGATGATACGGGTTCATGCGGCTCAGGAATGTGACGCATATGCGGCCAGCGGGAGATGGGTCATATGCGGCTGGGAGAGACTAGTCCTCTTGCGGCTAGCGGGAAGAGAGGGCGCATGAGACTAAGTCTGATCCTTCATGCGGCTGGAAGAAGCAGGGTACATGCGGCTGGGAATGAGCGAGTCATGCGGCTAGATGAGTTCGGCCCTCATGCGGCTAAAAGTACTTCCAGTCATGCGGCTGAAGAGAACACTTGTTTCATGAAATATTCATGCGGTCAAGTCAAGCACAGTTCATCTTCTCCAAACTTCCGAGAAGAAGAACACCATGAGAGCCAAGTCCTCAAGCTCCATAACTCCATCATCCGGAGCCCAAATCCGAACTTCCATAGGTCAAAATGGGGTAGAATGAAATTCTCTACAACATAAAACCATCAAAACTCGAAAATAACGAGATTAAATAGATCAAAACCCATGAAAACTAAAATTACTTCAAAGCTAGATCTACAACAATCGAACCATCAAAATAGAAAACTCCAAGTTCTAAACAAGCTTAGAATATAACAAGGAATAGAATGGAACAAACGAAATTAAGATTGTCCAACATTCGGCAAGATGTACTTGCCTTGGGCTGGAGGAAGAAGATGAAGATGAAATGAAAATAATGGAGGAGAGAGAGTGGTAGGTGGCTTATATAACAAGCCCAAGCAATCTCCACCACTCATCCCTCTCAACTCAATCTAAACCATACACCTCTCTCATAAAGAACCAAACTAAACCAAACCAAGTCCAAGTTAAACCAAGTCACGAAAACTCTGCACTTCAAAATTTTTTAAAATATTACGCAAATCGAGAAATACGAAATACGGCTCGAATAAACACGTATTCGTATAAAATACCGATACAGTGAGACGGGTCTCACACCGCCCCTGCATAAAATGATCATCAGCATGTATCCTGACTACATAGCCACTGGTGTTGTTAAACCATATTGACTTGCCATATAGGACTTCAAGGGTATGCGACGCTCCATTCCTTTGGATTGCAAGTCTGAATGAATGTTCCGATACCAATCGTGCCACCAAAGCACGTTGCATTTCCTCCTAGGCCGAATCGGTCCCGGTGCCCCAGTACCGTTCGAGGAAACAATACCTTATATACAAGTTGTCCATGACTATGCGAATGCGTGTCTGACTCTTTAAGCATAGTGTGCATGGTATAATATTAAGGAGATAGGCAACATGTTCATTCTTAGCATTTCATATCTCATCATCACAGGCATCAATTCATCTCAATTCAATGTTCAAGGGACAAGCACAATCTCAATGTTGTTACAGTATAATCAATGATCTTTCAATGTTCAATGTTCAATCTCTAGCTTCTAAGTGGTATTGACTTGTGGCATTAGCAACTTGATATCGATCAACGGATGTTGCAAGACAATTATTTAGTTGGCATGAAGGAATAGCGAGAGGGACAATACCACCACAGAGATCCACACTCACCAAATTAGAGAATCGCCGAGAGAGAGGAACACTTGAACGCTTAGCCTTCCGTCACGCGTCAGTCTGCATTGGCACCAAAAGCTTGGTTAATATTCCGTCTCGTTATGTTCTCTTCTCTCAGAATTCTCAAGAATGAATGCTATACAAATCGATAAAAACGGCCAAGAATCAAATCATCAAAAATCATTCAGAAAAGCATCCATCAAAACCAAGCAACAAAACCAGCAGCAAAACATCCAGAGAAAACTCTTGGACGCATTTCAAGAGAAACCAATCCATTAGTTGGAAAGGTTCTTATGCACTTGTCCGTGATCGATTCGGTGCCGACGGTAAGTTTCCCCAATACTCGGTTCCGACCGAGTTAGCCAAGCCACAAGTCTTACATAGTTAACCGCTAGGAGCGGGGTACTACATAATATACCACTAAAAAAAAGTTTCGTCCTCAAAACTTAAAGCAAAATTCCTACCTCAAAATTATCAAACAGCGAGGGGTATTTCATCCGCATCTCTTCCTCTAGTTCCCACGTCGACTCCTCGACCGCATGGTTCCGCCAAAGCACGTTGACTAAAGACACTGTCCGATTTCGCAAAACTTTCTCTTTCCTGTCCAAATTTTTGACAGGCTCTTCAGTATATGATAGGTCAGCGCTTAGCTACAACTGATCGAAGTTCACTACATGGCTTGGATTATGCACGTACTTCCGTAGTTGGGACACATAGAAGACATCGTGCACATCAGCCAAAGCCGGAGGTAGTGGAAGTCGATAAGCCACTGAGGCTACCTTCTCCAAAATCTCAAATGGTCCAACGAATCTCGGGCTCAGCTTTCCTTTCATCCCAAACCGCATCACACCTCGCATGGGTGTGACCTTCAAGAATACATGATCACCTGTCGCGAATTCCAAAGGTCGTCGATGTACGTCCGCATAACTCTTCTGTCGACTTTGAGCAACTCTAAGTCTTTCTCGAATTAAGCGAACCCTCTAGACGGCCTGTTCCACAAGTTCTGGTCTGAGCACTTGCCGTTCACCGACTTCATCCCAGCATATCAGTGATCGACATTTCCGTCCATACAAGGCTTCGTACGGGGCCATCTGGATACTTGCCTGATAACTATTATTATAGGCAAATTCTGCCAATGCGAGATGTGCGTCCCAATTTGTCTTCGAGTCGAGCACGCACAATCTCAATATATCCTCAAGAATCTGATTTACTCTCTCTGTCTGACCATCAGTCTGCGGATGGTATGTCGTACCGAAGTTCAACTTTGTTCCCGTTGCTGAGTGCAGACTTATCCAAAATCGCGATAAGAATCTCCCGTCTCTATCCGACACTATATAAGCTGGCATCCCATGTAATCGGACAATTTTATTTATGTAGATCTGAGCCAACCGTTCTACGCCCCACGTAACTTTTATTGGAATAAAATGAGCCAACTTGGTTAATCTATCCACGATAACCCAAATCACATCATTCCCCTTCTGAGTTCTTGGCAAGCCGACTATAAAGTCTATACAGATGTTATCCCACTTCCACAGTAAAATAGCCAAATTTTGTAGTTCTTCGCCTGGCCGTTGGTGTTCGGCCTTCACACGCTGACAATCTAAGCATTGTGACACAAATAGCGCCACATCCTTCTTCATGCTATGCCACCAAAATGTTGTGCGCAAATTCTTATACATTTTCGTGCTTCCCGGATGCAAGGAATACTTCGCGAAATGAGCCTCGATCAGTATTTCCTTCCTGATATCCTCATCCTTAGGGATGCACAATCTTTCCTTGACATGAATAGTATCATCTTCAACTGTAAAGTTCGACGCCTTTCCTGCTAGAATCAACTCGCGTATCTTCTGCATAAACGGGTCATCCTTCTGAGCAATCTTAATCCTTCCCTGGAGACTCGGCTCAAGTTGTAACTGAGCCAACTGCATATTCTGCGGACGAATCCTGAATTCGATACCCATCTCTTCAAGATCTCGTAGTATCTCCTTTGCTATTGTTAGTGACCCAACAAATTTTTGACTCAAGACATTAGCTACCACGTTTCCTTTACCCGGCGTGTAGGAGATTGCCAAGTCATAGTCCTTGATCAATTCTAACCAATGCCGCTGCCTCAAATTCAATTCCTTCTGCGTGAATATGTATTTCAGACTTTTGTGATCCGTGAAGATCTCGCAGGACACACCATAAAGATAGTGTCGCCACAATTTCAATGCGAACACAATCGTCGCCAGTTCTAAGTCATGAGTTGGGTAATTCTTCTCATGATGTTTGAGTTGTCTCGACGCATACAATATTATCTTCCCACGTTGCATGAGAACACATCCCAAACCAAGTTTCGATGCGTCACTGTTGATCTGGAATCCCTCAGAGCCTTCCGGAAGTGCTAAAATTGGAGCTGTGGCGAGCTACTGCTTGAGTTTCTGAAAACTATTCTCACAGTCGTCGGTCCACTTAAATACGAGTCCCTTCTGAGTGAGGCGAGTCAAAGGCGAAATGATTCTTGAAAAGTCTTTCACAATCCTACGGTAGTACCCGGCTAAACCAAGGAAACTCTGTATCTTACTAGCTGATGCAGGCTGCTTCCAATCTACAACTGCCTTAATCTTCTTTGGGTCAACGACAACACCTTCTGTCGAAACAACATGTCCTAGGAACGACACGCTGTTCATCCAAAATTCGTACTTGCTTAGCTTAGCATACAACTGATTGTCCCACAGCGTCTGAAGTACTTCTCTCAAGTGTTCGACATGAGTCTCCCTATCTTTTGAGTAGATCAAGATGTCATCGATGAACACAACAACAAACTTGTCTAAGAACGGTCGAAACACTCTATTCATTAGATCCATAAAGGCTGCTGGAGCATTAGTCAAGCCGAATGGCATGACCAAAAACTCATAGTGTTCATATCTCGTACGGAATGCTGACTTAGGGACATCCTCAGGTCTGATCTTCAACTAATGGTATCCTGAACGAAAATCGATTTTTGAAAACACGGTCGCCCCTTACAGCTGATCGAACAGATCATCTATCCTTGGCAAGGGATACTTGTTACGGATGGTTGCCTTATTCAGTTTTCTGTAATCGATGCATAGCCGCATCGTCCCATCCTTTTTCTTTACAAACAGCACTGGAGCTCCCCATGGAGATACACTTGGGCGAATGTATCTCCGGTCTAGCAATTCTTGTAGCTGCACCTTTAGTTCCTTTAATTCTGCCGGAGCCATCATGTACGGTGCCTTTGATATCGGGCGAGTACCCGGGAATGTATCAATTGTGAATTCAATTACTCTATCTGGCGGTATTCCAGGTATCTCATCCGAAAACACATCGGGGAACTCTGCCACAATTTTGGTCAGATTCGAGCCCACACTCTTCATCCGAGTGTCTTAAACAGAAGCAAAAAATCCTTCGCACCCCGAGTACAGCATGTGCCTAGCTGTAACTGCCGATATTACCATAGGTCCTTGGAACGCCAAGCCGCATAAGTAAGAGAACTCAGTTTCTCCGGGTAGGCGAAACACAACTCTCTTATCCGCACAGTCGATTGTTGCATGACAAGCGCTGAGCCAGTCCATTCCCAATATGATATTGTACTCTTTGATGTCGAGTACAATTACGTCCAGAGATAGAGTCTTGCCTCCAATTTTAATGTAGCTGTCCCTGCAAATCAAAGTTGCAGGCATATCTACTCCCGAAGGAGTGCTAACACACAAAGCTGTCTTTAGTTGAGTCAAACAAAATTTATTTTTTGTTGCAAAATTAGACGAGATAAAGCAATGAGTAGCACTAGAATCAAAAAGTACTCTTGCAGGTATGCCTTTGTACAGCAACGTACCTGTTATTATATTCTGTGCGGTCTGGGCCTCTGCTTGAGTCAAGGCATAAACCCTTGCTTGCCCACCTTGTTGTTGATTCGGTGCATTCCCAGTTGGAGCTGGTAAGGCTGGTGGCGCTTGGCCACAATTCTGATTGTTATATTGGCCCCGGTTCTGATTGTTGTTATGCCCACGATAATGATTATTGTTATTTCCACGAGAAGGATACTGATTTCCTCCCCTACCTTTGTATTCCCATGCTTTGTGATTTACATCCCCACATTTGAAACACCCAACACGGCAATCTTCACCCCGGTGTCCCACCCGATGACATTTGTTACAACGAGGCAACTGTTGTTGATGTCCTCTGTTGTCACCTGCATTATGACGCTTAGGTGCGTCATTTCTTCCCGCAGACCAAGGTCGTTTCTGATTATTATTGCCTTGGTTGCCCTGCGTTGTCCCACGACTAGCTGGTGGATGGAATCTCTCCATCTCTAGAGCAGTTTAGTACGCCTCTCTGTATGACGTACACTTCCGACTTAGCACATCGCGCTGCAGGCCCTCATTCAAGCCTTGCACGAATCTTCCTCGCTTTGCATCATCATTCGGGACCATGTATCCAGCGAAGGCAACTCTCTTCAAAAATTCAGTTTCATAATCGTCCACTGACATACTGCCCTGTCGGAGTTCTATGAACTAATTCTCTTTCTGTTGACGGACAGCTGATGGAATGAATTGTGCAATGAAAGCCTGTTTGAAGGTCTCCCAAGATATCTTCATATCCTGACTATTTCCGCAAAGTGCCTATCTCTGCGAAATCTACCATTCCCGGGCCTTGAGACGAAGTAGTACAGCGGTACACTCCACTCTCTTGCTGTCCTGTATATCCAACATTCAAAAATAGCCCTCAATTGTGTTCAAGAAGCCCATCACCTCATCTGGCTGCTCTCTCCCATTAAACTCAGGCGGGTCGCAGCTCTTAAATTCAGAGAACTTGAAGCTCATTCTCTTTCGTGTCGGCGTTTCAGGTTTCTCTGCCGGCACTTCTACGGTCTCGGTTGCTGCGGCCTTTGCAGAAACATTAGAATCGGCCGTCAGCTTGGTGACAATCTGAGTTAGACTATCCTCTTGCTTTTGTTGAGCATCTAGCTGCTCCTGAAACTGATACTAAAGCTGCTCTTGAAGCGCGCGATGTTGAGCTTCGCTCTGCTTCCTCTGAGCCTCCATTTGTTTAATCAGTTTCTCAATTGGGTCAGACGATGAATTCGTCTTTGCGCTATCACCCTTGGTCATTCTACAACAAAAAAATAATTCCATTAGCACTCATAAAATATTTATGGACTTATTGTATGAAATATTATTTCATGCCAGCGCTATCGACACCATCAATCGAGGAAATTTGCATCAAGACTTCCTTTTTGAAAATATTTTTGAAATCTGAGAAATTGAAACCGTGCTATGATACCAACTTGTCACGCCCCGATTCGGAGAATCTTTCGTCCTCGCTTCGATTCGCACCGAATCATTCATCCTCGTTAAGGCGTGATGTCGTACAAGTCTGGTGTTGCACTTATACAAGGCAAGAACGTGCACTGTTAAGTCATTTAGAAACATTTGAAATCCAGCCACATTTCAGAAATATTGAGGACACAATATAGGAAGAAGAAATACTCATTTTTATTGATAATTGTAGTCAGAATACAACTTTTCTCGATAATATTTGAAATACCTTTTCGGCTACATTGATTCATGAAAAGAAGTACAACTGATTGGCTGCCATGAAATAACTTCCCGTTCCATACATCATGCCCCTTTAGTACTTTGAAATATAAGCAGCTATCTTTGAAAAATCCGCAATACTTTGTGCGTCTTTAGGGAAAATAACTTGAAAGGAAACAGCAGTTCAGAAAGCTTTAGTTGCGATGTGCGCCCGAGCCTTCTCCAGTACCTGTGGAGGAGGGGTCAGCACATTATAACAATGCGCTGGTGAGCCCCGTTGGCCCACTCAGCTAAACCAACATTTTATTAATGACAAGCATTTTAAAGATATGAACTTATTAGGGACAGGCAACATTTAGATTAAATCACAATTCAAATAATATGGTGTTTCATGAAACCATGTTTACTTTACCATTGGCCGAATCCAGCTTTCCTGCATGAGATACGTGATAATAATAATATACTTACCGCCCCTAGCATAAAATGATCATCAGCATGCATCCTGACTACATTGCCACTGGTGTTGTTAAACCATATTGACTTGCCATATAGGACTTCAAGGGTATGCGACGCGCCATTCCTTCGGATTGCAAGTCCGAATGAATGTCCCGATACCAATCGTGCCACCAAAGCACGCTGCATTTCCTCCTAGGCCGAATCGGTCCCGGTGCTCCAGTACCGTTCGAGGAAATAATACCTTGTATACAAGTTGTCCATGACTATGCGAATGCGTGTCTGACTCACTAAGCATAGTGTGCATGGTATAATATTAAGGAGATAGGCAACATGTTTATTCTTAGCATTTCATATCTCATCATCACAGGCATCAATTCATCTCAATTCAATGTTCAAGGGACAAGCACAATCTCAATATTGTTACAGTGTAATCAATTCTTTCAATGTTCAATGTTCAATATTCAATCTCTAGCTTCTTAGTGGTATTGACTTGTGGCATTAGCAACTTGATATCGATCAACGGATGTTGCAAGACAATTATTTAGTTGGCATGAAGGAATAACGAGAGGGACAATACCACCACAGAGATCCACACTCACCAAATTAGAGAATCGCCGAGAGAGAGAGGAACACTTGCACGCTTAGCCTTCCGTCACGCGTCAGTCTGCATTGGCACCAAAAGCTTGGTTAATATTCCGTCTCGTTATGTTCTCTTCTCTCAGAATTCTCAAGAATGAATGCTATGCAAATCGATAAAAACGGGCAAGAATCAAATCATCGAAAATCATTCAGAAAAGTATCCATCAAAACCAAGCAACAAAACCAGCAGCAAAACATCCAGAGAAAACTCTTGGACGCATTTCAAGAGAAACCAATCCATTAGTTGGAAAGGTTCTTATGCACTTATCCGTGATCGATTCGGTGCCGACGGTAAGTTTCTCCAATACTCGGTTCCGACCGAGTTAGCCAAGCCACAAGCCATACATAGTGAACCGCTAGGAGCGGGGCACTACAAGCGCAATCTAGCTTCACGCGGCACCACGCCTTAGCGAGAACGATCGGTCCTATGGGACCTAGGCGTGACACTATCTCTTAACACCGCTGCACCGCTCAACTTATCGTCCACAAAAGCTCCGTCGAAGTTAATTTTAAAGGCATAAGAAGGTGGTGGTTGCTGTTACATTACTAAGCATACGAGATTGGGATGAAGAAGCCAAGTTATTGTTGCTAGGAAGGTGAACTTCATACTTCTCTCTCATTCTCCCTGTGGATCTGATAATGTTGTCCGCAACCACCAACTTGTGACTAAAGATGGAAGCATTGTTTGCCTTCCAAATTGTCCATGCAGTGCCCTGCCCCAATATCGTGCAATGTTCTCTGTTCATGGGGAGTGCAGTTAAGAAACACTGTCAATATCGATTGATTAGGACAGATTGAATCAAGAACATTTATTCGCACGACATCACGTCCAAGGTACGACTATCGATTTTAACGAAATCGGAACGTAACAGCCCACATCGAATAAAAAATTTCAGAAATAGTGTCTTGATCTCCATTTTTAAGAATGCTCTCAACGAGTTCATTGACAGTAGGTGATTGTTGTAGAAGGCAATATACATACTGATGGAATGCTCCTCCAAGCTGTACGTGAAATAGGACAATAGAGAAGAAGATGATCTATAGTGTCAAGGTGTACCTGACAGAGATGAAAAATGAGTTGAAACTTTGTATACGCCTTTGGATACTGTCTCCAGTAGGCAGAGAGTTGGATAGGGTTCTCCATATGAAAAGAATAATTCTGGGACATATATGGGTTAACTTCCAGAGAAGTTTTCATTGATTGAAATTAATATAAAATTGATTCACCGTCTTCAATGAGGTAGGTTGAATGTCATGAATGCATCTGTATGCAGATTTAGCATTGAAAATGCCATTCTTGGTTTGAATCCAGATGAGTCGGTCAACTCCACATATAGTTGAGCAGGTTGATGTTCCAGCAACTAGAGGTATGATTAATCAGATCAATGACTTTGTGAAGTCGATGATGAGAACCATACTCGCCAAACACCCTGAATGATGGCAAATTAGAGGCCTATGGGTCTGTCCAAATATTAATATTAGAGCCATCTCCTACAGACCAACAAACATTACTCCTAAGATGAGCTCTGCTTCTTGACAATACTCAGTCCAAATACGTGAAGATGACAAGTCTGAATTTTTCAGATACTTTCCTTTCAAAAGTTTAAGCCATTCCAATTCCTAAAATACATGCCTCGTTTGGTACACTGTAATGTAATCGTAATCGTAATGTGAACATGTGAAAAAAGTAATAAAAATAAATTATTGGATTATATTATCATTAGGATTACATTACAATGAATCAAACCGGTCTAAATAACATTTATATTAGGAAGCAAATTAAAGGCAGCTAAGTAAGGTAACGGTGCAAGAAGAAGTCACTTGAGTCGTAGGGGGAGACTTGTGACTCTTTCAGAGTCGACCACTTGACAAGCAGTTCATTAATCAAATACGAACGGCGGTTGGTTGCAGTCAAACCAGGTGGCTGTGGCTGAACCAATTCAATTTAATTTAATTTAATTTTCCACTTGATTGATTCCCTCCCTATAGAGTTTCTTAGAAAGTACACTTGCTTCTTGTGGTTCCGCTCTGCTTCTATAAATGGTGTGTGTATATATATACTTGTAATCATCACTTTCACTTATATAAACTAGACTAGCTAGCTACTTGACGAACGAACGAACGAACGTTGTGCTAATTGTTTGATTAGACGACGATCGGATCGGATCGAATCGGATCGGATCGACTCGACATGGCTGCTAGTATCGAGAGCATCAGCAACTTCATCTTGAAACCTTGTCCGGTGCCAAATATTAATCACCTCCCCAACGCCGCGGTGACGCCGTTGACGGTCTTCGACAGAGCGGCCGGCAACTTCCATTACCCAGTCCTCATGGCCTTCCGCTCTACCATGCCCTCCAACTCCGTCCTCACCGAGAGCCTGTCCAGAGTGCTCGCTCCCTACCCCCACCTCGCCGGAACCATCGACTACGACAGCAGCTCCCGCCCCAGCTTCGTCCTCAACAATGCCGGAGTCCGTCTCGTCGCAACCCAGGTCAATGTGCCCATGGACGAGAAGAGCCTCATCCACGACCCCACCACGCACGGCAACCTGTATCCCCGCGTCCACGACGGGGCCAACGAGGTGTTCCAGGTCCAGCTCAACCGCTACGCCTGCGGAGGCATGGTCATCGGCTTCACCATCTCGCACACCATCTCCGACGGCTACTCCATCTTCCAATTCATCGCCCGGTGGGCCGAGGCGGCACGTGGGCTCGCCGCCGCCGCCCCTCCTCCCCCTCCCCCTTATTACAACGTCGACCGCAACTCCCTCTTCGTGCCGAGGAATCCCCCGACGTGCAAGTACGACCACCGGGAGACCGAGTCCAAGCAGCTGGTGAACACGAAGTCGTCACCCCCCGCCGCCGCCAGGTCTCCCGTGGACAACCTGACTGTCCAGTTCCCTGCCGAGTTCATATCGGAGCTCAAGAGGAGAGTTCCCTACAGGTGCACCACCTTCGAGTGCCTCTCCGCTCACATATGGAAGAAGATTGTCACAGCGCGCGGCCACGACCACGACGAGAGGACGAGACTGAGAATAGCAGTCAACGGAAGGGGAAAGATGAGGCCTGTCGTGCCCAGGGACTACTTCGGCAACCTCGTCTGCTGGGCACTCCCCACGTCGCAAGTCGGAGAGGTAGTCTCCAACGACGTCGGCAACAACGTCTCGACCATCCGCAAGGCCCTCAAGCAGATCGACGACAGCTACTTCCGCTCCTTCATCGACTTCGGAGAGATCCTCAACGACGAGGGAGGGGACGAGGAGCTCATGGTCACTGCCGAAGAGTGGGGGGAACTAATCTATCCCGACATCGAGATGGACAGCTGGCTCGGCTTCCCCATGAACGACATCGATTTCGGGACCGGAGCTCCCAAGGTCATGCTCCCGCCCGATATTCCGGCCGAAGGCGTCGTAACGCTTGTCGATTCCTTCGGCGACGGGGAGAAGGGAGGGGTCAACGCCTACCTCACCCTTCGCCGGGAGCATGTTGACAAGTTCACAAGTATATGCTTCTCTCTCGACGACTAATTAGCAAGCTCGATCGATCCATCCATCGGCCATTTCAATATCAAAAATTCTTTTTGTTATTTTTTTCTCATTAAAGAAAAATCCAAGAGATTAATCAATTGTAAAATAATAAAATTTTAGTTACTAGACTCATGTACTCTTTCTCACTGCATACATGTTGGTGTTTAATTACCATGTTATGTTCTGAATGCAATTATGCTCTTATTCATGAATTCTTATTCTGTGTTGTGTTCAGTCATTTCCGTATAAGCAGGGGTGAGCAACGGTTCGGTTCGGTTGGACCGAACCGTTTTCAAAAAACCGAACGAAAACTAAAACCGTTTTTTCTAAAACTATAAACCGAACCGTTTTGTGGAAAAACCGAAAAAACCGAACCGAAAAAAACTGGTTCGATTTTCGGTCGGTTCGATTTTCGGAGCAAGTGGGCCACGCCCGCAATTATATAAATTTAATGTCAATATTGAAGGGCCAATGGGCCAAGCCTGAACATACAATTTTTAAGTATATTGGAAAATTTTATAAGAACCATTTTGAGTATGCACCAGTTTGCTAATAACTAATTTGATCATTTCATAAAAAATATAGATTGAAAACTAATATTAACATTAGCCACCATTTTACATAAGATTATGTGTATCATAAGTTAACATAGGCACCAAAGGTCCACACAAACTAAGCAACTCGACCTCCAATATAACATAGACACCATTTTACATCATAGACATTAGGCACCGGTTTAATGCAAATCATAGGCACCAGTTTGCATAATGTTCTTGAATTACAACATTTGCACCTCTCACCAGTTTACAAATATTTTACAAATACAATATAGGCACCATTTTACAAATTAAAAAAATTACTAGGTTACAAACACAAACTTGTACAACAACAAATACATGATAAGAACGCTCTGTGCCAGTAAACGATTGCACTTCCTTCCCATTCACCACAAGAAAATTGAACATGAACAATAATGAAAACCCACTAGAGATTCCAATTGAACATAAAGAAAAATAAAATCCACTGGAGATTCAAGTTGAACATGAAAAATAATGATTGCTCTTCCTTACAATAGCAAAAGTGAAGTTCCTGGTATTCTTCAAAATGAAAAAAATGTAACCCACTAGAGATTCAAGTTATACATCAATATATCATCTAGCCATCTATGTTGGAAATTAACATAAATTTTATATCTAGAAAAATTGGCAGAAAATTAATATCTACAAAATTTAGGTTAGAAATTACCAGATCTAGCCCCTATGTTATAGATATTAACAAATATAAGCTATAAATTAACAGATCTAGGTTAGAAATTCACACCTCTAGGTTAGAAATTACGTGATCTAGGTTGGAAATAACGAAATCGATAAATTAACAGAGCTACTAATAGATGATCTCAGTACCAAAGTACTGAAATAACAAGCACAACTGCACAAGACACCAACAAAATTAGTTAACAAAGAAAATTAAAAAAACAATCATTTTGCAGAAAAATAATATTAAGTTAAATATTCATGTTAGATCTTACGAGTGTAGAGGATTTTGAGTACACCAGTGTCCACTTCGACAGATTTAGGCTAGATCTTTAGAGGTTTAGGTTAGATTTCGAGAGATTTAAACAAATTCTTAGATTAGTTAGGAAGTCAGAGAGAGATTAGAGAGGGAGAGAGATCAAAGAGCCTTTTCTTTTTGAAATAATCAGAGGGAGAGAGAGAGAGAGTCTATTTAGGATTAGGGTTTCTTCTCAAGAGGAAAGGGAAACTGAAGGAGGAAAGGGAAACTGAAGGAGGAGTTGCGGCTGTGACTCCTCACAAAAGAAAGGAGGAGAGAGAAAAATGAGTTAGGGTTAAGAATTTTTGACTTATATATGTGAGGAGGGGTGATTTCGTAAATGTGCATATTCGATTTTTGGTTCGGGTCGAAAACCGAATCCCAAACCTGGACCGAAAACCATTATTTTTATAGGTTAAAACCGAATACCGACCCGTATTTTCAAAAACCGACCCGAACCGCCATTTCGGGTCAGGTCGGGTCGGTTTTCGGTTGAAAACCCGATATTTGCTCACCCCTACATATAGGTATATGCTAGCTAGTGTTGATCGTTCTTACGATAGTAGATCATTGTACTAACAAATTTACTTTTGCAACAATATATATATATATATATTTTTTTATTTTTGTTGTGCTTTAAAAGTTTGTGCTAACTTATGTAAAACAAAAGAGATTAGGTGTCTCACCATGAAAAATCATACTGCAAGTACCACTTAGAACTCTGAATTTATGAACGTCTTAGTTTAGCATGAATTTTTGCTAAGAATTATGAATCTATGTACGTCTTAGTTTACCATGAAATTTTGCTATCTGGAGCATACAAGTTCACGTACAACAATAAGTCTTAGATTTTTTTGGACTTATCTCAGAATTATATAACTACCCTGCTAATATATTTTTTTCTCTCTCAAGAGGTATAGTAGTTGTATTAATTTCCTAGTTGGATATGTAATATTATTTTTGAGGAGTATTACCTCTAAAGAAATAGGACTTTATCCATGTTGCTACTACGGCAAATAAATTCATATTTGTGGCTTAGAAAGTGATTGGGTGCGATCATATCAACATTAATTAAACTTTAATTTCTAAGCAGGTCCCGATCCCAAACTAGGACACTATTGATCTAGTTTAATAAGCTTGAAGCATTTTATGATGTCATACTACTTTAGATACCAAAGTATTTGTTCATCATCTAAAAGATGGTCTATCGCCTTCAGTTTTGTCATTTATAAGAAACTGAAAATAAAATGAGTTACTTGATGATGTTTGTTCATGCCTTTATCCTCTTTTTTGGAATCAAGCAAGCGACTACATAGTCAAAGTATTTCCATATTCTTTTGTAAGAAAGTTTCACACCTATACACTATCTAACCAAATAATTGCATACATTTAATGAACAATTATTATATGCAATACCTTTAAACTTTTGAATATTTATATTCTTTTATTGTTGCTGCAATACTTTGTTGATAACCTTGAAAAATAAATTGTTTTAGTTTCTAGTAGAACATAGATGAAGTGCATGCCTATGCTTGTTTTGTGGTATTTGTCCGAACATTTGTAGATGCTTTATATTAGGATTTTTTTTTATAAGAAATTATTACTTTTAAAACTTCTTTTTATCATGATGTTTCACAATTTCAATATTATATGATGCAACACATATTATCATGATGTTTCTTCGTTTCATGTAAGCAAGCTATTAGTGGCAATTTGGAAAAATTCCTTCAAATTTTCTTACTTATATCGCAATGTGGCAACCTTAATTTATACTCAGCAGCTTACCTTGTCTTATAATAAGCTTTGATGCAATATGTTCATGGATGTCCTTATATAAGATGGGTATTTGTCTGTTTTCATGAAAATTTTGCAGTGACACATTTTGAAATTGTAAATTGTGGTTGTTTCTTGCGATGTAAACTGTTTGTGATTTATTGACTAAAACATCTCTATGTTTCACCATACAACACATAAAATCGTCCATACATTCCTCCTGAATAAGAATTTTTTTTTGTTAAGTGTTGCAAAAAGTTATATTAGTATTTGTAACAGAAAATCTCTTGCAGTTTATGTAATAATTTAATAGTAATAATAAATAAATAAATTGCAAAATTAGGGATGAAATTACTGTGTTGGATGTTAGTCGATGTACTACAACACTAAAATCCAGGTAGGTAATAGTAAAATGATACCGTATCGTTAAAAAGTTTAGGACTAAACTATCAAAAGATGTATTCTAAATATTCCTGATATTTCCAAACACACGAAAAGAAAAAAATTAATCGAAACTATAATTTTCTCAAGAAAAGAAAAGAATAAAGAATTAATTTACTTTCTTTTTCCTCCTTCGCAAACCAAAGAGGCCTAAC